>OU015545.1:11657830-12236400 GCA_907165065.1 Caprimulgus europaeus
GCCCCCTGCGCCGGAGCAGAGGGGAAGGGGCTCTGGTGCAGGATTTGTGCCGTGGAGCCACAGCCAGCTCTAGTCGTGGCCAGGGGCTCCTGAATCATGTTCCTGCAGAAGCAGGTGCTGTGACAGCCCTGTGGCTCGGGGCTGGTGCAGAGCTGGGTGTGCTGGGCAGGCGAGGAGGCTGCTGTGGGTGAGCCTCTGGAGCTGCCCATGGCCCTGTGGTCCGGTGTAGTGTGTGGGTATCGATCCCTTCTCGTTGCCATCCGGGCTGTTGGGAGGAGTCTCCCATCACCATCTGCAATTGATTTTGAGCCTTTTAAGCCAGCACTTCCCCTCAGCTGAGGTTTTTGCTTGGATTGTGTTGGAGATGTGGAAGGGGAAGGACTGAATTAAGCTGCCCTGTGTTGTATTAGTGAAGCCAGCTCTGTTGCACACTTGAAATGGACTGGAGTGTCTGTCCCCCATCTGTGAGGCAGCAGCTGGAGGCAAAGGGCCACTGACTGCTAAAATTTCACTGAGTGACAGGTTGTACTCACTCATTTACCCTGACAGGAAAAAGAGAATTAGGGTGAGGTTTTGCATCAGCTGGGTCCTGCTCACAGGGGAACTTGTTTAGCACAGGGAAAAAATAACAGATCAGAATGAATGAGTTGCACAAGTGTTCTCCACAGGGGTTGGTGCTGTTCTCCAAATGCAACTGGTGCTGCTGGGTCTGAAAATTGTAAGTTATTGATTTATGGCTGAGTGTAGCTCGCAGAACAAATCACTTTCTTACACACAGACTTTCTGGATTAACGTACTGCTGCTACTGCTTCAGCTTCCCCTTGTGCTCCTGTATTTAAACTGAACCCCAGGAGAGGGACCAGAGCTCCTGTTTAATTCATTGCTGTGGGTAGAGCGGTGACACAAGATCTCGCTGCACCCTGTGAGCGCACAGGGATCTCTTACAATGACCCTCCCTGCTCAGACCCAGCTTCTTCTTTTCCTTTCTTCAGAGGGAGACGTTGCTGCGGCAGCTGGAGACCAACCAGCTGGATATCGATGCGACTCTGGAGGAGCTCTCAGTGCAGCAAGAGACAGAAGACCAAAACTACGAACTGTACGTCACTGAGCCGTCCTTTCTAACGGTTTTGTTGCAGCCTGGGTGTCACATGAGTGTTGGGCAGCCCCAGTTCTGGTGTGTGGCCAGACTGGAAGGTCCAGTGAGTGACATTTAGGGTTGCTTTGGATTTGGTAAAATGTCACTTTGAAGTGGCATCACCTGGAATAAAGCATGCGCTTGGGGATCCCTGGGGAGGGTTTGGTTCCTCCAGGCACGTGGTCTCTGGGAGGGCAGTGGAGGTGGAGCTGAGCAGCACACCTGGAGGCAGCACGTGCCAAAGGGTTTGTAGATCAGCATGTTGCAGCCTCTGATGCTGACAGGGAATATTTTCCACCTCTCTGCTGCTCAGAACACAGGTTGATTCCTCCTCTGGCTATCCCATTCCTGCGTTCTGTGTGCTTTATCATAGGCAGAAAGTAACAGCAACGTTGTCTTTGCTCCCTTTGACTACTCCTAGATTCCTCAGTGCATTTCTGGTTTGAAAGAGTGGTTGGTTCCTGCTGCCTTGTGTTTGTTCAGTGCCCTGTCTGTTTGCTTGCTGCTTGAAAGGAGCTTTTGCCAGATTTAGCCCTGCAAAGCCAGTGCATCCGTAGCAGAGTGAACAGGAATCTCTTCAGATCTATATGTTGTTGACAAACGTGTTCTGTGATTTCCCATTGCAAGGTCTTTATTGCAGTAATGTGCAAGCTAGAAGAGTCAACCCCAGAATGAACTGGAAAAAGATTCTTTACAGGCAGCTTTATTTAGAAGCTGGAATCAATGATTATGAAATATTCATGTGCAGCCATTTTGGCAAGCATTTTTCAGACCAAGTTTCAGGTTCTGTAACCTTGGTCAGTGTGTTCTCCTTTGTGAGAGCATTGAAATACCCCAGATACACACAAAGCAGTGATGTTTCCAGAGTGTTCACCTCATTCCTTTGCTTAGGGACTGCTCAGTCTCCTCATGCCTTCAGCAGTTCTCTTGATGTTCCTACTCCAAGGACTGGGCTGTGTGGGCTGTGCTGTCAGATTGTTTTCCAGTATTTTTGTTTATACTGCATCAGGAATGGGAAGATACTTAAAAGAATCAAGAATTGGCAGAGCTGTTCCAAACCTACACCAGAAAGATCTTGCTACTTAGTCACCTCTCACACTTACATCACCTTTACTGGACCCTCACATGTGCCAGTTCTCACAGAATCACACACAGAACTGCCTGGATTGGAAAAGCCCTTTGAGCTCCTCGAGTCCAACCATGAACCCAACACTGACCAGTCCCCACTGACCCCTGTCCCTCAGCACTGTGTCTACACGACTCTTCAATCCCTCCAGGGATGGGGACTCCACCACTGCCCTGGGCAACCCCTTCCAATGCCCCAGAACCCTTTCAGCAAAGAAATTCTTCCTCACATCCCATCTCAACTGCCCTTGGCAACTCACAAATCCAGCAGAAAACTTATCTGCCATACCTTTTTCTGGGTTAATCAGAGTTGGGCTCTGAGAAGCATCTGCATAACCCCAGGACATAAAGGAAGCAGCAGCAGTGTGGGGCTGGCAGAGGTGGGTGCCAAGACCTCCTAGTTCCAGCAATGGATGTTAGGGTAGATCATCCCATTCAGTGTAACCACACCAGCATACACCTTTTTATCATCTGGATGTGCTTCCACTGCCATAGAGTGCTTCATCTGGGTACTTGCTGCTGCAGAAATAGTGGGGTTGTTTGCAGTGTGGTAGCATCCAGCACCCTAGGGCCAGACTGGTCCCCTTGCTCTAGGCACTGTGCACTGACAAGTCCAAAGGCACGTCCTGGCCTATTGCAAGCTCAGAGGAGCATTTGGTGCAGTCACTGGTAGCCAGCATCACCTCAACAGAAGCCCCTGAGTCACCTGCAGAAACTCCAAACCCAGATCAGCATTTGACCCCCAGGTCAGTACTCC
This sequence comes from Caprimulgus europaeus, assembly GCA_907165065.1. The sequence continues at coordinate 11,660,848 of OU015545.1, forward strand.
AGCATTGCCCAGCCCAGCTCGTGACCACAGGGAAGGACAGGAGATGGAGTGTGTGCACCTGAAGGTGCCCATGGCCTGGCCAGGCAGAGTGTCTGCCCTTCTCCTGTGCAGCAGCAAAGGACTGCTGCTGGGGAGGGCTGGCACTGCCACCTGCTAATTGCACTATTAAGCTACCTAATTGGCTTAACAGGGCATAAGAAATACCTTGGCCATGGAACCTGCCAGGAGTTACTGAAATGTTAGAAGTGGGACTTTTCCCTAGGATTCTGGTTTAGCAAATAAACAGATTTTTATGCAGCTGGCCAACTTCTGCTTGCACTTCAGCTACTGCACGTTTATGTCTGTGTGCTGAGACCAACACTCTTTGCTTCCAGAAAAGAATCACAGAGTCACAGCATGGTGGGGTTGGAAGGGAGCTCAGGGGATCATCCAGCCCAACCCCCCTGACAAAGCAGGTTCACCCAGAGCAGGTGGCACAGGAAAGTGTCCAGGTGGGTTTGGACATCTCCAGAGATGGAGACTCCACACCCTCTCTGGGCAGCCTGGCCCAGGGCTCCGGCACCCTCACAGGGAAGAAGTTTTTCCTTAGGTTTGTGTGGAACTTCCCATGTCCCAGTTTGTGCCCATTGCCCCTTGTCCTGTCACTGGGCACCACCCAGAAGAGCCCGGCCCCATCCATCTGGCCCCCACACTTCAGATATTGATATATTCTATAATGCTGCTTTATAGAAGGGTCTGTAAAATATCCCTGGGTGCTTCCTGACTTGAACCACTCATCCCAAAAGCAACGAGCCAGGCCATGTCCTGTCTGAGGACGTTGATCACACTGGCTAAAGCAGAGAGCTGCTTCCAGATTCCTGAGGTTTTTCTCTGCACCACAGATAGGAACAAAGAGTCTGTTTGACTCTGAAACAGGGGAGCTGCAACCCCACAGGTGAGTATGCTCTTCCTACCTTCATTTTTATCCCTGCAGGAGCTTTTCAGGCTTGAGTCCTTCAGCCAAAGTCCTGATTTAAAGAAATAACCACACTCACATGGCAGGGAACTCGGGTTTGGGACAAGCTCCAGTTCTTAGTGAGCAGTTCAGGCTGGAGAACAGAGTATCTGTTGGCACAGTGACACATCTGTGGGCACAGTGACAGTGCTTGTGAGAATCAGAGCTTGGAGTTGTGAGGCAGGACTGCAGTGCTCGTTATTAGGGCTTGGGAAGGTCCTTGCATCCATCCATGCTTGACAACACCCATCATTTGGGGTTTATCATAGTTAACATGCTGCTGTGGTGGGTGTCAGAATGAGCACCTGGTGTGCTGTCCTCTGACACGCACCTTGCTGGCACAGTGGGACGTGTTGACCCTTGGCAGATGTGAAGCCCTTGTGTTGGGTGCTTCAGTTTTGACAGGACTTGGAGTTCTGCTGTTGGTCAGAGAATTGCCCAGAGAAGCTGTGGATGCCCCATCCCTGGAGGCATTCAAGGCCAGGTTGGATGGAGCCCTGTGCAGCCTGATGTAGTGGTTGGTGACCCTGTCCACAGCAGGGGGGTTGGAACTAAATGGTCTTCAAGGTCCTTTCCAACCCAAACCAGTCTGTGATCCTGTGATTCAGCATGAATTGTGCAGCAAAGGGAGGTGGCCACAGGCACCTGGGGCCACAGACCATGGTGTGCCTGCTGCAGCACCTCCTCCAAGGCAACTCCTGCTCTCCTGCCACAGAACCAGGCCATGGGGCAAGGCGAGGTGACAGTGCCGGGACATCTCAGTTACTCCATTCACCCCTGCACACGTCTGGTAGCTGTTCTGTCACAGTGACTGATGCTAAATTTGGATCAGAGAACAGAAAGGGAACAAGAACTCTTCCTCTGGCAGTGGCTGGGTACCTGAGGACAGAACCTCATAGCTCCAAAATGTGGCTCCAGGAGAGGACACGAGGTGGCACACGACGCTGCCGCAGCCGCCTTATGTAAGCGTCCCTTGGCAGCCAGCGCCGGGCTCTGCCGGAGGGGACACTTTCAGATGCTTCCAGCTCTTTCCCTGTGCTTGGTCTCCTCTCTGCCTGCCACACCTCTTGCTCTGGTAATTTCCTGGTGGTTTCTCAGATTTGACATTTACATTTCAGCCCTTGTTGAGTTCCTGAATTCTTATGAAACAAACAGCAATGACTTTTTCGGCTCTGTTCTGAATTTGTACTTAATTTACTCAATTTTTCCATCTTCAATTGCACCCAGCTTATTTTCTGTCACAAGGAAAACTTTTTTATGCTCAGTGTGCCTGTTCCCTCACTGAGTGGTGCATATGGAGAAATACTTTTGGGGAAATTGTGGCAGCTTTTCCTGCATATTCATTTTTTGGGGGGAATAAGCTGCTGCTGGAAACATTTGCCAAAGTTAATAAGAGGCAGATTTTAATGTATGGTTTTCATGAGCTTTTCTGTTTGGCTGCATTTTTTTCTAGTATTACTCTTATTTTGATATCAAATGACATTTAATTTCAAGGGTTAAGTAGTCAACTCTCTCTGAATTGGCTTTTTTTTTCCCCTAGAGATTAATAGAAGTTAGTAAAAGGAATACTCCAGTTACTCTCTATGAGAAATCTCATCTTCTTTCATGCTCAGTTTTGAGAGGCTTCAGGAAATTGTCATCTATAAACCCCTGTGTGGTTTTTGATTTATAAGTACGTGAAGTCCAACTTCTTCACAGGAATTGTGCATAAGGAACGAGTTTTCAGACCATTTACTCCTTGTGTTTAAGAGCTCTCACAGCAAACTGCTGGTCAGGCTTTGTAAAAACACATTCAGAGCAGCTGAACTTCAGATCAGCTGAGATGCTGAAGGTATCACAGTGAAGGTGTGATCCAAGGTACGACTGCAGCAGCGGCAGGACCTGCCCCAGGTGTGCCATGTGGTGGAAGCCCTCCTGGGTACTTTCCCAGCTGTGCCATACAGGTATTACCTGCACTGTCAAGTCATCCTGGATAGCCAGGTGCTCTGGTCCAGGTAGGAAGATCATAGAATCATTTAGGTTGGAAAAGCCCTTTAGGATCATCGAGTCCAACCATGAACCCAACACTGCCCAGTCCCCACTGACCCCTGTCCCTCAGCACTGTGTCTACACGACTCTTCAATCCCTCCAGGGATGGGGACTCCACCACTGCCCTGGGCAACCCCTTCCAATGCCTCAGAACCCTTTCAGCAAAGAAATTCTTCCTCACATCCCATCTCAGCTGCCCTGGGCACAACTGGAGCCCATTTCCTCCCATCCTATGAGTGAGAGGATGGACCAGTGACTGCAGAAAGGTGTTTGTGCTCTCCTGATGAGGACTCTTGGGAGACACACTCCTTGCATTAGACAACTTTATTCACTACAAAGTCATTGATAGGGGTGTGGTGGGGGGGTTTTTTGGCTTGTTATTGTCTTGTTTGTTTTTTCTGCTTTGAGCATAGCTCATACTTTTGTGAAGAGCATGGTGCTGAGTAACACCAGCACTGTCTGGCAGGAGGACCTGCTGCTAGAGCTGCTCTCCTGTAACTTCAGCTGCATCGAAGTACAGGTCCAGAACCACATCACCTAAAGGCTGAATTAGAGTTAGGAAAGTAAAAACACTTTTGTTTTCTCTTGCCCCTGCCCCACTGCTATGGTTTCTGCTTGCTGTGAGTCGCTGTTGCCATCAGACAGGTCAGGAGCCAGCGTGTACTGGATGGGACTCTGGGTCATGTTGTTGTTGTGGGGCTGTGTGATGAATTAATTGCAGCTAAGCCTGTCATCATGGGTCTTGCTAGAGAGGTGGAGAGCATGGAGCATGTCCTGTATGTTGTGCAGGGGGGGATTGTCCTGCTGCATCCATTTGGTGTGGAGTGGAAAAGCTGAGGAGCTCTTGGGGAGGGGCTGTAGTCTCCAATCCTGGGCAGCTTTGGATTCAAGGATTCAACCAGAATTCAACCCCGCTTGGTAACTGATTTCACATTCAGGGACCTGGGCTTAGGGGGGCATCAGGGTCAGTACCTTTAATGAGCCCAAAACAAACATGTGGAAATCTAACCCTCAATAACACCACTTAAACTGATGTCACATGGCTTATTAATCTTCATTTTCGCAATTAATAAAATAACCCAAAGCCTTTTATGCCACTTGAGATACACTTGAAAAATTGATCACAGCACGGTAGAACCAGGAGCCAAAAAGCTTCGGGCTGCTCCTGTCTTCAATGGTAAATGAACATGAGGGCTGACAATTTTAGGAACTGTGAGGCTAATGAGTCCTTTTGTGCTTTTTTGTGTTTGCTCTGGAGCAGAACAGCAGGAACCTCGGGCCCTGATGAATTTTTGTTCCCGCAGAGCGTGTTCATCTTTAAAATTGCATAAAAGTTTCCTCTCGCGAGCTGGTCCGACTGGCAGTGAATTATTCAAGGGTTTGGAGGATGTGGGCTTGTTACTGGGTCTGAGATGGAAGGACTGAAAGGCAAACAAGGAGCCCACATGGGTGAGGACAGGTAACCCGTGCAGACCTGCGTGGCACGTTTGTTGTCTCTGTATCCCAGCGGAACACGTGTGCTTGAGTCACCTCGTGAGTTCACCTGGTGCTTTAACAGCACCTGGTCTGCTACACCTGGAGTGGGCATGAAGCTGCTGGTTTCACAGTCAGGTTTTGAGTGAGTCCCTTTGTGAAGGACTGACAAGATGGGTAGAACAAAGAATGCAGTGGCCAGATTGTGTAGGATATGAGAAGAAACAGGCACGTGGCAGGTTTAGCCTGGTGTGTTCCCAGAACAGCCACGCTTGTGCCTCTGAAGAGGGTGTGCAGAGCCAGGGAAAGCGTTCATGCATTATGGAGTATTTGCAGAGTGTGGAGGATGCTCAGACACCTCCACCCTGGAAACTACTGAGAGCTTGCTGGCAGCGTTTTCACGTATGCTGTTTTTCCACCCACCTCTCTCACGGAAGCAGATCTGAATATGAAAGCTCAGCAGAGCTGGTTTGTGCAGCCCGTGTGAAACCGCTATCAGCCCATCCTCGTTTCCCCGGTGTCACAGCTCCCGGCACAGAGCTTGGCCCACGTGTGTGGTTGGGGATGAGGAAGGTGACACAAAGCACACGTGCCCCAGCTCTCCTTGGTGCTGTGCTGGGGTAACAGCCTGTGTCGTGCTGTCCCCAAATAACCATTGTGACTTTCTACTAAAAATAACCGCTGCCTCCTGTCCTTCTGCCCTTCACGTAGTGCAGGTGAGCAAGGCATGGGAGCAGGTGCAGGAGCAGCCTGTGTGTGTGTTACTCTCCAGACTAGCTGAGCTGCAGGGAAGGGTGACACTCTTTATTCTTCAGTTATGTAGCATTTTTTCGCCTCCAGCTCTTAAAATGAATGTGTTTCTGCAGGAGGAGCAGGTGGTAGTCGCAGCCCTCGTCCCTGTGGAGCTGGCTGCTTGCCCAGGACAAAGCAGGTTGTTTCCAAAATGGGCAGCTTTGGTGGTACAGAGTACAGTAAATCTCCAAATGCCCTGATATTGTAAAGAGTGTCCTGTGCTTTGCTGGGTCCGGCTTTAAGTTCCCTTTGAGCTCCATATTCTGTGTCCTAAAATGGCTATATGTGTACTTTGTATATTCTTCACATGGGACCCTTATTCCTTATTCACTCTCTACAACTCCCTGCAAGGAGGGTGCAGAGAGGTGAGGTCAGTCTCTTCTCCCAGGTAACAAGTGATAGAACGAGAGGAAATGGCCTCAAGTTGCACCAGGGGAGGTTTAGATTTGATGTGAGGGAAAACTTCACCCAAAGGGCAGTCAAGCACTGGAACAGTCTGCCCAGGGGGGTGGTGGAGTCACCTTCCCTGGTGGGATTTCAAAGACAGGTAGGTGAGGTGCTTGGGGACATGGTTTAGAGGTGGAATTGGCAGTGTGAGGTTCATGGTTGGACTCGATGATCTCAAAGGTCTTTTCCAACCACTGTGATTCTGTGACTCTGCAGTTCTGTGCACGGTCATCTCACTGTACCCGAGTCACCCAGCTGCCTTGATGATGGGACCCAGCGTCCTGACCAGAGACTCAGAGGTTGTTTGGTTCTGTTTTCATGTGGGGTTGGTGATTCAGGTGCTCATTTAGGCAGTGAGAGAGCTCAGCTCAGCCTGGAGAGGCAGCAGCGCTGGCATCAGTATCTTGGCTGCTGGATGTGGTGGTGACCAAGCTCGCAGGACTTCCAGCCAGGATTGCTGGTGCTGTAAACAGGAGCAGAGGAGCGTGCAGACCAGCTGAGACTGCTCTGTCTTCACGGTCAGCAGGCAGGAGTCTTCCACCCTGAGCAGGGCTGGGGAGGAAGGATGAGTCCCAGCAGCAGAGCTGTTCAGCCCTGGGCTCTCCAGGAGCAGAGCTGACAGGGGAGGGATGACAGCACTCAGCACTCAGTGCCCCTGGCACGGGCAGCTCTCGCCGGTGGCTTTCCAGGCCACAGCAGTTCACGTGGCTTTGTGCACTCAGAGCACGTGCTTTGGTGGGCCAGGGCTGAACTGCAGGTACCTTTGTCTTCTCTCTCCCTGAGCACAGCTGCCTCACGTGGGCTGGTGTGGGGGATGCTGAGTGGTGTGTGTGGGGATCTCCTCCTCGGGAGAGGAGCGGTGATGGCTCAGCCCTGCAGCACAGTGACACAGATGCACTGAAAATACCCTGGTGCGTTTCTGTGGTGTGTGTGACACATTGTGCACCTTCCAGCCAAACCTGGTGCAGCCTCCAGAGAGCTCAGTGCAGGAGCTGAGCTCCTTTCTTTTTTCCCTCTGGTGCATGATAAATCACGTATCGCTTTCAGTGGAACGTGTTGTCGCAGAGCTCACCCCATCTGCTGCTCCCCTGGGAGGGAGGGGGCTGGAGTGGATGCTCTGAGCTCAGCTCTGCCAGGAGCTTGTTTCCTTGGAGCCAGTTTGCTGGGTGGAATGAGCACATGAGCCTTGCCCCAGATCCTGGTGGCAGCATCAGTGAGGCCATCACTGCGTGCCACTGGCTTAGGTCACAGGGGACAGGCAGTGGGCAGCTCTGCCACAGCCAGGTTCCTTTTCTGCTTCTCCCAGGCAGCCTTGAGTTTGCAGCCTTTGCTCTGGTCTCCTGGAGTGAGTGAGGGGAGTCTCCTGGCCCTTCTCATGTGGTGAACTTGGAGCAAGAACACTTGTTTCCTAGCCCTTGATGACTGTTTCCTTGGTACTGTTGAATTTCTTCCCATTTCTGTTATTCAGGATCATCCAGTTCTCTCTGTATCTTGTCCCTCTCCTCCTCTCTGTGGATGCTGCCTCCCAACTTGCAACCTCATGGGCATTTCCCTGGTCTCTGTGCCACTTTGTTGAAATGCTGAAATATATCTCAAGCCTAATCCTTGAGGAACTCTACCAAGGATTTCTCTCCTAGCTAATACTGCTTTTTAGTGCTACTCTTTAACTCTGCTTTAGCCAGTTCCTTAGTTAGGAAGGACTCCTGGTTTTCCAGTCCAAGTAACAGCTTCCCAGGGATGTTGTTCCCTAGGGCTCCAAACACTGCTGCTCACAAAGCACATTAGTCTGTTCCTTAAAAGTGTATCAGGTTGCTCCTTGAAATAGGCAGTGATATCTCAAGGGGGTTTAGATTATTTTAGCCCCTGCTGTCTGCTCTCTGCTCAGCAGTCGTTGCAGGGAAGGTGTCTGGCTGGCCCAGGTCCCTGAAGGACGAGGCTGTGCTCTGTGTGGGAGGGAGGGAGTCTCTGTTTTGACATTCTCGTTGCCTGGAGCACAGCCGAGTCTGTCTGTCTGGCAGGAGCAGTTGAACCCAGAGCTTCTGTGCACAAGTTCATTAGGCTTAATGAAATAAGAGGCAAGACCATGACATTTGCTGGATTTTATACATGATACTTCCCTTCAGGTGTCCTTGTTATATCTCTCAGATGTGCTGCTTGTAGCAGATCTGATTTTGAGGCTGTTTCATAGTATGGGACTGTCTTTCTGTCAGTGGTTCTTTGCATACAGCTTGTGAAAAGACTGTAGTGAAATGGGCAGCAGGGAGAGGCTGCAGCAGGGTCAGACTTGGTTTCCTTTTGGAAAAGGATAGAGGATTTCACCCTCTGTAGTGGTACAGGCTTTAATGCTCATCTAGTCAGGAATCCAGCCAGGACCACAACTTGCTTCAGAGCTTCTGCTGCTGCCTGGCTTCACTGCCTCCCACACAGAGTGGGAGTGTGTGCAGGGGGGGAGACTGCCCGTGTATCTGCACTCTGGGAGAAGGGTAATTGCCCTCTGGATAGCCCTTTTCTTTTGTCTTTCAAGGATTCTCCTCTCAAATCCATTCTTGGCTGAAAGAGATATTTTTTTTTATAGCATTTGAGTTTTCTTGAACACTCTGATCTCTTCTGCAGAATCTAAAAATGTGCCATTCCTGTAGCACTTACTCCTCAGAGACAGTTGTCCAAGAACTGGCTTAAGGTTGTGTTTCAAGCCCTGGCATGTTGTTATTCTCTGTCTATCCAGGGAGCTCCCAGCAGTATTGCAAACACAGGTTTCATCCTGCAGTGCAAAACAGGTTGGGATTCTCCACACCTCGACGCAGCTCACATGGGTGAACCAGGTTTATCGTGGCCCAGGGAGCTGCAGCATCACCGGGAGCAGACCCGTGCCCTCCCAGCTCAGCACGGAGCCAGAGCTGCCCAGCATCGTGCTCGGTGTTTTCTCCATTCCTTATATTTGCCATTTGTCTTCCCTGCAGCTTCCTTGAGATGATGGAAGCCCGAAGCCGAGGACACGCGTCGCCGCTGACAACCAACGGGCAAAGCCCCTCCTCTGGCTCCCAGTCACCCGTGGTACCTCCAGGCTCCACATCCACGGGCAGCTCCAGCCCTGGCACCCCGCAGCCGCCGCAGCCGCTTCCCACGAGCTCCACCATCTCTCCTGAACCCCCTCCATCTCTTTCACCAGTGCCTGCACCCGAAGCCCAGCAGCCACACGCGCCTCCACCAGCTACAACCCCCCCAGCACCTCCGGCTGCAGCCCCCCCGCCGAAGCGCAGCATCATATCGCGTCTGTTCGGGACGTCCCCTGCGTCAGAGCCCGCTCCTCCCCAGCCAGGTGGGTGCTGGGGTGCACTCATCCAGGCTGTGTGCCACCCCTGGGCGTTTCTCTCTTTTCTGTTCATTTTTTCCCTGCAGGAGGCAGAGCAGACAGGTACCTGAGGACCACAGGCCCCGAGGGTGTGCAGCGTGTGTCCCTGCGCTGTCACTCTCTCTCTTTGTCTCTTGATTGCCATTTTGGTTTGTCGTGTGCTGGGCTCGGGTGGGGACTGTGTCCAGCCAGCTGGGTGGTGGCTGCAGCGTGTTTCAGGAGTAAAGGCACTGAACATGCAGGGAATGCCAATAAAGAAACTCTCAGCTTCCACCAGCAGCACATGTGCCTCTTGAGCAGTAAGAAGGATCATTAGAGGAGCTGTTTGAAGCGGTGTCTTCACAAAAGTCTGGCGGCTCAGAGGAGCTCTTGTGTGTTAACAGAGAACAGAGTGCTGGTTTTAAAGGTGATTCAACCAGAAATGATCACGTAGGTCCAGGCTCTGCAGCGGGTTCCCCTCAGGGGAAATGTGCTCCTTCAGAGATGGGCTGAGGGGGAGGGCAGCCCGCCCTGGCTCCTGCCTCAGCGCTGGGACACAATGGAGCAGCCCCCGCCGGACGAAGTCACAGGGCAGAGGCATCGAGGGTTTTGTTGCCTGTGCTTTTACTGATCTGGACCTCAATTTGCCTGTCACATTCACTTTGTTTGTGAAGCTAACTGGAGCTGCAGAGATGGCACTGACTAAAAATCATGAGCTTGACATGCTTTGAGTCACCCTGTGGAGATACCTTCCCTCTCAAGCTGTCAATCCCTCGAGCTCACAGGACTCTTGAGACACCCACAGAAGGAAAGGAGGAGGTGCTGGAACAGGGTTTGCAGTTTCAAATGTAGAAATCTTTCTGTTTTAGATCTGCACACAGGGTCCTGCATCCTGAATCTGTTACCAGGTGTGGCACAGTACACCCATGTCAGTTTGGTGGTGACTCTTCCTAGCCAGAAACAAACAAAGAGGATAAAATGTTGGAAGTCCCTTGTCAATAAAAAAACCTTTGTTGTATTGGTATGTGGAAAAAAGACACAGACTCTGCTGACAGTGTTACAATCTGTGGGGTTTGGGGTTTTTTGGAGGTTTTTTTTAAATCTATCACTTAGCTTGAGAACTGGTGTAGGCTTGTGGCTTGCAGTCCTGGAGTCTCTCAAGGGTCCCTTTTAGGAGGGTTGCAAAAGGCAGCTGGGAAAAGCTGATCTGTCAGTGTTACTGGGTTTATGTAGCGTGCCAGGGGTCTGCACCTCTCCTGGAACATACCTAGGGACTAGCTAATTGGAAAGCAGTTGAAAAATCACTGTCACAAAGTAATACTTGTTTTTTATGGGAGCTGCTATTTAAGCTTTCCCTTGAAGTCTTGCAGTAGTAATTCTTTTGGCTGTGTTTTTTCTTACACCAACGCTCCTCTTTGGCATTAGTAATTGTGTTATTTGTATGCAAAAGTGATCTGAAAGCTGTACTGGTAAAGGAAAATCTAGAAAAGAATACACAAATCTTGTTCACCCAGAAGAAAAGAGCCCAGATATGAAATGCAGTCCAGGCAGAAGAAAAAGGTTGAATATTGCAAATTCTGAAAAGCTTAATGGCTTTAAGCTTCTTGGTTATGCTAATTTCATGAGATTCCATCCTGATACCTTGAAGGTGAGTAAAGGTGTCTCTACCAATAAGCTATATTAAAGCAAAGCTCTATTTGCAGTAGCTCTTGATTTTTTCAGTTACATCTAAAAGCACAGTGTGAAAAATCCTGGCTTTGACAGTTACAGTGGAAAAAGCAAGAGGGAGGTGAGTGGGTGAACTGAACAGTCTGGAAAAGGCAAGAGAGGGACATCACACAGGAGGGGTGCACGCAGCATCGGTGTGAAACCCGGCTGTGGTGTCCTCATCGCAGTGGTCACTGCAGAGCAGAGTCAGCTGCCAAGCTGGAGAGGTTTTCAGAGTCTTTTTCAGACTCAGGCTGGTGCATTTTAAACCACAGCAGCTGTGTGTGGTCTGGGAATACCTTCTGAAGGTGAAGATATTCACAGAGTATCCTGTTCTCACCCTCCCTCTTCCCTTGTTGTGTAGCCCAGGTCCAGCTTCGTGGCCGCTGTCTGTGTGCCCTGGGCAGGGTAGGTCTGTAGAAAGCAAATTTCTGCCTTGCTTGTGGTGAACAGTGATTTACAGCTGCTGTTGCTGATGCAGATGCTGCTGCTGCCACTCCTCCTCCCCACCCTGAAGCCCCTGCAAAAGTACAGAGTGTGGAGGACTTTGTTCCTGATGAGAGCCTGGACCACAGCTTTCTGGAAGACCCAGCCCCACAGAAGGACAGAGGGAAGCCACAGACGAAACACCGTGTGGATAGTGAAAGGTGAGGAGGGGAGGATGGGGGGAGGGTGGGACAGGGATGTGTCTGGATGTGCAGCCTGGTGGCTCGAGCCTGGCCAACCTGTTCCAGCCTCTCAGAAAGTGATGGCAGAGCAGTGAGCTGCCCCTGAGCCTGGCTGGCTGCGCTGTGGTCAGTCCTGATGGTCATTGTCTCCTGTGTAATGATACCCACGGCTCCCTGGGAGTGAGGAACAGCAGTAACAGCCAGTGAGCACCTCCCTGGTTTTGCTGTCTTGCTTTCATGCTCAGTGTTCAACCATCAGGTTGCTTTGGGTCAGGAAGGGATTTCCCTTCTGGCCAAATGTGCTGAAACATTTGAGCTATTTTCCTCCTGGAACACAGTGCACTTTGCAGGGATGTTGTATTGCAGGCACTGGAGGAGGCTGCCCAGGGAAGTGGTTGAGTCACCACCCTGAAGGTATTTAAAAGCTGTGTTGATGTGGTGCACAGGGACATGGTTTAGTGGTGGACTTGGCAGTGTTGGGTTTACAGTTGGACTTGATGATCTTAAAGGTCTTTTCCAACCAAAATGATTCTGTAATTCTGTGTTTTGCCTCATAAGTGCTTCTCCACTCCAGAGACCCACGGCCAGACTCCTCCACGGCCTGGTACTGCCATTCCTGAGGCATTATGAGGGGGTTTGTGTTTGTTGGAGGACACTTGGGGACACACCATGGCTCGATGGGGTTCTGGAAGGAAGGATGGAGGGGGTTGTGCTCCCTTGGGACTGTCACTGCATGCTTGTCTGCAGAGTCTAGAAAAGTCTTAGGGGGAGCTTTTCCTTTTCTCTGTCCTTTTCTACTGTTCCTTCCCAGCATTTTCTGTATAAATTGGAGAGATTTGGATTTGGTGGGTTCAGTGAATAAGGAATTGACCAGATGCAGCATCCAGAGAGTGGTGGTGAACAGCTCAGTGTCTAGATGGAGATCAGTGACAAGTGGTGTACTTCAGGGTCCCTACTGGGACCAGGACTGTTTAATCTCTCCATCAATGACATAGTGGGATCAAGTGCACCCTCAGCAGGTTTGCAGATGACACCCAGCTGAGTGGTGTGGTTGACACACCTGAGGGACAGGTTGCCATCCAGAGGGACCTGCACAAGCTGGAGAGGTGGGCCCATGTGAACCTCATGAGGTTCAACAAGGCCAAGTGCAAGGTCCTGCACCTGAGCTGGGGCAACCCCAGGTATCAATACAGGCTGAGGGATGAAGGCATTGAGAGCAGCCCTGAGGAGAAGGACTTGGGGTGCTGGGGGAGGAGAAGCTCAACACGAGGCGGCACCGTGCGCTGGCAGCACAGAGCCAATAACCGTGTCCTGGGCTGCACCCAGAGCAGCGTGGGCAGCAGGGCCAGGGAGGGGATTCTGCCCCTCTGCTCCGCTCTCCTGAGACCCCCCCTGCAGTGCTGCCTCCAGTGCTGGGGCCACCAACAGCACAAGGACATGGAGCTACTGGAGCCAGCCCAGAGGAGGCCACCAGGATGATGCCAGGGCTGGAGCAGCTCTGCTGTGAGGACAGGCTGAGAGAGTTGGGGTGTTCAGCCTGGAGAAGAGAAGGCTCCAGGGAGACCTCACTGCACCTTTCAATACTTGAAGGGGCCTGTAAGAAAGATGGGGACAGAATTTTTAGCAGAGCCTGCAGTGACAGGACAAGGGGTGATGGTTTTAAACTAAAAGAGGGGAGATTTAGAGAGATGTAAGGAAGAAATTCTTCACACTGAGGGTGGTCAGACACTGGCCCAGGTTGCCCAGAGAGGTGATAGAAGCCCCATCCTGGAAATGTTCAAGGTCAGGTTGGATGGGGCTCTGAGCAACCTGCTCTGGTTGGAGATGTCCCTGCTGATGGCAGGGGGGTTGGACTGGATGAGCTTGAAAGGTCCCTTCACACCTAAATCAGTCTGGGGTTCTGTAATCCCAAAGGCAGAGCTGTGCTTATGCTGTAGGCTGGATTTTATTTATTTTTTTTAATTTTCCTGGCTTTGATATTTTTTCACCATCAAAAAGGAAAAGTCATTGTGTCTGCTGAGCTGCCCAGAGCAGAGGATGTGCAGCAAGCTGTCAGAAAGCAGACTGTCACTTCAGAGGTGACCTAAGCATGCTCATGGGCTCGGCATCCCTCTGCTTAGAACAGTCCTTGCCTGCTGCCTCTTGTCATCAGTGCTGGAGTAACCAGGAGAGCAGTTAAGCCCTGATACAGCTCATCTGTGAGCGTGGTGGCTTCTGCATCTTCTGACATCTTTGCATGGTTCAGTGTTCTCTAGTTCAACCACAACTTTACATCAGTGCTGTGTGTGAGGCTCGATGCCTGTCTCAGGCAGGTCAGCCTGAGTCATCCTCCCTTGTGACAGGGAACACGTGGCTGGTTTGTTAAAAAAAGAAGAAAAGAAAGAAAAAAAAGTAATTACTAGAAGCACACTGGCCTGTAAAGTGTCTTGCTCACAACTGTGGCTCAGATGGGATGTTCTTCTGTGTTTCACAAGGAAGTGTCAGGAGAGCCCAGCCTGACCTGCCTGGGTCCTGCTGAAGGTCCTGGGGTGACCCCTTAGAGCTCTTCAGCTGCAGCTCTTGCTGTGGGTAGGAGGTTGGATGTTTAACAAAGGCTTCTCTTCTCCAGGACATCAGTTGTTGGAGGCAAATAGGTGTTAAACTGGGTAAAAAGCCAAACATCTCAAACACTGGTGGGAGAGCCCTGCTCCTTGGCTGTAGAGTTGTCATGTTCCCTCCTGCTGTGATGCCATTCTGTGCCCTGTCCCCAGTCTTGGTGGCCTTCCAGTGTGTATGAGCTGGTGGGGGCAGAGACACCGTTGGGCTTTCACAGGGCAGAGAGGACACTTGTTCACAGCTTCATCCTCTGATGGCAGTGGTAACCATCTGCAGTTAGAACAGCTCTGTTCCCCAAGGAGAAGACCTTCCAGTGCACCACTGCAAATTCAGGTGCTCGTTATTTCTCTGCAGCTTGCCATCCGTGTCGTGCTCTGGTCACTCAGTTTCCTCAGTGGTCTCATCATTTTACCTTCTGTTTCCTGACAAAAAGGTCCTACCACAACAAGCCAGCTGTGCTGAAATTCAGAGATGTAGATGTGGTTCTGACCATCACCTACAATAACTGATTTCCTTCAGGATGCCAGTTACAACCCCAGGATGCCCAGGAGCAACATCAGCGTTCTGTAGGCGCCATGGCTAATAATCAGCTTCTGCTGCAGTGAGCAGGCTGTTGTGGTTGCAGCATCATCTACTGCTGCAGACATTTATCTGTGGCCTGAAGAACACAAATGTTCTCCTGTGAAGCCACTCAAACCTAATGGAGATTTTATTGGTTTTAGAAAATGGAATATTTAAGCTGTTTTCCCCTTGCCTCTGAGTGAGGAACGAAGCCTGAGAACATGCTGGAGAGATGTGTTCAGGTCTCCTCAACATTTCTAAGCAGATATCTGATGGTTAAGCTTGCACATCTCGCCAGCATTTCTTCTGGGTGTGCTGTAACCAAGTGTAAGCTCTGAAATGGAAGAGCCACTGAAGATGTGGCAGAAGAATGGGCTGTGTGTTGAGAATTTGTGAAGTTCCTTCTCTTACCCAAAGAAGAGGAATTTCCTGGCTGTCCATAGGCAAGTCTGGTGGTTGGCTCATGTGAGGAACACCTCAGTGCACAACGTGTTTCACGTGTGAAGCAGAGATAGTTACACCTGAGGTTGGAAGGCACCTCTGGAGCTCATCTTGTCCAACTACTCTGCTCAGCCAGGGCCACCAGAGCTGGTTGCCCAGGACCATGTCCAGATGGCTTTTGAATATCTCCATGGATGGAGACTCCACAACCTCTCTGACAACTGTGCCACTGCTTGGTCACCCTCACAGTGGGAAAAGTATTTGCTGCTGTTCATAGCGAACCTCCTGTGTTTCAGTTTGTGCCCCTTGGCCTCTTGTCCTGTCATTGGGTGGCACTGAGAAGAGCCCAGCTTCATCTTCTTTGCACCCTCCTTCAGGGATTTAAATACATTGATGAGCCCCCCCCCAAGCCTTCTCTTCTCTTGGCTAAGCAGCTCTCATGTGAGAGAAGCTCCAGTCAATCATCTCAATTGCCCTTCATTGGACTCTCTCCAGTACACCCATGTCTCTCTTGTGCTGAGGAGCACCCAGAACTGGACACAGCACTCCAGGTGTGGCCTCACCAGCGCTGAGCAGAGGGGAAGGGTCACCTCCCTCGACCTGCTGGCAGCACTTTGCCTAATGCAGCCCAGGACACCGTCTTTGAGGCAGGAGCACCTTGCTGATGTGTGTTCAACTGGGCATCCACCAGGACCCTCATGCCCTCTTCTGCCCAGCTGCTTTCCAGCTGGGTGGCCCCCAGCATGTATTGATGCCGGGGGTTGTTCCTCCCCAGGGGCAGGACTTTGCACTTCCCCTTGTTGAACTTCAGAAGGTTCCTGCCAGCCCATTTCTCCAGCCTGATGAGGGTCCCTCTGGGACCTCTGGGTGGCAGCCTGACCCTCTGGCACGTCAGTCACTCCTCCCAGTTTGGTGTCATCAACAAACTTGCTGAGGGTACACCCTGCCCCATCATCCAGATCATTAATGAAGATGATAGACAGGACTGGGCCCTGTACTGATCCCTGAGGTCCACCACTAGTTACTGGCCTCCAACTAGATCTCGTGCCACTGTTCTCCACCCTCTGGGCCTGGGCATTCAGCGAGTTTTCAGTTCATCTCACTGTCTACTCATCCAGCCTGAACATCCACAGCTTCCCTACAAGGATCTTACGGCAAACAGTGTCAGAGACCTTCCTGAAGCCCAGGTCTCCACTGCTCTCGCCTCATCTGCCAGGCCAGTTATTGCATCACAGACTTTTACCAAGCTGGTCAAGCATGACTTGCCCTTGGTAAATCCATGCAGACCACTCCTGATGATTTTCTTGTCATTCATGTACCTGGAC
The DNA here is from genome assembly GCA_907165065.1 of Caprimulgus europaeus. The sequence goes on from OU015545.1 coordinate 11,677,210, forward strand.
ATAGTTTGCAGGGACCAGGACCTGCTCCTTGTTTTTATAGAGGGCCTCATCCACTTGGTTTTTTATTTTTTGTTGTTTGTTCCTGTAGCAGACACACACTATGGTGTCACCTTTACCTGTCCTCTCTTTCATCCTCACCCATAAGCTCCTCATCCCTCCCCAGGCAGAGCTCCTGCTCTCTCACACAGAGGACAACTCCTTGGGGAGGAGAGGAAGGTCTTGTTCTTGTTGTTGTGCTGTGTAACTGAACCGCTCCCTGAATTCAGGGCTGTGTTTGCTCTCATGGGTAAGAACTTGTTCTGGTTTCTTTCCTGAGCTTCAGGAGGAGGTTGCAAAGTCTGGCATTTCTTGTGCATTTTAGTGACCTAAGGAATTGTTGATTTTTGTTGCTGTGATGTCATGTGAGCTTCTCCCATTCCCTGCTCCATAAAGTCTCTGAGCAATGGAGCAGGAGTTGGTGTGGAGCAGTAATGTTAGGGAAAAACACCTCTTTTTTTTTCCTGAGGCGTGCTGGCAGTGAGGAATGCCCTTGTGCCTGTGGAACAAGGCTGCTCTTGCCCAGAGATCAGAAAACTGCCCAGAATTTCAGGACTTCCTGACGTCTTTGGTGTTGCTGCAGCTAAATCAGCACAGATCTGCAGAGATTAATGGAGCCCTGGGTTTGTTTAATGACCCCTTACAGTTCTCTAGCTTGCCATAAAGAGAACTCCCCAAATCAGTTTCCTTCCTGCTTAATTAGAAAGGCAGTTCAGCTTCCCAATTTGCTGCTTTCAGAACTTAATTTGCTGCTCTTGAGCCTGATGCCTTGAGCCAGTGTGTGACTGGTGTCATCTGGCTCCAGACAGGCTCCTCTCCTCCCTCCTGCTGGGTCAGGCTGGCCCTGGGCCCTGGGTGGGCTGGAGGTGTCTGCAAGTGAATTTGTGCTGCCCCTGACAGTATTCCTCTTCTGTCTTCTCAGCATCACAAGATCTTTATCTTAAACATTGATTAGATTTCCTTGTCCTTACATCTGAAGGGCTTTGAGCTGGTTCTTTGCTTTTAAGCATCTGTTACTTATCTGGTGCTTCCCAGCTCTCTGGAGAGAAGCTGAGGACACCGATTCACTCAGGCTCATCCTGCGGCGAGTGACTCCCTGAGCTGATGTGCTTTGGGTTTGTCCTGCTGTGAGCTGGGCCAGAGCTGGTTCTGTTCAGCAGCTGGAGCAGCGCTGGGGTTGGGTTCAGCTGGGATTTGTCAGGAGAGAAACCCTGAGCACATCCCCATGTTGGCATTGGTGTCCCTGGCACTGAGGGACTTTGTGTTTGTCCCTCTGCAAGCGCAAGAGCTCAGGGGTGAGGAATATTGCCATGGATCAGCTCCATGGGCACTGGGCTCTGCCAAGGGGCTGTTCCAGCTCCTGTCCCCCATGGGCAGGAGATCCATGAGGGGCTCTTCCTCTCTGGCTCTCTCTGGCTCTCGCTCGGGCTCTGGCTCTCCCGGGATTGCGGTTTCGGGTCGGGATTGTCGCTGCTCCGGGATCGTTCTCTGGGAACGGGCCGGGCTGGGTGGGTGGGTGCTGAGCAATGGCACTGGGGGTCACTCATTTGCATAGTTTATTATTATCCTTATTATTTTAATATCAATACTATTTAAAGTTTTATTTTATTTCAATTATTAAGTTGTTCTTTTCTCACCCTACGAGTCTCCTTCCCCTTGCCCCCCAATTCTGTCCCCTGTCCCCTGGGTGGGGAGTGAGCGAGCGGCTGGGTTTGGCTCCAGCCCAGTGTTGGTCAAGTGAAACCACCACAGGATTTCTCCTCTTTCTCTAGCCCCAAAAACTGAGGTGGCCAAGAGGATTCTGCTGGCTGCCCGCGGGGTTGGCTCGGCTGGTTTGAGAGCGTGTGCTGGGGTTGCAGCAGGATCTGTTTCCTCACCAGCAGCCGCTGTGTGTACACCACGGAGGGGTCGCTGAGGAAACCCCCACGTGCTCTGTCACCAGTGGCTCAGCTGCAGCCCTTGGCGAGCGCACACAGAATCACAGAGTGTCAGGGACTGGAAGGGACCTCGAAAGCTCATCCAGCCCAATCCCCTGCCAGAGCAGGAACACCTGGATGAGATCACACAGGAAGGTGTCCAGGTGGGTCTTGAATGTCTCCAGAGAAGGAGACTCCACACCCTCCCTGGGCAGCCTGGCCCAGGGCTCTGTTACTCTCACAGTAAAGAAGTTCCTTCTCAAATCCAAGCAGAACCTCCTGTGTTCCAGCTCACACCCATTGCCCCTTGTCCTACCATTGGACATCACTGAGAAGAGCCTGGCTCCATCCTCCTGACACTCACCCTTCAGATATTTATAAACATTAATAAGGTCCCCCCTCAGCCTCCTCTTCTCCAAGCTAAAGAGCCCCAGCTCCCTCAGCCTCTCCTCATCAGGGAGATGCTCCACTCCCTTCATCACCTTGGTGGCTCTGTGCTGGACTCAGCGCAGTCGGTGTTCGATGGGTACCTGCACCTGCAAACACGTTGGCTCAACAATGACGCAGGCTTGGCAGCACGTCAGGCGCTGGAGAGAGTGGTGCAATGTGCTTGTCTTTGCATGCTCTGGGTTCCTTCCAGCTGGAACCCCAGGACCACAGGCTGGTACTCATTTTGCGTTGTCAGACCTTGTTTGTACTGCAGCAGTGATTTTCCTGACGCGTGCTCACTCCGTCGCTTTGCTCTGAAGCTGTCGCTCGGCGGTTTGTGTGGAGGTTCTGGATGGAGGCAGCGTGTTCACTGCACAGGGGGGTGACCCACTTTGTGTGGGGGTGTGCACACACGTGGGTGTTCTGTTCAGGCTGGGAGTGCTTTAGAGGCTGCGGGTCTCGTACCGTGTGTAGCAGCAGGACAGTGGCAGCGATGTCTGAAGAGTCCTGGTGCTGAATCGAGCGGTGCTGTGTTGAAGGAAGGCAGTGTCACTGCCTCAGAATGATTTCCTGCATCCTTAGGATGCAGCTCCAGTGCCCTTTCGGTGCATTTCAAGAGGAAACGCTGCCAGTGCTTTTCAGACCTCAGAAATTGTAATTCCCCCAGCCCTGGAGCCTGGCTGAGGCACTGGTTTTCTTCTCCTTTGTGTGGGATGGGCTGGGTGCCTCCTTTCTGGCCCGCTATGAGAGCAGCAGTGTTAATGCTGAAGGGGCTCTTCAGCAGCCTGCCTCTGCTCAGCTGGGAGCTGCGCTCTGAGTCCTGAAAGCAGAGGGATTTGCACCAAAAGCAGCAGGAGAGGGTGGACGTTGGCCCTGGTCTTGGCACTGTAACCCAGACAGGCCCCAGTTGTACTCCCTGCACCGGTTCTCATAGCCCTGGGGTCCCACGTGTCACAGATAACTCCAGTATCTGTTGGCAGATGCACTGATGCTTTAAAACTCACTTGCAAACCAGTAACCAGGCACAAGAAGAGCCAGAGTGAGTGGGACCATCATCCCAACTGTGTGGGGGCCTTGGCATTTCCCATCCCACCAGCACATCCTCCACTGTCCCTGCCAGTGCTGACCGTGTGCTGGTGACTGGGAACACCACCACCTTCCAGAGGAAGGATTTTAGGGTTTTGTGATTCCTTTTGTGCATAAAAATGAAGGCTGTGTTTGTACAATCCAGATGGGGTCGTTAAAAGGACAGTGGCTGCTGTGTGGTGGGTTCTCAGGGAGGAGGTGGGGATCTGTTGTGGATAAAGCAAATAGAATGAGGAAATGTGATGCAAGGGCTCATCAGCCAGGGCTGGGGGAATATCTGTATTCCTGGCATGAGCAAATCCTTCAGAAAGTATCAAAATTGATGAGTCATGGGGACATTGAAACAGGAATCCTCAGCTGGTAATTTCAGCTGTGAAGCTCTCTATCAAGCTGCTTCTGAACACAAAACTGTGTTACATCCAGGGAGCCTGACAGACTCCTGGCTCTAAGAGTGTATCCTCAGGTTAATTTAATTGGGAAATGTTAAAGTGTAGTTCTGGTGTCTGGGCAGCTGCCTGCTTCAGGGAGCACCAGAGAAACAGAAACAATTCCAGGAAGCTGATAGCTGCAAGTGAATTCCCACAGTAGTGGCAGTGGATGATCAGGTTTAATTACAGGATGTGGAGATGAAGGCAGGCAGTTCCCACGGTTTAACTGACTGATCCTTGCATGTTGGACCAGAGATGTTCTGATAGAGCTGGAGCAACAGCGGCTCTGTTCTGCTCAGCCTCACCTTTTCCAGACACTTCTTTTCAGCTTGAGTGGTAGCAGCCACTGTGTGCCACATCCTTCTGTGGCCCATCTGTGCAGGGCTTGTGCCACCTCTGCAGGGCACAGGTCCAGCCTGGGCAGGGGGAAGCCTGGCAGTGCAGCTGCCCTGGCCTGAGGGACGTTGACCCTGAAGTTTCCCCAACACAACTGAGACATGGACCAGTTAGAATGAGTCTGAAGAGGCCCCGAGGATGATGTGAGGGCTGGAGCAGCTCTGCTGTGAGGACAGGCTGAGAGAGTTGGGGCTGTTCAGCCTGGAGAAGAGAAGGCTCCAGGGAGACCTTCCAGTGGCCTCCCAGTACCTGAAGGGGCTCCAGGAAGGCTGGGGAGGGACTTTGGCCAAGGGCAGGGAGTGACAGAACAAGGGGTGATGGCTTGAAAGTGGCAGAGGGGAGATGGAGCTGAGATGTGAGGAAGAAATTCTTTGGTGTGAGGGTGGTGAGACCCTGGCCCAGGTTGGCCAGAGAAGCTGTGGCTGCTCCTCCCTGGAAGTGTTCTCGGCCAGGTTGGATGAGGCTTTGAGCAACCTGGTCTAGTGGAAGGTGTCCCTGCTGCTGGCAGGGGGGTTGGGACTGGGTGAGCTTTAAGGTCCCTCCCAACCCAAACCATCCTGTGATTCTATCATTTGGCCAGAAAAGCCAGGCAAGCCGTGATCTGCTTTCCAGGGGGGGCCTGTCTGTCCCAGCACATCCTGGGGGGCTGTGTCTGATCAGTGTCTGTCTTGCAGCGATGGAGAGGCGCCCGGGGGGAACCCCATGGTGGCAGGTTTCCAAGATGACCTGGATCTGGATGACAAAATCCCCAGCAGACCCATGCTGGCAGCAGAACGGGTGCCCAGCAAGAATGTCACCCTGTCCAGTGAGGAGGAGGAAGAGGAGGAGGGGAAGGACTCAAAGGCCGTTCTCATACCTGGTGAAAACATCAACACGGAGCAGGAAAAAAAAAGGTATGAAGCACAGCCTGGAGTGTGGGCTCCTGCTGCCAAACTGGAGCCTCTCTCAGTCCTGCTGCTGACTTCTGTGGCAGTCCTGGTGTCTCTGCCAGCCAGTTCCCTCAGCTGTGTGCTGGGACTGTGTTTGCTCCAGCTGGGACTGCTCTGGGCAGTGTTTTCTGGGCAGCCTCCTGCGAGCACCGCGGTCACCGCTGCGTTCTGCTTGGGAATGGCCCAGCCTTTCTCTCAAGTTTCAACAAGAGACTGTGACTGAGCACCTGGACATCAGTGTGAGGACAGAGGAGTCGAGTCTTGTGCTGAGGGGAGTGGAAGTCATTCACCACACCCTGTGCTGGAGAACGGTGAACTGGGCCATGTTCTCCACATACCACATCCTGTGGGTGATAGGCAGGGGTGGCCCACTGGCACAGGCACCTGTGCCTCAGCATCCTCAGGGACACAGGGGTCATCTTCAGCCTCTGAGTGGTGTGTGTTTGACCACACACCCCCTGGGTAGGACCTACCTCCCCTGTTGAGAGCCTCAGTGGAGGCCTGAGGGACGTTGACCCTGAAGTTTCCCCAACACAATTGAGACATGGACCAATTAGAATGAGTCCAGAGGAGGCCACCAGGATGATGTGAGGGCTGGAGCAGCTCTGCTGTGAGGACAGGCTGAGAGAGTTGGGGCTGATCAGCCTGGAGAAGAGAAGGCTCCGGGGAGACCTTCCAGTGGCCTCCCAGTACCTGAAGGGGCTCCAGGAAGGCTGGGGAGGGACTTTGGCCAAGGGCAGGGAGTGACAGAACAAGGGGTGATGGCTTGAAAGTGGCAGAGGGGAGATGGAGCTGAGATGTGAGGGAGAAATTCTTTGGTGTGAGGGTGGTGAGACCCTGGCCCAGGTTGGCCAGAGAAGCTGTGGCTGCTCCTCCCTGGAAGTGTATAGCCAGTTAATAGCCTCCACTGCAGGCTATTAACTGGTCCTTGTGCTTTGCTTCCCAGAGTGGGAGTGTGGACAGGCTCTGACAACGTGTTTCTTTCTTCTCAGGTCTTCCAGAAATTCTCTGAAACCACAGAGTGAAGCAATTGTGACCAAAGCAACTGACCCGAAGCCTCTTGACAGTTTACCTCCACGTTCTGGGTCTGAAAGAAGCAGCAGCAGTAAGCTCCACACTGCCCTGCCAGCTGCTGCTGCCGCCACCCCAGCAGCAGCCCAGGCCCCAAAGACCACTTCCCAAAGCAAAGGACATGCTCTCAAGCAGAAAGTGGTCAAAGAGGAAAAGCCTGAGGAGTCTGACAGTGACCAAGAGGGACCAATAGCTACTCAGATGCTCTCATTTGTTATGGATGACCCTGACTTCGAAAGTGAGGATTCTGACAGCCAGAGGAAGAAAATGGTAAATAGCATGCATGGATTGCTGCTGCAAAGCTGAGCTGGAAGGGCTGAGGCATCTCACTGAGCAGAGCTTTCATCTGCTCTCCCATCTCCCAGCAGCAGTTGCAGGCAGTCAGGTGCCAGGCAACTGCAGGGATTTAAACAAGCACAAACCCACTAATGCTCGATTGTTGAAGCCACACAAGGCTTGTGCTCCCGGGTTTTAACCTGCTGTTTGTTCTCAGTGAGTCCAAAGCACCCTCAGCCCAGCAGTGGCGAAGCTATGAAATACAAACCTAATGGGTTTCCATCCCAAGTTGAACATGTGGAAGTGTGTGCATGCCAGAGAGTGAGAACAAGTGAGCTCTCTCCAGTCAATCCAGCAAGCAAAAGGCTGTAACAAAATCTGCCTGGCAAAGCTCCTCACTGAAGTAGGAAAATCTGCCTGAGAAGGACTTTCCAGCACAGCCAGGTTCAGTGTCCTGTCCCTGTGACACTGAGCACGTGGGCACTGCCCAGCGCTGCCTGCCAGTCTCTGCTCACACACACAGTGTGGCGGGGACCCCCTGCACACATCGGGCATTAAAGGTGGAGAAGGCACCAGTGTCTTCTCTGGGCTGGTGGGAACTTGCTTCTGTGGCTTTAGATGTCCCTGATTTTGGATGATCAGACTTGCAGGCAGCTCTGGAAGCTGCTAACAGTGATTTGGGATGGGCAGCTGCTGTTCAGGGTGTTCCTGGTGTCGGGGTGTGCTGGTGTTCAGTTTTATGTGTTCCCTTCACTCCAGAATCCTGCAGAAGGGACAGTTGTCCTTGTTTCTTGACCCTGCCCATTTGGCATGCTGGTTAAGGAATTTTCCATTTGTTTAGCAGTTTCAGTACTTGCTTTTCCTGGCACTTTACTATGAAAGCAAAAGTATTTGCAGCAAGTTTACTTCTCTCAGCGTGTGATGACAAGAAACAGGATTTGAGAGCGAGCTTGCCACTGCAACAGCGTCAGGGAGATGCCCCACAACTTGTGAACACTTCTCAAGTTCAAGGTTTACAGTCAGGCAAAGCAGTAAAAACACCACCAGCAGCAATGAGGAGGGGACATTGCCTGGGTCAGCAGCAGGGCGAGGCTGTGTTTGCTCAGTGTGGAGTCATAGAATCATGGAATCATCAAACACTGTGACCTGGAAGGGACCCACAAGGATGATGGAGTCCAACTCCTGTCCCTGCACAGGACAATCCCAACATTCACACCATGGCCCTGAGGGCCTTGGCCAAATGCTGCTGGAATCTTGTCAGGCTTGGGGCCATGAGCACCTCCCTGGGGAGCCTGTGCCAGTGCTCCACCACCCTCTGCCTCAAGAACCTTTTCCTCATGGCCAACCTCCCCCTCCCCTGCCACATCTTCCTGCCATGGCCTCTGCTCCTGGCGTTGGTGGCCAGAGAGAAGAGCTCAGCGCCTGCCCCTCCTCTTCCCCTTGGGAGGAAGCTCCAGACCGCCAGGAGATCTCCTCTCAGTCTCCTCTTCTCCAGGCTGAACAAACCAGGTGCCTTCAGCCTCTCCTCACACCCTTCCCCTCTAAACCCTTCCCCAGTGTTGTGTCCCTGCTCTGGACACTCTCCAGCAGCTTTAGATCCTTTTTCTCCTGTGGTGCCAGGACTCACTGTTGGCTCATGTTCAACTTGCCATGGCCCAGAACCCCCGGGTCCCTGTGCAGGGCTGCTCTCCAGCCTCTCGTTCCCCAGGCTGGGTGTGTCCAGGGTGGACGTGTCCCAGGTGGAATCTGGCACTTGCCCTTGTTAAAATTCCTGCAGCTGGTGATTGCCCAGCTCTCTGATTTATCCAGATCTGTCTGCCCTCAGTGTCCACAGCTCCTCCCAGTTTGGTGTCATTGGCAGACTGAGTTAGCAGTCCTTCAAGCCCTGTGCCCAGGTCATTGATGAAGACACTAAAGAGCACCAGCCCCAGGATGGATCCCTGCGGGACCCCGCTGGTGACCGGTCGCCAGCCCTGTGTCACCCCATGGACTGGAACCCTTTGTGCCTGACCCATCAGCCACTTGCTCACCCTTTGCATTGTGTTTATCCAGCTGGGTGCTGGACATTCTGTCCAGCATGAAGGGTATAAAGAAAGGGTGGTTAAGGAGTTCTGGAGAGGATCAGTTGGCAGGTGTCAGATCATTGAACTTCATTTCCACCCCCGTCGTGCAGACAGAGGATTTTGGGGTGATATCCTGTCTCTGCAGCACCCTGGTTTTTATCCCACATTGAAGGGGCAGATTTGCCCTGGGAGCACATCCCCTTCTGGCTCGCTGAAGGGGGATATCCTGCAAACACAGGCTGTTTCCTTGGCCCTGCTGTGTGCTGCCTGTGGGACATGGGACCTCACAGAGCTGCACAAGAGTGAGGTTTTGTCTGTCAGGTCTGGAGGTGAGTTTTCAGCCTATTAGATTTGATTTTCCCCAAAACAGAGGTGACTCTCTAGGGCAGTTACAGACTGATGCTGTTGAGCTAATGCAGTTGAAGGTCCTGTTTAATCCCTTTACATCAGACACTTGATTTTGGTGGCACGAATGTTCAGTTACCAGAGCACACTTCCCAGTACCAGTGCTGCCGAGACATTTTACCAAGGCAAGAAGTTAATAGATCAAGGGCACTGAGTTCCAGGCAGTAACAGCTCAGTTCAGCTACCACTGCCTTCCCTCCTGCTGACATCTGACATCTCTGTATACAGAATGCTTTGAGATTTGAAACATTCCAGGTTGAAAGTTTTCTGTTATGTGCTTTTTCTTGTCTCTAGGATGAATTCCCGGTCCGGGAAGATCTCTCTGAAATATCTGATGATGATGATACCTCGTTGGCAAAGCCCCCCCAGCCTGTGAAATCAACAGTCCACTCCTTCAAACTGAAAAATGACTCAGACCTCTTCGGTTTGGGTTTGGAAGAACCTGGTCCCAAGGAGAGCAGTGAGGAAGGTAAAGGTCACACCTCATTTCCACTTCTGCTGGTGTTGTTTGTCAGGCAATCTGTTTTGTCCAGAATGTTTCTAGGGTGTAAGCAAACCAATGTGCAGTGAATAAAACACCCTGTAACTCCCTGCAGTGCCCTGTGTGAGTGTTTGATGTGGTTTAACCCAATGTAACGTTCTCTTTGCCTTTCCCCACGGGGAGGGGGAGAACTGGGCTCATCCTGGCATCAGCCACGTGTGATTCCTGTCCCCACTGGGAGCAGGAGCAGGTCTGTCACAGGCTGCTTCTGTGCCAGGCTTCCTGCCTAGCCTGCCCTGGCTGGGAGGTGGTGCTCAGCACTGCAGTGTCCACCCCCTCAAGGATTTGGATCCATGGGAGCAAATGCTCTGACATCCCCTGCCAATTTGCTCTTCTATTTTCGGGAAAGGCGAGGTGGGGCTCTGATCACAACCTCAGCATTCCTCAGGCTTTTTTTTTCCCCCCCTCCCCCAAGGAAACAAATCTTATTCCTGCAAATAATTTCTGCTGTCTTGGCATTACTGCAGAGTAACTTCCTATAGATCTGCCCCTGATGTCACCGTGAGAGATGAGAAGTTAAAGATTTAAGGGGAGAAAAAGCTATAAGCAGCACCAGAGAGAGATCTCTTTGAATAGCTGTTCCAAAAGTGTAAGCAGGGTGTCAGAGGCTGGGTGGCTTCATCAGCTTGTCACTCTGAGCTGCTGAACAGCACAGCTTGAAATAGCGAGAAGGGCATCTGCAGAGGCCCAGGTCAATAATTTCACTTCACTTTGGCATCTTTAATAATTCAATGTGGGTTCCTCCTATCTCCTCTTCCTGGGATAAATATAAAACATGCCTTGGTAGTCAGGCCAGTTGGAGCTTGACCAGCAATATCCATGTCTGACTGGTATTTGCAGATCATCCAAGGGAAGGAGTGTGTAGGTAGGATTGGCAATCAAACACCTCATGTGAAACGTGCAGTTGTAAACCCTCCTGTGAAACGTCCTGTGATGCTCTGCTGTCCAAGGAGAGTGGATGTTCATCAGTCTAATTAGCACTCAAGTCATCAACTGCAGTAACCTAGGACAAATTAGTTTTGTTTGCACTTTGGCCACACCAACCCCCGGCAGTTCCAGGCTCGGGGTGGAGTGGCTGGAGAGCTGCTGGGCACGGAGGGACCTGGGGGTGCTGGTGCACAGTGGCTGAACATGAGTCAGCAGAGTGCCCAGGTGGCCAAGGAGGCCAAGGGCATCCTGGCCTGGATCAGCACCAGTGTGGCCAGTGTGGTGAGGCCACAGCTCGAGTGCTGGGTTCAGTGTTGGGCCCCTGAGTCCAAGAAGGACCTGGAGGTGCTGGAGCGTGTCCAGAGAAGGGAACGGAGCTGGGGAAGGGTCTGGAGCACAAGTGTGCTGAGTTCCTGGCTGAGGGAACTGGGGGTGCTGAGCCTGGAGAAAAGGAGGCTGAGGGGAGACCTTCTGGCTCTGTCCAAGTCCCTGCAAGGAGGGTGCAGAGAGGTGGGGGTGGGTCTGTTCAACCAAGGACCAAGGGACAGGACAAGAGGAAATGGGCTCCAGTTGTGCCCAGGGCAGTTGAGATGGGATGTGAGGAAGAATTTCTTTGCCGAAAGGGTTCTGAGGCATTGGAAGGGGTTGCCCAGGGCAGTGGTGGAGTCCCCATCCCTGGAGGGATTGCAGAGTCGTGTAGACACAGTGCTGAGGGACATGAGTCAGTGGGGACTGGTCAGTGCTGGGTTCATGGTTGGACTCGATGAGCTCAAAGGGCTTTTCCAATCCAGGCCATTCTGGGATTTAACAGTGAGGGACTCTGGGACATTTCAGTCCCGTGGCTGTCCCCACCCCGCAGAGCTCTGGCCTCGTGGTGACACGATTTCCACGCACAGCTGGAACCCCCGTGGGGTGCTGGGGTGCTCCCATCTGCCAGCCCCGTGTCCTGACCAGTGCTCACTCAGCAAACACAAGCACAAGCTGTGCCTGGTGGGATTTCCCTCTGCCTTCAAATATTTAGTGGTCAGAGGGAAATTATTCCCAAGAGCTCTGGAGATAATATTCTGGTCCCCAGTTTGGCCTTTGGACCAGTTTGTGGAGCCAGGATCTGTGTTCATTTCTTAGTACCTGGTTCAGTGAGCGCCCAGGTCAGTGTTCATCACAGAATAACAGAGATCATATAATAGAATGCATATAATTAAACTGGAGATCTCTGATTCAGTTAGGGTGTGACTGCTGGGGCCTGTGTTGGTTTGTCCTGAGGAGCTGGGATCGCCTTTGCCCATGGCTCCAGGATGGAGCATCTTGTTCTCAGAAACTGGAGGAATTTAGGAATTCAGGGTGGAATTGCATCTTTTACAGTTTAAATTGATTTAAAACAATGTAGATTTTTTTTTTGTTTGAACAGATAAACAACCTTCTAAGGAGAAAAAGAAGAAGAAGAAGAAAAGCAAAGAGGTACTGTTTAATTCTCAGAGCTGACTTGCTAAATTATCTACCAGCCAAGGCGTGGGGTGGCCTTCTGCAGCGTTCTCTGTGTACCTGGTTCCTTCCATCCTGCCCTCCTGCAGCGGGGTCTGTGCCTCCCAGGCTCTGCAGACCATTAACCACTTTGCAGCTTGAACCCAAGCTCTTTAAACAATTGAACTTTCAAAAGGCAGCGTGTGAGTTTGTAGAATTTTGGATTAAGTAGAGCAGTGCCTCTGTGCTGGGCTGAGGCTGCTGATAGCACCGTGACTTTTCCCAAGCAGAGGGGTGTCCCTGACAGACCTGATCTCAGAGGCAGCAAGGGAAGGCTGCAGGAGGCTTTGTCTTTGACATTTCTGCTTGTCTGATCCCGTGGTATTGTCAGGCACAAACTGCCTGACAGGCCACTGCCACACAGAAACCAGATGGTCTTTCTTCTCCTCTGTCCAAACTCACAGAGGGGTCTTTTGGAATTAACTCCAAGCCAGTCATGGTAGAAGGTGCTTCACCCTGAGTAAGGGTCAGAGCCAAGGTTTAGGGCAATGTGTGCTGGGCTGCTGCCGTGCTCAGAGGATTTACTCATAAAAATTTCCTCATTTTGCAGGAAGAGGAGAAGTCTGTGAAAAAGAAAAGCAAACACAAGAAGAGCAAAGAGAAGGAGGAGAGCAAAGAGGAGAAAAAGAAAAAGAAAAAGAAGAGCAAGGAGAAGAACAACGAGATAGATGAACTGGAGGCTTTTCTGGGAGGAGGAGGAGCCAGCGTGAGCAAGCCACGAGGAGGTGGCGACTACGAGGAGCTGTAGGCTGGCCACGGGCGCGCGCAGCGGACTCTCTGCCGTGGCTGTCTCCATCCTTTCCTAGAGTCACAGCAGGGTGGGTCAGGTGTGTAAAGCTTTGGCCATTTGCCATCTATTCCCTCAAAACAGAGCTGGCAAAGCAGAAGCTTCACATCTGCGTGTGCTGCTGTGGCGCAGTCGCTGCACAAAGCAAACCCAGCTGAGATGTACTTGGGTCAGGGGAAGGTTCAGGGCACGGTTCCCAGGCCTGCTGCCAGGCTGTTGTTTTTTCTCCTTCCAGAGATGCCCTGCTGGGGAGCTGTCAGGGTGTGGGAGGTGAAGGGGACCTGCCTCCTGCTCCTCCCCTGCTATATTCCACTCCTGCACACCTCCAATTCCTGTCTTGTTAAAAGGAGTGCAACAAAACATGCCGCATGAACGCATCGTGCTCGCCTGTCTCCAGTCTTTAACTTTATATCCTTCCTATTTTTTTAATGAAAAAGGTGATATTGGCCATTGCTCCACCCAGCAGTTGAGGAGCTTTAAATCAAGCAGATCATGTTATGGTACAGCTCTCTAAAACAGGAGCTGCAGGGCTGGAGTGAGAGAGAGTGCGTGTGGTTTTGGAGTCCTTTGAACGGGACCTTTCTGCACAGCAGCTTAATTAGCACTCACTGGTGCTGCTGTTGGAATTCATGAAGCCCCACTGATTGCCGTGGCCCCAGTGGCTTGGACACTACTCGTAAGCTGCTATGCAGTTTGGGAAAACAATGCAAAGTGCACAGCTAACCTGCAAAAGAGAGAGAAAAATCAGTGCTTTTCTGCATTCCCCACCCTTGAATTTGCATCTACTGCAATCCCCTCCCTTCGGTACCTCTCAGGGACATGACTCTCACATGGAAATGAAGATATCCAGAGCTTCAGAACTGTCTGCAGGGAGGTGTTAGCATGGCAAGGCATTTGCTTCTCAGGCATTTCACAGTCACGCTGTAAAATACAGGGGCTGCCTCTCTGCACCGAGAGGGACAACCACACAGCTCAGCCAGTGTCCTTCCTGGTCCAGATTCTGCAGATACCGGGCCAAGCCTCCCAGCAGCCAGCGTCCTGCCCTTCCCTGCCCCAGGCCAGAGCCTCCTCCTAGCCCATGAGTTTGGGAGCCTTTTAATTTTCGCTTTGAGCTGAGGCCTGTGGATTGGTGCTGCTCAGCAATTGGCTCAGCTGTGGGCTGGGCGCTGCAGGCCAGCTCTTGGCTCTTGCCCGTGTCTCAGAGAGCAGCCCCTGTGTTTGGTGGAGGTCTCTGTTCTCTGTGCCCCTTTCTGTTTTGGTTCTGGTGTCCCTCTCGCAGCTCAGACGGTGGCACTCCCTCAAGGGTCCGTGTGCTGTATTACCCTCTTGCTTGCAAGTTGATTTGAGGTTTGGTTTTGTTCTCCCTCTCCCTTTTTTGTTGTAAAATGTCAACCATGAAACCCAGACTGGGGTTTCCACATTCCTGTTAACCAAGGTGTTCTTTTGATCATTATCCATTCCAGAGTTGTCTTCAGCAGCAGGCAGTCACCTGCTCCAGTTTGCTTTTCCTTTCCTCCAGCCCACAGAACGCACCTTTACCTGTACCCTGTGACACAGACCGGGTTTTGGCTGCATGAGCAGTGTTCAGGCTGTTTGCTGTCAGCATTTGCCTCCTTCTCCGAGCGTTCCTGCCTCTCCCGTGGTGCTGCAGGGAGATCACACAGGACAGTTCAAACCTTGCACCAGTGGGGATGACAGAGCGGGCTGGGACGCGGCTGGGCGGCGCCTCTTGCCCAAGGCAGGGGGGCGATGGAGCCTCAGCCGGCTGCGCTCCTGTTCAGTGAACATTTTGGGTCATGTTCCATTTTGCATCAAAAAAAAACCCAAACCAAACCTGGTACAATCCCTTCTGACCATAAAGCTCTGTTGTACAACTGCCTCTGCACGTCTTCTTCTCCACCGCCGGCGCTGGGAGCTGCCTGTCCCCAGGACTGTCCCAGACGGGCGTCCCGCCGCCCCTTCCCCATTCTCCTGCGTTCTTCATCGGCTGGGCACTGAATTAAAAACTGTTTTAAAAAAAAAACCAAAAATGTTGGATGTAAAAACCAAGAGTTCTTTCCCCAAACCTGAAGCCTGTCCTGTCAGAGCTGTTGTGCCTCCGTTGCTGTAAGGGAGACAGTGTTTTTGTTCAGCTCTGCTTCCCTGTGCACACAGCTCTCGGTGAGCAGGGGGCTGGACAGGCGCCGCGTCCCCTGGAAATGCCGCTGTTGGCATCGGTTTGTCTCTCACCTCAGCCAGATTTGACCACGGTAGGAGCCTTTACACTCCCTGCTGCTCATGTTCCGTGTCTGTGCAAGGAACTGAGACAAAAACAAGCAAAGATGAGTCATTGTGTTCCAAAATACCCCTTTCAAAGAGAAAGATGTGGGAACTCTCCGTGCTGACACGGGAGCCACAGGAGGGTGTGTGGCAGCTTTTGGCTTTGGCAGCAGGGCCAGAGGAATCCCACCCTCTGGGCAGCAAAAAAAGTGCTTTTCACACTTAGACTTCTCCCTTTTTTAGGGAGTGGTGAACTGGTTGGGGCTACAGCGTGAGGTGTCACCCAGCACCAGCGAGTGTGAGTGAGGGGAGAATGGGACAGGTTGTGTCTGAGCTGGGCTCTCCCGTGCTCGGTCTTTCAAATAAGCTAAATATAGAAGGTGTGTGTACGTGCCTGCCATTCTGGGGAAGCTTCTGCAGGATCACACAGATATAAATAGTTCCTGTGAGCATCTCGAGAGGTACCAGTGTATTTGCTTTTGGGCATATCAGTCATTTTTTAAAAAAAATAAATTAAAAAATGAAGAGGCTGAGGCTGAGGAGCTGCAGTTTCTCACAGCTCACGCTGCCCAGAGCCGCACGCTGTGCAAGGTCTGGGGTTAGAGCAGCAGGAGGGAGAGGTGCAGATTTATCACTGGGGTTGTAGCTTTGTTCCCCAGCACAGCAAGGGGAGCCCCATCCCGGGGCTGCTGCTGGAGGCAGGTGCCTGGAGCCGTCCTGCCCTCTCCTGCCTCCGCAGCCCCGGCTGGTTCAGATCCTCAGGGCCTCGGCACGATTCCATCTTGGCTTCCACTGTGCCAGCCTGAAGCCAGAGCATTCATGATGAGTCATAGAATCAGAGAATGGTTTGGGCTGGAAGGGACCTTAAACATCATCCAGTTCCAACCCCCCCAAGTCCTGAGAGGTAACTCCACGCTCCGCTGTCCCCACCCGCTGCGTCTCCCCCCTGACCCAGCCTCTGCGGCTGCGGCACCAGAGCTGCCGGGCGAGCAGCTTCCTTGGCTCGAGTGTCAGGCTGGTCTGGCAGCCCTCCAGGAGCACAGGGGACTGGGCACTTGTCCAGAGGAGTCTGGGTGTCTGTGGACACCATGTGTGGTATCCAGCCCCAGACGTGCATTGGAGCTCTGCGCCCAGCGTTTATTTTGGGGAGTGTTCCTCGCTGTCCCTGTCCCTGGAGTGCGACGATCCAGCGCGACAGTTAGCAGCTGCTGCCACTCTTGGCAGCTCCTGGCGTTGTGACTTGATGCAGCTGCTGTGACAAGACGTGGGTGAAGTCATACTCCGAGAGCAGATGGAGGTTTTGATCTCCACAGGCTTCACAGCCTGCCTTCAGTGCCGGCATCCCTGTGGCTCCCCAGCTGGGAGCTGATTTTAGCCAGACCCTCCAGCTCACCTGCACCCTGGGGGCCTGGAGCTGACTCCTCTGTGCTTGTACATCCTGTCCCCATGGATTCCTCCTCTGCAAGGGCAGTATGTTCACAGCATCTTTCTCCTGATGGCCCAAGTCTCCTTAGCACAGGTGGCTCATGTTAATCTGTGTTCGTGGCTGTCTCAAAACTCATCTCTGCAGAAGGAGCTGCTCAGCACTGGTGCTGAGCTGAGGTCCCCAGCCCTGCGTGGCACAGCCTGTGCCAAAAGGACCACGTCTCACCTATGGTTCCTCCACCCCCTTGTCAAAATACGAGGTAGGAAACCAGCGCAAGGACAGACTGACCAGTCCCTGCAGCTCCCACCACCCCCAAACCAGCTCAGTTCCCAGCACCCCTGCTGATCAGTGTTCTGCCCTGGGGCTCGGGCGCTGTCTGACCACTGCCATCCAGATTTACTCCTGGCCAGTTCATGCTTACTGGTCCCTTTGGCAGCACTGTTTGAATCCTGCTCCCCCTCCTTGCCCTGTGCAGCCAGGGCTGGTGTCCCTGCTCTGGCTGTCCCCAGGCTCTGCTAGCAGCCGTCCTTGGCACCGGCTCCCCTTGGAGTTCATCTCTCCGTGGCCGTGCCAGTGCAGATGGGATCATGGCAGGGCTGGTCCTTACTGATTCCTGGACAATGCATCTTCTGCACCCTGGGTGGGACTGGCTTTGTCACAGCTGGATCTGGCTGGGTGCTGGCATCACGGATGCACCAGGTCTGCACCATTCCCAATGGTTTATGACAAGGGCCAGATGCCAGGAGAGCACTGATCCTGTCCGTTGAGGGATTCGGTTTCACCCTATTTCTGTTGCTCCCGTAGGGTTGTAACAGGTTTTTCCCTGGCTGGCCAAGGCCCGGAGTGGGAATTTGCTTCCTTCCCTCCAGCAGTGAACAAAACAAGGTGATGGGAACTCTGGTTTTATCAGGACACAAAGTGCCTGTGGGACCTTGCAGGTGCTGTTGGAGGAGGCTCCTGTGAGCAGCTGCAGGCTCCTGGAGCTGCTCTGGGGCCAGACAAACACCCAGGGCTGTCACAAGCCCTGGCAGTGAGCGAGCAGGTGGCTGGGCTGGGGACAGGGTGGGTGTGCTGCCTGCAACCTCCCTGCCATCAAGGGTCCTGTGTCCTGGAGAGACCATGTCATGGAATCCCAGCACTGCCTCGACTGGAAAAGCCCTTTGAGCTCATCGAGTCCAACCATGAACCCAACACTGACCAGTCCCCACTGACCCATGTCCCTCAGCACTGTGTCTACACGACTCTTCAATCCCTCCAGGGATGGGGACTCCACCACTGCCCTGGGCAACCCCTTCCAATGCCTCAGAACCCTTTCAGCAAAGAAATTCTTCCTCACATCCCATCTCAACTGCCCTGGCCACAACTGGAGCCCATTTCCTCTTGTCCTGTCCCTTGCTCCTTGGTTGAACAGACCCACCCCCACCTCTCTGCACCCTCCTTGCAGGGACTTGGACAGAGCCAGAAGGTCTCCCCTCAGCCTCCTTTTCTCCAGGCTCAGCACCCCCAGTTCCCTCAGCCGGGAACTCAGCACACTTGTGCTCCAGACCCTTCCCCAGCTCCGTTCCCTTCTCTGGACACGCTCCAGCACCTCCAGGTCCTTCTTGGAGTGAGGGGCCCAAAACTGAACCCAGAACTCCTATGGCCTCACCATAGTGCTTGTCTGTCCTTCTGGGATGCCACTGAGCTTGCAAAGGAGCGATTTGGGGGATCACAGTCCCCCAAATGGGCTTTGGGACCAGTTGCTGTAACCTAGCAACAGTCTCAATCATGGCATAACGTAATTAATCCAGTGTTGGCTCAGGCTGCTGCTTAAAGATACCGGGGCAAGTGGCTGAGCCATTTGAACTTCTGAGTTTGCCTCCAAAACAAGCCTGCAGCATCTCGGGCATGTCACACGTGTCCCCTGGCCCCTGGGTGGCTCACGGTGAGTGTCCAGTCTTCATCTTTCAACCACTTTGCAGGGAAGCTGTTGGGCAAAGGGCAATAATCCCCTGGCACCTTCAGAGAGCCCTGGTGGCTGGACAGGGTGGGTCCCGTGGGCCCAGGCTGACCTTGGTCGGGTGAGATGGGGCGTAGTGGGCTGAAGCTGTGGGTTCAGGGCCAGAGCAGCTGGTGGGAAACCAGAGCAGTCCAGGGTTGGAGCAGGAGCTGTTCTCTGTGCTCTGTATGTGGGACAGTGCCACAGGGCAGCAAGCCACCCTGTGAACCCATGAAACTCGTAGGTACCTCCAGACTGTTGGCAGGCTCTGCCCCACGGTGGGAGCAAGGAGTGGGAGCAGTGGTGTGGCTCTGTGTCACCGCAGAGGTGAGATGAGGGGAGGAGGAGGAGCAGGGTGCTGTGTCTCACAGTGGCAGGGAGATCACAGAATCAGTAAGGTTGGAAAAGACCTCCAAGATCATCCAGTCCAACCATCAACTCATCACCACCACCACACCCACTAAACCAGAGCCCGGCGTGCTACATCAACACATTTCTGAACACCTCCAGGGACGGGGACTCCACCACTGCCCTGGGCAGCCTGTTCCCATCTCTGACCACTGTTTCAGTGAATAAATTGTTCCCAATATCCAACCTGAACCTCCCCATGCTGGTCTCCCCTCTGCCACATGCCTCTCCCTGCTCCAGGACAGCGTTGTGTCGACACGGGGGAGCTCTGCCTGCACCAGGGGTTTGGCCTGGGTGGCGGCTGCAGACGGAGCCCGCGCTGGCGGCTGCGGGGGGGAGCCAGCAGGCTGGGAAATGAGCAGGTTTTTCCCGGAGCTGGTAGTGGAAACACCCCTCCCTGTGCCACTGGCAGCAAACAGCTCCATGGAAGGGTAGGAGATGATGAGCTCCCACCCTGACCTCGCTGCCTCCAGCCCTGCCTGGTGTTGGGGTCACCAGCCCAGCGCCGAGGAGGTCAGTTTGTGGATCACTTTGGGGGGCTGATGGCTTTGGGGAGTCGTGAGTGACTGATGCTGGGTGTGGCATTGCTCAGGCACAGCCCTGCCCCGTGCTGTTGTGGCACAGCTCCCACCACACACTGCTGCTGCTGCGTCCCCCCAGCAGGACAACACCAAATCCCTCCTCACAGGCACCGGGGGGGGACTGGGCACCCCAAATGGGTGACTTCTTGCCTCTGACACTGCTGTGGGTCAGCAGATGGGTGCCCTGTGCTTAAGCTCCACGTGTTACTTGCCAGCCTTTGGGGACCGACCTGGCATTCCCAAGGAGGCCAACAGGGACATCGGGTTTATGACGCTCTTTACAGGCAGGGACCCTAAGGCCAGCAGCTGCTTTACAGACCATGGTCACCCTCTGCTGCCACCAAAGCTGTTGGGGCAGCAGGACAGGCTCCAGCTCCCTCCCCAGCCCATGAAGCAGAGTCTGGCTTCTCCCTTGTTTCAGAGCTGGGAGAAGGGAATTGATGTGGGGGAAAGAGGAGGAGAGAAGCTGGAAGGAGGGGAGAGCCCCCTGCACCCAGCCCAGGTGTCACACTGACACCAGCCAGCTCGGCCACTCCTCGCTCAGGGAAAATGAGCATCACGCCCAGACAGGAGCTGCAGGGTGCCCAGCGGGCAGCAGCGAGTGGCAAGGGAGCGGGCAGGGTGGCAGGGCAGCAGTGAGCATCCACCCCATCCCATCCCATCTCATCCCATCCCATCCCATCCCATCCCATCCCATCCCATCCCATCCCATCCCATCCCATCCCATCTCATCCCATCCCATCTCATCTCATTTCATCCCATCCCATCCCATCCCGTCCCATCCCGTCCCATCCCACCCCATCCCATCCCATCCCATCCCCTCCCTGCTTTGTCCCAGCTGTGGGATCCCCACGTTGCCTTGGAAACAGAGGATTTCACAGCAGCTTTCGATGGTGATGCTGCCTGTGGTGGGGGGAGAGGTCTTCCCCATGCCCACGCCAGACCCTCTCCTGCCCTGTCCCCCCCATTCCTGCCCCCCACCTCATCCCTTTCCCCTGGGCTGGGGTGTGAATGGTCCCAGCCCCCGGCTCTGGCCACCCCAAAGCCGCTCCTCTGGCCCCACAGTGCATCGCCCACCTCGGCTACCCCCGCGGTGAGGATGGCAGCCGGGGAGCGATGAGCCCGGGGCGAAGGGAAGGGATCAAATGCGAATCCCTGCTGTCAGCTCAGCAGCGTGGGGTGGAGCGGGGGCGTTGTGCAGCCTCCGCGGCACCTTCCCGGTGCCACCCGGCTTGCACGTGGGTCCCGGGATGGGCTCCCTAGGGACCCTGGGGGATGGTGAGGCACTGGGTGCCCGTCACCCCCATGTCCCATAGGATGGCCATGGGTGGGTGTCACAGCCCACCCATCCCATTTTGGGGTGCCCCACACCATTCCCGCAGTGCAAGAGCCCTCACCCTGGTAAACCCAGCTTCAGTGGCTGCAGCACCCACGGGCAGGGACCCAGCACCATGCTGAGCCCAGAGGCTGCGTGGCCTCTCGATGCCCTGCACGGACCCTCCCCTCCGGCAGCCTGGGCACCGGCGGAGCTTTGTGCTGCATCTGGGAAGCCGAGCGAGACCCAACGCTGCCTCCTCACCTGCCTCACCGGGGCTGCTCACGCTCCACTCACCCCCCAGCCCTGCTTCTCACCGAGCTGTCACCCCGCGGGTGCAATCGCCCTGACACCGGGCTCGGTCTCGGGGGTGGCCCCGAGGACAGGATGTGGCTGCCTGTGCCGCGCTGTCACTTCCCATCGCGATCCCTGTGCTGAGCTGTCCGGTGTGTGCGGGAGCTGCTCGCCTCCCTCTCCACTCTCTGCCATGTCACCAGGGCCACCCGGCCCTTCACCAACCACCCTGCTGTGGGAACCTCCGTGCCGGGTGGCAGCAGGTCCTGAGCTGCCTGTAGGGACCTGCCACATCACACACCCACCGCCCCAGACAGCCCCCAGCACCCACGGGGCTGCATTAGCCCACCCTGTCCCCAGGGCCTGCAGGGACACCCCGTGGGAAGGCAGCTTGGTCCCCATCACCCCAGGCTGGGCATTTTTGGGACGTCTGCCAGCCTGCCCTGTGCTGTGAGCAGGTCCTGGAGCACCAGCACCGGCCTGGCTGCCCGGTCCATCGGGGGGAGCAAGGGCGTTTGCAGCTTGGATTGGGTTTGTGTGGCCAGGTTTGGGTAGCGGGGGGAGCATGGGGGTGGCTCCTGTGAGAAGCTGCCAGAAGCTTCCCCCATGTCCAACACAGCCAATGCCACCGGCTCCAAGATGGACCCGCTGCTGGCCAAGGCCGAGCCCATCAGTGACACCTTGAGAACAGAATGAAGGAAAAAAAAGGAATAGACCAAAAAAAAAAGCTGCACACTTTGCAGCTGGGGAGAGGAGTGAGAAGATGGGAGAGGAACAACCCTTACAGACACCAAGGTCAGGGAAGAAGGAGGGGGAGGGAATGGGCTCCAGGCACCGGAGCAGAGATTCCCCTGCAGCCTGTGGTGAAGACCATGGTGAGGCAGCTGTCCCCCTGCAGCCCATGGAGGTCCATGGTGGAGCAGATGTCCCCCTGCAGCCCATGGAGGTCCCTGGTGGAGCAGATGTCCCCCTGCAGCCCATGGAGGTCCATGGTGGAGCAGATGTCCCTCTGCAGCCCAGGGAGGTCCATGGTGGAGCAGATGACCCCCTGCAGTCCATGGAGGTCCATGGTGGAGCAGATGACCACCTGCAGCCCATGGAGGTCCATGGTGAGGCAGGCTGTCCCCCTGCAGCCCCTGGAGGTCCATGGTGGGGCAGATGTCCCCCTGCAGCCCATGGGGGTCCATGGTGGAGCAGATGTCCCCCTGCAGCCCGTGGAGGACCCCACGCCGGAGCAGGTGGATGCCCGAAGGAGGCTGTGACCCCGCGGGAAGCCCGCGCTGGAGCAGGTTCCTGTCAGGACCTGTGGCCCGTGGAGAGAGGAGCCCAGGCTGGAGCAGGTTCCTGTCAGGACCTGTAGCCCGTGGAGAGAGGAGCCCACGCCGGAGCAGGCTTGCTGGCAGGACTTGTGACCCCGTGGGGGACCCGCGCTGGAGCAGTCCCTTCCTGAAGGACTGCACGCCATGGAATGGACCCAGACTGGAGCAGTTCGTGCAGAGCTGTCAGTCATGGGAAGGACTCACGTTGGAGCAGTTGGTGGAGGACTGTCCCCTGTGAGAGGGACCCCACGCTGGTGCAGGGGAAGGAGTCCTCCCCCTGAGGAGGAAGCAGTGGCAGAAACAATCTGTGATGAACTGACCCCAACCCCATTCCCTGTCCCCCTGTGCTGCTGGGGGGAGGAGGTGGAAAATCGGGAGAGAAGTGAAGCCCAGGAAAAAGGGAGGGATGGGGGAGGTGTTTTAAGATTTGGTTTTATTTCTCATTCTCCTCTGATTTTGATTGGTAATAAATTAAAATTCATTGTTTTCCCCCCAAATCGAGTCTGTTTTGCCCGTGCCAGTAACTGGTGAGTGATCTCTCTCCGTCCTTATCTCCACCCACGAGCTTTTCGTTATATTTCTCTCGCCCTGCCCAGTTGAGGAGGGGGAGTTATGGAGTGGGCTTTGGTGGGCATCCGGCCTCTAGCCAGGGTCACCCCACCTCCCAGCTTCAGCACAAGGTGTGTCCACCCAGGTGAGGACCTGCCACTCGCCCTGGCTCCATGGTTAGCCCCGCACACCCGGCAGAGGGGCACATCGGTTCTTTGTGTTTAACGTCCTTCAAATTGTTTTTCCTCAGGTGCTTTCTGAGCTGCTCTGAGGAATCAGCTCCCTTTGCTCTCTCAGAGTGGGCTGAGCTGGTTGGAGGGGAGCACCAGTGACAATGTGTGGGAGAGCTGGGGACAGAGCAGGGTTCTTGGTGACCCTGGCACCAGGACTGGCAGGACAGCAGTGAGGAGGGGCGGGTGGTCTTTGAGTTCAGGGGTGGTGGGTGGCCCACAGGCTCTGCCTGTCTGCATCATCCTCCAGCCCAGCATCCCCAGCTCCTGTCGGCCTGGTGTCCTGGTCCTTGGGGTGTCCTGGCCCTTGGGGGTGACCTGGCAAGATGCCCCCCACAGGCTGTGTAGGACAGATGTGAGGCTTCACGTCCTCCCCAAGGCCAGATCTGTCCTGCTTTGGGGCTGGCCAAGTGCCCAGCATCACCACAGACCCCCAGTGTGACCTGTGGGCACCTTGTTCCTCTGTGCCTCAGTTTCCCCCTTGGCCAGGACATGGCAGAGCCATGTCACGCACAGACACGGTGACCAGGGGCACACTGAGTATGGTGACAGGGTGAGGCACAAGCCAAGCCCTCGGCCCCAGCCTCTGCTGCCCACCCCCATCCTCCCTGTCACAGCCAGGATGTGCCCAGCACCGCGTGTGCCGATGGCTGGTGAAGGGTTGGTGTGAACAGCTACAGGTGCCATCACCTCTGCGGCATGGGGGGCCCCTCCCCAGCCCCTCCCCAGCACCTCCCCAGCCACCATCAGCAGGGACTGTGCTGCTGGTGGGGACACAGTCACAGGGATGCTGCACACGTCTTGGCTCAGCTCCCCGTCAGGTTTGGGGGAGCACCCATCCCTGAGCAGGCAGAAACCCCGACAGAAGCGGGGGTTGTCCCCTCACTGGCCCAGTCTGGGTGCTCCTGGCCCTGATGGCCCTGAGGGCCCAGCACCTCGGTCCTGTGCGCCGGGCTGGGGACCCTCCCCGCAGAGCCCTGCTGCCCAGGTGGGGCTGCAGCCGGGGGCTGTGCCAGGGGGGTCCCCTCCTACGCAGGGGCTGCCACCCCTGTGGGCAGCGGGCACAAGGGTGGGGACAGCCCCTCACTCCTGCCCGAGGGCCACCCCAGGGCTCTCAGCGCCTGTGGGGCTGGGTTGGGGCTGCCCCCCACCCCAACCCTGGGTGCCCCAGGCTGGGCGCTCGGGATGTCACAGCCCAAAGCAGCAGCGTGTCCCGGTGCCCGGGGGAAGGTGTCAGCTGCTGCCACAGCCCAGGACACCCACAGCCTTCAGCTTCATCCTCCTCCTGTGGGGTCTTCCCCTTCTCCTCCCCCCCAGGCTGCACCTGCCCCGAGGAGGAGGAGAAGGAGGAGGAAGAGCAGGAGGAGGAGGAGGAGGAGGAGGAGGAGGAGGAGGAGGAGGAGGAGGAGGAGGAGAGGAGGAGGAGGAGGAGGAGGAGGAGGAGGAGGAGGAGGAGGAGGAGGAGGAGGAGGAGGAGGAGGAGGAGGAGGAGGAGGTGTCCCCACCCCAGTGACCTCAGCACAAGCCGTGGCGCTGCCATCTCCGGTGGCACGGGGCCGTGCCCACAGTCCGGTTGGATCCCTCAGCACTTTCCAGCCCAAAATAGCAGCCGCGCGGGGGGAGCAGATGGTCCCCTCGCCACCAGGCTCGGGGGACACGGACCAGCCCACTCACCCCCTGCCCATGGGCATCCGAGGCCACCCCAAAGCACAGAGCTCTGGATGAGTTACCTCAAACTATGCAGGTGTCACCCGGGGCCACAGCTGCAGAGACAGAGGGTGGCACCACAGGGGATGCCCTCAGGGTGGGCAGCTCTGTGCCCACCTGGCAGCGGCATCCCACATGCCAGGACCCCACACATCCCCATAGGATTTGGGGTCCCACATCATTTGGGTGACTGCACCCGTGAGGGTTGCTGAGCCCTGGCACTCCCTGGGCAGCGAGCTGGCCTGACCCACGCTCCCGCGTGCACCAGTGACCATGTCACTGCCAGTGCTCAGCTCCGGCTGGCGCAGGGCCGGCAGCAGGCGGGGAGCAGATGGAGCAGCTCGGGCGGGGGCCGTGGGGGCTGCGGGGGCAGGAAGCCGGGGGCAGCGGGAGCGACCGGACCGGCAGCCCAAGCACCGCATCCCACAGGGAGGAAAATGGAAGCGCTGGAGGGGACAGCGGGGCCCGGCTGAGTGCGGCCCCAGGGCCCCGGGGTCTGCTTGGTCCCGTCTGCGCAGCGGGAACCAGGTGACCCCACTCCCCAGCTCCCCCCACCCCACTGTCACATCCTGCTCATCTGTGCAATGAGTTCCTGGGGCTCAGCCAGGCCACAGGCAGGGTCTGTGCTGCTGGCCCAGGGGGCTCAGCTGTGCCTGCGGTGTCCCTGGGAGCACAGGGGACATTTTGGGGCTGTGTCCCTGCAGGATTCACAGCAACCCCAGCGTGCTGCAGACCCTGTGCTCACCCCACGCTCCTCAGCCCGGTGCACACGGGAGCCCACGGAAAGGTGCTCCCTGTGCTCAGGTGGAGTGGGGGAAGGGTCGTGGCTACGGAGGGTTTTGAAATCAAGCAAATCCCGGTGTGCATCGGCCGGGCCGGGACAAGCAGAGGAAGGAAAGCTCGGCTATGGGCTCGGAGCTGTGTGAGCTCCCAGTGGGTCCCAGGCCCCTTGCTGAGGCACCCACAGGCACTGGGACCCTCAGCTGCACCAGTGGTGCCTGTGGGGCTGCGGGCAGCGGACGCTGGCTCAGGGAGGTGGGAGATGGGGAAACTGAGGCAGAGCTCCGGCGTTGGGGCCGTTGTTTGCCAAGGGCTGTGGGACGCTGCTTTTGCCCACCTTGGCACGTTGCCCGTGTCACCGCCGAGCATCGGAGCCCCAGTGCCTCTGGGGAAACGAGGCCGCTCCACCGAGGAGCTTAGCGGGGGATTTCACTGCCCAGTTGGCCACGGCCAGGCAGGGCCACGGTGATGGGCCAAGGTCAGGTGGAATGTGGTGCCGGTGACGACGGGCCCGGGGTGGTGCTGGCACTGCGGGACCACAGGCACTGGGGGTCTGGTGGCACCAAGGAGCTGCTGGTACTGGGGGGCTGCCGGCACTGGAGATTGCTGGGACTAGGGGCTGCTGGCACTGGGAGCTGCTGGCACTGAGGACCTGCTGGCATGGGGGGCTGCTGGCAGGAGAGCAGGAGCCCTCGAGACCACAACCCCCGCAGTGGAGGGGCTCATGGCTCACGGTGTGGGGCTGAAGCTCCCGGCACCACTCCGGGTGACGCCGGTGCCTCGTCCGCGGACACCGGGGGTCCCGCGGATGCCGACACTCGGGGTGCGGGGGAACCCCCGAGGGATGGCACCGGGGAAGGGGAGGGGGCACGGGGCGCCGCGGGTCCTCCAGACCCTGCCCGGGTGGTTTCGCGGGGGCCGGGGCCGAGCGGGTAGCGGGGATGGGGAGCGGGGATGGGGAGCGGGCCGGGGGCGGGGGCGGTGCCGGTGGGTGGCTCCCGGTCCCGGTCCCGGCCCCGGCCGGTAACTCCGCCTGCCGTATTTATGGGAAAACAAGCGGCGGCGGAGCCGGGCGACCGCGGCGGAGCGTCGCACCGTGCCGTGCCGTGCCGGATCGGGCGGAGCCGGGCCGAGCCATGGCCTCCGGGGCGGAGGCAGCCGGAGCTTAGTGCGGCGGCGGGGATGCGGCAGGGGGGTCGCCGTGGCGGCGGGCGCAGAGCAGGTAAGGGGGGGCCTGGGAGGAGGCTGGGTCCTGTCATATTCCCGGGGGACCCCGACCGGGCCATCCCATCCTCGGCCGACCCCCCCCGACCATCGTATCACATCCCGTCCCCCCCACTCCTCGCCCCCATCTCATCCCCCCGTGTTCCACATCCCCATCCCACCCCCCCGAGATCCTCCTGGGCCATCTCACCCCCCCATGCTCCCCCCATTGCCACCCCTCCCATCCCTCCAGACCCCCCGGGGTCATCCCCATCTCACGCCCTCGGGACAAGTCATCCCAGCCCATCGCATCCCATCCCCCCTGTGTCGCCCATCTCCATCCCCATCCCTGTCCCACCTCCATTCCATCCCCATCCCATCTCCATCCCATCTCCATCCCATCCTACCTCCATCCCCATCCCTGTCCCATTCCCATCCCATCCCATCCCCATCCCTGTCCTATCCCCATCCCATCTCCATCCGCATCTCCATCCCATCCCCGTCCCACCCCACCCCGCCGCAGTGCCCGGGCCGGACCATCTCTCCCCGGTTCCCGGTGATGCCGGCGCCGGGGCTGGCTCAGCGCCCTGCGCGGCCCAGCGGGCCCGGTGCCGCCCGGTGCTGGTGCGCAGGGTGGGGGGTGCCCGGGGCCCCCGCCCTGAGGTCTGCGGAGTGCGGCGGCGGCAGCACCCGGGACAGCCCCTCTCCCCCCCCGGGGCCACCCACGCACCCCCTACCCGGCCCGGGCACTGCAAACCCACCCGGGGTGCCCCCAGCCCCCCCACCCCCGGCCTTGCCCGTTTGTGGGTGCCCCGCAGGGCGGGGTGCCGGGGCCTGGGCAGCAGACAGGGGGCCGGGGGCACCTGGGGTCGAGGTGTCCCCGGGGTGCTGCTCACCCCTCCCCTGGATGCCAGCAGCAGGGGCACCGTCCCGGGCTGGGGCTGGAGTTGCTGCTCCCCCCGGCAGGATGAGCCCCTCCAGGGGTGCAAGCAGGGCAGGGGGTGCTGGGCCTGTGCAGCTGTGGGGGGGGGTCAGGGCAGGGGCTGGGGGGGTGCCAGGGGGCACAGGCTGGGTGGCATGGGCAGGGCTGGGGGGGTCACAGGGGGTGGCAGAGGGGCAGTGTGATGTGCATGGGGGGGCGATGCCAGGGCACAGGGCACTGGGGGTGTCGGGGGTGCCGTGGGGGTGACACAGAGTGGGAAAGTGTGTATTTGCCACATGCACCGGGCAGGGTCCGGGGGGCAGCGGGGTCCCTCACTGCGGGCAGTACCATGTGCCAGCTCCCTGTGCGGGCAGTGCCCGGCCAGCGTGTGCACGGGCAGTGTCACCTGTCAGTGCCATCGCAGTGTCACACAGCATGCACAGGCCTGGGCACAGCGGGGCTGTGGGCTGGCAGTGCCCGCGGTGCAGCATGCCCAGGCAGTGTGCCCCCGGCACGCCGGTGTGCCAGCGTCCGGCAGCACGGCAGGGCAGTGTCACACGTGCTCTGCGACCACCCTGCTCGTGCAGACGATGCTGGAGGTACCCCTGGTGCAGGGCTGTGGGCACCGTGCCTGCACACGCTGTGTGACACTGCGATGGCACTGACAGGTGACACTGCCCATGCACACGCTGCCCGGGTGCTGCCTGTCTGCTCAGGGGGACGTGTACAGGCAGCCTGTGGGCTGTGCACAGGCAGCGTGGGGAGGCAGTGCTGGCAGTGCTGGCAGTGCCTGGGGCAGTGCCCAGGCAGTGTGCTCCATGCAGGGCACAGGCAGGGTGAGGGCAGCGTGTGGCAGGCTGGCAGCCTGCAAGCAGTGGGTGCAGGCAGAGGGGCAGTGCCCTGGCAGTGCTGGGTGCAGTGGGTGCAGGCAGAGGGGCAGTGCCCTGGCAGTGCTGGGTGCAGTGTGTGGGCAGTGCTGGGTGCAGTGGGTGCAGGCAGAGGGGCAGTGCCCTGGCAGTGCTGGGTGCAGTGTGTGGGCAGTGCTGGGTGCAGTGTGTGGGCAGTGCTGGGTGTGCAGGCAGTGCAGGGACAGGCTGCAGGCAGTGCCCTGGCAGAGCGGCCAGTGCAGAGCAGGCAGCACCCTGGCCGTGGGCATGGGGCAGGCAGGGGGGCAGGCAGGGCGCAGGCAGGGTGCTGCAGTGCCTGGCAGTGTGGTGAGCACTGGCAGGGCACTGCACAGCCCCACTGCACACACTGCAAGTGCCACGTGCAGGCAGTGACCCAGTTTCTGGCAGAGTCCCACGGGCCCCTCCAGCAGCCCAGGGTTGGTCCCAGCACCCAGCACCCTTGTGCTGCTCCCGTGGGCCAGAGGCCAGGTGCTCAGGTGTGGCACAGCAGGAGCAATGTGCCAGCGGTGTGGGGTGCCAGGCTGGGAGCCCCCAGCTGCAGGCAGGGCCCCACAGGCAGCAGCGGGTGCTGGGCTGGGTGCTCAGTGGGGTGGGGGTGCGTGGGTGGCACTGGGCTCTGCAGTGTTGCCAGGTCGAGCTGTGGGGTGGTCCTGTGGGCTGGCACAGGGGGTCCCAGTGGGTGCCCCTTGGCAGCACTCTGGGTGTTCTGGAGAGGAGCTGCTGTGCCAGGGACAGGCTGGGCAGGGGTGTCCATCTGTCCTGCCTAGCAATGGGGGCACAGGGGGGTCTCTGTGACAAACTGCCTGGGCCCTCCCTGGACAGGCGTGTGGGCACAGGGCTGGCTGTGTCCCCACAGGTCATGTGCCCCCAGGGGTGGCTCCCATGAGGGGGGCTCAGTGGGAATCAGCAGCCCTGAAAATGCTGCCAGCCAGTGCCAGCATGCCCAGGGTGACACAGCAGGGGGACCCCAGGCAGGGCTGGGGGTGAAGCAGGGCACCCAGTGCCCACCAGCCAGCAAGTAGGAGAGTGGAGGGGCTGAAAATCCTCTCCCTGTGGAGGGGACTCAGTGTTGGGGACAGGTGGAGTGTGGGACTGCGGTGGCACTGGGCACTGGCAGTGTTGGTGGGGCCATCCCAGCTCTGTCCCTGTGATGGGCAGAGGGTGCCCACAGCTTTGTGGGTGCTCTGCTCTGACCATGGTGCCGCAAAGCCTCAGATCCTCCTGGACCCCCGCAGTGCCACTGCCCTGGCAGCCTCCCCACACACCCACCCCACACACCCACGGAAGCCTCCCCACACACCCACCCCACACACCCACGGCAGCCTCCCCACACACCCACCCCACACACCCACCCCACACACCCACCCCACACACCCACCCCACACACCCACGGTAGCCTCCTCACACACCCACCCCACACACCCACGGAAGCCTCCCCACACCCCCACGGCAGCCTCCCCACACACCCACCCCACACCCCCATGGCAGCCTCCCCACACACCCACCCCACACACCCACCCCACACACCCACCCCACACACCCACACTGTCCTAGCACAGGAGGAATAATTCGGAGAAACCATGGCAACCGTGGGCAGCGCTGGGGATGCCACCACCGCGCTGTCCTCAGGTCCTCCCGCCACCACAGCCTCGTGTGGTTCTGTGGGTGATGGGGTGCTGCTGGGTGGGCGGGGGGACACGCCAGTGCCCATGTCCCCAGGGCACAGGGATGCACACAGTGGCCTTGCTGGGCTGCAGTTGGGTTTGGCTCAGCAGGGCTGTGGCTGCAGGGGTCTCTTGGGGTGCTCGGTGTCCCCAAGGTAGCCCCTGGCCCCCACAGCTGTCCCTCTGCCATGGCCGTGGGTTTCCCGGGACCCTCACATGCCTCTTTGATTTCACAGTGCTGGGATGGAGCCACCGCGGGGCCCTCGGCCAGCTCAGCCCACCCACACCCTCCGCGCTGCCACCGGACCAGGTAGGACCCTGGGCTGCAGTTCCCTGCCCACCAGCTGCCCCGACACCACGGGGATGGGCTTCCCAACACTGCTGTCGGCATCCTGCAGTGCTGCCTGCCCGGCCCCAGCCCAGCTCCCAAGCAGTGGGGCTGACTGAGCCATCGCTATGGGAGCCAGCCTGCTGCCCAGCCCTGGAGGCACCCAGATCCCCACCCCCTGGCACCAAGGTCTCCCCAGCCCCCCCAGGGACAGACACCCCAACCCCACTGGCTTCACCTCCGCTCCCGTATCTGTCCCCGCCCCACCGTCGGGGTGAGACAGGGGTTTATCCGGGAAATGAGGGGGAACCCAGCCCCCCCTCCCCATCTCAGCATAGTCAGTCCTGCTGCTTGCCAAATAAAGTCTGTTCCTTGCTTCCTAGAAACACTTCCCCGTGATCCTCTGCTGCTGTTTAGAGCCAAAGCCTTTCGCTGGCCTTTGCCGGGCATCTTTGGTGTATTATGGAGCAGCTGGCACCCACCTGTGCCCCCGAGCCCCTTGGTGGCCAAAAAACCAACCCCTCAGAGGCCGTGATGAGCGTTACAGCCGGCCCGGTACCCCCGCCGTGGGCGGAGCCGGTTGTATGTCCAGTCGGGGGCGATGACAGCCTGCAGCCGGCTCCCGATGGCCTCTTGGTGACGATCAGTGCCACAACTCACCGGGTCCTGCAGGCAAACCACCCTGTCTGCTCCCCCAGTCTCTCTGGGGGGCTTGTGCTGATGTCCCCCCTTGTCACACAGCTATGTCACACATGTGGCTGAGAACTCTGCCCACCCTGGCCACCCAGCAGCACCATCCTGGAGCAGGCGGGGTGCACGGTGCCGGTGCACGGTGGGTGCCAGACCCCACGTCCCATGGGAGCTGCAGTCACTGTCACACTCGCCCTGCAGCCCAAGAGACATGTCACAGCCAAAGGACATGGCAGAGGACAAAGCTGGTGGGTGCTAAGCCAGCACAGCCCCCCCCAGCGTGGGGTTACTGCAGCGGGACCCTGGTCTGTCCCGCTTGGAGTTGTGGGAAGTGATGGAGGGGTCACTGCTGGCACACGGGGTTGGGACACCCACCACAGCACCCCTCTGCCAGCCCCCCGTGCCACCCATGCTGGTCTGGAGGACTCCCAGGGTGTGATGTGGCTGCAGGCAGCCGGGACTGCTGGCACCCCACAGGGGTGTTCATGGGACACGGTGGGTGCAGCTGCCACAGGGAGGGGGTACAGCTCCTGCCCCCGCAGAGCCCTGGAGCTGCGTGGACTTCCCGGCCATCACGGAGGGAGCTCATGGTCCCCAGCCCCGGGTGGTGCTCCTGCCTGCGCTGCCTGCGATGCTGGTACTGGGCACAGCATGTGGGACACAGGCACACACGGTCCCTGGAGACCCCGCAGCCACTTGGCTGCTAACAACAGGGGCTGGGCACACACCCCCATCCCCTACGGAAAACCCTGGCAATGAGCCCCCAGCCCCGGTCAGAGCTGCCATGTCCCATAATGCTGCAAGAAGGTCCCCACGTCCTGCACCCCAGGAACAGGGACACGGTGGTTGGTGGCCTTCTCTCCCTGCAGTGAGCTGGCACACATCCCCAGCTGCCCCACGGTGCCTGCTGCACCCACGGGTGCCCTGCGCCCACTCCATTATTGGCACCCTGGATTTGCAGCCTTTTCCCAGCTTCTTTCCCCAGTCAGGATATGACCATTGGCAGCAGCAGCCGAGGCTGAGACACCCCCGAACCCTCATTCCTGAAGAGGTGGCCAGAAGCCATCCCTGAGCCAGGAGCTGCAGGGATTGATCCAGTGCCACCGCCGGGATTTAGGTCCCTCGTCTGCTCTCTTGCAGGGCCGGCTGCCTTCCTCTGAGGCCGTCTGAAGGGGAGCTGGAGGGAGAAGAGTCGCTTTTAAGATGACACGAACAGACCCACCTGACATCCTGGTGTCTACGGTGTACCAAGACATAAAGGTGGCCACCGCAGCCCCCGGGGATTCGATCGTCTGCCAGCCCCTGGCACGATGTGACGCCTCCATGTCCTCGTCCCTGCCCCGCGAGCCGCAGCCCTTCAACAAGCGCCACTGCAGGAGCTTCGACTTCCTCGAGTCGCTGGACGAGCAGCTGGGCTCCCCTCCGGCCATGGAGCGACCCTGCCCGCGCCCCAGCACCCCCGAGCCCACGCCAGGGCCACCGGGCAGGCGGGCGCCGCCAAAGCCGGACCCTTGCGCCGGCAGAGCCCCGCCGCCGAGGAGCGAGCCGAAGCGCCGTGCCCGCTCAAAGAGCGCGCCGCGGGTGAAGTCCACCTTCACCCCAGTGCCCATCGCTGTCTCGGCGTCGCCGCCACCGGCTCGGCGCGGGCGCGAGGTGCTGCGGGTGGCACGGGAGCCCACCCGCCCCGAGCCCTCGCCGCGGCGCGAGAGCCAGGCTCCCCTGCGGGCGCTGGCTAACGAGGTGCACCCCATCAAGCTGCAGCCGCAGCGCAGCAGCGTCAGCCGCATCTCCCCGCTCTGCCTGGGCAACAACTGCTTCGAGGAGGGGCCGGGGGCCAAGGTGGGCGCCAGCCCCCATGTCAAGTGCCGGGTGGACATCAAGCCGGACGAGGCGGTGCTGGTGCACGCGGCGCGCAGCCTGCGGGCAGCCCAGAACCGGCAGGAACCGCCGCGCTGGTCCCGTGTGCCGGGGCCTGCCCGCAGCCTGGCAGTGCCGGGGAGCAGGCAGGCGTCCATGTCCCGCACGCCCACCCCCAGCGACTCCTACAGCGGGGACCCCCCGCTCCTGCCCTACCCCGGCGAGTACTACGAGGCAGACCCCCGGATGCTGGCGTACCAGACGGTGCCGGTGCCGGCCTCACGGGAGTTCAGGGAATACCCCGAGAGGGGCTGCATGACCTTCTCGGCACCCAGCGTGCCCACCAAGTTCTTCTATGTGGAGGAGCCAGTGCGGTGCCCCAGCCCCGCCATGCCCCTCCGCAGCTCCGGCTACGCCAGCTACCCCTACCCCAGCCGCCACGGCATCCCCCAGCACTTTTATGCCGAGGACCCGGCCAAAGCTGCCGTCCACACCATGCCCCCGCGGACGTTGTATGTGGAGGAGGCGCGGGGCTACCCAGTGCAGGAGGCGCCCGCCCGCACCTTCTATGGGGACGAGCCCCGCTTTTACGCCCCGCGGGGCACCCCTGTCAAAACCCTCTACCCCGAGGACAGCCGGACGTACCCGGCCCTCGGCTCCTCTTCCCGGGTGTTCTACGCCGAGGATTACGGGAAGTACCGGGAGCGGGAGGTGCTGTCGCGGACGTGCCCGCCGCCCCGCAGCACCCAGCCCTTGCACTTCAGCGACTGGTACAGCCCCGAGCGGAGCACGCTGCCCTACCAGACCCTGCAGGTGTCCCGCTTCGCCCCGCAGCCGCCCGGGCGCGAGGCCATGCTCTCCTCCTGGCACGCCAGCTACGGCGTAACCCCACCACGACTGGCCCGGGAGAGCCAGCACTACTCCAAATCCTGGGATAACATCCTGGCGCCGGCGGCGCGCAGGGAGGAGGTCCTGCAGCGCGGGCGCAGCTACGAGAACCTGCTCGCCCAGGAGCAGCACCGTGCCTTATCCCCCGAGGAGCGCCGGCAGCCGGTGGTGATCAACCTGTCGAGCTCGCCCAAGCGCTACGCCGCCCTGTCCCTCTCAGAGAGCTCCATCCTCGAGAGGGTGCACGCCGACGGTGGCCGCGGCCCTCCAGGTCGCTCCTGGTACGTCACACCGGAGATCACCATCACCGACAACGACATCCGCACCGACGGGCTGGGCAGGAGCGAGAGGCGCTCGGCCAGCTGGGACATGCTGGACGCGGGGCGGGAGCGCGGTCCCTACACGGTGCCCTGCGCCCCGCAGCCAGTCCCCAGGGAGAGCGGCTCAGGGCGCCAGCGCAGCCTGGAGCAGCTGGACGAGCTCATCACCGACCTCGTCATCGACTACAAGCCAGCGCCAGGCCACCGCGCCGGGGACAGGGACAGCCTCGCCGAGCAGCTCAAGCAGCTTCTGAGCAGCAGCACCCCGGGGCCCCCCAGGCGGGGCGAGGGCAGGAGGGTCCCCCTCAGCGTGCCCGAGGGACCCCGACCCACAAAGGAGCAGCCGGGTCCCAGCTCCTGTGCCGCCGCCCCTCGCCCCGCACCCACCCCACTGTCCGTCGGCCCCTTTGAGAAGTCGCCAGAGAACTGCTCGCCCGACCTGAGCGCGGAGGAGGACGAGATGATGATGTGCTCCAACGCCAAGTGCCGGCGGACGGAGACCATGTTCAACGCCTGCCTCTACTTCAAGTCGTGCCACAGCTGCTACACGTACTACTGCTCCCGGCACTGCCGCCGCGAGGACTGGGACACGCACAAGGAGAGCTGCGTCTACGGGCGCATGGGCAGCGTCTGCCGCCACGTCCTGCAGTTCTGCCGGGAGAACGCCGAGGTGCACAAGGCCTTCTCGCGCATCGCCAAAGTGGGTTACCTCTCCCGCGGCCGCGGGGTCCTCTTCCTGGGCTTCCCCAACGCCGGCTCGGCTGAGAACTTCCTCCAGTTCGGGCTGGAGAGCCTGCTGATGTCCCCCACCTACCTGTCCCTGCGGGAGCTGGAGAGCTACTCGGACAACCTGGGGGAGTACGCCCGGGAGCTGCGGGAGACAGGCAACGAGTACGACCCCGACGAATGTTTCCTCCTGAATGTAACCGTGGCCGTCACCCAAAAAGTGCCGGAGAGGCCATCGCCCAAGACGCAGGTGCCGACGGTCAGGAAATACGCCAAGGTGGCCTTAGCCTCCTCCAGCCCTGAGAAGAAGATCCTGAAGAAGGAGCGGGACATGGAGACGTTGATCCTGACCCCCCCGCCCGGCACGGCGGACATCGACAAGGAGGGAGAGGAGGGCCGCAAGGCGCGGGAGGTCTGCTTCATCAACATCCAGCGCGAGCTGCGCACCCGCGGCGTCTTCCTGCGGCACGAGTTCCCCGCCGTCTACGAGCAGCTCTGCGACTTCGTGGAGAGCAACAAGCGCTTCACCCCCACCACCATCTACCCCATCGACAAGAGGACGGGCAAACAGTTCATGTGCATGATCATGGCAGCCTCCGAGCCCCGCACCCTCGACTGGGTGGCCAGTCCCAACCTCCTGGATGACATCATGTGAACGTGGGGT
Organism: Caprimulgus europaeus; assembly: GCA_907165065.1. The sequence goes on from OU015545.1 coordinate 11,713,037, forward strand.
GGGGACCTCCCGGCACCCCTGGGTCACCCCTCCCTTTGTAGATAGGTGTTGCCCTGTTGATGTGGTGGGACCAGGACCCCCTCTCAAGTGTGGCACCGAGGGGAGGAGGCTGCGATGGGCTGTGGGTGGCGGGTGCTGGATTGGGGGGAGAGGGGCACTGTGTGGGGCTGGGCTGGGGGGGGCTGTGGGGCAGTGGGAGCACAGGCCGAGGTGTGCCATGGGGCAGAGCCCTCACCCAGGGTTGGGGCGCACTCCAAGCACCCCCCAGCCTATGCCCACACACAGCCCAGCTGCCTGCACACCCAGAGCCCCCAGCACTCTGCCAACCCTCCCGGGCCCTGTCCCCCCAGCATCAGTCGCTGAGTCCGGGCCACATCTATGGGTGCTGCTGGCAGCTCTGTGGGGTCTGCAGCCGCCACCCCCATAAGCTGCTGGGTGGGAGCTGGGTTGTGCAAGGTCCCTGTTCCTCTGGTGACTCTGTGTCCTGAGCTCTTGGGTGCCCCTGGGGACCCCATAGGGTCTCTGGGCACGTGGTCCCTGTATGTGGGGCAGGGGCTGGGGGGTCCCTGGGTGGTCCCTGCCCCGTAGCCCCACCCTCGCCGCCCGCGGGGGCCAGCCCCTCGCGCTCCGGGCAGGGCTCCGCCCCCTTGGAGCCCCGCCCGGAGCGGGAGGGGCTGGTCCCCGCGGGCGGCTGTGGGCGTGGCCAGACACCCGCGGGCGCTGATTGGCTTGTGGGGAGGAAGGGGCGGGGCGAAGCGGCGGGGCGGGAGCGATGGCGACGGTAGCGGCGGAGGCGCTGTCTCGGGTCCCGGATGTGGAGATCGATGGCGACGGCGTCTTCAAGTATGTGCTGGTGCGCGTGCGCGCGGCCGGCGGTCCCGGGAAGGATGTCGTGCGCGGCCATGGCTGGGCTGAGTATCACGGTGAGGGGCGTGGGGTACCGGTATTACCGGGGTCGAGGGGGAGGACGGGCGGGCTGGGATCGGGGGTACCGAAGGCGCGGTCGAGGCTGCCCCACGCCGCGCGGTCCCTTCCACGGGGAGACACCGGGCTCGGGAGCCGGTGAGGGGCTGCCCCGGGGTTGGAGGTCCCACCCGCGCCCCCGTTCCGTTCGCCGCCCCACGGCTTCCCCCCTACCCCCGCAGCCGATATCTACGAGCGGACGGCGCAGGAGCTGGCGGAGCAGGGTCTGGGCTGCGAGTGCCTGGGGGGCGGCCGCCTCTCCCATCGCCCCGAGGAGCGGAAGATCCACGTCTACGGGTACTCGGTGGTAAGCTGGGCTGGGAGCGTGGAGCGGGGGACACGGCACACCCGCCCGTGAACGCGGCTTCTCCCTCTCGGCGGCGGCACGAGTGTCCGTGTTGGTCCCACTGCGTGTGGCTGAATTGGCACCGTGTCCCCTCGGGAGCAGAAGGACCGAACCTTGAAGACCTGGGGGTGCCGGTGGCCCCTCAGTGTCACCCACGCAGGGTACCGGTGCCGCCAGTGCCGGTGTTCCCAGCCCCGGGGTGACACCGAGGGAGCTGGAGCCAGGCTGAGCTGCCCGCGGTCCGAGCCGCTGCCGCAGAGGGGGTGGAGCCGGTCGGTCCGTGATGGAGACGGGCTCAGTGGCATCTGCTGCTGCCGGCGCCTCTGGTTGCGGTGAGCTGCCCCGGGGGCTCGCTGAGCTCCCCCCTGGGTAGTAACTGCCTCGGCTCTACTTCGGGACCCTCTCCCCTCTGCCAGGGCTTTGGGCGAGCGGATCACTCCGTGACCACGGAGAAGCTGAAAGCCAAGTACCCGGACTACGAGGTCACCTGGGCGGATGAAGGCTACTGACTCTGCCCGGGCAGCGGCACCGGTGCCAGCCTGGAGCTGGTGCGGCCGGACCCAGCGGCGGGGCGGGGGCAGCAGGCTCCCCGCGCTCGGCAGCGCTCTGGGCTCTCCTGGTTTTATTTTGTGTTGAACTCGCCCGCTCTCCGCCATCACCAGACCCCGCACGTGCTGTGGGTGCTCCCCATCTCCTCGGCACAGCGCAGCAAAGCCTCGGTGAAGCCGGTGGGTGCTCTGCCCCTGCCTCCCCAGCGGCGAGGGGGTTTGTCCCACGTGTGTATGTGAGAATTAAACACGTTGGGGAACGCAGCTGCTTGTGTGGTCACACATCCATGGCTCCCCCAGGTCTGAGGTGTTCCACCCCACAGTGGGAATGACCTCCCAGGGTTCCAGCTCCTCATGGGATGCCTGACTCTGGAGCTGGCAGGGTCTGGGGTGGAGACAGCAGAAGGCACGTCAGGATTTGCCTTGGGAAGGGCTGAGGTAGATGAGGAGAAAGTGAAGGGTCCCCATGCCGGGCAGAGAGAAGGACCATCCTCATCTCCTGCTTGGAGGAGATGCTCTGCATGGGAGTGTGGTTTGGAGGAACATGCCCATTCCCACCCAGACAGGTGGTCACACCTTGAGGTAGAGCATCCTCCTGGAGTTCAGCCCTCTGGACAGCCAGGACTCTCTGCTTGCACTTCCAGTGAGGAGACTGGGAGGAGCTGCGGGAGCCTTCCGTGGCCGGATGGCTCGAGGGAGACACGCAGGTCAGGTTGACCAGGTGGATCGCTTGATTGCTGTCCCCTGCAAGGTTGGGACCGGAGGAGCCTCACCTCCCCTGGTCCCAGCCCCACTTCACTTGTCAGGCTGGGCTCCTGTGTGCTCCCAGCTCCTGCCTGGAGCTTTGCCTGCTGCTGCTTCCCCATCTCACTGCCGGGGATGTGGGCTGCCCAGAGAGGAGACGGTTCCTCTGTGCCCGGAGCAGTGCAGGGTTAGCACAGCCCCCACGCCTGCCGTCCCACCCTGCGCTCAAAGAGCAGATCAGGACGGATCTGGATGAGCTTCACGGGCCAGGCTGGGGGCACAGAGTCTGTGGCCCGGCTGGTGGCTCAGGCTGGAGCTGGGTTTCCTGCAGAGGATGGTGCCTAAAGCCACCTCCAGCCTGGCGAGCCGGTGGAGAGGGAAGAAAGCTGGGGGCTAAGTCCAGGTACCCTGAACACGGCCGGGGTTGCATTGAGCCTCTACAAAAATAGTTCTACTGTGCTGTGGTGGTTTCACCTACAGCTTAGACCATGCAGTCCTGCAGTCACTCCTTCCACCTCATGATCAGGACAAAAACACAACAAAGGGGTCAGGGATCAAAATGAGGACAGGGAGGGCTCCCTCACCAGTGATGGTCACGGGCAAAACAGACTCAGCTCGGGGAAGAAAAATCAATTTAATTCGTTGCCAGTCACCAGAGCAGCACAGTGAGACACAACAACCACCTCTGGCAGCACCTTTCCCCACCCCTCCCTTCTTCCCGGCTCCCAGCACTTTGCTCCCCATTTCTCTCCCTTCCCCCCAGGGCACAGGGACAGGGAATGGGGGTTCAGTCAGGTCACCTCTGCTGCTCTTCCTGTGAAATCCCTCCTGTGGGCTGCAGGAGTCCAGGGACAAAGTGTTCCAAGCAGCTTCCCATGGAGTCATGGACCTCTTTGGGCTCAGCTCCTGGCTCCAGCATGGGGATGTCCAGGGGCTGCAGATGGGTCTCCAGTCCAGTGCACCTCCTCCCCCGACTCTGGGGGTCTCCTTGTTCATCAAATGAGCGCTCAGCACAACTGCCCTTGGGCACAGCTTTCTCCTCCAAAGTCGAGTCCTCCATGGCCTACACGTGGGTCTCTGCTCTGCTGTTGAACCTTTGGAGGCTGCAGGGACCTCCTTTGCCTTCTCCAACTCTTCATGCATGTTGATCTGGATGTGTGAAGTTCTGTCTTCCCCCTCCTCCTCCTTCCTCCTTCCTCATGTTTTTTTTTTTTTCCTCTTTTTATTGTTCAGGCCGATGGTCTCTCCTGATGATTCTCTCCTTTTTCTTTTCAAACCAGTTCTTCCCTCATAAATATGGATTTGAAGAGGCTATTGCTAATTGGCTCAGCCTGGGCTGGAGGTGGGGCTGCCTAGGAGCCAGGGGAGCTTCATGAAGCTTTTCACAGGGGCCATCCATGTAGCCCCTTCCCCCACTACTAAAAATGGCCCCAACACACACACAAACCCAACACATGCCCAGAGCGTTCCTCCTGCAAGGGGTTGACCCTCTGCCCCATGCTGGGGTGAATGTCACCCAGCGGTCACGTGTGCTGGGGTATAACTGACACCAGTGGCTGTTGTTTCAAACCCTGGGCGGGTGGGAGCTGGATGTTTTGTGTTGGTCACAGGGAGGAGCACACCTTCCCTTGGAGTCCCCACATCACAGAGCTTGGAGGCATCTCTGGGGATGTCCTGTCCACGCCCCTGCCCCAGCAGGACCAGTTCCCACAGGCTGCCCAGGGCTGTGGCCAGGTGGGTTTTGGGCATCTCAGCAGATGGAGACCCCGCAGCAGCCTGAGCAATCTGCTCTGGTTTTGATGATCCTCAGAAGAAAAATGTTTTTTCTTCAGTTTGAGTGCTGTTTCATGTTCTTGCTGTGTTCTCATTGTCTCTGGACCTGTCACAGGGCACTTGCTGCTCAGAAGGGGCTCCCGCCAGGTCATTGTGCACATGGGTGACATTCCCCTGCACCTTCTCTCCAGACTGGGCAGCTCCTGCTCTCTCAACCTCTCCTTGTGGGAAATCCAGTCTCTTAATTGTCATAGCCCCTGGCTGGATCTGCTCCAGTATGCCCATGTCTCCCATACTGGGACCCCCTGTGTGTCCCCAGTGCAGAGGGGGGGCTCAGACCTGCTGGAGCTGCTCTGCCTGCAGCACCCCGAAGCCTGGTGGCTGCTTTGCAAGAGGCCGTGGCTCTGGCTCGTGGTCAGCGTGGTCCCTGCCAGGTCTCCAGGCAGGAGGGAAAGGGCAGGGCTCCTGCCTGCGGGCGCTGCCAGCCCAGGGTGCCCCGGCTGGGAGGGCGCAGGGTAAGCGGCCTCCGCCTGTCCCGGCTCCCGCGGGGGAAGGAGCTGACTGAACCCTGGGGTTTTACTGCGCCTGATGCAATCGCTGCAGGCTGCTGTCCAAGGCCATCGCCCAGGAGGGGGGAAAGCTCCTTGCTCAGCCTGCAGTGACAGGGGCCCATCTCTGGGCACAGCGGAGGCAGGGGGGATCCCCTGGGGCAGTGCCAGCCCCTGGCCCAGATGGGGAAACTGAGGCAGGGGCAGTGGTTGCCATCACCAGGCAGCTCCAGTGGTGCCGTGTGGGGCTCTGGTTGCCCAGTCATGCTCCTTCCAGGCCAAACAGCCCTTCCTGGGGCTCTGCTGGAGATGTTCCCCCCAGGAGTGACCTAGAGCCGTGCTGCTTCACCCCGTGATGGCCATGAGCCGAGTGCTGAGATGCTCCTGCCAGGTGGAGCGCTGCAGGCAGGAGTGAGGGCTGGGTCCCACTGATGGCACCTGTGGGCCCCTGGGCTGGGGAGAGGCAGCAGCCTGCCAGGCTCTGTGCTGGCCTGGCCACCATCCCAAGGTGGCTGCTGCACAGACAGTGTGTGGCAGCAGGAGCCCAGGGCTGCCAGGCTGCTCTGGAGGGCCAGGCAGGCTGAGACCCTCCTGCCTGTCACCACTGTGTCCCTGGAGCTGGGCTGGGCTGGAGCACCAGCCTTTGGCAAAGACAGCTCAGCTGGGTGCTGGGACAGGCTCCTCCTGCGTGTCCTGTGTCTCCAGCCAGCTGGAGTTTTGTTCTGAATTCAAAGCCTCAGCATTTTTATGGCTAAAACCCCTCACAGTCCTACAGGTCCCTGTCTGCCTCGGCTCACCATTGCCCAGGTGCATCACAGCATGGCCAGCGTTGGAAGGGACTTTAAAGCTCATCCAGTCCCAACCCCCCTGCCAGCAGCAGGGACACCTTCCACTAGACCAGGTTGCTCAAAGCCTCATCCAACCTGGCCGAGAACACTTCCAGGGAGGAGCAGCCACAGCTTCTCTGGCCAACCTGGGCCAGGGTCTCACCACCCTCACACCAAAGAATTTCTTCCTCACATCTCACCTCAGTCTCCCCTCTGCCACTTTCAAGCCATCACCCCTTGTCCTGTCACTCCCTGCCCTTGGCCAAAGTCCCTCCCCAGCCTTCCTGGAGCCCCTTCAGGTACTGGGAGGCCACTGGAAGGTCTCCCTGGAGCCTTCTCTTCTCCAGGCTGAACAGCCCCAACTCTCTCAGCCTGTCCTCACAGCAGAGCTGCTCCAGCCCTGGCATCATCCTCGTGGCCTCCTCTGGACTGGCTCCAGTAGCTCCATGCCCCTGGCACAGGTACCAGCTTCTCCAGGGCTGGCAGCATCACTAGCCTGGCAGGAAGAAGTGGTCTTTTCCCTCACCAAGCTCATGTGCCACTGGACTGTGCCAGCTGTCCCCATCATGACCAGAGTGGCACCAGCATCTTGGCATGGTTGGAAAGGGGGGGATGAAGAAGAGGGGTTTGGTGAGGAAAAGCAGCTGAAGGTCTCCTGGGGACACACAGCTGCCAGCTCAGTGCCTGTGTGATGCTGGCAGTGGTGCTGGGTGGCAGGACCATGGGTGACCTGTCCCATCTCGGCAACCTGCCTCACCATAAACCCCGCGGCCGGGCTGGGAAGCCGATAACAGTGGGGCTGAAGTCCAACGCGAGGCAGGTCCTGGGGAGCAGATTCCAGCCTCAGGCTCAAGGCGTGGCCTCCCCCGCCGGCTCCGTGCCTCTCCTGCCTCTGTTCCACCCTCACCGGGGCCCGGAGGCCGAGATGGCTGGGGAGACAGCGCTCCCCCTCCTCCTGCTGCTGGGTGAGCTCTGCAGACACGGGGGTCGTGCTGGGGGGAGGGAAGGGGCTGCAGCCTTGGCTGCTCCACTCGGTCCCTCCCCGGCGTGGGGTTCCCTGGGGATTGCTGCTTCCCCCAGCTCTGGGGGGGGCTGTACTGGCCTGGAGGGGGATGGGGCAGGTAGAGCCCATCAAACCCTCCTCGGGGCTCCGCTGGCAAAGGCCAGCCCGGGGCTCCCCAGGGCAAGCAAGTGCTGGAGCCGCCAGTGCCAGGCTGGGAATCGCCGATGGCTTTGCTCAGCCTGGGGAGGAAAATGCCCAAATTTTCCTGTTTCCCCCAAAAAGGGGGCTGAGACTCAGAGCAGGGGTGTGATTTACCAGGTTGGAGGGTCAGTGCCCCAGTGCTGGTGGGCTCTGGCACCCCGAGGGTGCACAGGAGCGGGGCTGGTGGTGGGAGATGGTGAAGTGGGAGATGTGGGAGGTGTGGGGCACTGGGGCAGTGGTGGGGGGTCCCATCCGAGGGATGATGCTGCTGAGAGCTCAGCGCTCCCCCCAGCAGGGTCCCAAACTGGGGAGCCCAAACAAATGGCACCTGCAGGCCACGTGTGCCCTCTGTCACCTGCCGCGGGCACCGTGCCCCGATCCCCGTGGGGATTTCAGCCCCGTTGTCCCTCCTGTAGCCGGGACCGTCCTCCCCGGCAGGGCCGTGCTCATCAACAGCTGCAGCAGCGCGGCCGAGCGGCTCTGCGACTTCACCTGCGACTGCGGCGACTGCTCCGACGAGAACCAGTGTGGTGGGTGCTCCGCCTCCCCGACCCCAGCCCCGCGCCCAGGCCCTGCTCCTGAGGTGGCAATGGAGCTGGGGGCACCATGAGTGCAGGTCCCTGGGGTGGGTGCAGGTCCCTGGGGTGGGCGCTGGTCCCTGGGGTGGGTGCTTGTCCCTGGGGTGGGTGCTGATGCTGAGGGTGGGTGCAGGACCCCATTGTGGATGAAGGTTCCCCAGGTAGGAGTAGGTCCTCAGAGTGGGTGCAGGTCCCTGAGGTGGGCATAGGTCCCCTGACTGGACGCAGGTTGCCTGGGGGGGTGTAGGTTCCCCCTGGGTGGTTGCAGGACCCCAGGGTGGGTGCAGAACCACAGCACAGGTGCAAATCCCCTGGGTGGGCACGGATCCCTGGGCTGGGTGTAGGACACCAGCATGGACATAGGTCCCCAGGGTAGGTGCAGGTCCCCAGGGTGGCTGCAGGTCCCTGGGTGGACCCAACCCTGCCCTGACACCTGTCTGTCACCCTCAGGGTACCTGCGGGGCTCGGCTGTGCTGGGCACCCCCTTCACCTGTGATTTCGAGGACGGTGACTGCGGCTGGCAGGACGTGAGCACCTCGGTGTACCGATGGGTGCGGGGCCGGGCCAGCCTGGCCGCAGGGGGCGCAGGGCCCCGCTCAGACCACACCGTGGGCACCGACCTGGGTAAGAGGGGACCCACAGCACCACAGCTCCAGGCCATGGGTGCCCTGAAGCTGCTGTGCTGGGACACCCATCCTTACAGGGTGCAGGGGACAGAGCAGACCCATGGTGGGGCAGGAGCAGTGCTGGCTACAGCTCTGGTGCCACCCCATGGGGCTGCAGCCCCCACTCTGCTCTCTGCCCTCCCCAGGGTGGTTCATGGTGACCGTGTCCCCCCCGGCAAAGACCACGGCCACAGCCTGGCTCAGGTCACCAGTGATGCGGGAAGCAGCTGCCACGTGTGAGATCAGCGCCTGGTACCACCTCTTGGGATGCGGTGAGGGTGCCCATGGTGGGCACAGATGAGCCTTGGGGTACCAGGCACAGGAAAGCAATGAGGGGGACAGTGGGGAGGGATGGGGCCATCTGCCACCATGGCAGGGACAGAGCCACTGGCATCTCGAGATGGGTCCTTGCCATCCTGCTCACCTCTTCTGCACTCCACAAACAGAGCTGGTGGGACCCAGGGGGTCCTGGCTCCAGTCCCCAGAGCTGATGGGACCCAGGGTTCCTGGCTCTGGTCCCCCGAGCTGGCAGGGCTCAGTTTGTCCCCATGGGTACCCCAGGATGCCCAGTGCTGACGGCCACATTTTGGGGCTCCCCACAGGGCTCAACCAGACAGAGCAGCCGGTGCTGCGCCTGGCCATGGCACACAGGGACGAGGTTGTGGGGCTGTGGCAGAGCCCCGAGCGCGGAGGTGAGGGTTGGCACCACCTGGTTGCCTACCCTGGCCGGATCGCAGACCAGTTCCAGGTGAGACAGGGCAGTGTCAGCACCCGGGCACCAGCCCCACGAGCTGGGGCTGGAGGAGCCAGGCAGTGCAGCGGGAGCTGAGAGTGCCCAGGCGGCTCGGGCAGATGCTCAGCTCCTGCCATCCCCATCCTCTCGTTGGCAGCTCATCTTCTCCCTGACACAGCCGCCCGCGTGTGGGGCAGAGCTGGCGCTCGACGACATCACCTTCAGGAACTGTGGCTTGCAGGGTGAGTCCCACACCCCTGGGATGAGACGCGCCGGGATCCTCGGGTTTGGGTTTTGCACCCCAGGGAGCTCTCCCCCCCGTGTCTCGGGGGCGCCTTCCCCTGGGCATGGGGCAGGCAGCAAAAGCCCATCCCTCAAGCAACCCCAGGGAAGGATGTGGGGGGAGCCCAGCATGTGCTGGCGGCTCTGTGGGACCAGCCCTTTGGTGACAGCGTGTCCCACCGCCGCAGAGCCTGGGCAGCAGCTCTGCGGGGCGGGGGAGAGCCGCTGCGGCCGCGGGTCCTGCCTGGAGCTGCACCGCTTCTGCGACGGCACCGACGACTGCGGGGACGGCTCGGACGAAGACGCAACGCGGTGCAGTGAGTGTCCCTGGCCCCGGGGAGGGAGTCCTGCCCACCGACCCCCCCAACCACACAGACAGGCTGTGGGTCTGCCCTGGAGGGCAAAGCTGGGCTGTGGGGCTGGCAGGGTTCACCCCAGCCCTGCCCCGTGGCTGTGCAGCCGGAGGGGTAAAATCACTGCGAGGGTTTTGTGGAGGGATGAGCCCATCACAGGGACCTCCCCGGGTCACTCTGCTCTCCCTCCCTCCCCGCAGAGTCCTTTGCCCTCTGCTCCTTTGAGCGAGGTCTCTGCAGCTGGAAGGCGGAGGTGGGGCAGCTGGCGTGGGAGAGGAACACGAGCCTGAGCCTGGGGCGCGGGTACAGCATCCCCACCCGGGACCACAGCAACAGCAGCGTGGCAGGTACATGGCCGGGCACCAGCACCCCGGGGAACCCCTCCACGGGTCCCCAGGGTGTCACTGGCCCCCGGGCACACGTCCCCTCCAGCCCTGGGGGCGACACGTGCCTGGGCTCGACTCAAGGAAACAGCACCTTGCACCCACGCGCCCGGCTCAGCGCCGCTCATCCCCTTCCCGGCCTCTCCCGCAGGTTTTTTCCTCCACGTGGGCAGCACCTCGGCCACGGGGGCTGGTGGCACAGCCCTGCTCAGCAGCCCCACTTTCCAGGCCACCAACTCCTGCTCTGTGAGTCACAGCTGGGGCCCCACATCATAGCCCATGTGGGCATGATGGTGACAGGGAACAGGGCCCCCAGCCTTGGGGACCCCCTCATGGGGCAGGGGCTGTGCTTGGTGCTTTGCTGGGGATGGGCAGAGGGTTTTTGGGGGTGGTTTGGTGGCATATCTGGTGGCTTTTGGGAGATCTGAGCTCCTCCAGCCCCGCCTCTGTGAGCATCCTGTGGGGCTGTAGCCATGCTGTGGGGTGCAAGGGGCTGGGTGTCCCTGCCCCGGGGCTTCGGTGAGATCCCTCTCACCCTTCCCTGTCCCCAGCTCGTGCTGTACTGTCACCTCCATGGCTCGGCCACCAGCAGCCTCAGCATCTCCTATGTGACCAACTCTACCAAGCACCTGGTGAGGGAGAGGACAGGGGACCTGGGCAGCTGCTGGGTCCGGGAGAGAGTGGACTTCAATGTGACAGAGAGCTTCAAGGTTTGTTGGTGCTGTGCTGGGGTGAGCTGGGCTGCCTGCGTGGTGAGGGGCACAGGGCCACCCCACAGAGGGCACAGGGCCACCACCAGTACATGCCCATGGGACCAGCAGTAGGAGTTGAGCTCATGTCACCTACCAATTCCCCTACCAGCCCCTGCAGCCCAGTGACTGTCCCACTGGAAAGGGGAGGGGGGTGGTGGGTGGTGTATTCACCCCTCCCATTTCACCCCATGCCTTCCCACTGTCCTGTCTGCTCTCCCCCACGGCCACCCACACAACCCCCTCCCAGCTGGCCCTGGAGAGCACCCCAATAGCACCTCAATGGCACCCAGATGGCACCCCGGGGCAGCCACAGGCCATGGCTGTGTGCAGGGACAGCACCATCACCCCAAGCCCACCGTGGCCCTGCCAGCCCCACCCCACGCACCCCTCCAGCCGCAGCATCGCCGCGCTCCCACGGAGCCCCTTCCCGGGGGAAGCCACCCGATGGCAGGAGCTGGGCTCCCCCCTCCCACGGCTCCTGGGTGTCCCCCCGCCCCGCAGCGTCACCCGTCCCCTCCACGCTGCGTGAGACCCTGTGTCGATGTGACCCACGCGGTGCTTCCCTGCAGGTGCTGATCGAGGGGGTGGCCGGCGGCGGGGGGACTGTGGCCATCGATGACCTGATCCTGTCTCCGGGCTGCGTGCAGGAGCCGGGTGAGCCGGGGGGCGGCTGTCCCCCACCCCTGCTCCGGCACAAGCAGCAACACCCAGCTTTGTGCCCCTGGCACCATCCCTAAAGGATCCACCACAGGGTCCTCCCGTCCCTCTGCCCATCACAGTGACCATCCTGGGTGTACCATGGCAAGCACTTGCCCTGGGGCCTATGGCCTGGGTTGCCTGGTGTCCTTGTCCTGCCTCTGTGACACCCCATCCCCTGCACCAAAACCTCTGGCCAGAGCCATGTCACACAGGGAGCATCATCAACCCCTCTGTCCCCTTCATCTGGTGGTGGCAGACAGGGCAGGGCAGGGCAGGGATGGGGGATGTGGAGAACCAGGGAGATGGTCAGGGACAGGGGACCGAGGTGATGCTGACGATGCTGCCGGGCCCTCTCACCGCTGCTCTCCCTCCCGGGGTGTTTTGCCATCAGAGAAGCCTTTGACCACGCTGCCGAGCCGGCTGGGTGCCAGCCCCTGTGCAGCTGAGGAGGTGGCCTGTGACAACGGGGACTGCATTGCCACCGAGCTGGCCTGTGACTTTGCCGAGACGTGCACCGATGGCTCCGACGAGAAGCGCTGCGGTGAGAGCCGCAGCAGAGGGGACCAGGACAGGGTGACTTGGGCACCTGTTGGCTGGCACAGTCAGGGGACACGAGTGCCTGCACGGTGTGGTGGCCCGGCAGGACTGAGCCTGGGCTTTTGCAGGGGCAACCACCTTCGAGGCGGGGGCTGGGGGCTGGCACGACGTCAGCGTGGGGCGGCTGCGCTGGGGCGTGCAGAGGGCCACCAAGCCTGCTGGCACTGTCCTCACAGGTGAGGCTGTTCCCATCGCCACAACCATGCTCTTTGGTCTCCAGCACCCTGGGGACTCCCAGGGTGCAGGGACCTCCCGATCCCACCCAACCAGGCTGGCTGGGTGCCACTGCAGGAAGGGTGGGGGAGATGCCCAGGCAGGGACCTGGGCTGGGGGTGCTGTCAGGGACGCTGGCCCCTGCCCTGACTTCTCAGGGTGTTTCCTTGCCCAGGGGCTTTCCTGGCCCTCCAGGAAGGAGAAGGACAAATGGTGGCTGCTGCCAAGGCACGAACACCTCTGCTGGGCCCCTCCGGCCCCGCCTGCGCCATGGAGATGAGCTACCGCATCCACAGCGGCCCCCAAGGTAACCCCCTGCCCACTCCCTGCCCAGCCCTGGCACAGGGCAGAGCCCCCCACCCCCTGCCTGCCCTTGCTGCTTCTCCCAGCCCCGCTCTGCCCCATCACACCATCCTGGAGTTGGGGTGTCCTTGTCCCCATCCCTGTCCCCTGTGGCAGTGGGCTGGGTGGGTGCCAGGGCCCTGAGGGGGTTCCCCGGGGGGCTGGGGGCTGCTGGTCCCCACAGCCCCCCCCCCCACCTTCTCGCACCCAGGCTTCCTCGCTGTCAGCATCACAGATCACACCACAGCCACCACCCACCTGGCCTGGCACACATCGGGGCACGGCAGCACGGCTGAGGGACATGTCCGTGTCCCACTGGGAGAGAGGTCCCGGCCCTTCCAGGTGCTCCTGGTGGCACAGGGACCAGTCTGGGTGGCTGCTGGTGGGGCAGTGCTGGTGCCACCAGGCACCCCGGGGCTCACTGCCACCATGCTGTCCCCAGGTTGAGCTGCTGGGGCAGGTGGATCTGCAGGACTCAGCCAGCGCTGCCATTGACAATGTGACATTTGTGCAGTGTCACCCCGACGTGGTGCCACCAGGGGCTGCAGGTATGGCCAGGGATGGATGGTCAGGGAGGGCAGCCATGAGCAGGAGGGGACCCTGGTCCTACTGGGGCTGTGTGGTGACTGTCACGCTGTCCCCAGCCCAGGGACAGGACCACAGTGCAGAAGCCCTGGGGGCAGGACCGAGCACACAGCATAGCCCAGGGCATCTGCATGGGGTGAACTCAAGGAGTGGGGCATGGGAGCAGAGGGAAAAGGACATTTTGGGGACCTGTTTGCTTTTGGGGTGCCTTATCCCCACTCTTTCACTATTGTCACCTCTCTCTGGCCAGAGCTGTCCTGCAACTTCGAGAGGGGCATGTGTGGCTGGTATCAGCATCAGTCCAGCGACTTCAAATGGGTCCGTGGCACAGGGCAGGGGCAGGGCTCCGACCACACCACTGGCTCTGGTAAGGAGCTGGCTACTCTCCTGGGGACCCTGCACAGCGCAGGGACCCCACAGCCTCCTGTCCCCAGGGCTGGGACATGCCCTGTGCACTCCAAGTAGCCCCAAGTCCCCCATGCCCATAGGGTGAACTCAGCTGGGGCAGCCCAGGGGCACCTGGATCCGAGACTGGGATGCAGGTGCTTGGGGAGCAGCTCAAAGCACTCATGTCTCTGTCCCCTCCTCCCTGGCTGTCCCTGACACTCAGGCTACTTCTTGGCCGTGGACCACTCTGTGCCGTGGAGCCACGGGCAGCGGGCACAGCTCGTCACCTATCGCCAGGAGCCCGCCGCCGCCCCGCGCTGCCTCTCCTTCTGGTACTGCCTGGCCGGCCCACGGATCGGTACGCAGCCCCATGGCACCCTCCCGGGGGTGCTCCAGCCAGGCCCTGCTCCCCTGGGGACAGCCAGGTCCCCAAGGGGTGTGGGACACCCGCCTGACGCTCCCCTCTGCCCAGGCACCCTGAACCTCAGGCTGCGGCTGGAGGGAGCGGAGGAGACGCTGCTCTGGACCCGGCAAGGGACCCAAGGCAGCGTCTGGCACCAGGGATGGGTGACACTGCCCGCCACGGGCCAGCGGCAGTACCGGGTGAGGGCCAGGTCCCCCCGTGCCACCAGGCACCCACGGGCCGCGAGGCCATCTGACATGGCTGCCTCGGTGGCAGGTGGCCTTCGAGGCCCTGCGGGACGGGTTCCTGGGGCACATGGCACTGGATGACGTGACAGTGACAGCGGGGCCCTGTGGGGCCGAGCTCTCCTGCTCCTTCGAGGCTGATGCCTGCGGGCTGGTGACCAGTGGGCAGCTCTCCTGGCTACGGCAGAGCAACGGCACCGGCCCCATCGCCGGCCCCGCGGCCGACCACACCACCGGCACCGGCACAGGTACCGGGGCCATGGCTTCCTGAGCCCTGCGGCCTGTCCCAAGTGTCCTGAATGTCCTGAATGTCCTGAATGTCCTGCCCTCCCTGCCCTCCCTGCCCTCCCTGCCCTCCCTGCTCTCCTTGCCCTCCCTGCCTGCCCTGCCAGGGGGTGCTGAGGGCACCACTGTACGGGGGTCCCCAACCCTGGGGCTCCCCTGCTCCCCCCCAGCAGGAGGTGGGGGTCACAGCGCAGGGTCTCCTCTCCCCCCCAGGCCATTACATGGTGGTGAGCACGGGCAGGGGCTCCCTGCCTGCGGGACGCGCCGCTGCCCTCACCTCCCAGCCCTACCAGCCCTCCGCGCCCGCACAGTGCCTGGCTTTCTGGTACCAGCTCAGCGCTGGGACCCCAGGTGAGCACCGGGACCCTCTGCCAGGCCCCTGGGGGCATCTCTGGGTGGGTGGGGGTCCCGCAGGGCACAACTCTGGGTTCCCCCTCCATTGCGGGTGCCCTGGACAGGCTCCCTCGACGTCTTTGTGGAGCAGAGGGGGGTGCGGAGGAAGGTGATGGGTGTGAGCACCATGGAGGGGGACGCCTGGCACCGCGGCCACGCCACTGTCCAGCCGGATGGGAGCTGGCAGGTGAGATGGGACAGGGTGCTGGGGACCTCGTGGCGGGGAGGGGGACAGGCTGGGGGTGACAAAGGGAACATGGCATCTGCCAGCCTCAGTGTGCCTGCCTGCCCACCCCCCTGGCAGGTGATATTCGAGGCAGTGGGAGCTGGGGGTGACCACGGGTACATCGCGCTGGATGACCTGCACGTGTCGGATGGAGCCTGCCCTCAGCCAGGTGGGAGCCCACGCTGTGGGGCACTGCAGACCAGCTGGGGGGGCACAGGGCACCCCCTGGGGCTCACAGCCATGGGGGTGGGGACAGCCCATCGCTTTTATCATGGCTCTGCCATGGCCACCGGGCATCCTGTTCCTGCTCTGAGCTTGGCCTGGCCCAAAGCTGGGGACAGTGGGGACGGTGCAGGGAGTGACCCCCCCATGGCTGCCCCGTCTCCCACTGGGCAGTGGGTACCTGGAGCCCCGGGTACATCACAGCCCCCCCTTTCCTCCCAGCATCCTGTGACTTTGAGCGGGACATGTGTGGCTGGAGCAGCCCCTCGGACCCCCGCCTGCACAGCTTCGCCTGGGGCTGGAAGAGCGGGGTCCCCCTTGCCAAGTACCCCAGCCCCGAGCAGGATCACACCCTGGGCACAAGGGACGGTAGGTGACACCCACCCCTCCCTGGGCACCCTGGCACAGCTGGAGAGAGGAAGGGAGCTGGGGATGGATGGGGTCACCCAGAATGTCCCCCTGGCACTGCGTTGCAAGAGGCCTGACATCCCCGTCCCCTCCTTACGGCTCGGTCCCAAAGGCAGCGAGGAGCAGGGCTGGGGGGGTGCAAACCTCTCAGCACCACTCTAGGCATTTTGGGGGAGAGCAGGACATGTGGGGTGGGCTGCACAACAGGGGGCACCCTGTGCTCTGTCCATCCCCGTCCAGGTCACTACGTGCACTTCGACACCAGCGTGCTGGGCACGGGGGGCACCAGCGCCCGCCTGGAGAGCCAGCACCTGCCCGCTGCTGCCGGCTCCTGCCTGCGGTTCTGGTACCACATGGACATCCCCGAACACCTTGGTGAGCACTGCTGGGACCAGGGGGGTGCTGTCCCTGGGGACAGTGACAGGAGCCCAGGATGGGAGCAGGGGGCTTGGCCAGGGGCTGCAACCCCCCTCCCCACCCATGGGACCATGAACACTCTGGTTTAGCTCTGATGGGGCAGTGGGGCTGGGCTGTTCCCAGTGGGTGCTGCCATCCCAGGGGAGGATGGCTCAGCCTGGTGGCTCTCGGGGTCTCTGGGTGGCTGTTGATGCCAGGGTCCCTGTCCCCTTCCACGCTGCAGCCTGTGGGGAGCTGCGGGTGATGCTGCACAGCGTGGCGGGGCACCGCACGGTGTGGAGCGTGGCGGGACACCGGAGCCGGGGCTGGCGGGGCAGTGTGGTGCCTGTGCAGAGCCCCAGCGAGTTCCAGGTGAGTGGGGCTGCTCTGGGGTGTGGGGTGCCCTCAAGGGGTGCAGGGTACCCTCCAGGACTGTGGGGTGCCCTCCCTATGCATCACCCCCCAGACCCCATCTTCCCCCACAGATCATCTTTGAGATCACCACGCGGAGGTGGCCGATGGAGGGGACGGTGGCACTGGATGACATTGTGTACAGCAGCGGGGGGGGCTGCCATTCCAGCCCAGAGGTGCCAGTGGAAGGTGTGGGGCCAGTTCTGGCTGTCAAGGTCAACCCAGCACCACTCGGGTGCTGGAGCCGGCTCTCCTGGGCAGTGGGTCAAGCCTGGCAGCATCTCCTCTCCCTGCAGAGAAATCCTCCAGCAGCTTTACAGCAGAGGTGGTGCTCAGTCTTCTCCTGGCCATCATCATCCTGGCGCTGGTGGCCACTGGGGGCTGGTACTGGCTGAAGCGGCGAGGAGGGAGTGGGACACCGGCGGAGAGCAACACTCCCCAGGGCTTTGACAACATCACTTTTCGAGATGTAAGGACAGGGGTGAGGGGCCCCCAGCCAGGCCAAAACAGCAGTTTCCTAAAAGCTCAGCAAATCCCAGCTGGCCCCTACTCTGCCAACACACCAGGGAGGTGCAAAGGGCTCTGCCTCTTATCTGGTTGCCAGCGAACGTGTTGACCCCGAGCTGTAGGACTGACCTAGAAATGCTGCTGCTGCCATCAGGCAGCTGCTCCAGAAAGAGCTGAGGCTGCGATCCTCCTCCCCAGAGCCCTGCAGGGAGCGGGTCACGCAAACATTGCTCATCCTCTTCAAGCCAGCAACTCAAAAGCAGGCCAGGCAGCTTCAGCTACAGGCTCCTCCATGGGTTTGGTGCCACGTAGTCCCTGGCAGATCCACCAGCCCCAGGACTGACCCCAAAAGAGGACATTCTGGGGGGTTTGGTTCCCCAGCTGGGGTGGTGGTGGGCCAGCACGCAGGTTCTCCCCTCTGCAGCCTGGAAGTTCTTGTATTTCAAATTAGACACAGCCCACACTTACTGTAACCCATCCCCGCTCATCTTTCTCCACAGGACAAGGTCATTATCTCTCCACTGCCAAAAGAGGGGGATGAGGATTGAAATAACAAGCCAACAATCGCCGGCTCAGGCGTACACAGGGCAGAGCACCCCGAGGCAAGACCTCACACTCTGGCAGCCACCTCCAGCTCTGGACATGGGGCAGTGGGGAGCTGCCCCGGGTGCTCGGCCCGGGGTGCCAGCCCCCTCCCCCCGGGGTCCCGGCCCCGCAGAAGGACGTGCCCCGCCTCCACTACCTCCCAGCACTCAGGAAAAGTGCTGTTGTCTTTTGTAACATGAACTTTCTGCACCAAGACGCAGTGACCTGCCTGTGCTTTGCCAGGTGCTGGCAGCAGGGGTTTCTTGCTGTCCTCATCCGAGCAGGGTCCTGGTGTGGAAGGGGCTGAAGGACACAGCCCAGGGCTGGGCAGATCCGTTGGTGCTGCATGATGGGGCGAGCCTCTCCCCACACCCGGGATTAGCACAGAGCTCCCAGGGCGCAGAGTGACCCCGGGGAGGGAGCCCAGTGCTGCTGGAGAGGTGGTCTAGAGGGCAAGGAGCAGAGCAGGGGGCACCACACAGCACACCCAAGGGCATGAACAGCCCTGACCCCACTGTGTGGGTGCCCACCCACCACAGCACTGCCCACCCACCACAGCACTGCCCACCCACCACAGCACTGCCCACCCACCTTTCAAAGGCTCTTCATAGATTGGGAAAAACGTTCTCGAGACGCAGGCTGGGCTCAGGGCGTGGGCACCCACACCTGCACCCAGGCCACCACCAGCTCAGCACCTCACCCCCCTTTCAAAACGTGGTTAATTTAAGCCTGTGCAACCCCTCGAGCAGGCCACGGCCACAGCAGCCACCCCAGCACCCCAGCAGCCAGCCCGGCTCAGCCTCTCTGCGGGCGAGGGGTGCATTAGGGACCCTGCTCTCCTCGAACCCCCCAGCTCATCTGGAGGGGACAGGGCACCCTGCTGTCCTGGTTTGTCACCAAAGCCTGGTTTTCCTCTCACACAGCTCCCCTCCAGCACTGTCCCACTCAGGCTGTGACACAGTCACACTGAGCATCCTCCTTATGGCTCCCCCATCCTGCAGGAACAAGCCCCCGGGAAAGCTGGGCCGGGCAGGGGCAGAGGCTGGAGCAGGAGGGCTCTGGCTTCATACAAATGCCCAACTGAGCATCTCTGCACCCACTTCGCTCTGTGGGGCTCGAGACTCCACTCACCTCCACACAAAACAAACCCACAGGACTGATTTAATCTCTGGGCTGGGAGCCAAAGCTGCAGTCCCCACCGACAGGGAGGGAGCGGGGCAGCCGGGAAGGCTGCGGCAGCACCGGGCACTCCAGGTCGCCCCCATTACGCTGCCAGAAGGGAGGAGCTGCAGCTCCAACCACTAAATTTCCTACCAGCTAGTAAACATGCAGCCTCTGCCCTGTGCAACTGAAGGGTATCAAACTTTATTATAGGTCTCTTTAAAACAGGCTGGAAGGAACAGAAATGTCATTGCGATGCAGTGACTGAGTCGTTTCCGATGCAGACACTGACCAAGCCCCAGCTCTCCCAAGTTATTTATACAGAGTATGTCCCACCCGTGCCCCAGACTGCTCCAATTAAGTGATTGCATTTCAGATCACCCCAAGTGTCTTAACATTAGCTGCTTCTAAACACCAAGATGCACACGTTTGCTGGCACACAGCTGCGGGGGTTTTTTTTGGGTTTAGTTCCTCAATCTCTGGAAAGGAGGAAGGAAAAAACAAAATCAGGAAAATCGCTTCTTTAAGGTTGCCTTTTTACAGCAGGTACAGATTCGGCAGGTTTCCCCCCCAAAGCAAGTCTGAAACCCTGGTGTTCAGCTTGGCAAAGAGAGATCCTGGTGGTCAGAGCCAGCCAGACGAGATCAGTCTGAACAAACTGACTTCGAGGCTTTGGTGTCATTTCCCCTTGGGGCCGGTTTCCAGCGGTTTGCCAATATCCTTCCCACGCAGCTTGAGGCCTGGAACGAGACAAAGGAGACCACCACCATCAGCTGCTGCCAGCACCTGATCATTCACCTGGTGACTCAATTCCTCAAAGCTTTGCTCTAAGAGAACATCCAAAAAAGAGGGCAGGGAACCAGCAGCAGGGAGAATCCCGCTTCAGTTTCTAGGAGCACAGACTGATTTCAGACAAAGCTCCCATTCTTGCTTGTGCACTGACCATTTTCCTAAAGAAACAGGATCTGAACCAGCCTGGGAAAGTAATGTCAGCACTAGTGGCTGCAAGGCACCTTCCCAGGTACCATCAGAATCTCAGCATCTCACTGATTGTTGGGGGGAAGCACACAGGGGTGGTCACCAGGGCATGGCCCCAAGAGCTCTGAGTTCTGGTTCCAGGCAGCAGATCTGAGTTTTATCAGAACGTGGCTCAATGACCCCACACCCACAATAACCTACAGCCAGCAACTGCTCCTGACGTGGAAAATGGAAATGCCTTAAACCCAAACTTCCCTCCCCAGCACCCAAAACATCACCCTCATTTCTGGAGTCTCCTCTCTGAACTTACCAATGGCTCTCTCGATCTTGCCCATCACCTGGTTATTGGGGATCGCTCTTCCCGACTCGTAGTCAGCAATAACTTGTGGTTTTTCATTGATTTTCTAAAGAGAGAGGATACACCTCAGACACTGGCTCCACACACAGCAGACACTCAGCACCAGCCCCCCAGGACTCGCACAGAGAAGCAGCAGACCCTAATTTCATCAGGATCACAAAGCAAATCGCTACTTCCAGGCTTCCTCCATCACCAGTCGCCTCCCTCCACTGTTTGAGTGTCACAGCAGCGGTGACACCCACCTCAGACAGACCTCTGCTTTGCTCAGCCTCCCAGGAGGAGCAGTAACATAAACATTGCTGTTCCTTAAGACAACAGCGAGCTTCTGAGCGCTGCAACAAGCCCAGATGGTACAAAAAAAATCTCATGTCAGTGCTGAGTTGATGGGAGGGAAAAAAAAAGCCTCCCACCAGCCCAGCAGCCGCAGCAAGGCTCTGTCTCCAAGCAGGTGCTCAAGGGCTGCACAGATAAACCCCCCAAATGCTTCCCAGATAACCAACATCGCCTGGAGATCAGGTGTCAGAGATGTTGTGTTCACCAAACTGCATGCTCATGACACCACCTCACTGCAGCTGCCCACAAGGGGACAGGAAAAGTGTCCACCTTCCCCCTGAGGTGCCTGAATCTGCCCCAGGGGAGCAGGAGGGGAGGCCAGCGGGCCCCAGGCCGTACTCACTGTGGCCAAGTCCTTCTGTGTCATGCCCTTGCTCTGCCGGCCCTGCTGGATGACTTTGCCCACCTCCAGGGGAACTCTGTCATGGTGCAGCTCTTCTGTTTCTCGGTCGAGCTTGGCTGTGTTCTTGGTAATGAAGTGTTGTTTGTTTTGGCCTGCTGCCCCTGTCACCCAAAGCAAGAACAGAAAAATAACCAAAAAAACAAACAAGGACAAACAAAACAAGGCTGGAGAAGTATCAAAGTGCGTGTTCTAAGCACTCAGCTGCCCAGGATCCCAGGGAGCTTTCAAGACTTCAAGGTGCCAACATCAGCACAGCCCCTGCCCCCGCGGGTCACTGTGTCACCGTCACCCCGGCCACGCAGAGCCCTCCTCCTGCTCCACTCCACATCTGGACTTGGTCCAGGCAGGCAAGATTTCCTTATTGATTAAGGATTTAATTTAATGTAAACTTTCCTCCAGACACATTTGTTTGTGCTACAGCGTGGAGGGGTTAACAAGTGAACTTGACCCTTGCTCAGGTACAAGGCAGCGTGAGTGGTTTTTAATCTATTTTCTGATTGTTTTTTGTAAGGAAACTCTACTTATCTTTGCAGAAAACTAAAAAAATATGCTATTTGGTGTATCTCCTTTTAGTTACAGCATTTCAGTCCTAGTTTGAATCCTTCCTCTTAGGTTAGTCTCTGACATTCAGTCTCTTGATTAAGCTGACTAAACCTCGTTCAAGGATCATCCATTTATTTATGTCCAACCATCATAATCTCATCCCTGTGCTGAGAGAGCCTGAGAACCCACCCTGGACAGGGAACAGGAAATTATTACAGAGCAATGCCAGAGGAATCCAAGGAGCCACTGAAACCCCTCAGGTTATGGCATCAGCAAGAGAAATAAGCTGTAAAAACGGGGAGTCTGAGCTTTGGGATCACGAAAGCTCTTCTGAGAGCTCTGCAGACACCGGCAGCTCAGCTCCGGGACCCAGAAACTCCGCGCTGGCTCCAGGGGAGCGCTCCCCGCTCCCGTCCCGCCCCCTTCCCGGTTCTCCGGCCTCTGCAGCCTCAGTCAGGGGCCTCGGCCTCAACCGGGGGTGCTGCCTTCCGCTGGGCCGGGGCCCCACGCACCGCACCGCTGCCGGGGAACGGCGCCCGCCGGGCCGCGCTCCCCGGGACTCCCCCCGCCGCCACCCCACAGGCCGCCCGAGGAGCGCGGCCGCGGGATACCCACACTTCTTGGAGGTCTCCACGTCCTCTCCGCGCCGCTGGGCCGCCAGGATGGCCTAGGGAGTGGAAAGGAGCCGCCGTGAGCGCTCCGGGAACCGGAGTCGCCCCGTCAGCATCAGCTGGGCCTTGGCCCGGGCCGCTCCGCCGCCCGCTCGCCCTGAGCCACCCGCTCACCTGCTTGGACTTGGCCTGGGCCGCGCTGGGGCCCTTCTTGCGCAGCACCGTGACCGTGTCCCAGTCGCTCTCCGCCATGGCACCGGCACCGACCCCACCCGCCGCCGCCCCGGGCCGCGCCCGCAGCTCGGGGGGGTGGCACAGCCCAACGGCCGCCCCCCGGGTGCTGAAACCGGTCAGCGATAGGATGGCGTGCACGTCCGTCAGGAAAAGCGGCCTCTCATTGGCGGAGAGAGGTGCGATGGCAGCGGGCGGGGCTTCGAGCGCCTCAATGGACTTCGGTATAATGGCGATCCAGGTGTGACGCAATTGCTTCTGATAGGCGCAGACACCTAGCAATCAGCGTGCTCGCTATCTGATTGGCTAGTGTACGGGCCAGGCTGGAGGCGGGCAGACAGGCACCTGCGCCGTCTGAGAGGCTGCTGTGGCTGCCCATAACCCGGCACAGAGACGGGATTGGTTTAGCCCGCAGCGCTGTCAGAAGAGCTGACCAATAGCCGCGCCCGGCTGGGCAGAGCGGGACATGCGCCGTGGCGGCTGTTCGCGGTTGCAGCTTCTGCCTGCCCGGCTCGGCTCGGCTCGGCTCAGCTCGGCCCGGCGCGGCCCATCCTATCCCATCCCATCCCATCCCATCCCGCTCCGCTCCCCGCGCCCCTGCCCGCCCGTGTGGGTTCCCGGACGCCCCCGGGAGGCCGCGGCCGGGCGCTGAGGACCCGCCCGTGCGGCAGCTGGTGGAGGAGGGCGGCGTGGGGCCTTCCCGCCTGCTCCGCGCCTCAGCGCAGGCCGGGCCGGGCCGGGGCGGGAGGCGGATTCCCACTCCCCGGGGGTCGGTAACGCTGGGGTTTTCTGGAAGGTCCTTCCTGCCGCCGGCGGAGCCCCGGGAGCGGGGGTTCCCGAAGGGAAGGTGACAGAGTCCCACGCCCTGGCCAGCCCCGGGCCTTGGGGACGCGGCCGCTCCGGCTCCGGGCACAGCGGGCACAGCGCCTCGGCCGCGGAGCGGAAAGATTCTCCTGTGTGTGTCCGGTTGGCGGGAGAGCTGCGTCCGGCGCGGGTGAGGGGAGCTCTGCCCCTGACAGGCAGCAGCGTCCCGGCTCCCGGCTGGGAGTCAGTCGAACCCCTCGGCTCGGGCGCTGAATCGCCCCGAGTTCCGCAGTAAAGGCAGGAAAACCCGCACCTCCCGCTCGTCATTTCTGAAGTCGGGGGCGCGGGGGGAGGGCGGGAGGTAAAGGTCCTCGGGGCTGTTTTTGCAGCTGCTCCCAGCGAGATGCGGGCGCCGCCGCCGGCCCCAGGCCGTGGGGAACCGGGCGTTGCTCAGAAATGGGGCAGGCGGAGAGCGCGGGGCTTTCCCGTGGCTTCTTCTGTCACTGCGACGCGCTCGGCTGCGGCTGCCCGGGAAACCTGGGAGAGAGCGGACCGGGGAGCTGAAGGCGGAACCGTACCGAGGTGCGTTACTGTGTTGCGACACCGGCCCCTCCGGCCGGGCGCTGGCAGCCACCGCGTTGTGACAGCGGGTTTGTTGGGAGCAGCCCCGGCTGGTTCCCGTCCCCCGGCTCTTGCTTCAGGTGGGACGTGGCTGAGGGTTTCCTGCCTCTCCGGGAACAGCACGTCCTGCCCCGGCGCTGCTGCCAGGGTCACGGCTCGTTAGGGGGTTTTTTCTTCCCTGAATTACATCAGCCAGCAAGAACTTGAGCAATGGCGGGAGGTTTCCGTGGTCGCTTTCCCAGACGAGCGCAGCAGTGCTGGGGAGAAGGGGTGACATTGCCGTGGAGCGTGGGCTGTCCTCGGGAGAGCTGTGTCGTGCCCTTCCCCATGCCACCCCGTGTGCGAGGATGCACCTTGTCCCCAACACCCTGACCCCCCGGGAGCCTCTACAGTCACCGGGAGCGTCTCGCCTCGACGGGCGCCTGAGCAGCACATGGCCCCGTGTGAGCGGCTCGGTGTCCCCCCGGCCTCACCCGGAGCCAGCTCAGCCCACCGGGCCACGGTCACCTCCCTGTTCCGATCCCTGCGCTGTCCTCGCGGCCGGGGTTACCGGGAGAGACGCCTTGTCAGCTCTGTCATGGGTAGCACGGCGCCGGTCGCGCCCGGTTCTGGCCGGGGAGGATTTCCCCGGCGCCGAGTGAATTCCCCCGCGCTAAGAACGAGACCGTCCCTGCGTGCCGGCGGTAAAGCCCAAAGCCCCCTCGCCGCCAGCGGTGGGAGGGCACCGCAGCCCTTGGTGTGTCATCCCACACCCGGGGGACACCCGGGCTGGGGACCCTGAGTGAAAATCCTGCTGCCGTGACCTTTGCCCGAGCGAGTTCCCCTGCGAAAAGCACCCGGTGCCGCCCGCGCTGCCGCGTGGTGAGCGGCTGTGCTTCCCCTCACAGCGGCATTGATTCTTTTGCTATTAAACCGAAACCAGCCCGCCCGCCGCCGCCCGTCCTTCCCGGTTCCTCCGGTGTCCGCTTTCCCTCGGAGCGGCGCCGCGGGACGGCCATGGCGCTCTGCGCGCGGGTAAGTGGGTGCCCGGTGCCACCCGAGATGGCCAAAGGCGGCTTAAACGTGTCCTCGGGGGCTTCTCGCACAGCCCAGCTCTGGTGGGTGATGAGGTCGCGGTAGGAGGGTGGCTGTCTCCGCAGGGTGGGGGGGTCAGGGTGCTCCCAGCTGGGCGCTGCTGTGCCCCAGGTCCCCCTCCAGCAGATGTGGGGGTGGGTGGGTGAAGGGGTCACAGGGGCTCAGGGACTTCCCAGGGCTAGTGGCCTGAGGCTGGGATATGGCGGGGGGGGGCGGTAGGGACAGGGATAGCAATGACAGGGGACAAGGGGTAGTGGGGGGTGACTGTGAAGGGGTGGCATGGGGGGGTGATGCTGTGTGTGAGGTGATGGGGGGTGCTGAGGGGAGGTGATAGTGGGGGGGACAGGGAGGTGACAGTGGGGGGTGTGTGGGGGTGACAGGGAGGTGACAGTGGGGGGTGTGTGAGGGGTGATGGGGAGGTGGTGAGGGGTGTCTGAGGGCACAGCTGGGCGTGTGACTGTGGGGGGTGATGGGGAGGTGACAGTGGGGGGTGTGGGGGGTGACAGGGAGGTGACAGTGGGGGGGGTGGGGGGGGTGACAGGGAGGTGACAGCGGGGGGTGTCTGAGGACACAGCCGGGGGTGTGACTGTGGGCGGGGCCGGGGGGCGGTGACTCCGCTGGCCCCGCCCCATCCCAAGGCGGGACCGTTGCCAGGCGCGCGGGGGGCGGGGCCCACTACACGTGTCCGGTGGGCGGGGCCTGGGGGCGCTTCCGGTGCGGGGCGCGGACGGAGGCGGCCGGTGAGTGCGGGGCTTCCCCCCCCCCCCCCCCCCGCCCCGGTACCGCACTGAGGGGCGGCGGGGCCGGGGGCTGCAGCGGGGCCGGGTCGCGGGGGAGGCAGGCGGACCCTGCCCCGGGCCTCGTTCCGCCCTGAGCCCCCCTCGCGGCGGACAGGCCGGGGCGCACCGCGGGGAGCAGCTCGGGGCGGCGGGTTCGGCTGCTCACGGGGCGCAGGCAGCCCCGGCCTCGCCCCCGGCTCGCGGTGGGGACGCTCCTTCCCGCGGGGCGCGGGGGTCCCCGCTGCGGGGGCGGCCGGAGCCCCGAGAGGCGGCCCGGCCCGGGGCGGGCGGCTGGGACAGGCCAGTGCCGGGCCGGAGCGGGCCGGGAGAGCGGCGGGAGCCGAGGGAGGCTCTGCAGGCGGTACCGGGCTGGTCCCGACGCCTCCTGGGTGTCTGGGCTGCGGTCGCGGGCTGTGAAGGCGGCAGATGCATCTTTAGACCTTCATAAGTGGTCAAAAAAAAGAAAAACAAGTACTTTTTTCTCTTCCTCCGTTCCCGTTCGGTTCTCCCTCTCGCCTCTCCGTGCCCTGGGCCCCGCTCGGTGCATGGTGTGCCGCGGTTCCCGTCCGTCTGACACCCGAGCGAGGTGCGGACACGCGGTGCGGGGCTGTGCGCACCTCGCTGAGCCCTTCCCTGGACCCAGCCCATCTCTTTACGTTCCCGCTCCACTTCAGGACAGTTTTTTCCCTTGTTTTGGGCCAAAAGGCTGCATTTCTGTGCATACACTGCACTGCAAGGAAGTGGGACAGAGATTTTAGGTCTCTCCACCCTGTCTCTTTGTTCTGGATTTAATTCTAAAATTAACTCTTAAGTTTCTTTCCCTATTTTTAACTAGGTGGAGGCAGACTTGTGCTTTCCACCGGTGTGTTGGGTTTTGGGTGCCAGTGTAATGTGTTGTGACTAATGGAGTTTATGTAAAAAAATTGACACTATCCAGTTATAATCAAACAGAGGAAATATTTTTATTTTCAGGCTCTGGAGATCCAGTCAGAATTTTTCGTTCACATGGCAGCAGCAAACTCGACTCCACCTGGCTCTTTGGATCTAAACCAGCCCGGATTTGCAAAGGAGATCCTGGGAACTAAGCTGGAGGTCAAATACCTCTGCTCTGACTGCAAGAACATACTGAGGAGACCCTTTCAAGCTCAGTGTGGGCATCGCTACTGTTCTTATTGCCTGAAGAAAATTATAAGGTAACTTTTGTGCCTTCAACCTGAAGATAAAATGGTTGAAAGGGCATTTTCAAGAAAAAAAAAAAAAAGGAGAGAAAAGTTTTAATTTTCAGGGCGTTCTCAGCTGTGTTTGATCGCTGAGACTCAACACCAGGTTTTCTTTGAGGACACGTGTAATCTCTGACTTGCTTTTATTGTTCTGGGGGTTGCTTCAAAGTTCCCTTTTCCAGAATCCCTGGATTGTTTTTGCTGTTCAAATGGGGATCCAGGTGGGTCACCCCCCTCCTTCAGCCTTCCTCACAGCTACTGAAGAACTCGCTCCTAAAAGTCATTGTTTGGTGGTTGTACCAAAATGTGAGGAATTTAAGCACGTGCTGGCTTCCAGGAAAGTTTCAGTGTTCTGCCTCGCTCCTGCCAGTGCGTGAGGGAAGTTGAGCAGAGTGGTTAATCAGAAGAAAAAACAAATTAAAATCAGAAATGGGTGTCAAAATGACACAGGAGCAAAGGCTCAATGTGTTGTTTTAAGAGTAAGAAAATGCTTTAATTTTATAAAGTGACCAGATTATTAGTTTTTTTATCATTAAATCATAAGTGGTAAAAATAAATGGATCTCTCTTTGCTGTGTTTGATGGTTATTTTTCTGTCTGCTAGTGCTGGGCCTCAGAAGTGTGCCAGCTGCATTCAGGAAGGAATATACGAAGAAGGAATTTCTATTTTGGAAACAAGCTCGGTAAGTAAAATTGCCTTTTACAAAACAAAGCAGCTCACTGATGTCACTGATGCCACGTGCTGGTTTTGTTTAAAACACAAGTTCTGAGAATCCCTTATTCCTAGGAAACAGTTTCTTCAGTAGTGAGAGTTGTGATTAACGCCCTGGACTCCCCAGCCTCTGAGATCCAGGTCACGTTAATGTGGCAGTGGCCTACTTAGCGCTGTCACAACGACCTGCTTGCCACCAGCACACCTCTGAGGGGTGATGTGCCAACTGGCCTGGGAGGAGTCTTAGGAAAGAATTAAGAGATCCAACCAGAACTGCAACCCCTCAGTCATTTTTGTGGTTTTCTTGGGTTTTTTTTCCTTTTAGGCTTTCCCAGACAACGCAGCCCGCCGGGAGGTGGAGAGCCTGCCTGCTGTCTGCATTAACAGTGGCTGCACGTGGAAGGGGACTATTAAAGAGTACGAGGTAAGGATCAGAGCAAAGCTGTCGATGGCTGCGTCCCTTTGCTTCCCTCTGTCCGTGGGGAAGGCTCAGGTGTTTTTCCTTGTCCACTGACAGTGATGGAGCTGTCAGCTCCCCTGACTTCCCTATCAGCTGGGGTGATTCCTTGTCTGAGCCAGGTTTGTGTGCCCTGCAGAGGGCTGAGCTGAAACAATCTCAGATTTACTTGTGATCACAGGCACCAAGCACGTCCCTTCCGTGCTGGGAACCCCCTGTTCTGTCTCCAACTCCTTTCTGCTATAGAGGACAAGCAAACTGTCCAGAAACTGTGCTGTGCCATGAAATTGTTGTGCAGTTCTCTGTGTTGTGAGAATCTAAAACCTAGTTCAGACCTGTGAGCTTGGGGAAGGCGGCCTGGCCATGATCCTGTTTCCAGCCAGCTGCCCCCATAGCTACCAGGGCAGTGGGACTGGGTGTTGGTCCCTGGCTGGCCACCTATCGCCCCGAGCTGTTCTGGGCCATGACAGGATATTTTTTCCAGCCCTGCTTTTCTCCAGGAGCCCATCAGCTCTCTAATCCAGGCCTCCTGTTTGTGGCCCTGGGCATTTGGTCCTTAGCACGCTTGCAGGTAACGTGCCTCGTGAGAGGTGTGTTCCTGCTGGAGATGGCAGTGGCCTCATGCTCCCCTGGGCTTCCCAACAAGTCAGCTCTGCTGGGGCAGTTTGCATCAGTCAAATGCATCACCAGTGAGCAGCGAAGGTGTATTCACCTGTGAAGCTTTGGTGCTCCTGAAGGACAGTTTTGTCCTCTTGGAATGAAAGAACCACGACTGGGGGGCCTGAGAGAAGAGGAATAAATTGAATTTCCTTCCAGCACTTGCCCTAGGTGAAGATTGTGGTCCTGTGGTTCCTGGAGCTTTGGTGGTGACTGAGATGTGTGTCAGGAAAAGGTGTCACCTCAGTCTGTCTAGGGTAACGTCAGGATTCTCTTTGCAATGCTGCTGCAAGATGAGGAAGAAACAGCAGCTGTGTATCCTGCCCGAGTTGTCTGCCTTGATGCTTCTGCACCTCTGCTTCCTTGTCCTGCTCTCTAGAATCTTCCACTTCTTTATGCTGAAAGTTCAGTCCAGAAGCTGAGGGGAGGTGGGGTTCTACATGGTTCTCCTGCTGTGAGACCCTCATTCATAGGTCTGTAGTTGGCTCCTAGTGTGGCTGTATGACTGAGTACATGTCAAGTTAAAAGCCTAGCACTGGTGCAGCAGGGAGGGTTTGGGAGCTGCGTTTCAGGGTACAGTGTGTGTTACTGAGGTTCCAGGTTCAGGCTGTGCTGTTGGTGCCTGCAGATTGTTTGACTCACCCTTTAATTTCTGCTGGTCACCAGTGACTGGGAGTCTGATGGCCACTGCAGCGTTCAAAATGATGATTGCAGTGAGTGAGCTCATCTCCATTAGACAAAACCAAATCACATTTGTCATCAGCTTCCAGTGCTGCTGGTTGTGGTGGGACTGATGAGCTCTTCTGAACTTTTTCTCCTGGGTTTAAAAAAAACCCAGAACCTTTAAGAGTTCCTGCAGGGCTCAGCAAAACTCACCAGCTGCCAAAGGTCCTCCCTGTGTGGTCTTACAAGTGTTTGAATCCAGGCTTGAGTCCAGCCAGGACTTGCAGTAGGAGTTTAAAAGGGCACTGAGTGTCCTGGGATGAGTCTGCACGCGCGGGTGGTGCTGCGGGATCCACACAACTGCGGGAGAGGGTTCAGAGCCTGAACTGCCACGGCTGTGCCTCTTTTTTTACTCTCCACTTGATCTTCAAAAGCTCCTGGTAGTAAAACCGAGCACGTTTTGTAGGGGTACAGCTCTGCAGGTCTGCAGCCCCGATCTTGTCCCGGTTTTTGTTGGTTTTGGGGCAGTGAGGAGGGAGCGGGGATCTCGAGCAGTGCAAGCTGATTCCTCTCCAGACTGAGCTTGCCTCTCCTGCCTGCCTTGGGGGACACTCACTCTAATGGGGTGAGGTTATTTTGTGCCCTCTCAGGAAAAGCTGATTCTTTCCTGGGAACCGTGGGAGGAGGCGAGGTCTGGCGCGTGTTATCTCTCCTGCCAGCCGCCTGCCAGAGCTGTGGCATTTAGTCAGGCCTGGCTTAGGAGGTGCTGTGTGTGGCTCGGGAGGGCTGGTGACAGGAGGTGTCTGTTAGCACAGAGTCTCTTAGTACTGTGGACTGAGGTTAAACCCTGCCGGACGGGCGGGCTCGTTGGTTGAGTGCCGCAGAGCAGCGCTTGCCTCACCAGCAGGGTGGCGCCTGTAGCCAGCAGCGTCTGTAACGTCCCGCAGCGGCTCCCGCCGTGGAAAGTCCCTCGCTGCGCTATTTCCGACAGGACATGGAAAGTCCCTCAGAGCAAACTCATTGTTTGCTAATTTAAAAATCCTGTCCTGGTACCAGAGAGCCTGGCTTGGCTGCTCTCCACTTACAGATCAGGAGATACTGTCACTGCTGGGTGGCTCATCTTATCAGCACACGAACGAGGAAAAAAACGTTGTGCAGCTGAAAAGCTCTGGCTCTTCAAAAAAACCTGCTAAAACTGATTTCAGTTTTGCTTTCTGTTCGGGCAGAGCAAGTTCAGGTCTCAAAGGGACACACAAAACTGAAAGAGCGCGATCTGCTTGGACATGACTTGCACTTCTGCTTAAAGCCACGTGAAGCCTGTGAAGTGTTTACGTGCTTAGAACATGTCTGGGTTTATAAATGCATTTTTCTGACTTTGTAGAGACTGTAAATATTTAGTGGCATTTGGATAAAGCAGTTTGTGGTGGGGCTGCAGGGTTTTTCCTTTTAATCAGTAACTGCTTTTCATGTAGAGGTTTCCCGCTGTGCCTGCCTGAATGCACACACAGAAGAGCAGGCTGTGGGCAGGGGCCCCCAGGTCCAGGTGGAAGGTGTGAGGAGGGCTGCAGAAATAAAAACTGGCCTGTTAGAGCAAAAGGAAAGACCAAGAAAACATGCTCTGTGGTGTCCAGGTAGAGGGGATTTGTGGTTTCTCAGCTCTGGAGCATTTCTTGCCCTGTCGTACCTCCAATTGCCTACCTCTCTCTTCTGTTCTATCAACGTATCCTCAGTCCTCATACACCTTTTATTTACACTTTTCATACCTCCAGCTCCCTTTCTTTGCCTTCTCCCAGGACCAGGATGGGAGGAGGAGGCTGCAGAGTGGTGTTCATGTGGTCACCTGTGGCATTTCCACTTGCTACCCAGACAGAGGTTTTAACTGTGCCCCAGTCATCTGGGGGAAATACAGAATTATTTGAGACATTATGAAATGAAATTGTCTAAATTTTTGAAGTAGAACTAAATTTTAAGCCTAATCCTGACAGCAGTATTTAAACTAAGTTTTGATGGGGGAGTTTCTAACAGATGAGCTCAGCTAATGAGGATGGGTGACTGTCACAGAATCACAAACTGGTAGAGGTTGGAAGGGACCTCTGGGATCATCCAGTCCAACCCCCCTGCCAAAGCAGGTCCATCTCCAGCAGGTTGCACAGGGCTGCATCCAGGTGGGTTTGAATCTCTCCAGGGAAGGAGACTCCACAGCCTCTCTGGGCAGCCTGGCCCAGGGCTCTGGCACCCTCACAGTCAAGAAGTTTTTCCTCATGTTTAAGTGGAACCTCCTGTGTTGTGCCTGAAGTCATCTGTGCTGGTAACCCATCCTAATCCATACTGGAGAGGATGTGTTTTCTTTGTAGTTTATTGTCACCATGGTTTTGAAGAGTTCACTTTAATTGAAGCCTGGAGGGCTGTGGAAGGTGCACAGCTCAGAGCTTCAGTGATATCACAGCCCGTGCTGCTGGAGAGTGTGTCTGCATCTGCTTCATGGCTTCCTGGGGCCCAGAGGACAAGGTGACTGGGCAGTCCCTTCTTGCCCAGTGTTCCTACTGGGAGCTGGAGAAGCTTCATGGAGAGAAAACTGCCCCTCTTCAAAAATACTGCTGGGGGTCCAGAGCCAGGGAGCTCTCTGCCTTGTGATGCTTCACCATTTCATGCTTCCCCTGTCCATCTGCATCCCAGGAATGCCCTGCTCGTTTTTGGTGGTGATTTTCAGCTTAAGCTGAAAACTTCAGCTTAGGGCTTTTGCACATTGCTCAGAACAGAGCTGCTGGTCTCTGAAGCTGCTTCACCTGGCTCCTCTTGCCTCCAGAGTGTCCTTCTGAGTGTTTTATCTGCGTGGTTTGTCTGGATGGGACCCAGCGTTTAAGGGCTGTAGCAGCACACTGGGTGATGCTGTATCAGGGTGACCAACCTTCCTTCTGATATCAGGTACAGCATTATTGTCTTTTTCTGAAGGTTTTGGCTCCCAGTTACAGTCTGGTGTTGAAGTGCAGTTTGCAGCCAGCTCCAGTCTGAGCCACGGTTTACCCCAAGACCAGGTCACTTGCTTGTGGGAGGATCCCCAGCGTGCACAGGAAGGTGACCAAAAGGACCTCCTGCTTTGGGAAGAGCAATCTGACACACCTTTACTCTCCAGAGCTGGAGCTGAGGTCCCCAAACAAAGCCCAGGCTCCCTGACAGTCCCTGGAGCAGAGTTTATGGAGCTGGCAGCCCACACACAGGGCAGTTTCCCATCCCAGCCCGTGGTGGGAGGTGAGCCATGGGGAGCGCTGGGGAGCACCTATGGGAAGAGGCTGGAAAGCCTCAGCGTAGGGGGCCTGCTCTTAGCTTCTAAAAACAGCTCAGCCTTGTGGTGGCCACCTAACTGACAGGTCTGGCACCTGCCCCTTGGAAAACAAGAAGCTGTAAGTTGTGAGCTTTGAAGCTGAGGTGAGTGCTGTGTGTCCTGTCTGAGCTGTGCTGAAACCCCTCAGCATCAACACAGCTTTGGGGAAGCACTTCACCTCCAGGGAGATGTTCCTTGGGCTCCAGGTGTCTGGCAGGAGCCAAAGCCCTGGTCACACCTTTGGGCACTTCCAACTCTTTGGACAGCCTAGAGAAATCAGGTTTGAAGTCAAGCCACCCACCACAGGCTCAACTCCTCCAGCATTTGAGGGACATCTGTCCCAGTTGCAATATTTGCCTCATCTTCCCTTTTCTGCATGCCAGTGGTGCTCTTAGCCTTGTGCTGGAACAGCCCTGCTGTTCACAGCCAGCCTTCCACGCTGCCTGCCAGGCAGAGGAGTGGGCCTTGCCCCTTCCCACTATCTGCAGCTCAAAGCTTGGCCGCTGTCAACACCACCCTTGCCGTGTGAAGGTCGGGCAGAGCACTGAGAGCCTCCAGCCTGGGGCTCTCCCCTTCGATCCGAGCGATCCAGGTGAGCGTTCTGCTGGAGGGAGGGAGGTGTCTCCAGGGGTGCTGTCCTGGGACCTGGGCAGCACAGGCAGCTCTCTCAGCATGCTGGAAGCACAGCCATCAGCGCTGCAGCAGCTCCTGTGGCTAACACCAGCCACCAGCTGTCAGAGAGAGCCGCCAGAGGTGAGTTCAGGCCGGGGCCTGGTGTCGGTGTGATGGCGTGAGCGGAGCCCACGCCCCGGTGACAGGTTCTCAAGCAGGGACCTCATTAGATGTGAACAGCACCTCCTGGGCATGTTTCCCAGGACCCTGACTGTAACTGTTAATTGTAGCCCAGAAGACCTGTGGGGTTATCTCTGATCAGAAGTTGCTTTGACCCTCCCTCACGTGTCAGACAGCTGTTGACACAGAGAGACTCGATGCAGTCCAACGCCGTAATTTGTAATTCCATTGACAAGTGGATTTAGTCTCTTTGTTTTGCAGTGCAGCTGAACACATCTGAGGTGAGGGACAGTGGTTCTACTTCAAAAATTTAGATAATTTGATTTCACAATGTCTCAAATAATTCTGTATCTCCCCCAGATGACTGGGGCACAGTTAAAACCTCTGTCTGGGTAGCAAGTGGAAATGCCGCTTCAGCTGGCCACAGGGGCAGGTCTGGCTCAGACTCAGTCGTATCTAAAATGCTCTGGGGGTCCAACCCTGCTCAGTTTCAGCCTAGAGTCTGCCTAGGAAAATCATTCCTCTGGGGTGATGGAGGGATTTGGAGAAAGCATCCTGGAGTGTGCCACAGCTCGTGTAGTTCACAGCAAACGGGAAGGCAGAGGCTGTTTTAGCAAACACTGGAAAACCTGCTGCTGCTTTCAGGTGTTTCTTGTACCTTCAGCTTCCTTCAAAACCTGCTGCTGCTGCTTCCACATCCTCACTTGCTTCATGAAACACTGCCTTTGTCCCTCTACCAATAAACCCCAAATCAAATGTCTGTCCCATCAGCCCTAAAAGCTGCTGAACAAAACTGGAGAAAGCTGAAAGCAAAGGTGGTTCTGGTTCTGCAAACAGGCGTGAGCAAGGTCCCTGGGATCCCCCAACATCTCTTCTGCCAGGTTCTGTCCTCAGCTCAGGTGATGCTGTGGTGCTGGACAGCAGAGCAAGGGCGGTGCTGGTTTCCTGTGCACACCCACTGAAGCCACGAGCAACTACTGATGGAAACTTAACCTTTGGTTTTGACACTTTCTTTGAGGTTTAATGATTTGTGACATCACGTGAATTTGCTTGGATCTCTGTCACCAGCATCTCCCAGCAAAGGGAGCAGTTTCTGCCTGGCATGAGCTGATGTGACTGTCTCAGGAAGCTCCGGTTCCTGGTTGGCACTGTGGATTTCAGACTGGTTCCTGCTTTCCAGCCCTGTGTTGCTGGGCTCCATGTGCATGGTAGCCCAGCCCACCTGTGTGGGGAAAGCTTCCAGCAGGCCTGGCTTAAAACCAGCCTTAGGACCTCCCTGATGAGGAAGAGACACAGCACAGAAGGTGTCATGTTGACTCCAGAGGAGCAGGATGTCCCAAAGTACCTGTGTTTGGTGGCACATTCCAGTCTCGGCGCCCCTGAGCCCCTGAGGAGCTGGCAGAGACGCACAGAGCCACGCTCGCTCCTGGCGCAGGGGATTCGGGTTCCCTCAGAGCCTGGGCAGGTCTCTCACACTGGACACCCATTCTCAGTGTTTTCTCTCCAATTCTGTGGGCCCTCCCTGGGCTAAGATGCCAAAGGAGCCATGTGCTGACCATGCCCAAGCCCTGACAGCGATTCCATGTGCGCTGTGCCCCTTCAGCTGCCTTTCCTCTGCTCTCCTGTTAATTTTCCATCCTTTTCAGTGCCCCTTCCCACTGCTGAGCCTTCCAGCTTTGGCTGCTGCCGTGCTGGGAGGGGACCAGGGGGCTGTGGGGCAGAGATGGAGCTGCAGGGAGTGTTTGCAGGACCCTGCAGCTGCGGCTCCCCCCGCCCCGGTGCTGCGGCTGCTCTCTGCCAGCCCTGCCCTTGGCCGTCACCTCCCCGCCGGCTCTGGCAGAGCCACCCCGCAGCAGCTGTCCCAAAGGTTGGTTTCCTCAGCCACCTGCCTTGTCCCTTGGCTGCAGGGGGGAGCGTGGTGTCACGCTGATGGATGTCCCAGCGTGGTTGTCAGGTTGTACAACCAGGCTGGTGTTGATGCAGGCGGGCAGCTGGGGAGCAGGTGCAGCTCCTGCGCTGCCCCCACGATGCAGGGATCATCATTTGCAGCAGGAGCCTCTCCCACAGTTCAGGTCAAGTTTAACGAAGCCCTGAGAGGCGAAACGGCGATGGGGTTAACCTGCAGCTTTGCCTCTTGTCTCACTCGTGCAGGTGCAGCAGAGCAGCTCATCCTGGCGTTCCTTGCCACCAAGGTGATGAAGGGAGTGGAGCATCTCCCTGATGAGGAAAGGCTGAGGGAGCTGGGGCTCTTTGGCTTGGAGGAGACTGAGGGGTCACCTCATTAACGTTTCTAAATTAGTAAAGGGTGAGTGTCACGAGGATGGAGCCAGGCTCTTCACAGTGACAACCAGTGATAGGACAAGGAGCAATGGGAGCAAGCTGGAACACAGGAGGTTCTGCTTAAACCTGAGAAGAAACTTTTTTACAGTAAGGGTGCCAGAGCCCTGGGCCAAGCTGCCCAGGGAGGGTGTGGAGTCTCCTTCTCTGGAGACATTCAAAGCCCGACTGTTCACCTGCCTGTGTGATCTCATGTAGGTGTTCCTGCTCCGGCAGGGGGTTGGACTGGATGAGCTTTCGAGGTCCCTTCCAGTCCCTGACACTCTGTGATCCCTTAGGAAATGACCTCTGACTCCTGCAGGGATCAGCTGCTCTCACCAAACCCCACTTTCTCCCTGTGTGTGCCTGTTCTGCACGGCTGCTTTGCCGTGTGCTGCCCTCGCTGTCGCAGAGCCACCACGACAGGAGCTGCCCGTTCCCGTTGCTGGGGTGTAGGGGGATGATCCCAGGAGTGCCCTGAGAGAAACCTCAACCTCAAATACTGCACACTCTTTTCTGCTTTCCTGATACTGAGGTAGGAGTGTTTGGCATGTGCACAGGCAGCTCTGATTGCCAGCAGGTCTACAGGCCAGGGGAGCAGGGCTCGACACCTCCATGGCAGCACTGCCCTGGAGAGAGGAGCACGGGTGGGCGTAGAGGGCTGAGCGGCTGTGGTGGTAACCCCTGGGGGCTGGTGGGCTGCCCTGGTCCTTCCAAAGGCGACAGTGGAGGCTGATTTTCTACTCTTTTTGATGAGAAATCACCTGTGTGTGAGGTACAGGCTGCTGCTGGGTCGTCTCACTGTTTGTTTCCAGGGAGCATAATTGATGTGTGGATCAGTCGGCGGTTTGGGTTTTAATTGAGTGGGAAGAGCAAGGTGTTGCTGTGCAGGCTGTTAACTCTGCCCAGTTTGATTCTCCTGCCCCTGCTGTTGGGTGCTGCAGGCTGGCCTGTGCCTCAGTTTACAGCTGGTGAGCAAGAAGTCGACACTGAGGTACCTGGAGAGAAACCCTGAAGGTCTGAGTCAGACCATTGCCGTCCAGCTCTGCTGTAATTCTTCTGTTGCCATCTCCTCTCTCGAGCCCCCAGCTGCCTTGATCTCCACGACGGGTTCACTCTGGGAGGGCGACTGTGCTGTCCCCTCGCCCCGTTCACTGGTGGCTTTCCAAAGCTGCCTGAAACGTTCACAGCAAACGCCTGAGGGTCCGAGATGCTCCTCCCTGCTGCAGAAGCTCATGGATGTGGGTTTGGGAAAGGTGTCAACAGGAGGATTGCCCCATTCCTGAGGGAGTGGAGTGTGGCAGATCAGGCTTGAATGCCAACCCCTTGCTCTTCAGCTCCTGGGTGGGGTAGATTTCTTCCAGCGGCGATAACATCCGTCTCTGTTGAGACACCCGAGTGGAAGGGGAAGGAACAGGAGATTCCAGAAGAGCCCAAAACTGTTTATACAAAAATGTTTGTCTCGAGGTTTGGATCTGTGCTGGTTGAAGCTGCTGCTTCTGGGTGTCTTCAGCAATTTGCACTTCCAGCTGAGCTGTGCCGGGCTGGTTTCCCCCCGAGGCGGGCGCGCTGCGCGGGGTGCCCGTGTCTGGGGTGTCACATCGTGGTGTGGCGAGGAGTCAGGATTGAAGGTGGGAGGTGGGGAGGGCAGAGGGGGTGGTGGTTTCATGCCCAGCACGTGGGCATGGGAGAACACGAGTTTTACATTCTCCCTTTTGAAAGAGTTGTCCCTACAGGGAGGTTCCTTCCTGCAGCCAGACCGTCTGTTCTGCTGCCAGCGCACTGTGGGTCCTGGGGAGGTGCTATCTGGTGTCTGTAGAACATGGGAGCGGTAGGTGGGCAGGAGAAAGAGTGAGGAGGATGAGGGAAGGTGCTCTGCATCCTCTGGCACCTCTGCAGGCAGCACTGCCCAGCCCAGCCACGCAGGCTGGCCGGTCCCTTCTCCAGGGACAGTGCAGTCAGGCTTTGAGTCTGGTACTCATTTACAGTCTAAAAAGGAGAGAGTAACTGAGAAGCCAAAGCTGAGCCGCTAATGAGTTTCACTTTCCAGTTTCTGATGTGGTAACAGTATTTAGGGTTGTGCATGTTTCCCACCTCCCACCAGGGCAGTAACTTGTTTTAATAAAGACTAAATGTGACCAAGTTTTCAAAGCACCTGGTTTCAGGTGACGGCTTTATAAGCACTTCTGGGTGATTTTAGTTTGTTTGTTTGTTTTCTCCTGTTCCTGCCATGGCAGGGTACTTCATTGCCCTTATCTTTTAATCTGAATTTCGAGCTGCACATTCATGGTGTTTACAGTGCCTTGCTTCACCTGGTTGGTGTATGAAGAGAAGGTTTGAGCAGTGTGGAGGTGACACAGAAAGCAGAGCCGTGTTTGAGCAGTCCCGATTTAGCCGGTGTTGTTGGCCCTGGTGTCTGCTGAGGACAGAGGATCACATTGCCCTGTGATCACAGCTCCCCTGGCTGCCAAACAAACTGAGTCTGCTCGTGCTGCAGGGGTGGGTGCTTGTGTGCAGGGGCTATGAGATGAAACTGGATTAAAATCGTTTTCTTTCTGGTTGAAAAACGGTTTTCTGATTAGAACGCGAAGATGCTATCAGGCTGAGCCCAGCCCAGTGTGGTGAGCAGGCTCTGGGTTCGTGCTTCAGCTGACTGATAACCATTACAGTGGAAAAAATAAACAAATCATCTTGCTGAGATAGTGGCTTACTTCATTCAGCCTGCCCAGATGTGTATTTTCCTGGCAGGGCCATAAGTGAGGCTTCCTGTTGATTATCTTGTCCATCAAAGCAGGAATTTGATTTTTTTGTTGTTGTTGTTTTTTCAATTGAGGCTGAGGCTGCACAGGCACCCAAAACTGCAGTTGCCTGGAGATTGCACAAATGAGCCAGCACACAGAATTATCAGTATGGCCAGGATTTGAGTATAGGTTGGTAAAATACAGCACTTTTCTGTAAGGAACTATAGAACTACCCCCGCTGAATTGTGCTGGTCATACAACCTCAGTGGAGCTTTTCTGTAGAGCTCTGACCATTCCTGTGTTGATTCTCTTGCAGGCTCATGACGAGGTCTGCCCTGAATTTCCCCTGACTTGTGAGGGCTGTGGGAAGAAGATTCCGAGGGAGAAGGTACCTGCCCGGCTGCTGGTGACCCTGCGCCGTGGTGACGTCCCCATGGGCTGGCACCGGCGCTCCTGGGGCGGGGAGGATCACCCAGACCATTAGAAAGTGGGGTGGGGAAAACAATTAAGTGGCAGTCATTAGTAGATGTGACCTTTCCACAGGGCTCAGAACACTGGTGGGGGTGAGTGTGAATCACCAGCACTGGCAGCTCCGCGCTGGTGCTGCCGATGTCACCTCCCCCCGAGCGCTGCCTTGGCCCTGTTGGGTGCAGGGCCCCCATGGGACAAGCACACTCGTGGGTTTAAAGGGTGCTGATGTCCTGGGTAAAGCAACTGTTATCAACTGCAGCTGCAATTATGGAAAGGGAGCCTATCTCCAGCTCAATTAACTTATTTCTAATTAATCATGTAATAGAATCCATGTCTGTAGGGCCTCCATGCTTCTGGCTCCTGGGGCAAGGCTCAGAAGTCTGAAAAATCAAAGTTTTGGGGGAAACATCTTCCAAAAGCATATTTATCTGAGGCCATCCTGCCTGCTCCAGGCAAATACTTTTAGTAGCAGTGTTGCAAAAGGCCCTTGAAGCAGGACAGGGGGGGACAGAAGCATCAAAAAGAGCTGAGTTCTTCAAAGTGGGCACCAAAATGAAGGACTTTGTGGTGGGATCTTGGGGCAGAGCTGCTCCTCTGCAGGCAGAAGCTGGAGCCCAGCAGAGACTGGGCTTGTAAGATTCCCACAGCTGATCCATCCCTTCATTTAAATATTAACTTCTTTTATGTCTTTCCAAACTTTTATTGATTAGCTGCAGCCATTGTAACTCTGGAGTAACCTGACTCATGAAGCAAGCCAGATGGATATAAAAGCTTGTAAAAAAGTGATTTCAAAACAGTTTAAGTGACATCTGCTGTAGCAGGTGTAGGTGTTAAATGTGGAATATTGCTGTTGTTCAGAACAGACCACTGCTAGCTGATGATGAGAGGTGTCTCAAAAACAAGATCATAATGTGCCAGTGCTTTTTAGTATTAATCATGCACTGTGTGGGAACCCAAACGAGTCATCCTGGTGGCTGGGGGGTCAGTGGCACTTCTCTGGAGAAATGTCCACTGCTGGCCTGGATTCCTCATGGCAGCTGCCAGGAGTGAGGTGGCCACGGTGTCGTGTCCTTCAGCACCCCAGGGAGGGGATGCTGGACCCAGCAGATGCACCTGTAGTCATTGCTGTGAACACTCACAGAGTGAATCCCAGACTGGTGGGGGTTGGAGGGACCTCTGGGATCATCCAGTCCAACCCCCCTGCCAAAGCAGGTTCCCTACACCAGGTTGCACAGGAAAGTGTCCAGGTGGGTTTGAACATCTCCAGAGATGGAGACTCCACACCCTCTCTGGGCAGCCTGTCCCAGGGCTCTGGCACCCTCACAGGAAAGAAGTTATTCCTTCAGTTTGTCTGGAACTTCTGGTGTCCCAGTTTGTGCCCATTGCCCCTTGTCCTGTCACTGGGCACCACCGAGAAGAGCCCGGCCCCATCCATTTGGCCCCCACATTTCAGGTATTTATAGACATTGATCAGATCCCCTCTCAGGCTGCTCTTCTCCAGGCTGAACAGCCCCAGCTCTCTCAGCCTCTCCTCATCAGGCAGATGCTCCAGGCCCCTCAGCATCTCTGTAGCCTCCACTGGACACCACACTCCAGATGTGGCCTCACCAGGGCAGAGAGAGGGGAGGAGAACATCCCTTGACCTGCTGGCCACGCTCTGTTTAATGCACCTCAGCAGGACTCAGGCAGGACCACTGGGAAGCCTTCTGTTCTCAGATGGACAGTGCTTAGCTGGAGGTACAAATCCATCCTGACCAGGCTTACATGAAGTGCACAGAATTAAATGGCTGTTTCATAGGGTTGTTCCTTGTGCCTCCCCTTCCTCTGCCCTCAGTGGAGCTTGTTGCTCAGATTCTGTAACATGAACCTGTGCAGATGAGAAGTGAGACCTCCCAGCCATCAAGAGAAAGAAATAAAGCTTCCCCCCAGGTGTCAGTGCTCTATTGGAGTGCAGGTCATACCTCACAGCAGGCAGTGTCCAGCAGCAAGGCATTAGCAGTGGCTTGCACGTCCTTGAGATGTCTTCAGTTTCCTAGGGGTCAGGGAGATGGGCAGGGAGCTGCTGAGGACACCACAGACCTAACACTGCCTCCCTTCCTTTCCAGTTTCGGGACCATGTGAAGACCTGTGGCAGATCTAAGGTGCCCTGCAGGTTTAAGGCTGTTGGATGTGCTGAGGTGGTAAGGGCTTCTCTGTTGATGTTTGTCTCAGGACTTGCTTTTGGTTCCAGTGCTGGGGTGAACTTGCAGGCTGCTGGTGCCCACACTGCTGCAGATGTTTGCATTCAGATATTTGAACAAAGGGGTGTTTCAAACCCTTTGCAAATGGAACTGAACATCATCTGCTGTCCAGAGTTCGGGTATCCAGAGAATGGACTTGATGTGGAAGGAAACCTCCTTGGGAAGCAGACCCAGTGCTTTGAGACTCTGCTGGTTACGCTGCTCCATCTGTGAGCACAGCACTGGGCGCCTGCTGTCTTG
Source organism: Caprimulgus europaeus (assembly GCA_907165065.1). The sequence goes on from OU015545.1 coordinate 11,754,366, forward strand.
TTCTCCTGCTAGAGCTCGGCCCAGGCCATGTTTTTCTGTGTGACTTCAGTTTTCCCAGCTCCTACTGATGCTGTTCATAGAAATCCCTCCTTGGGGAGCTCACGTGGGGCTTTGGTGCTGTTGAGTACGTCAGACAGAGACCTTTTGGGGAAGTAACAGAGTAGAACAGCGTGTACAGCTGGGGAAACGTTAAACATCCATCACTGTAAGTGATTGCAGCATCTCTAAAACAAAACCAAAAAACCCCAACCCAGGTTTTTAACTCTCTTTCTTTGGTTTTTCCTCTTTGTAATTTAAAGCTAACCTTGTGACCTCGAGAGGAGTGGTGAATGGTGACAGCGTAGATTGAGCTTGCTGAATGGGGGATGTATTTCTCTTCATGTAGGTGGAAAATGAAAAGCTGTCAGAACACGAAAGCAAGTGTTTGGCCGAGCACCTCTACATGTTACTGAGCTTTGTGCTCAGCCTCAAGACTGGCTCTGGAGACCTAAAGCCCCTTCCCGCCCTTTCCTCATCACAAAACAACTCCCCACTGCTGGCAGCAAACTCTCTGTGCTCAGAGTCAGAGCTCTCCAGGTCCCTGGAGCTCTTGGGAAGGTGTGAGGCCCTTGAGAGGAAGACGGTGACCTTTGAGAACATTGTCTGCGTGCTCAATCGGGAGGTGGAACGCGTCTCTCTGACAGCCGAGGCCTACAGCCGGCAGCACCGCCTGGACCAGGAGAAGATCGAAACACTGAGCAACAAGGTGGGTGCCCACTGCCCTGGGCTTCCCAGCACTCTGAGCAGAGGCTTCTTTCAGTTTTCTTTCCATGTTGTGAGCTAGCAAAGCTTCACTGCCCAGCCCTGAATCTCCACAGAGCTGAAGGCAGAACTAAAACATCATTTGTGCCCGTGCCCAACGCTCAAAAGCTTCCTGGAAAAGACAGGAATAAACTGACACACATAAAGTGTTCAGATCTCTGTTAGTGATCAGGTCATGCAGACACCAAGGGGCTGTTCCCAGGTGTTTGCCAACAACACACAGAGCACCCAGCATCTCACTGGATCTCTCTTAACCCACGGGGCTGCTCACCTTCCAGACCTTTCCAAAGGAGAGTAATCACTGGTGCTGCGCTGCAGCATTGTGCCAAGCATGGTCTAGGGCTGTGGAGAAGCTGTCCCCACCAGTATGCTCCAGTACAGTCCCTGCTGAGCACTGGTAGCACATCCTGGCAGCTGGGTGTTGGGCAGTTTGTACCTGTGCTCTCTCGGCAAGGGAGCTGCCCAAACTGCCCGGGACTGACCCCCTGCAGACCCTGCTGGCTGGGTGTGGGTTCTTTTCTTTCTCAACTTAGTTTTGCCACAGTGCTGAGGTGGTTCCCCCCCTACCCCCCCACCCCACAATCCTCCCTTCTGTTGTGGCTAACGGAACAGAGCTGCTCCCTGGGCAGATTTTTCCATTCTCTGGGGGAAAATTGCCAGCTCAAACACTGAGCTGTGTCACTGAGTCCTCTCCAGAGTGACAGGGTTCAACAGGAAGCTTCAGTGAGTTGGCTCCCTCCTGTGGCCCCTGTCAGCTCTGGAGAATGCCTCTCACTAAGGAGCTGTCCTGCAGGGGCTGTTGGTGTCTGCTGGGCTTGCTGGGCTCTCACAGCCGTGCGTGTTTCTAACCAGGCTGCACCGTGTGTCCCACTGAGCAGGTCCGGCAGCTGGAGCGGAGCATTGGGCTCAAAGACCTGGCCATGGCCGAGATGGAGGAGAAGATCCGCAGCATGGAGGCGGCCACCTACGACGGGATCTTCGTCTGGAAGATCACAGAGTTTGCCAGGAAGCGCCAGGAGGCGATTACAGGCCGCTCTCCTGCCATCTTCTCTCCAGGTTATTGCCCACACATTTGCAGAAGCCTTTTGTGTCTCAGCTGGGTGTGGGATTGGCAGCGGTGACCTTAGCAGGGGGGGTGCTGGCCACTCAGGTGTGCTTCTGTTCTGTCCCTCACCAAATCACAGTGTGGTGGGGTTGGAAGGGACCTCTGGAGATCATCCAGTCCAACCCCCTGCCAAAGCAGGTCCATCTCCAGCAGGCTGCACAGGGCTGTGTCCAGGTGGGTTTGAATCTCTCCAGAGATGGAGACTCCACACCCTCTCTGGGCAGCCTGGCCCAGGGCTCTGGCACCCTCACAGGAGTTTTTCCTCATGTTTAAGCAGAACCTCCTGTGTTCCAGCTTGTGCCCGTTGCCCCCTGTCCTGTCACTGGGCACCACTGAGAAGAGTCTGACCCCATCCTCTTGACACCCACCCTTTAGGTATTGACCAGCACTGATGAGATCCCCTCTCAGTCTGCTCTTCTCCAGGCTGAACAGTCCCAGCTCTCTCACCAGAGATGCTCCAGTCTCTTTCCCTGTGGAGCCTGGGACATTTTAGGTTTTTAGCATTGGGCTAAATAAAACTGCTCTGCTCAAAGAGGTGCTTTTTTGATTGCAGAAGACCTTTTTAATTTCTCATAATGGAGAATGCCACCCTCTCAGCTCCAGAATAGCCCTGCATAACCTTTTAGTTAGAATGAAAATACTCAGAGACCATGAAACTAGCAATAAAATGAATAAGGAAGGGAGGAAATATATATTGGAGCCCCAGAAATTATTTTAGTGCCTAAAGTGTGTTGGTGCCTGAGATAATGTCTAAATAAAGCCCAAACCATACCTAGGGAAGTGCTTGAGTATCTGTTAGAGGAAGGGGCTCTGCTTGCAGAGCTGCCCCAGCCCAGCACTGATCCTCCTTTTCTTAGGAAGATCTGGCACAGGGAGCAGCAGAGAGGTTGTTGTGATCCTTCTGGTTCGCTTAGGAAAGCACTTCCCAGGCTCTCAGCTGTCAGATGAACCCATCTCCTCACACAGCTGCTTTGCTCAGTGTGGAGCTCACCTCGCAACAGAGTGGTTGTGTTTGCCTGAGCAGGACCAGGGAAGTTCTCTTCCCCCTGCACTGGGCACTGGTGAGGCCACAGCTCGAGTGCTGGGTTCAGTGTTGGGCCCCTGACTCCAAGAAGGACCTGGAGGTGCTGGAGCGTGTCCAGAGAAGGGAACGGAGCTGGGGAAGGGTCTGGAGCACAAGTGTGCTGAGTTCCCGGCTGAGGGAACTGGGGGTGCTGAGCCTGGAGAAAAGGAGGCTGAGGGGAGACCTTCTGGCTCTGTCCAAGTCCCTGACAGGAGGGTGCAGAGAGGTGGGGGTGGGTCTGTTCCACCAAGGACCAAGGGACAGGACAAGAGGAAATGGGCTCCAGTTGTGGCCAGGGCAGTTGAGATGGGATGTGAGGAAGAATTTCTTTGCTGAAAGGGTTCTGAGGCATTGGAAGGGGTTGCCTAGGGCAGTGGTGGAGTCCCCATCCCTGGAGGGATTGAAGAGTCGTGTAGACACAGTGCTGAGGGACATGGGTCAGTGGGGACTGGTCAGTGCTGGGTTCATGGATGGACTCAATGAGCTCAAAGGGCTTTTCCAACCCAGGCAGTTCTGGGACTCGTTAGATCCCAGAGTGCTGTCAGCTGTTCCAGAATGCCCAGAGCTGCATGGAAATCTGGAGCACGAACGTCACAGCCGCTCCCTGGTGCTGGGAGAAGGCTCGTTGGGACTGGGCCACGGGATGAGAACAACTGGATCTTTAAAAACTGTTTTAAAATCCGTTTTCTGGATGAAGCCTTTTTTAAGAATCCTTTTTTTTCTTGGAAAACTAAAAGAAGAAAGGATTCCCCTTCCTGTGGGGAACTAAACTGCTACTGGCACTGCACATGCAATTGGCATTGCCTCTGAACAGCCAGCAGCAGCCGTGGACAGCCCCCGTCGGGAAGGGCAGCGCTTCCTTCCTTTTCCCAAAGTGACCAGATCTGCTTCAAATCTGGTTTGACTTGGAGAGAGCACCTTAATTCCTGCCTCCTGTCCATCTCCTGCCCCATGCTTGAGAGCTGCTTGACCTGAACATCTCCAAGTGCCGTGGTTTGGAGGAGATGCTGGACAGGGCTGATTCTTCTCTGACCACGGGCGTCCCCTCTCGCTGTCCCCCAGCTTGGGGGCTCCTTGGGCTGATCCCTCCTGAGATCCTCACAGGGGGCTGGGATTTAGTTTTTAGGTTGGAGAATGAAGCCAGGTGGTGGAGGGGGGTAAGCACCAGAGTCAGCCCAAGGGATGGAAGGGAGTGAGGCCTCTGAACGCTTCATCTCTGCAGACATTTGAGCAGCAGGGACCCGCGGGTCCTCCCAGAGCTGCAGCTCCTGGTTCCTGGTGCCTCTTCCTCCATTACTGGTGCCTCCTCCTCTGTGCTGCCTGGTCTCCATAGAGTCACAGAATCTCCTGGTTGGAAAAGATCTCTGAGGTCATCGAGTCATCTTGCACAGGGCAGCAAAGGAGGACTCAGGGCTTTGGGAAACTGTTTCATCAAAGGAAAAACTACTTTGCAGCCACCAGACTGTGTTTTCTGTCACTGGTTGGGCTCTGCAAAAAAAAAAAAAAAAAAGGAAAAATGAAAATTTGTCCTTGGCTGGAGGCACTGGAAGGTGAGAGCTGCTCCTGCCTGGCACCAGGGCTGCTTCTGCCTGGCACCAGGGCTGCTGCTGGAAAAGGCAGGACTTTTTTATCTTGCAAGTGCCAAGTGCAAGGCCATGGTTGTTTAATTTAGACGAGAGATCCTCGCTCCTCGCTCCTCGTGCTGCTTTAGCTGAGAAAATGAGACTGGGAAACAATGAAACTGGTGCAGGTGGGGTTGTTTAGCTTGGAAAGTGAAGCAAATAGGCTTGTGCTGTTCAGTCTGGGAAGGAGGCAGCTGGGAGGGGAGAGGGCTGGGTTGTGAATAGAATAAAAAAGGGAAATCAGTAGGATTGTTTGTTTCATATTTAGATGTAACAGTGAGGAAGTAACAAATGAAATCAGTGTGAAAGAGAAGGAAGTGGAGTCGCCTCTCTCGTGTTGTGAGGACACGGCGGCTGCCCCAGGATTGTGCAAAGGGCAAAATTGTAAGAGTTCAAAAAGGCAAATCCCCACAGGAACGTTCATCAGGAGCATGATGGGGACAGTCCACAGTGAAGCTGCTGCTGGAAAGCTGCCCAGTGCTGGGGATTTTTGCTGGGCTCTTGGGTTGCTTCCCAGGTGCTTCGCCTTTGGGGTGGTGCCCTGCTTGGAGCTGGTGCACAAGGTGTTCAGCACTCTGGGTACCTGCTGCCTTCTCCTGGGTGCTCCCACTGCTCTGGGGCCATCCTTCCCCCAGTCCCCTGCCTGGTTTTCTATTCACAGGGTTACAGGAGTGCTGAGGAGCCCCAGGTGGGTGGTGAGGATGTGCTGCTTGTGCTAGGAGAGGGTGGCATCAGCCCTGAAAGCCTTGGAGTGAAGCAGGTGCAGAGGAAGGACTAGAGGGAATGAGTTGGGCTGTGCTGGGAGGGAAGTAGGGACAAACCCCAATCTGCTCCCTGCCCTCAGGACATGCACAGTGTCTCTGCTGTCCTAGTCTGCCTCTTCTAGAAGAGTCCTGCAGTGAAATGCCACCTCTGATCTGCTGCCCTGAGTCCCGGGGCGTGCAGCTGTGCCGCTGTGAGAGGGCGGTTTGCAGCAGGTCCCCTTCCAAGGAGTGTTTCTGTGGCCCTGCCTGGGTCTGGTGTTCCCAGAATTGCTGGGGAAGGAGAGAGCCTGAGATCCCAGAGCCCTGCCCAGGGCACACAGAGCAGCTGGGGTCCTAACGGGAGACCAAAGCTCCCCTGAACCTCTGCCCCATCAGAGGCAGCCAGCTCTCGGTGGGTGCAGAGGGTGCTGAGGGTGCTCTGTCCCCAGACAGGGGGGTTTTTAGGTGGTTTTGCCCCCACTCAGCAGCGTTATTGCCATGAGCTGCAGCTCTGTTAGGGCTCACGTGCAGCACAGCTGGGGGGTCTGTGGGGAGATGCCGTGGGGAGTGCCCAGCTCCAGCTTCAGGCTCTGCCCGGGGTGCTGGTGCCTGCGCTGGAGGGTGGGGAGAGCCCGAGGGCCCGGTGGGTGCCCTGCTCTGCCCCCCCAGCACTCTGCCCTTGGCCAGACCAGGGGCTTTGTGACCACAGGCTGTCTCCAGTCAGTCTCAGATGGCATCTGACTGTTGCTTGTACCTGGTGGCTCTCTTGACCAGCTCCGTGGTACCTGAGTTTTAAGACCTACACCTGGTTCCTTCCAGGATCCAAACTTCAGAGTCCTCAGAGTCTGAAGGAACTGGGCTTTGTTGGGTCTGTCACTCCCTGACTCTGCTTTGTAACTCTTTGCCAGCTTTCTACACCAGCAAGTACGGCTACAAGATGTGTCTGCGCGTTTACCTGAACGGGGACGGCACCGGGCGCGGGACCCACCTGTCCCTCTTCTTCGTGGTGATGAAAGGACCCAACGACGCGCTTCTGCGGTGGCCCTTCAACCAGAAGGTGGGTTTGGGTTAAAGCCTGCTGTGCCCAGCAATGGGCCTCTCTGGTTTTGCACCCACTCAAGCTTCTCGATGCCGTGGGTCTGGCCTACTTAGCGAGCAGAAGGAGAAGGAAAGACTTTGGTGTTTCACCCGCCCTGGGGATTCCCCAGTGGTGCTGAAAGCAGCGAGCGCTGTGGGGCGGGGCAGGGACCGGCAGGGACCGGCAGGGGCTGCGGCAGGGGCTGCGGCAGGGGCTGCGGCAGGAGAGGGTTTGGAGAGCGAGTGGGGCCTCTGCGTGGATGCGGGGCGAGGGGAGGGTGTCGTGGCCTGGGTGCTCAGGGTGCGCTCACTCGGCCTCAGAACCTCAAATTGCAGTTCTGGGTTGTTGTAGGTTTTCAGAACACTCCAGGGCTGAGCAGATGCAGTGCTACTGCAGGGAGGGGGGAGCCACCTTTTGCAGGGGGACAGCAGCTCCGTGCCAGTGAAATGCCTGCGTGGGGTATTGGTGTTGGGACCTCCGCGCTGGCCAGGTGTGGGTTATCAGAGCTGATCTGCCAGCCCTGTGCTGCCACAGGGGTTTCCAGTGACAGGGCAGGGTGGGGGGAGGTTTCTGCACAATGGCACCGGGGTGAGGTTCTCCGCTGACCCCACTCACGGGCATTTCCCAGCTCTGATGGTTGCACCGGCGCTTGCCCTTCCCACAGCCTTCCAGTGAGCTGGAGTCCGGGCTGGGCTCCCCCGTGCTTTTTATTCAGCTGCTCTTGTGTCTTTTCACCTTTCCCCCAGGTGACCCTGATGCTGCTGGACCAGAGCAACCGGGAGCACATCATCGACGCCTTCCGGCCCGACGTGGCCTCCTCCTCCTTCCAGCGGCCCGTCACGGAGATGAACATCGCCAGCGGCTGCCCGCTGTTCTGCCCCGTCTCCCTCATGGAAGCCAAGAACTCCTACGTGCGTGATGACGCCATCTTTATTAAAGCCATCGTTGACCTCACGGGCCTCTGACCCTCCTCACCCCCGGTGAACGCGGAGCCAGCCCCGCCTGGGGCATCCCCTCCTGCACTGCACGTCAGGCGGGTCTCGGAGCGAGGAGGGGGCGAAGAGCGGGAGGGAGAAAGCCCTTCCCGAGAAGGGACCTTCGTGCTGAGCAGGAACGAGGTGTCTGATGGGAACCCTCTTCCCTGGTGTCAGAGAGACCTTCCCTGAGAAGAGGTTTGGATGGACGTTCGCAGCCTGCAGGGGACCAGAAGATCTCCTGCAGGGACTTGGGTATCTGAACTGCTGCTGTCTGGGCTCCCAGTGGAAACCAGTGCAGCTCTTGCTCTACCAGTTTAGTGCACATCCTCAGTGCTGTGTAGTAAAACAAGGGTCTGGCCTTGCCCGAGCACCACCTCACGTGGGTGTTTGGCTCAGCCATCCCAGATTTCTTCAGAGACCAGCGTGTTCTGGGAGCTGTGTGAGCTGCCGGGTGCCGCTGCGCTGCGCTGGGGGCTGCCCCGTGCCTGGGGGGACGGGAGGGTGCGGGGAGCCTGGGTGCAGGCTGGGCAGGGGAGGTGTGAACTGTTCTGATGCACAGAGGGCTTGCTGGGCCGAGCTGTCTGGCAGACAGGGGAGCAGCACCCCGGGTCTGGCCCTCACTGGGTGTTTGAGGAGGGGTTTGTGTTCTGAGCACTGTGCTGGGGGCGTGGGACCGGGGGGCAGTGCCCGCTGCCTGGGGGGGCGTGGGGCAGCACCGGGGATGCCGGGAGGGAGAGGGAAGTGTCTGCTCTGGAGACTGCCCGTCCTGGCACGGGAGAGTGATGCAGGGCTCGGGGCAGGATGTCACCCCCTGAACCCTGGGAGCCCCAGGTGGGATTTTGGCCAGACCCCCCCATTCTCTGCCTCCCCACGCCTGAGCAGTGGTGGGCAGGACGGTGGCAGTGCTGGGAGCTGTCTTGACCCACACCCATCGCTCCTGACCTGGCCTCCAGCCCCATCACGGGGCAGCTCCCGCAGCGCAGCTGTACCAGCCGGCCCAGGGCCCACACCAGCTGCCCAGCACCAGCTCCAGTGCCCGCACCAGTGCCCAGCACCAGCTCCAGTGCCTGCACCAGTGCCCAGCACCAGCTCCAGGGCCCGCACCAGCTGCCCAGCACCAGCTCCAGTGCCCGCCCCAGCTGCCCAGCACCAGCTCCAGTGCCCTCTGCGCCCGCGCTGCTGCCATCCAGCCCCACGGACACTCACCTCCACGGCTCTGGTGCTGCCGGACGTGGCACATCTCTGCATCTGCCTGCATGGTGGGTGGTGGGCGACTGCTGCCAGCCCCTGCCCTCCCCCAGGGTCCACCTTGCTCACCAGCAGCATCTTCCCCCTGTCATTCCCTCAGCTCAGGGACCAGTGTGCCTGCCGGTTCCGGGTTGTCGTGTGCTGGAGCTCTCTCTGCTCAGCCCCTTCAGCCATCTGGGTGGGACCTGAGGTGGCTGGAGAAGTCCCTGAGTGAAACTCGCTGTCCCCTTTCTGTCCCTGAGCTCCTGGCACCACTCCCTTCTGAGCAGCAGGTGTTCAGCACCCATGAGAAGGTCTCTTGGTGGAGAAGAAGGTGGTGCCCTGTCCTGGCTGGTCCCTCTGCAGTTGTTTAGTTGTGGCTGTGAGTGGCTCTGGAGGGGCAGAGCACCAGGCTGGGCTCCTGAGGCTTTGCTGCCTTCTCTGCCTGTGCTTCCTGCGCCCGTGTCAGCGTCCACACCCCCCAGGAGAGGTTGGTTTGTCACAGGAGCCAGCAGCTGCCCCCTCCTTGCAGCAACAGTCCCGGGCCCTGTCCAGTTCCTCGGGCTGGGAGGGTAGGCAGTGAGGCTGGAGAGTGGTGGTCACCCTCTCCTTGCCCATGGCCACCATGGCTCACCCTCGGCAGGGAGTGGTGGCCACTGTTGGGGGACCCAGGGGACACAAGGCTGCGGTGGAGGAAGGTCCAAAGTCCCGATGGTTGCAGAGCCCACTCTGCTCATTGTCTGCTTCCACCTCTGCTGCCACAGCCACCCCCGACCTGAGCTGAACCTCCTGCACCCAGGGGAGCTGCACGGGCCGGGGGGCTCTCCCTGCCTGTGGACGGGCGCTGGGACCACCTTGGGGCCCCCTGGGAAGTTTCCCTGCGGATCTTTCACAGCCGGTGTGTGGCAGGACCAGGCCGTGGCAGGAGCAGGGGATGGTGGCTGTGGCAGGAGCAGGGGATGGTGGCTGTGCCAGCACGGCCGGGGTCAGTGCAGCAGGTGTGGGTGAGCCGGGGTGCTGGTCTGCACCCTGCCTGCGCCCTGCCTGCACCCTGCCTGCACCCTGCACCCTGCCTGCACCCTGCCTGCACCCTGCACCCTGCACCCTGCCTGCACCCTGCGCCCTGCCTGCACCCTGCCTGCACCCTGCCTGCACCCTGCACCCTGCCTGCACCCTGCCTGTGCCTTGCCTGCACCCTGCCTGCACCCTGCCTGCACCCTGCCTGCACCCTGCACCCTGCCTGCACCCTGCCTGTGCCTTGCCTGCACCCTGCCTGCGCCCTGCCTGCACCCTGCCTGCACCCTGCACCCTGCCTGCACCCTGCCTGCGCCCTGCCTGCACCCTGCCTGCACCCTGCCTGCACCCTGCACCCTGCACCCTGCCTGCGCCTTGCCTGCACCCTGCACCCTGCCTGTGCCCTGCCTGCACCCTGCCCCCTGCCTGCACCCTGCCTGCACCCTGCCCCCTGCCTGCACCCTGCCCCCTGCCTGCACCCTGCCTGCGCCCTGTGCCCTGCACCCTGCCTGCGCCCTCCCTGCACCCTGCCTGCACCCTGCGCCCTGCCTGTGCCCTGCCTGTACCCTGTGCCCTGCCTGCACCCTGCACCCTGCCTGCACCCTGCACCCTGCCTGCACCCTGCCTGCACCCTGCACGCTGCCTGCACCCTGCACCCTGCCTGCACCCTGCGCCCTGCCTGTGCCCTTCCTGCACCCTGCCTGCGCCCTGCCTGCACCCTGCACCCTGCCTGCACCCTGCGCCCTGCCTGTGCCCTTCCTGCACCCTGCCTGCGCCCTGCCTGCACCCTGCACCCTGCCTGCACCCTGCGCCCTGCCTGTGCCCTGCCTGTACCCTGTGCCCTGCCTGCACCCTGCACCCTGCCTGCACCCTGCCTGCACCCTGCCTGCACCCTGCCTGCACCCTGCGCCCTGCCTGTGCCCTTCCTGCACCCTGCCTGCGCCCTGCCTGCACCCTGCCTGCACCCTGCCTGCACCCTATGCCCTTCCTGCACCCTGCCTGCGCCCTGCCTGCGCCCTTCCTGCACCCTGCACCCTGTGCCCTGCCTGTGTCCTTCCTGCACCCTGCCTGCACCCTGCCTGCACCCTGTGCCCTGCCTGCACCCTGCACCCTGCCTGTGCCCTGCCTGCACCCTGCGCCCTGTCTGTACCCTGCCTGCACCCTGTGCCCTGCCTGCACCCTGCCTGTGCCCTGCACCCTGCCTTGCACCCTGCACCCTGCCTGTGCCCTGCCTGCACCCTGCACCCTGCCTGTGCCCTGCCTGCACCCTGCGCCCTGCCTGCACCCTGCCTGCACCCTGCACCCTGCCTGCACCCTGTGCCCTGCCTGCACCCTGCCTGCACCCTGCACCCTGCCTGTGCCCTGCCTGCACCCTGCACCCTGCCTGCCACTGTGCTTCCCCAGGGGCCCTCAGCTCTTCTGGGAGGTGGGAGAGGGGTGACAGGACCCTTCCTTTGTGCAGCCCCCCCCTTCCAGCCCGTCATGAGGAATGGATCCAGCCCTGTGTTGCCACGCTTTGAATGTCTTTGGGGTGCTGGACACCCACTGAGCCGCTCGGGGAGCCTGGGGAGAGGCTGGCTCAGCTGGGGGGGGTTGGGGTGTGGGGTGGGTGCTGGTCCTTTTGCGCCAGCGGATGCCTGGAAGGTGGGTGGGAGACTCTGTGCTGTGAGCAGAGCTCAGGCTGCGGAGGGGACCCGGGGTCGGTGCCGCTGGGTCCCGCAGGGGCGCGCAGCAGCAGCCGAGCCCTCGCCAGGAGCTTTTCCTTGCCGCGGCGTTTCCCTCCCCGCTGCGCGGCTGAGGAGCGGCAGATCCGGAGCTGACAGCACTGAGCAGCTCGGGCACTTGCAGCGTTAATCGTCGGGCCCGTCCCTGCCCGCAGCACCTTCCTGGGCACAGTTCTGCCCCCCTGGCTGGCACAGGGACATTCTGCACAACTCACTGCTGGATTTGGTTTTTTTGATGTTTTTTTCTTCCCTTTTGAGCACAGCTACCAGGGAACACCCACGTCAGCCTGGCCCTGGGAAGCTTTTTCCCTTGATGATGCCCTGTGGCCCTTGTACAAACCCTGGGACGCTGGGCTCCAGCAGTGCCGGGGGTGGAAGAGAAGCAGAGCCAGGAGCACCTTGGGGTAGGGGCTGATTTCTGTGCTGGGAGCTCTTTCTGCTGCCCAGCACCAGCCCTGCAGCTTCCCACCAAGGAGGGGCTGGAGCAGGCAGGGCAGGAGCTCCTCAGTGGGTGACCTGTCCTCAGCCAGGTCCAGTGGGGGGACAGGGCTGTTTGGAACAGGCACAGCAGTGCTGGGCCAGCTCTGCCACCGCAGCAAAGGGGAGCAAAAGAGCAACTGGAAAGGCAAATCCAACATCACACTGACGTTCCTGGGTGCTGGGTAATGAAGCAGCTGCTGAGCCCCTCCAGGACAGGCTGGATTTTCCTGCTGTGGTGAGCCAAGTGCCTGTGCTGCTCCTGCTGCCCCTCCAGAGCTGCAACACCAGCCCAGGGACTGAACCTGTACTGGGGAGCAGAGACAAAAATGAGGAGTACTCCCCTGCCAAGGGGCCTGTTCCCTCCAGGGAGCAGCCAGAGCCACTTCTGCCAGTGCAGCTGCTCCATGATGCCCTGAAGAACAGGACAGGGGCCGAGGGGACACTGGAGTTGCAGCTCCCAAGGCTGCTGCAGCACAGGGCCAGGCCCGGAGCTTGCTCCCCACTTACCTGCTCTGTCAGCGCTTGGGAAAACTGGAATCCAAGGAGGGGCAGAGAAGCTGGGATGTTCCAGCCCATGGCTGGTCTGGAGCCTGCAGCACTTGGCCTTGGCAGAGAAAAGCTTTCCCAAGGCTGCCGTGAACTGCTGCTCCCCTTCCCCAGGGCTGTCCCATCCTCCAACCTGAGGGCAAAGAAGATTTGGGCAATTCTCTGCCTCTCTCCTCTTGTTTTACAGCCCAGGGCAGGGCACCAGGACCTGGTCAGCTACTCCTGCAGTGCCCCAGCAGATGCAGGCGCAGCCCAGGACACTTCTGGCTCCAGCTCAGCTTCGCCAGAGCAGCGCTCAACACAAACTCGCACTGCAGAGATGCTTGAGCAGAATGTTTATTCAATGCCATAGTGAAGAGCAAAACTCGGTACAAACAGAAACCCTCAGTGCCTTGCTCACTCCCACCCCGAGCCGAGGGAGAAGGGATTGCACAGTCCTGGGGAAGGAGGAGGGAGAGGCTGCTCCTCTGGGTGTGACTGGACAGAGCTGGAGGTGGGCCCTGCGCACACACAAAGGAGGCCCCTGTTTCTGGAAGGCCAATAATGACAGAAAACCTGAGTACAGGGGTTTGGGATGAAGCCACGGGCACCTGCTGGGGAAGAGGAGAACGGGGTGCAAACCCCCCTCCCAAGGGCCGCAGGAGCTGTTAAAGCCATCAGTGCTCATCAAGACAGTGTCTGCTGCCGCCTCCAAGGCTATTTGCAGCCCAAGGCTGTGAGTGGCACAGACAACTGTTCCCAGTGCTCCCCCTGCAGCCCCCAAACGCCTCCCCCAGTCCCTGCCTGGGACCCAGCTCCCTCCCAGCTGCAGCCCAGAGCCCAGCACCCAGGAGCGACTGCAGCTCCCGAGGCCAAGGCAGGATTGGGAGCTTCATTTTAGACTCATAAGAGTGTAATTTGGGTGCCAGCTGCAGGGAGGAGATAGAGAACAAACGCCACTGAGTCTGTAATCACTTTGAGACAGCTCCACCTCAGAGGGGCCCCGGGAGGAGCTGATCACCCAACCCCCAGCAAGTCAGCCCAGGGGGAGGGAGCTTACTCAACTGTCACTTCAGGCAGAGGATGGCTGCGTCCCCCCCGGGCACCTGGGGGTGAACAGCAGGGAGAACACACCAAGAGAACCTAAAACACCACAACTTGAGTGGCGTGGGAGGGATGTGACCACAAGACACACCAGCCGTCCTCGTGGCTGTCCCCTGGGGAAGGGACAGCAGATCCCCTGGAATAAATACATTACCAGTGCCAGAGCTTACTCAGTGCTGCTGAGCTGAGGGACAGTGGCAAAGCCAGCACCATGGAACCACCAGCCCTCCTCACCCTCCTGTTTGGGAACTGGTGATGCCAACAGGTAGTTGCTAATGGAAGGGCATTGACAAGGACACTGGCTGAGTCCCTGGGGGCCACCCAAAACACCAGCCAGGGCCCCCCAGCGCTGCCTCCCCCGCTGCGCTCGCACCGCCCTCGGTCCCTGCTGCCCTCCGGGGCCAAGGCATGGCACGGGGAGGAGGCACCGGGGATGCCCAGCAGCCAGGTGAGTTGCCTGTGGAGGCTTGGGACAAACAAACAAACAAACAGTAAAAGAGTCCTGCAGTGAGGCAGCGCTGTCCTGCGGCTTCTGCCGAGGGCTCTGCAGCCGGCAGCTCCCGGCGGGGTCATGCCCCAGGCTCACGCAGAACCAACACTGGAGCCGCGCCTGGCTGCGCTCAGAGACCAGAGCTCACCCAGAGAGAGCTGTGACCAAGCAGCAGCGTTCGTGAGAAGCTGTGAGGAGCCCACCCTGCAGTGACCAGCCCCAGCTGCTGCCCACCAGGCTCTCCCGTGCTGTCTGTGAAGCAGACGCTCCGCGGAGGGAGCGGTTCCTGCTGCCGGGGCCCCTCCTGACTCGGTGGATGGGATTCGCGTGCCCAGAGCTCGTCTCTGCTGTGCAGGGCTCAGAGCTCTGCAAGCTCCAGAGGAGGTGGCTGCAGTGAGGAAGCTGCAGGAGCAGGTGCACCTGGGTTCAGCTCTTCTGGTTCATGAGCCAGGAGAAGAGCAGTTTCCTGGGCCGGGGCTTCCGGGCCTGGCGGGCGCGCAGCGTGCGAGGCGAGCGCCACACCTTGATGGTGGTGTCGTCGCTGGCCGTCAGCAGCAGCTCCTGCTCCACCGGGCTGAACGCCACCGAGTTGACCACGTTGTCGTGCTGCAGCTTGGCCAGGCAGATGTTGTAGTGCCGGTCCCAGATGTAGCCGTGGCGATCCTCTGCCCCGCTGTGGGGACAGGACACCAGTCAGGACATCGCCCCGCAGCCTCGGGGACCTGCGGCTCCCGCCCCCCTCGCTCTGCGCGGTCAGAGGCAGAGAGTGCCTCAGCCTGGCCAGAGGCCCCGACCTCCACCTGCAGCCCCATCCCCCAGTCACCCAAGGCTGGTGAACTGGGGCATCCCACACCAGAAACATCACGTTCGTTATAAGAGAAGGCTCCAGGGAGACCTCACTGTGGCCTTCCAGTGCCTGAAGGGAGCTCAGAAACAGGAGGGGAAGTGACTTTTGCCATGGGCAGAGAGTGATGGGACAAGGGGAAATACCCGAGAGAGGGGAGATTTAGGTCAGATATTAGGAGGAATTTCTTCACCCAGAGGGTGGTGAGACCCTGGCCCAGGTTGCCCAGAGAAGCTGTGGCTGCTCCTCCCTGGAAGTGTTCTCGGCCAGGTTGGATGAGGCTTTGAGCAACCTGGTCTAGTGGAAGGTGTCCCTGCTGCTGGCAGAGGGGGGTCTGGGTGAGATTTAAGGTCCCTTCCCACCCAGACCAGTCTGTGACTCTGTGATTAATTCTATGATTCTATAAGTTTACTGAGTCTGGGGGAGCTTCTCTTCCTGCCCTGCCTCTCCTTCAACTCACCCCACAGCCCCAGAGAAGGCCATTTGCCACCCGCTGCCAAACACACCACAGCCCCAGATTTCCTCTTTCCTCACTCTCCTGGTTTCACTAGGACAGAGTTCATTTTCTCCTCAGTAGCTACAACAGCTGTGTTTTGGTTTCAGTGTGGGATTTGTTCTGAGAAGAACATACTGATGTTTTTAGTTGCTGCTGGAAGCCCAAGGACACGGTGTTTTGCCAGTCTGCAAGTGCACAAGACTGGGAGGGGGAAGCACAGTAACCAGCAAAACCCAAACTGGCATTCAGCTCTGCCAGTGAGATATTCCATCTCATGTCATGCTCAGTGTATTAATGAGGGTTAATTGGAAAGCTGGGGATTCTCTCAGGAATTGCTTGGGTTCGCTCTCTCAGGACTGGGGCTCCTTTTTACTCCCCCGAGATCGCTGTCGGCGAGGGATGAGCAGCTGCACTGCACACTGCTCACTCATCTGTGTTATCATTATCACTACTATTTTAAGTTTATTTTACTCCAGTTATTAAATTGTTCTTAACTCAACCTACAACTCTCCTTACCTTTACCCTCCAATTCTCTCCCCTATCACCTCAGGGGGAAAGGGAGCTGGGAGAAGTGCGAGCAGCTGTGTGGTGTTTGGCTGCCAGCCAAGTTCAACCACGACACTCACTGATGCCACAGCAGGCCCAGGGCTGACAGCCACTGTCAGCACACCCTGGCTCAGCCCCTCTGCTCTTCACAAGCTCCCTGCACCGCTCACAACACCCGGGAGCTCCCAGCACATGGGCCAACCCTGCTGGCACAAACCACCCTGCAGTGCTGGCCCCAAAGCCCTCCCGGGTGCAGGGTCAGGATCCTGCCCACCCCCCTGGCCTCACACCTTGCTACGAAGTCCCTGCTGACGTCCAGGAAGATGAAGAAGCACTCCTCGTTGGGCGTGTAGGCCCGGTGCGCGCGGAGCGCTCGCTTCACCTCCTTCATGGTCTTCAGGTCGAACACGTGCAGGTCGATCTCCTCGGCGATGGGCGGCGGCTGCATCGGGTCGGAGATGACGCAGTCCCGAGGCCAGGCACGACTGTTCACGTACAGGTACCTTGGGGAGGGGAGCAGAGGGGTCACCACACACCTGCCCCAGCGGCAAACACGCAGCGCAGGCAGGGCCGGGCAGGTTCTCTGGGCCCTCACACACCTGCAGCTCTGCTCCCTGGCCTGGGGTCACTGGGACAGAGTTAATTTCCTTCTCAGGAGCTGGAAGAGCTGTGGTTTGGTTTCAGTGTGGGATTTGGTATGAGAAGAATGTTGGTAATGTACTGATGCTTTTAGTTGTTGCTGGAAGTCCAAGGACCTTGTGTTTTGCCAGTCTGCAAGTGCAAAGGATTGAGAGGGGGAAAGTGCAGTAACTACCAAAACCCCAGACTGGCATTTGGCTCTCCAATGAGATATTTCATCTCCTGTCATGTTATGGACAGTGCATTAACCAGGGCTGACTGGAAAGTTGGGGGTTCTCTTGGGCTCTGGCTCTTCCAGGATTGTGGTTTCAGTTTTGGGACTGTCTCTGCTCCGGGATCGCTGGCTGGGACAGGCTGGGCACCAGTCAGCGGGTGGCGAGCAACTGCACTGGGCATCACTCATTTGCATATTCTGTTATTACTGTTATTCACATTGCTTTATTTCAATTAGTAAATTGTTTTTAATCACAACCCACAAGTTTTCTCACTTTTACCCTTCCAATTCTCTCCCCTATTCCCTGAGGCAGGGAGGGAAGAGTGAGCAAGCAGCTGTGTCTGGCTGCCAGCCCAGTGAAACCACCACACTCACTAAAACCCAGGCTGAACCACGGGCACGAGGCGCTGAACCACTTCCCATTTGGAAAGGAAAGAGCCACGGCAATTGGGTGGGTGGGTGCTGGGGCCAGGTCAAGCCTCTTGAATGCCATGAAAACCAACTGTAAGGACAGTGGGGATGTGCCCCAGGGACAGGATCTGCTGCTGTGAGCGGCTCCTTCAGCCTCAC
Source organism: Caprimulgus europaeus (assembly GCA_907165065.1). The sequence goes on from OU015545.1 coordinate 11,771,628, forward strand.
CAAGCTCCTCGCCCGACCCTGTCCTGCACCGGGCGCAGCTGGGGACATGCTCAGCCATGCACGTGCCACCAGCACCAGGACATAAGTGACACAGGAAAGAGCAAGTGCTCCATGCAGACACCCTGTGCCACCCTCTGCAGTCACTTCTGCTCCTGTTCACCCCCAAAGCCTCCAGGCAGCTGTGTCCCCCCCACCCTGCAGGGCCTGGCGCCAGCGCTGCCCCACCGCGCTCACCTGTGGTCGGGGGACAGGCCCATGCCGATGATGTGCCCGTGGATGTCAATGACGTGATCCAAGGAGTCAAAGAACTCGTCCGAGCGCCTCTCCTCCCCCAGCACCGGCCCAGCCGTCGTCATCTGGTGGGGCAGGATCCTTTTAATCCCTTGGGGACAGAGAGCAGGATCAGGTGGCAGCGCAGGCTGCTGCCAGCAGGCAGCGGGGCTGGGGGAGGTCCCTGGGTTTTGAGAAGGGGCTCCCCTCGGTTCCCCAGCTGGGAAAGGAGAACTGGGTCGCTGCAGCAGAGCTGCTGTCCCTGCAGGGCAGCACCACGCTCCCACATGTGGTGCTTTTGGCCAGGACACTGCCCCTAAGCAACGCGCTGGCACGTCCCGTCCCTGCCAGGGAGGTGCCCAGAGCCCACTGGTGCAGCCACCCCTCAGCCCACGCCCAGCCCAGGCCCCCAGCGTGCTCTGCAGCACAAGGGAGCTGCACTGGCCTGGAACACAAAGGTTTTCCTCCTCACTGAATCCCTGGGCTGGGCCTGTTTCCTGCAGTACCCAGCCTGGAGAAGGCCCAGCACACGGTGGCTGCAGCAGAGCTTTCCCTGCCACTGCCGAGCGTCACCGCGGATCATCCCCAGCAAGCTCCCAGAACAGGAGGTTGAGCTCAAACTGGGCTCAAGGGCTTCACAGCTTTAGAACTCCCTGACTAAAGGAGACACGTGCTATGGGTCAAGCTCGCTCTCCTTCCAGCTCTGGACAGAGGTCCCAAACACCAATCATCCCCAACAGCTTCCTGGAGGATTCCTGTGAGCCTCAGCAGCCCTTGGGCACACGTGGGCTTCACCTGCAGCAGGTCTAAGAGGAGGTGGAAGCTGGGACCATCCCATCACCTCTGAGGGAACTGCTGCCAAACACCCTGGATTTCAGCCCTCTCCCACAGACCAGGAAGGTTGGGGTGACACCACACTGCACCTCAAGTCCAAGACCCTTCACAATTTCACAGAATCATCACAAGTTGTGACCTGGAAGGGACCCACCAGGATGATGGAGTCCAACTCCTGTCCCTGCACAGGACAATCCCAACATTCACACCATGTCCCTGAGGGCCTTGGCCAAATGCTGCTGGGATCTTGTCAGGCTTGGGGCCATCAGCACCTCCCTGGGGAGCCTGTGCCAGTGCTCCACCACCCTCTGCCTCAAGAACCTTTTCCTCATGGCCAACCTCCCCCTCCCCTGCCACATCTTCCTGCCATGGCCTCTGCTCCTGGCGTTGGTGGCCAGAGAGAAGAGCTCAGCGCCTGCCCCTGCTCTTCCCCTGGGGAGGAAGTTCCAGACCACCAGGAGATCTCCTCTCAGTCTCTTCTTCTCCAGGCTGAACACCCCAAGTGCCTTCAGCCTCTCCTCACACCCTTCCCCAATGTTGTGTCCCTCCTCTGGACACTCTCCAGCAGGTTTAGATCCTTTTTCTCCTGTGGTGCCCAAACTGCCCCAGTGCTGGAAGTGAGGCCACACCAGTGTGGAGCAGAGCAGGACAGAACCTGGGCAGCTCAGGACCTTCACTCTTCCACCCAGCTGACACTGCTGGCCAGACCAGCACCCTCTGACCCATTTCTGCAGCACTCAGCTCTCACCAATGCAGTCCCCACACACACAGCCAGCAGAGCAGGTGGCTTTGCCCATGACTCCAGCTCCTCACCAGCACGAGGGAGACAGGAGCTCACAGGAAACCCCATCAGGAGAGCCCGGGTGCTGCAGGTCAGGAGAGGCAGCGCCAATGCCCAGCAGCCGGGGGCACAGCTCCCACCAGCGGCCTGGCGGGACTGAGCCCAGCAGCGCTGTCAAGCACCAGCTGGTGGGGACAGACAGACAGACGGACAGCAGATGCACAGAGGCTGGTTGGACACACACAACACTGTGCAGTGAGTCATGGCTGGGAGAGGAGCTGAGCCAGGGTTTGTCCCTCTGAACAGCCGGGCTGTGCCACGGGCGCTGGCCACCAGCCAGGGAGTCACTGGAGTCCAAAGGCACCCAGAGCCCCGGCGCTGGGAGCCAGCAGGGTCCAAAGGCAGGAGCTGCCCCTGCCCCATGCTCTGCCTCCCGTGCTGCAGGCTGGGGGCAGCGCTGGCCCAGCCCAGCAGGTCCAGATGCAGCGCTGCTGACGGGGCAGAGCAGCGGCCAGGGGTCAGCTCTGCCTGCAGACCCGGCCGAGGACGGGAGCACCGAGCAGAGCTACTCAGTCCAGGTCACAGTCCCAACTTGGGTGGGGAAAGACCAAGTGACTCTTCTCCAAGGTGCCTACAGCTTTGGAAACTGCCCTTCCCTGCCTTACTGGGCCGTACTGGTGCAGGACCAAGTAACAGGAAGGTCAGAAGAGCCCACAGCAAGAAAGCGAGGCTGTAATGGTGTGAGCAGCACAGGAACTGAAACTGTCGGGCTTGACAGAAGAGCCTCCTTGCCTGGAAGCAGCTCTCCTTCCCTCCCCTCAGTTCTACTGCTGTCTGGCCCTTCCCACTGAACTTCTCTGCTAGCTTTAAGGGCTCCTGGCAAAGCAGCCAGGCTACCTGCTCATCACTGCACCGCCTTCCTATAAACTCAGACTCTGCTGGTGCCTCAGTGAGAGCCCCCAGTGAGCAAGGGAAGTCCTCACCCAGAAACAGGTCACCAGCAGTGCCACTGCCTGGCTTGTGCTGTCACTACAGTCCCTTGTGTCCCACAGAGGAAGGGGGCTGAGCACCAGCAAGCTGCCTGGCCTCAGCTTGCCATGTTTCACCCACGGAAGCAGCTCGTAACCCACCGTGAAGCCTCTTCAGCACCAAACCAGGGGTGCCCAAGTGCCTGGCTGAGGCTGAGGCCACAGGATGTGGGGTGAGCACACGCCAGGCAGTGGGGCAGGCAGGGCTCAGGCTCCCAGAGCTCAGGGGCACTGCACAGGCAACACACATGAACTCCAAGCTGCTCAAAGCAGTCTTGCTCTGATGCCCTCTGCACCTCAAGACAGCAGGGCCGAGGCCCTTCCACATGCCCCTCTCAGGGCAGCCACTGCCCTTCACATCCACCCACTTGTGCACCACTCATGGCTGATGTCCCTCTGTCAGGAGCTCCTTCTCGATCTTCTGCTCAGCCCTCACCACAACTTTCTTGCCTGGCCACATGTCAAGCCTGGCAGCAACAAAGCAACCCTGAGGCAAGCGCTCGTGGGGCAGAGCCCCCTTCAGTGACTGCAGACACCTCCAAAGCCTCCTGCATCAAGAATCCAGCAGCCTGAGCAGAACTGCAGCTCGCTCACCACAAACAGCAGGCACCAAACCAACCAGGCCCCAAACCCAAGCAGGCCCCAAACCCAAGCAGGCCCCAAACCCAAGCAGGCCCCAAACCCAAGCAGGTCTTTTCCAGATGCAAATTCAGAGCTAGCTGCAGCCCACACCCCGGGGAGGCTGCGTGCCCCGGGCTCAGACCACACTTACCTATCTGGTGTGGGGAGTAGGTGAGGCAGCCTGTGGTGAAGATCAAGTACTTTGTCTTGCTGTTGCTGTCCGTGGAGAGCAGGTTCAGCTCAGGAGGTTTAGTTCTGTTGCGCACAAACAGCTCGGCCACCCTTGTCTCCAGCTCCGTCTCGGTCATGGCAGGGCGCACACGGCCCTCCATGATATCATCAAAGAGCTGCTGCAGCCCGTCCCCTGCCGTCACACCCCCCTCAGCAGGCAGTTCCTGTACTGCTGGCTCCGGAGGCTGCTTGGGCTTGGCCTCCTCTTCCTCACTGTCGCTGCCAAGATCAAAGCCTGGGCAGGTGGAGGTGGAGGAAGCAGCCAGCTGCTCCTCATAGTCCAGGAGCAGGTCCGGGGCATCGTAGCGGCTGCAGTCGGCCACCATCACGGTCCGGATGGTGCTGGCGTTCAGGTTCTGGATTTTGAACAGTCTCTTCACTACATTCACGTTCTCAGACTCTATGCCCTGCAAGCAGAAGGGAGAGGTAAGCAGGAGCCACCCCCTGTCACTCCACAGCTCAAACCAAGAGCCTCCTGCCCAGGCCTTGAGCCAGCACAGCTGATATCAGCCCCACACCGATCTCTCCTCACGTGGCTACAGGGACCACTGACCACAAGGGCTGGCCCAAGAGGCTGGGCAGCTCTGCTGCACTCCTTCCTGTCTTGGAGGGGGGCACAGTGAGACAAAAGCCTCCTGCAGGCAGACACAGAGGAGCTGGGCAACACAGAGACTGGGCAGCCTGGCTGCCACCCCCAGCCTGAGGGCAGTAGCTGCTGCTGCCAGCACTTCACAAGAGTTTCAGGAACAGGCCTCTGTGACAAACACAGGAGCAGCACAAAGTGCCACCCCTCTGGCCTACAAGCAGCAGAGAATCCCCATGCTCCTGGAGCAGGACCAGCTGGTGATCTGCTCCCAGACACAAGCAGCAGGTCTCTCCCTGCCCAACTGCTCTGCGGCTGCGTGTCAACACCCCCAGAGCGGGCAGGGTCCTGCCTCACCTCTGGGAGATGGAAGAGTTGATGCTGTGGTGCCAGTGCAGCACAGAGATGTGGTGACAGGAAGGGTCTCTGCTACCAGAGGATTTCACCCAGGGCCAACATCAATCACTCATGTTAAAAACCACACAACACCAGGATGTGCAGCTGGGATGTTGAGACAAAACATGGGAGAGGAACATGTCCCAGCAGCACAAGTGCCAGAGCAGCAAACAAGCAGTCTAAGGCCAGCACACACCAATCTCCAAGTCTCATCAGAGCATCAGAGACAGCACCTGGCCCACAGCAATGTCAGCACAGAGAGGCAGAGCTGAGCTGAGCTTCTCAGCTGCCTCCAGCCCCCAGGAACATGGCATGGAGCTGCCAAGTGGGAGAACAGCCATTGCTCAGGCACGTACCAGACTACAGCTGGCCCAGGCCCAGGTTTACACTATCAAGGACCCCAGCAACCCTGCTGTGGCCCAACCACTCTCCTGTGGAGTAACATCTGCTCCAGGGCACTGTGGTCAAGTCCTCATCCCAATTAATGGGGCAAGAGTTAATGGAATCTGAGGGCAGAGCTGTAACACTGCAACAGGCACCACAGCACCAAGCAGGGAGAAACCCTGCAAGGCTTGGCTCAAGCTCAAGATCCTGAGGGCAAGTCAGAGGAGATGAACAGGGAGGACAGGAGGACTGGGCCATCCTGCCCCCCCTCACACCTCCTCCACAGCTTTTCCTCCCCCAGGAGCCAGCAGGAAGCTGCGCTGCCTGTGGAGCTGGAACAAGGCACCTCACCTGGAAAGCGTTGTTCAGCCACAGCACGGAGCAGGAGGTGATGCGCCCAATCCGGTGCAGGTTCCCAGAGATCAGGTTGGTTTCGTTCAGCCAGCACCCAAACACGTCATAGGGTTTGTTCCTCACCCTGGAAAGCAGCGTGAAGTTCTCTGGAAGGGAGGGGAGAGATGAGAGTGAGGGGATGGTCCCAGCAAGGGCTCTGGAGAAACTGTGGCAGAAGACACAGGAAATGGATTCAGGTCTCTGTGGATGCAGCAGCTCCAGCACCAGCTGAGTGGACTCTGCCCAGCCACTGTCCAGTTCCAGCCACTGCTGTGGAGACAGAATATTCCTCTCTTCTACAGAGAGAGAAACAGGCACAAGGGAAACCCAAATACAAGGGCAGCCAGCCAGAGACAGAGCAGAGAGCAATCTAATCTCACAGCCTTCCTCCAAGCATGGCCCAAAGCAGAAACCCCCAAGGACAAGAACAAGTCAAACATGCACAGAACATCTTCACTCCTGGCCCTGGGGCTCAGGGCTGTTCTGAGGAACACAACTGTGCACTGAGCAGTGCTCCTTGGTTCTGGTCACAGTGAGACTGCAGCACAGAGACAGTGACAGATAACACAGCTGGGATCAGTGAGTTCCACAGAACTGCAGCAGAAAAGGTGAGGCAGACCCAGATGAAGACACCTCAGAACACCAGGTGAGGCCTTAGGGTGGGAGTAGCACCACCTGAGTCAGAAACAGTGGCTTCAAGACAACAGGTAATGCAGGTCACTTCTGCCTTGCCCAGACTGTCACTTGGAATGGGAGTTAAGTGAGGATGAACACGTGCCACACGGCCTTTAGGCCATGACATGGTGACCTGAGCAGAGCCAAGGCCATCAGGAAGGCTGACCCTATGAAATTCCAATGGGGACCCCTTGGCACGGATGGTGGAAGGCAGGACAAGCAGAGGTCAAGGCCACCACGCACCCCAAGAAGGGAACCCAGCACCCACCATTTCCCACCGCCCAGGAAGCCCTGGTGAGGCCAGGGCAGCACCTACCCATGCTGATCACAGCAATCTCCCCTGAGGAGGAGTTGTGAGGCCCCACAAAGACACCTGACACCAGGAGGAGGGAGTCATCGGAGTTGAACTGGGAGAACTGTGTGTAGCTCCAGTTGTAGGGTCTCATGTTGGAGCTGTGCTGCAGGGAGATGTCCAGCTCATTGCTCCAGATCTGCACACAGAGAGAGAAACAGTCCAAAAGCTGCTGAGAAGCCTGAGAGTGGTTCCACTTTATCTGTTCTACCAGCACTCACCAGGACAAGGAAAAAACCAAACAGAACCCAACACTGAAGACCCTACTCAACTGCCTCCCAGTCCTCATTTCCCTGCCAGCTCCTCTGACAGAAGACAGCCAACAGCTTTGGAGAGCAGCTCAACACAGACCTGCTTCTCCCTCAGCCAGGGGAGAGGTGTCCAGGCAGAAAATGGTACCATCACAGCTGGATTTTCAGCATGTTCAGAGAGATTTCTCCCAAGACAACCACTCAGGCAAGACAACTTCTAGACCAGATCATTATCTCCACAGTCTTTGGTAGACTCACGGCACAACGGGACAGATTTGCACCTAGAAAGCAGCCAGAGCCAGGCAGGCACCTCAGCCACCCCACACAGGCTGGACCTGGAACCCACAGCCCTCAAGGCTACATCTGCAGGAGCCATTAGTTCTGGAGTCATTAGCTCAGTGGCTTTGAGGACAACTCAGCATCTGCAGGAACCAGCCTAAGCCCAGGACCTGGTCAAGCCTCTCCTCTCACAGAGCTCCTGAGGCTGCTCCCGGGGCTAAGCCCCACCAAACCCAAGCTGGAAGGGTGGTGCAGGGGCAGCTGCCACTTTACCTTGACAGTGCAGTCCTTGGAGCACGAGGCAAACAAACAGCCAGAGTGGGAGAAGCTGAGGTGCAGAACCTGGTCATTGTGCTCCTTCAGGGCCTGCACCTCCACGCAGGGGATGGTGTCGTAGAGCCGCTGGAACTCGTCGTACCAGGAGACGGCAGCTGCAACACAGGGACAGGGACAGGAGTGTCAGGGACAGACCTGAGCTAAACACAGAATCAGTTGTTCATAGAGTGCAGTCCTGGCTGTGTCCAGCAACGCCAGGGGCTCTGCTGGGGCCACCACTCCCACGGCTTCAGATGTGCTGGCAGGGCTCAGCAGCTTCCCCGCTCCCACAGGGTTGGGTTTGGGTGTGTTGGGGCCATTTTTGGTACTCAGGGAAGAGCCACATGGATGGTCCCTGTGAGAAGCTTCACAAAACTCCCCTGGCTCCCAGGCGGACCCACCTCTAGCCCAGGCTGAGCCAATCAGGGATAGGGAAATGCCTCTGTGAATCCACATTGATGAGGGGAGAACTGGTTTGAAAAGAAGGAGGAGGAAAGAACTTGGAGGAGAGGCCACTGACCTGAACAAAAGATGACCACTGGCCTAAACAAAGAGCAGAGCATCCTTGCCAGGAGGAAGGAGGAGGAGGACAGAGAACCTCAGACACCCAGTTCAACCCCATGGAGTAGGAGAAGGCAAAGGAGATCCCTGCAGCCCATGGAAGTTCAACAGCAGAGCAGAGACCCACGTGTGGGCCATGGAGGACTCCACACTGGAGCAGAGAAGCTGAGCCCAAGGGCAGGTGCAACTTTGAGCTCTCATTTGATGAACAAGGAGACCCCCAGAGTGAGGAGAGGAGGTGGTGCTGGACCAGAGACCCATCTGCAGCCCCTGGACATCCCCATGCTGGAGCCAGGAGCTGAGCCTGAAGAGGTCCATGGCTCCATGGGAAGCTGCCTTGGAACACTTTGTCCCTGGACTCCTGCAGCCCACAGGAGGGATTTCACAGGAAGAGCAGCAGAGGTGACCTGACTGAACCCCCATTCCCTGTCCCTGTGCCCTGGGGGGGAAGGGAGAGAAATGGGGAGCAAAGTGCTGGGAGCCGGGAAGAAGGGAGGGGTGGGGGAAGGTGCTGCCAGAGGTGGTTGTTGTGTCTCACTGTGCTGCTCTGGTGACTGGCAACAAATTAAATTGATTTTTCTTCCCCAAGCTGAGTCTGTTTTGCCCGTGACCATCACTGGTGAGGGAGCCCTCCCTGTCCTCATTTTGATCCCTGACCCCTTTGTTGTGCTTCTCTCCCCATCTCACGGGGTGAGGGGAGCGAGTGCAGGACCCCATGGTCTTACCTGTGGGTGAAACCACCAGACACACACACACAAACCAGTAAACACACAGCTCCACACTGCACCACTGCCATCTAAACCAGCACAGCACTGCAAGAACCACCCAGGGCAGAGCTGTTTGCTGTCTGACAAAAGCCCTGCTCAGCTGCCCGAGCCGCAGACGCTCCGGCACAGAGCAAACAAATCTGCCACGTGATGAGAGAGAGGGAGCTGCTCCTCAGGGCTCCGCTCCATCACCTCTGCCTTGTCCAACACAGAGTTAAGAAGGTTCCAGAAAGGGTCTGAGACCAGGGAAAACAATATTTCCATGAGATAAGAGAGAAGAGAAGATAAGAGGGAAGAGCAGGAGCTGGATGCCGCGTGCCAGGGCAGCAGAGGAGCCCTGCATACGGGGCTGGAGCTCGGTCCCAGCACTGGCACCGACAGCCAGGAGAGAGGGGAATAAAAAGGGTTTTTAGGGAAGTGCCCAGTCAGGCAGCCCACAGACCTTCTGCAGCAGCAAATCCCGAGGGAGCAAAGAGGATTAGACATGCACATGGACAAGGGCCAATGTCCCCAGTTACACTCAACAGGACTGAGGGGTTTTTGGACCTCGCTGCAGGCCGGGGGCAGCTGCTCGTGCAGGCAGGGAGCAGCTCGCTGCCAGGGCACCCAGGGAGCATGTCAGCTCCCTGTTCCAGCCCATCCAGATCCCATCTGGCCCAGCAACCCCAACATTTCCTCTTCCAGGACCCACTGGACACCATTCCCCAAACCATGGCAGGGGGGATCCCCAAACTCCTGCCTCAGCCCCGTCCTGTGCCCAGCAGCCGCCCTCTGCCCCCGCTGCTCCGTGGAGCCGCCTCCAGCTCCAGCCCCGCAGCCCGGGAGGAGCCTGAGCGTTACCGAGTGGCACCGAGGGCTCAGTCCCTGCTAATGCTCAGGAACAGGGCTGGCAGCTTCATAACTCCAGGCTGGAAGTGCAGGAGCCTGGTCAAAGCCTCGGACAAAACCTAAAGACACCGCCCCAGCCTCGCAGAGCCCCCAGGGTGCGGGGAGGCGAAGCCAGGGAGGCCGAGTCCCCCACCCACACCCCATCTCCTCAGAGCCCTTCTGCCTGGTGTTCCCTGCTGCAGGGAGATGGGCTCCTGCTGCCTGATCCTGGGTGTTTCTTCCCACCCTTCTGCAGCAGCTGCAGCTCAAGATCCAGGAGCCAATTCCCTCTGCTCTGGCCGCTGCGGGGGTCCCCGTGCACATCTCTGGCGGGGAGGATGGAGCACAGCCCCCCTGCAGCACGCTGGGAACGGGCTTCTCAGCTTCCAAGAGACCCACCTCGGGTCAGCAGGTCCCCAGGGCCTGTCTCAGCTGGGGTGACAGCAGTGGCTCACCCTCCCAGACCGCACCAAACCGCTGCCAGCACCCGGTGCCCAGCAGGGGACAGAGCTGTGACTGTACAGCTGCCACCGCTGAGACTGCCAGCAGCTCTGCCCCTCTGCCAGGCCCAGGCACTGCCAGCAGCTCTGCCCCTCTGCCAGGCCCAGACACTGCCAGCAGCTCTGCCCCTCTGCCAGGCTCAGGCACTGCCAGCAGCTCTGCCCCTCTGCCAGGCTCAGGCACTGCCTGCTCACGGGTCATTTTCCTACTGCAAGCCGAGGCCAAGATCAAACCCGAGCTGCCTCACAAAGGGGCTCAGCCGCTGCCTCAGCATTTGCTCAGTGCACCAATGAATGGGCCACGCACCCCCCGCCCTCTCCACAGAGCAGCCAGACCCGTTCTCCCTCCACAGCCGGGCTGCTGCCCCCGCCCACAGCTCAGGGAAACGGGGTGAGCAGCTCCTGGGCACCGGCAGCGCTTCCTGCTCCGGAGGAGAACGGGGCAGAGCCCGGGGCAGGGGCTTGCTGTGAGGAACTGATCAGGAAAAGCCAGCAGTGATTATCCTGGAATCCAGCCGGGCTGTGAGGTACCAGCACCGTGACTCACTGCGTCTCCCCAGGATCTCCCTCAGCAGCAGCAGCACAGACAGGCTGGGCAGCAGGAACCAGAGAACACCGGCCTGGAGAATGTCCAGAGACCCCCTTTCTGGGGCAGAACGGGGAAAGTCGAAGCGTTTTCAGCCACCCGATGCCCCTTTCTGAATGGTCTGGGCAGTCCCCGAGCCCTTCACACACACAGCACCCCCCAAGCTTGCAGACCGCCAGCGGGACCGAGCTTTAGCGGCTCCGTCACCCCGACACCCGCGGGGTGAGCGGCGGAACGGGACAGGGTTTTCCCCCCTAGGCTCACGGCCAACGGCGCCCCCGGGGCTGAGCAGCCCCCGGCCCGGCGGGGTCAGGGAGGCCGCCGGCCCCATCCCCCCCGCGCCAGCGCACCTGGGTGCCGGGGCACGTCCCGGGCGATGCGGTAGTAGCGGTAGAACAGCTCCTTCCAGAGGAACTCGTCGCGGGCCACGGCGTGCCACTGCTGGCAGACCAGCCCCACCGAGAGCACGTCTACGTGGTCCAGGTACAGGAAGATCTCGTAGAGGACGCTGTCCGGGAGGAGGGGGCCGCCGCCCGCCTCCATCGTGTCATTCTGCCGCCGCGCTGCAAGCGAACGGGGCTGAGGTGAGGTGAGGCCCGGCCGCCCGCAGCCCCGCCCGAGGGGCTCGCACCCGCCGGCCCGTCCGGGGTCCCCCAGCCCAGCCCCGGGCCCGCTCGCCCCGCACCTCGGCGGCTCCGCTGCCCCCGCCCCCCTCGCGCCGCGCTTCCGGCCTCCCCACCGCCACTTCCGGCCGGCCCGGGCCGCTCTGGCCGCTCCTCTCGGTGGTTTGGGGGTTTTTCTTCCAATCACCGCGCCGCTCTCTGCCGCAGGCCGGAGAGCTCGAGCGCAGAGCTCCCCACACGCGCTAGGCACAGGTAGCCGAGCGCGGCACGCTCGCTCACGAGCGCCCCTACAGCGGCAGCTCTGCCCCGCCCCGCCCGGTCAGACCCCGCCCCCACGGACAGGCCCCGCCCTTCAGGAGAGGCTCCGCCCGTTCCGCTAAACCACACCCACTTGATCAGGCCCCGCCCCCACCTGGTCAGGCCCCGCCCCCTCACGCGCGGGGTCGGGACCCCCGGGCCTGTGGCGGGACCCGCGCCCCCCCCTCCTCCCCCGGGACCGGGCCCCGCTGCACCTCGGCGGCCCCGCCCGGCCCCGCTCACGGCCCCACCAGCCCCGGGACTGCCCGGCCTCCCCGGGCCGTGACCCCGCCGTCCTCTTGACCCCACCGCTTCCCGGCAGCGCGGCCCCGCCGGACCGACACCATGGCGGCCCCGGGCACCCTCCTGCTCCTCGGCCTGCTCCTCACGGCCCCGCTGGGGCTGGGGCGGCGGCCGGGGCGGCGGCCGCCCCCGGCCCAGGGCCCGTTGGGGAAGGTGGCGGCTCAGGAGGAGCTCAGGCTCCCCCAGGTGAGGCGTCGGGGCCGGCGGGGCTGAGGGGCCCCTGGGCACAGCCCGCGCTCGGGGCCCCCGGTGTGTCCTTGCCCGGTGAGGGGTCACAGGAGCCCGGCTCGGCCCGAGTGCTGCCCGCAGAGCTGCCCGGAGGCGGGACAGGGGCCGAGGCATCGCCCAGGGACCCCCGTCCTGGCCGGCTGCCGTCCAGCCGAGCCCCCGGCCCCCGCAGCCACCTCCACCCGCAGCCCCGGGGCCGATGCAGCCCTTCTCGGTTGAGGGTCCGGCACTCGGTGCCCCTGCGGCGCTGGGCACGGCCTCCAGCCGGAGCTGGGGGCTCTGCTGGGGGGTGTGAGCTGGGGCCGCGGGGTCTGGGCCCGGGGCTGAGCTGGGCGCTCGCAGCCTCTCTGGCAGGGGGAGGTGTGGGGGGACACTCGGACAACCCCTCCCACAGCCCCCCTGCTCCAGCCTATCCCCGTGCTGGGCTCCCACCAGCTCCCCAGCGAGGGCACTCGTGCCCCGTGGGCACACCCGGGGGACAGGCTGTGGGCAGAGGTGCCAAGCGAGGAGAGGTGGGACAGAAGAAGGGTGCTCGGGGTGGTGGGTGCTCAGGGCTGTGGGGTGGTGGCACCCCGAGGTGGTGACTTGGCAGGTGGTGCCACCCCTGTGACATGCAGCTGGCAGGGAGGTGGTTCCTGGTGGGCATGGCCTCCCGCTGCAGCTACCTGGCAGAGCACAGCCACCGGCTGGAGGCCACGGTGGTGACAGTGACCGTCCTGGATGGGCAGAGCCTGGCCATCAGCACCTTCAGGAGGCTGTGAGTGACCCGACCACTGGGGCCATGGCAGGGACAGGGACGCTGCAGGCAGGTTGGGACAGGGCTGGTGCCTTGGGATGGGGACACTGCGGGGGACAGGGATGCTGCAGGCAGGTCAGAGCAGGACCAGTGTCCCGGCCACAGGCTCCGAGGAGGAGAGAGGCCCCGGTGCAAAGCGTGGGTGGGATCTCCTCTGGGATGCTTTGTGGTGGAAGCCCTGGTCACAGCAGGCTGGCACCCTGCCATCCCCATGGCCACCAGCCCAGGTTGCCCAGGGTGGAGGGCAGCCAGACTGGGGAAACTGAGGCACTGAGCAGGGATGTGGTCACTCCACAGCCACCCAGCCAGGGACTGGCTCTGGGGGCCACCCCAATGGCTTTGTGGCTGAGGAGGGGGAGCTTCAGTGCATCCATGGGTGCTTCCCCCCGTCCCGGGGGGTCTGAGGGGCTGAGCCAGGCTCGGAGCTGCAGGGAGGGAGCGGGGACCCCTCGGGCTCAGCAGGTTTTGGGGCTCTGCATCCCTCGCTGTGACTCCGTGGGGCTCTGGGACATCACAGCGTCTACCCCGGGGAAAGCAGGTCCTGCGTGTGCCGGGGGAGCGGGTGGGCGGGGGGCGGGGACCCACGGCCGGACCCTCCCCAGCCTCCTCCTCTCCCCGAACAGGGACGGGACGTGCTGGGAAATCAGGCAGCGCTACCTCCCTGCCGGGGCCCGCGGACGCTTCCTCCTCAAGGGTGAGGGGGGCTGGGGTGCCGTGGGGGCTGTTGGACCGCGGGGCTGGAGCCCCCCACTCCTGCTCTCAGCAGGGCTTTGGTACCAGTGTCCTCACTCCCAGTGTCCTCACTCCCAGTGCCCACCCAGTATCCCACCTCTGGGGTCTCCAAGTGCCCCAGCGCCGAATGCCGTGACAGGCAGCGCTGTGGGGTGGTGCCCACTGGTGAGGAACAGCACTCGTGGGGCTGCACCCGCTCCAGCCCTGATCTTCACCTCTTGTACATCCCACTCGTGGCGAAACGCTGCCCCTGGACAATGCTGGGAACTAACTGGGCTTACCCGGGACTAACCGGGGCTGCCCCCTGCCGTGACTGTCGTTCCCAGGCCGTGGCAGCCGGGTGGACGTGGTGGTGGGGGAGACGGAGCCCAGCAGCTTCGCCATCCTCTACTACCAGCGGGGCCGGGGCGTCTCGGTCAAGCTCTACGGTGGGTCCGCGCCCGGGGGCTCGGGGTGGCAGAGGGGGGGCTCGGGGTGGCAGGGGGTGGGATGCCCCTGCTGGGGCAGGGGATGCCCACTGGAGCCCTGAGCACCCAGAAACAGGGATGGGGTCTCTCCATGGGGCCCAGCCCCCACATGGAGGGTTTTGTCCCCAAACACTGCAGCGGTGGAGGTGGTAACTGGCTTCTCCGAGCTGACAGACCCCTTGGCTGTGGGCTGTGGGGGGGCCGGGGGGCTTTGGGACAGGGACAGGCGGGGCTTGAGGCCCCTGGCAGCGTCTCCCTCCCCCCGCAGGACGGAGCAGCCGGGTCAGCGACGCCGTGGTGGACAAGTTTGAGCAGCACGTCCGGGCTGTGGGTCTGAGCGAGGACGTGACCTACTACTTCCCCACGTATGGTGGGTGGCACACGGTCCCCTGGGTGCAGGGGGCACCAGTGGCGAGGGCTGTGCCCAGGAGGGGCCTGGCGGTGCGGGCTGGGGTCTGGCCCCTCCCGCATGGGGAGGGGAGGCACATCCACAGGGCTTTGAGCAGCTTGTGGCCCCATGTCACTCACAGTAGGGCCATGTGTAGGGTCTGTCCCCAGGCTACAGCCACCTCAGGGACAAGGGTGCAAGGTGCCAGGACAGGGCTGTGCCCCACAGTGTCCCTGGGGTGCAGGGCTGGGGGGTCAGGGTGCCCAGGCAGGGTGACCACCCCGGGCTCTCTCTCTTGCAGGGTTCTGTGACTCTGCAGACGAGTTTCACATCCTGGATGGTGAGTTGTGGGTCCTGGGTGATGTGCTGGGTCCCTCCCTGTGCTTGACTGGGACCCACCTTGGGCACCTTGTGGGTTCTCCCTGCCCTGGTACCCCGGGCTGAACACACACTGCACCAGGGGGTGTCCCAGACCCCCTGTGCCAGCCCATCACCCAGGACAGGGTCCCTCCATGGCCTTATGTGCAGTGAGGAGGTGGCAGCCCATCACCCAGGGTGGGCACCAGATGCCTCCTGGCAAAGCAAAGCCCCATTTGCCCCCCACATGGGACAAGCTGGGCTTAGTGGGATCTATATTGGTGTTTCCTGGGGCAAGGACCGGTCTGGGGTCCTGGATGGGGTGTCCTGGGACAGGGACACCCGGAGTGAGGGCTGGGGGCCCTGGGGACAGCTCCATCACTTGTGGTTGGTGCCTGGGGAGGCAGAGGAGGGGCTCCAGCCCTGGTGCTGGGTGCTGACATCTCCCCAGCCCCTCAGCACTCCTCTTTCCCTTCCAGAAACGAAGCCATAGGTGCAGCCAGTGCTGCCAGGAGGCCCCCAGCGCTCAGCCCCCACCTCATCCACCCACCCACGGCCACACAGGACCCAGCCAGGGTTTGGTCCGACCCCTCTGCTGCTCCACAGCCCCAGAGCCAGCCCCAGAGCTCCCCAGCTCCTCCAGCTGTCCTGGCAGCTGTGCCTGTCCTTGTCCTGTCCCCCTGCAGCTTTGTGTCACCCCTCTGCGCCCCACTGACACCCCAATAAACGCCTGGGAGAAGGGTCTGTGTCCAGCCAAGTCACCCCTCGATCTGCCCCAGCGAGGCCAGCGCTGCCTCCACCCCTGGGCTGCCAGTGCCCTGGCACCGTGCTCCCAGCCTGGGGGGTGCCAGGGGGGTGCTGGGGGCCGGGCAGCCCCCTCATCCTCTCCCCAAACCTCACCCTGCCATGGGGTGGTGGGGCAGGAACCGTGGCAGCTCCTGGTTTGCTCTGGCTGGTCGGTGAGCGAGGGAAAGCCCCGAGCACAGCATGGGGAACAGCACCATGGCAGCTGCTGGGGGGCTGCACAGGCTGGGGGGGCTCTGGGGGCCAACACATGATCAGCCCTTCCCCCAGGAGATCCCAGAGGAGGAAACCTGGGCCACACAGACATCCTGCTGCCCATCCCCAGGGCCTCTGGGCCAGTGCCACCCCCGTTCCCCTGCCCCAGCCCTGTGGACGGTGTTCCTGAGGGGCTGCTGCCTGGGAGGGCTTCCCAAAGCCGGTGGGCACAGCCAGCACCCCCCTGCACAGCCAGCCCCCCCACTGCAGGGCCAGCACCCCCACTGCAGAGCCAGCCCCCCCACTGCACAGCCAGCACCCCCCTGCAGAGCCAGCCCCCCCAACTGCACAGCCAGCACCCTTCATGCAGAGCCAGCACCCCTCACTGCAGAGCCAGCACCCCCACTGCACAGCCAGCACCCCCCTGCACAGCCAGCACCCCCCTGCACAGCCAGCCCTCCCACTGCAGAGCCAGCCCCCCCACTGCAGAGCCAGCACCCCCACTGCAGAGCCAGCACCCCCCCTGCACAGCCAGCCCCCCACTGCACAGCCAGCACCCCCACTGCACAGCCAGCACCCCCTGCTGCAGAGCCAGCAACCCCCTGCACAGCCAGCACCCTGCTGCAGAACCAGCACCCCACTGCACAGCCAGTCCCCCAACTGCACAGCCAGCCCCCCCCTGCACAGCCAGCACCCCGCTGCAGAGCCAGCACCCCCCTGCACAGCCAGCACCCCACTGCAGAGCCAGCACCCCCCTGCACAGCCAGCACCCCCCTGCAGAGCCAGCCCCCCCACTGCAGAGCCAGCACCCCCCTGCAGAGCCAGCACCCCACTGCAGAGCCAGCACCCCAACTGCACAGCCAGCACCCCCTGCACAGCCAGCACCCCCCTGCACAGCCAGCACCCCCTGCACAGCCAGCACCCCCACTGCAGGGTGCTGTGTGCTCTGAGCAGGCTGGGGGGCTGCAGGGGCTGCGGGGGCTCAGACTGGGGGTGCAGCCAGGGTCGAGGGGTGCAGGGTTAACCCTGGGGCTGCAGCCCCTGGCAGGACCCCTCTCCCCTGCGTGTCCACGCTCGGGCCGGGGTGTTTGGGGTGAGCGGTGCCAGTTCCCGGGTGGTGGGAGGGCCGGGGCAGCCCCCCGCAGCAGGCACCCCGCAGCCCCCGGGGTGGGGAGCAGCTCTCTGCCCCCAGCCCTGGTGTTTTGCAATCTTGGCGGAAATGGTAACACATGTTGTTTATCAGGGGCTTATGTAAGGGACGCGCCACGTGACGCGCCCGCGGCCAGGCCCTGGCCCTGCTGCCCACGTGCGGGGGGCACTGGCGTCCGGCTGCGCCCACAGACCCCCCAGCCCCAGCCTGGCAGAGTTGGGGTGCGATGGACCCGCTTCACTTCCCACTCTGCACCCCGGAGCTGGCTGTGCTGTGCTGGGGCAATGGCAGCTGAGGGGACAGCCGGGCCCTCCCGCCTGTCCCCAAGGACCCCCCTGCACCCCACACCCTGGCTGAGCCCATTTCTGGGGTGCAAACACCCAGTTTGTGCCCAAGGATCTGTGTCCAGGCGCTGCAGTGATCCACAGCCTGTGCCCCTCCATCCTGCCCGTGCCCCCCAGCCTGCCCCACACCGCCACCAGTGCCCCGTGTACCCCCACTTGCCCCCATGCTCCTGAGCTTGCACCCAGCGTTGCCACCCAGCTCCTTGGGCTGGTCCCCAGCTTTGCCACCACCCCTGGGAGAGCCAGAGAGCGGGTGTCCCCTGGGCACCCCCTCCTGCCACTGGGCAGGGGGCTGGGCATGCCCGGGCAGCAGGGTGGCTTTGTGTCCCTGCCCCGGCCCCCAGTGACACCCATGGGTGCTCTGTCCCTCCAATGCCCGACAGAGAGAGCTCCTCCTGGCACCCTGCACGCCCAGGG
Organism: Caprimulgus europaeus; assembly: GCA_907165065.1. The sequence continues at coordinate 11,789,403 of OU015545.1, forward strand.
TGGGCTCAGACAGGGGCTGAGCCCCCAGCCCAGCATGCGGGGAGGCCCCAGCCGGGCTCTCGTGATGCTCGGTCCTGCCAGGCTCAGCTTTTGTTTTGTTTTAATAAATCCGCGGCGCTGGGGCCGGCCCGGCCCCCGGCGCGGGGTGTGCGGGGCCGGCTGGGCTCGCCGCGGGGCGCGGGGAGGGGAATGTGCTGGGGCGGGCGGCAGGGTGGGCGGCCAGCGGGGAAATCCAGCTGTTGTGAAAACACCCGCCTTACGTAAAGCGCCTTGGCAGGACCGTGTCGTGGGCTAGAGCCTGGTCCAAACCGTGCCAGACCCATGGATGCTGCTGCTGACACCAGTGTCACCCTGAGCCCGAGCCCTGCGGGTGCTCAGGGTGTCCCCAAATTAAGGGGAGGGCAGCTCAGTGCTCGCTGGTGACCCCAAACCAAGGGAGAGGATGTCTCCCGGCCCCTCTTGGCAAAGGGTTGGCATGGGGGGGATGAAGCACCGGGGGGGGTCCATCTGGCTGCGTGCTGGTTCTCAGGGAGCTGGGCACTGGGGCTGCCCGAGGCTGGGGTCTGGGTCCCCCCAACACCCCCAACGCCCTGCTCGCCATCGGGGTGCACTGGAGCTGCTGCATCTCGGTGGGACTCACCCTGGTGGGTGACAGGAGGGTGACAGGGCCAGCCGAGATGCTTCCTGGGGTGTCACAGGGTGTCGTGAGCCCCACGGTGTGGATCAGGACCTGGCAGGCACTTGACGTTCCCTCCACTTCCCTTGGGCCCTTCTCTGAGTGTGAGTTGGGGGGGCAGCCAGCAAACCCCGGCCCCCTGCCCGTTCCCACCCCCCGCTGCCCGCACCGTCCCCGGGCTCTGCAGCGCTGGGGACAGGGACAGCCGCCACACTGGCCACAAGCTGCATTTTTGCTGTGGAGCAGTTTGGCACCCCAAAGCAAACATCTCCTGTCAACAGGAGGGAAACATTTGCAGGTTCTCCCGCCTGCCCTTTGGCTTGGGCGCTCGCCCCTGCTCCTGCTTGCATAACGGCACGGGGGGAGGCAGGGCTGGCCCCCCTGGGGCCCCCGCGCAGCCAGCCCATAAATAGGGGCTTGCCTGGCTCTCCGGCACCGCAGCGTTCTGCAGGCTCGGCTCGGCTCGGCTCGGCTCGGCTCGGCTCGGCTCGGCTCGGCTCGGCTCGGCTCGGCTCGGCTCGGCGGGAGACATGCAGCCCACGCTGCTGGGGGTCCTGGGGCTGGCCCTGCTCGGGGTGCTGCACGCGCAGGACGACGTTCCCGTGCAAACCGACTTCCAGCAGGACAAGGTGACCCAGCCCGGCCGGCATCACCTGCGGGGGGTCTGGGGGGATCCTCACCCTGAAAATGCACGGAGATGGTGTCGCAGGCGGATTTGGGGCCAGACTGGCCCTGGCACTGGGAGGGGCAGGGTGGCTGGTGCACCCACAGCCCCCCGTCCCGGGGGAAGCCCGGGGCCTGGGTTTGCTGTCTCAGGAGGGGCTGCAGGATCCAGGCTCCAGCCTGTGGGTCAGGACTGAGTAGGTGTGGGGCTGGGCTGTCTCCTGTGCTGTGGGGTGGGTGCAGCTGCACAGGGATTTTATAGGGGAGACTGAGAAAAGCAAGCGCAGCCTGAGGGCAGCAGAGGGATTGGCCGTGGACCCCCCACCCCAACACGGACCCCATCCATCCCCGTCCCAGAGGGGTGCTGTGCTGGGGACCCCCTGCATGCCCAGAGGCTTGCACTCCCCATCCTCCCCACATGATGGGTAGGACCCAGAGCAGGACAGCCCCAGCCCAGCTGCATGCTGGGGGGCCTGGCTGGGGCCCTGGAGGGGTCCTGGGGACACAGCCACGCCAGGGAGGTGATGGGGATGGGGCAGGGGCAGGGCATGTCCTGCCAGAGTGGTCCCAGCACAGCCCATCCCAAGGCTGACAGCTCCCCTCTGGGTGCACCATGCCGGTGGCCCTGGGGACCGGGCTGGGATGAGCTGTGTTGGCCCAGGGTCCTGACATGTCCCTGGATGGATGCAAATGGCACCTCAGAGCCAGGTGGTCCTGTCACCCCCTCCCCAGGCTTGGGGTAAAGAGGAAGGAAACACCCCAAGTGCTGGGCAGTGAAGGGTGCATCAAACCAGGGCTCCTGCTGAGAGCTCCTGGGGACAGGGACACCAGGATGCCGTCCCACCACAGGGTGCAGGTTGGCAGGGGAGGGGGAGGTGGCCTGGGCTGGGGCTGGTGGGTGGCCAAGGGGGTCTGTGCCCAGCTGGTGACTGAGCAGAGGTTGTGTGCAGCTCACTGGGAGATGGTACAGCATCGGCCTGGCCTCCAACTCCAACTGGTTCAAGGAGAAGAAGCATCTGATGAAGATGTGCACCACGGTCATCTCTGCCACCGCAGATGGGAACCTGGAAGTCACCTCCACCTACCCCAAGTAGGGGCATGGGGAGCGGGTGGGTGAGCCCCATCCCGGGCTGGGGTGGTGGGTGCTGGTGCCACGCCTGGGGCTGTCTGTGGGCTGGAGCATCACCCTGGCCCCTCTGCCATCCCGGTGCTGTGCTCCCCAGGGGTGACAAGTGCGAGAGGAGGAACAGCCTGTACACCAAGACAGAGCAACCGGGGCGGTTCAGCTACACCAGCCCACGTGAGTGCCCAGCTCCCAGCCCGTCCTCCTGTGGGGCAGCCCCTGATGTGCCCCCAGCTCCCAGCCCAGCCCTGCTGCCTCCTGTCCCTGCTCCTGCCCTCGCCGGAGCATCTCGGGGCTGGCTCGGTGCCCGGGCTGAGCTGTGCCCTCCGCATCCCGCACAGGCTGGGGCAGCAAGCACGACATCCGTGTGGTGGAGACCAACTACGAGGAGTACGCCTTGGTGGCCACCCAGATCTCCAAGAGCACCGGCTCCTCCACCATGGTGCTGCTCTACAGTACGTCTGCCCCGGGACCTCCACGCTGCCCACTCCCAGGCCCCCTGAAATGCCCTCATTGGGGCATCTCTACCACGGGGGAAGGGCAGCATCATCTCCCAGGCTGGGGTGACCCCTGGAATGGCTGGGTTGGGACCCCTGTCCTGGCCAACTTGTCCCTTGCTGGGCTGCCCGTGCCCTGGGTGGTGTGACCCCGCGTAGGGGGTGTGGGGGGATGCCCCTCACCCTGCTCTCACTGCAGGCCGGACAAAGGAGCTCGGTCCTGAGCGCCTGGAGAGGTTCACCCAGTTCTCCAAGGAGCAGGGGCTGACCGACGACGAGATCCTCATCCTGCCCCAGACGGGTGAGAGCGGCCGGTGGGACAAGCTGGGGGGGCTGGGGGTGGTGGGGAGCAGAGGTGGGGTAATCCAGCGGGGCTGAGAGCGAGGAGACCCCCCTGGCCTGTCCCTGCTGTGGGGGGCCAGCACGGAGACAGCCATGGGGTGCCCAGACGGGGTCCCTCGGGGGCGGAGGGGGCAGTGGTCCCCCAGCCACTGGGGAAACTGATCTCCGTTCTCCTCCCTGCAGACGCCTGCATGGCCGACGCTGCCTAGGTGAGTCCTGGGGCTCAGAGCAGCCCTGCAGGAGGGTACGGGGGGGCTCAGAGCTGCTCCACCCTGCAGAGCCCCCATCCTCTTCCCCCCCTGCCCCCGGCTGCTTGTCTTGCTTACCCCTGCCAGGGATCCCCCACCCTGTCCCCATGTTGTTCCCTGCTCTTTTGTTGCCCCAGGCCCTGGGTGGTGGGTGCCCACCCACTCGGCATGGGGCTGACAGGGCCAGTGTCCCCCTGTGTTCCCCCCCCGCCCCCCGTCTCCCCCAGCTCAGCTGCACTCACCCCCATCTCTTCCAGATGGACCCACCAGCTGCTGCCGGCCGGAGCCCCGAGAGCACCATGAGCCGGTGGCCACTGTCCCCTCCCGTCCCCAGTGCACCCCCAGCACCGCAGCAGCCTTCGCTCCCTGGCTTTGTGCCCCTCACCTGGACCCCCATCCCCATTAAAGCCCATATAAAACCAGCCCCCCGCCCTTGTTTGCTGGGTCATGGTGGAGGGAGCCCAAGTGGGACGATGGGGAGGGGGAAGCTGGGCTGGTGGTGGTGTGGCTGGCACTGGGGGTCAGGGCTGGTCTCAGCTCCTGGCCATGGGGCCACCAGAGTGGGACCCCGTGTGCACCTGCAACCCCATGGCATAGTGGTACCTGGCCACCAAACCTGCCTGGTCCAGGGCGACGGGGTCCCCAGGGCTGGGACCCCCTGAGGGGATCTGCTCCTATCTGCCCCCTCGGGCACCCTGGGCTACTCCAGCCTTGCTGCCTCAGTTTCCCTGATGGAGAACAGGCTGGCAGCACAGGGATAGGGTGATGGGCATTTCAGGGGGGGTCTCTCCAACAATATGGGGGCAGGATGGACATGAACCAGAGCCATGGCTGTGAGCATGGGATGTGGCTCAGCTACAGCTGCCCGCCTGCTCTCCGTGCCATGAGCCTGGATCCTCTCGGGCACAGGGACTGTGCCCAGCACCAGAAGCCAGGGAAGCCACAACCCCTTCTGGGGGCACTGGGCTGCAGCTCAACCCCCGGATAAAACCAGCCCAGCCATCCTCCTCCTTGGGGCAGGACCTGTCCCAGCACTGCCAGACCCTGGGGCCGGTGGGCAACAGCCAGGCGTGGGTCAGTGTGGGCACCTCCATCCCTCACCCCCCTCCCCAGCCACAGCGCCGGGCACGGGGCATCGCCCAGCCCCCACGTGCTCCGGGCTGGGGCTCACACAAGGCTCCATTCATCCGGGACTGGACAATTAGGGGGGGACGGGGCCAGCGCTGTCACCTAACCCGGGTACAGGCCACCCCTGCTCTTGTGCAACCCGTTGCATAAAGCGGGGCGGGCGGGGGCGCTGCCGCTGGCGGGGGCTATAAAGGTGGGTGCGGGACGGGGCCGATCAGCGCAGCTTCTCCTGCCCAGAGCGAGGATGGCGGCCGTGCTGCCCAGCCTGGCGCTGGCCCTGCTCTGCCTGCTGCGGGCAGGGGCTGAGGTCCCCGTGCAGCCGGGCTTCGACGCCGAGAAGGTAACGGCACCAAGAAGGTGACGGCACTGGGCACCCACCTGCCCAGTCCTGCCTGGGCCAGAGGGGCTGGCTGGGACAGGGTGCCCGTCCTGTGCCCCCAGGCATGGCCAGGCACCCTCAGGCACCCCCCAGTCCTGGTCCTGAGTTGACACCAGGGCAGCTTCCAGAGGAGCGTGGGTGCCTGTGCAAAACCGGGTTAGTCCTGGCCGGCTCCTGCCTGTGGTGGTCCGGTGGCCCCGCTGCAGGGACACGGACACCCGTGATGCCCCCAAGTGTGTGGCACTTCCCCAGGGAACATGGGACAGATGCTGTGCCCACCGGCCTGGCACAGGACAGGGCAGGGTGTTCTGCATGCAAGTGGCTGGCAGGTCCCCACGTTAGGCTGGAAGGTCCCACATGGTGGGTGGCAGGTCCCCATGGCAGGTGGCAGGTCCCGGTGGCAGGTCCCCATGGCGGGTGGCAGGTCCCCATGGCGGGTGGCAGGTCCCGGTGGCAGGTCCCCATGGCGGGTGGCAGGTCCCCAGGTTAGGGTGGCAGGTTCCCCATGGCAGGTGGCAGGTTCCCCATGGCGGGTGGCAGGTCCCCATGGCGGGTGGCAGGTCCCCATGGCTTTCCCAACCCCCTCTGGCGAGGTTCTGCTGCAGTTTGCAGGGACGTGGCGCGTCGCAGCCGCCGCTTCCAACTGCTCCGTGTTCCTGAAGATGAAGGACGAGATGAAGTCGACCATCACCACCATCAGCTTCACGCCAGAGGGGGACCTGGCTATGAAGCTCATCTGGCCCCAGTGAGTGTCTGTCCTGCTCACCATGTCCCTCTTGGGCCAGGGGACTCCTCTCCCCGCCGAGGTGCCTGGGTGAGGGGCATCTTCCCCCAGACCCACGGTGCCTGGTCCTTGGCACCTCCCTGGGCAGGCTGGGGTCCCCGCCGCGCCCCCCACCCCGCTGCCCCCCTGCCTGCCCTTCAGCCACGTTGGCCGTGTCCACTTTCCCTTTCCAGGCAGGACAGATGCCAAAAGTTTGAGCTGCTCTTCCAGCGAAGCGGGCAGGCCGGGCACTACGTGGGTACGTGTGGGCAGGGGGGTCGGAGCCAGGGACGCCCTGGAATGGAGGGTGGGCACCCCTGGCCCCCTGTGCCCGGGGAGTGCTGGAGGTGGGTCTGGCCCCTCTGTGTCCATCGCTCGGCGAGGGCTCGTGCTGTGGGTGGGCACCCAGCTCTGATGGATTGCACAGAGGCTCCTGATCACACCCCCCTTGGGCACAGTTGGAGCTCAGGCCCTGAGCCGGGAGCCCCGGCAGGAGCCCTGGAGGTGCCTGGGCTGTGCCACGTTAGGTGACCGGGCACCGTCTGGGCTCCTTTAGCGGCACAGGAGAAGCGGGACCTGCGCGTGATGGAGACGGACTATGGCCGCTATGCCATCCTGCACCAGCTGCACCAGGGCGAGCAGGAGCCCACCACAGCGCTGCAGCTCCTTGGTGGGTGTGGGGAGCGGGCACCCGTGGACCCCCAGGGAGGGATATGGGCACCGGTGGGGTGCAGGGGCTGGGCTCTCCACTGCCACGTTGACACCCAGGGAATTCATTTTGGGGTGGATGAAACCTTTCACCAAAAATACCCCCCGTGGCTTGTGGTTTGAACTGAACCCCCCCACCAGTGTGCCAGTACAGCTGCAGACCCCCAGCCCCCCCCAGCTGCCCCGCAGCACCGCAGGCTGCTGGGTCGCCCATCCCAAGGGGCTTATGCCCCTTTGCTGCCAGCCCAGGGCAGCTGTGGGTTGCCTGGTGTCCACCCCACACCTCCATGGCTTCGCCTTTGTCCTTCCCTGGGGTCCCATCACTGCCCCACAGGAGCTGGACCCCCTGTGTGGGGGCCACTGCTGGGTCCCCCCCACACTCACCAGCCCCTGTTTTTGGTGTCTGGCTGCAGTGAGGGAGTGGGACGTGAGCCCCCAGCTGCTGCAGGAGTTCAAAGAGCTCATCCCCACCATGGGCCTGACCGAGGACATGCTGGCCGTCCTGCCCGAGTCGGGTGAGTGCCGGGGGGTCCTGGGGTGGCACACGCAGCCCCTCTGCCTGGGGACGTGCCACGCTCTGCGGGTGGCACACGCAGCCCCTCTGCCTGGGGACGTGCCACGCTCTGCGGGTGGCACACGCAGCCCCTCTGCCTGGGGACCTGTCACGCTCCGTGGGTGGCACACGCAGCCCCTCTGCCTGGGGACATGCCACGCTCTGCGGGTGTCACACACAGCCCCTCTGCCTGGGGACGTGCCACGCTCCGCGGGTGGCACACGCAGCCCCTCTGCCTGGGGACGTGCCACGCTCTGCGGGTGGCACACGCAGCCCCTCTGCCTGGGGACATGTCACCCTCTGCGGGTGGCACACGCAGCCCCTCTGCCTGGGGACGTGCCACGCTCTGAGGGTGGCACACGCAGCCCCTCTGCCTGGGGACCTGTCACGCTCTGCGGGTGGCACACGCAGCCCCTCTGCCTGGGGACGTGCCACGCTCTGCGGGTGGCACACGCAGCCCCTCTGCCTGGGGACGTGCCACGCTCTGCGGGTGGCACACGCAGCCCCTCTGCCTGGGGACGTGCCACGCTCTGCGGGTGCCACGCTCACCCCTCTCTGCTTTTCAACAGATCAGTGCACCGAGGCCGTCAGGTGAGCATGACCAGGGGAAGCCGGGACTCCCTCCAGCATGGCCTGGGCTGAGCAGGGACTCGCAGCCCCCGGGGACCCCCCACCCTCCCTGGGGCTCTGTGTCACACTGCTTTGCCCCACTCTAACGGCTTGTCCGTCTGTCCTGCCTCCCTGCAGCTGAAGGGGCCAACGCCAGGGCCGTGTGTCCCCCAGACCTGGTGGAGACCAGGCTCTGCTCCCCTGTGCCCCTTCCCACCGTCCCCAGCCGGGCTCTGCTGGACCTGCTGCCAGGATCTCACCTCACCCTCCCGAATAAATAGGTGCAGAAGCTGCCCCAGGGCTCGGTGCTTTTGTTGGCGGGAGCAGCGGTGCTGCCAGAGTCCCCTGAGCCCAGCGGTCCTGGATGCCACCCTTCCTCTCAGCACCCCAGGGTGTTGGGGGCATCTTTGCTGCATTGTTTGCTGCACCCAGGGTGGGGAGGATGAGGAAGGGGCAATGGGGCAGCTGCCAGGGATGTGGGCAGGGAGGGGCTCACACAGCTGGGCTGGGTGGGCAGCAGGTCCAGGCAAGCAGAGGGGGAAGTGTCCAGGCTGCCCAGCCCTGCGCAGGCTCTGGCTCCTGACAGGCAGCTTGTCCCCAGGACCCCCTGTTCCCCGCTCAGACCCACCCTGGGGCCACCCAGACAGGAGTGGGGCTGTGCCATGGCTGCCCAGGTGAATGCACGGCAGGTCTGGGACCCCTACACCTGGGTCCAGGCTCCCTTGGTCCCCCCATCTGCCCACTCACCAAGGCAGGACTGTGCTGCCATGAGCCCCAAGGGCAGCATCTGTCCCCCTCCACTCCTGCAGAGCAGAGGCAGCCCCTGGTCCCCCCCACTGCCCATGTGCCCCAGAGTGGGGGTCCCTCGGGCCCAGCACAGACCCTTTTGGGGCTGTGACCCCAGGAGCCTGCCAGAGCCAGGGCACAGGGGACATCAGAACCTGGGAAGGAGGGGACACACTCTCACAGTGACACAAACCCCTTTCTTCTGCCTGCCCCGCTCCAGGTGCACCCCACTTTGCAGTGGTGGGTGACCCTGCGTGGGCACCCCGGGGTCAGGTCACGCTGGTGGCACGCGGATGCCAGGGCTTGGGCACCCTCCCAGTGGCAGCCTCAGGGGAGATGCCAGCCTGGCCAGAGGGATGGGCCACCGAGCCCCTTCCTGACGGGTCACTGTGTGACCACGCTGCCGTGACCCATACCGGGAAAGGTCTCCCTGTTCCTCCTGGCAGCCCTCGGGCTGGGAAACAAAAGCTCTCTGTCTTCTTTCACAACCAACTGAAGAAATGGGGAAAATCCTGAATTTCAGCGCTGATGCAACAGCCCCCCAACCCCCTCCTCGGCCCCTTCCCGGGGTCACAGCCACTTCCCTTCTTCCGCAAGAGGGGTGGCTGTTTACCTTCCCCCGGGGTGACTTCAGCCCTTCGAAGCCACCAGCTCGCCCCAGCCAACGCCAGCAGCCGTGCCCGTGGGCACACAGCGGGGCCGGGCGGGGCGGGGCGGGGCGCAGCTCCCTGCTATAAAACCACAGCCCCGGCGCCGCTCCCCGTCCCGCTGGCGAAGCCGGAGGAGCTGCGGCGAGATGAGGGTGGTGGGGCTGAGCCTGGGGCTGGCCCTGCTCTGCCTGCTGCGCGCCGAGGCTGCGGGCCCTGGGGCCGCGGGGCTGGACAAGAGCGAGGTGATCCGCAGCATCCCGGGGAAGGGAAGGTGGGAGCGTGGCCGCTGGTCACCAGGGTGGGGACTGGAGAGGTGTTTTGGTACTGGGGACAGGTGGGGACACCACAGCCACCCCTGGCTCTGCTGTCACACCCCGGTGAGGGCAGTCACCCGGCTCTAGTATAGGTGCCCAGGAGGGAATGTGGGTGTCCCATGGCCTGAGGGCATCCTGGCTGGGTCCCCGAGGAGGGGACAGCCCCTGCCTGCTCCTCAGGACTCAGCCTGTCCTTGCTGCCAGTTTGAAGGGAGGTGGAACATCATTGCTCTGGCCTCCAACTCCGAGAGATACCTCCAAAGGAAGGACGAGCTGAAGATGGTAATGACCACCATCAAGGTCCTGGAGAATGGTGACCTGAAGGTCTCCTATGCAATGCTCACGTAAGTGCTTTTCTCCACGGGCCTCACTGATCAACCCCCTCCCTGCACCTTCACCAGTGGGTCTCCACCTGAGTGCCTCCACCCAGCACCCACCAGTGCCTCCACCCAGCACCCACCAAAGACCCGGGCAGGGGTTGAGGCAGGACCACCAGCTCCATGGTTTAAAACAAGGGCTTGGGTGACCTGCAGCGTGGGGACCCCTTCTTCAGGGCAGGACCAGCCAGGAGTGGTCCCACCCCAGAGGCTGGGACATCTGCTGCTCCTGAGAGGGACGCAGCAGGGTGATGAGGGACCCAGCTTCATCCCAGAAGCTCAGAGCATGAGCAAGGGATCGGCTGTGTGACCCCACGGGACGGTCCTGGGGTGCCAGCGCTGTGTCCTGGCCACACCATCCCATCCCTGAACAGCAAGTCCCGCATTTGGGGTAGCGACCCCAGAGCCAGCACCCCCAGGGGAGGGGAGGGGGGGCGGGGTCACTTCACCGCAGCTGGAGCTTCCTTCACTGTTTTGCAGCCCGGAGGGATGTAGGAAGTTCGAGTCGATCTACAAACCAACGGGCACCCCGGGGGAATACCACAGCTCTGGTGAGTGGGGGGAGCCCCAGGGTGGGGGTGAAGGCACTTCCCATCACCCCTGTCTGAAGCAGATGGTTGTCCCAGTGTGCCTGGCCCTCAGGGGTGCCCAGCTGCCTCTCCTGGGCTCCTGGGTGGGACATCTCTCTGCAGCCAGTTGCCAGCTGCACCCCAGGGCTGGTCCATGACAGGGCTGGTGTCCCACCAGCGTAGCAGACACCCCCTTGGTCCCTCCCTCTGGGAGGCTGCTCTGGGATAAGACACGGTCAGACCAAGCTGGGGAAAAGCAAGTTCATTCTCCGAAGGGGCTGTGGATGGATGTTCCCAAGGGATGAAGCAAGAGTGGTTTCCCACCATCCCCAGCCCAAGTGTTGGTCTGACGCTGGCTGGGCTACTCTACTCCCTGCAGGGACCACCCTAGACCCTCCAGCACTCACGTCCATGTCCCGTCCCTCTGCTCTGCTGCGATCTGAGAGCTCCCCCAGGCTTCCAGCGGAGCTTTAGCAAGAGGAAAACCAGGAGGGGGAGACAGACAGATGGGCTGGGTGGACCTGGTCCCCAGCATCCTGATTCACCCTCCTCCAGCCCTTTTGCGGTGTGGGAGGTCTCAGGGGAGGGTCATTCATTTATCGTGTTCCTCCACGTCCTTTTGCAGACAGAGGCAACAGAAAGGTGCAGGTGGTGGACACCGACGGCAGGAGCTACGCCGTGATCTTCGCCTCCAGAGTGGAGGACGGGAAGACCCTGCACATGCTGAGGCTCTACAGTGCGTAGGCAGCGGATGGGGTGAACGGCTGGGAGGTGTCAGGGTGCTTCCTGAGGGACCAGGAGTCAGGGGACCCATGGGAGAGACCCCCCTCACCGCTGCCCTCCTGCCCTGGGTGGGGTGCAGGAGCAGGGCTGGGGCTGCTGCGTGTCCCTGTGTGGCAGGGGAAGGGACAGCGGCTGGGGCTGGCAGGGGGTGCTGGGGCTCAGGCTCCTGCGCTGCGCTGGGAGTCCATGGACTTGGGTAAGTGCTTGGTGAAAGGAGGTGAAGTTCAGGGGGCTGCTGCAAGCAGGCAGAAATGGTGGGGATGGGAACCAAGAGAGGAGGCACCATGCTGGTGCCAGGACCTCCACTTCATCTTGTTCCTGGGAGGGCTGTCTCCTGTTCCTGGCCAGCACTGCTCTTCCAGATCTCCACCACTGCCTCCATCCTTCTCCCGGGGGCCATCACCCATCCCATCCTCACTTGGGTGTGCCCACCAGCTGCCCTGGGGATGCAGGGACAGGACATGCCACAGCCTGGAGCTAACTTGTGTCTTTGCCTTCAGGCAGAGCCCAGGAGGCGAGCCCTCAAATCACAGCGCTGTTCAAGAAGCGTGCGAGGGAGAAGAGCTTCACCGACGAGATGATCCAGATTCTGCCCAGGCAGGGTGAGCTCTGAGCACCGTACGGGGAGCAAGGACTGGCTGGCAGGGACCAGCTCAGCCCATCACCACCCCTCTGTGGTTGGAGCTGGCAGGAGGAAGTGCTGTGGCTTGGCCCATCACGGCTTCACCTCGCTCAAGTTCATTGCTGGGTTGTCTGTTTTGAGTGTAAAACGGGACGGGCCAGGCCACAGCCCCGGACTGAGCCCTTCTCTTTGTGTCCACAGACGAATGCGTCCCCGAGGGAGCGTAGGTGAGTTGCTGCAGTGCAACGTGGTGTTTGCAACGTCCTCAGCTGGAAATTGGCCCCAGTAAAGGCCACCATGAACTCCTCAGATTGCCCTGAGGCTGAGTTGTTTGAACCTGTGCTATAGCTCGCACCCAGGTAGGACCATTCCCTCTGGAGCTGCTCTGCAGCAGGGGCCCCCAGGGTGCAGTGAGCAAGGACACTTGAACTGAGACCCCCAGAGCTCACCCAGCAGCGGGGACCGGGACACCGGCTCATGCCAAAGGGACCTGGGGGTTGTGGACTGGCAAAAGCATCCAGATGCTGGGTTGGTGCCTCACCACACAGAATGTGGTTGTTGTTGGCCCAGCATGGCACACGATTTCCCACCACACTGGTGCACAATCAGTTGTAGGGGTTAGCTAGAAATCCATGGCTGGAGGTGGCTCACCCTACAGAGCTAGGGAGAACTGGAAGAGGATGCACAGAGGCTGATGGAGAGCCCTGCTTGGCCCTTGCCATTGGCCTCCTGATGTCACTTAGCCCACTTCTCTGGGCTCTTTTCTAGCAGGTGTGGGCTGGCTGGTGGATGTTCCTGCTCAGCAATGCAAGACCCACACTCTGAAACCCCAGGCTGCTGCTCTGCCATTCTTCTTCTGAGCTCAGTGGTCAAGGCTTTGAGACGTCTCCTGCTTCTCCAGAGCACAATCTCTCCTTTTTGCCAAATAAACAGAAACTCATCCCAAAGCTTGGTGTCGTTGTCTGGGGAGAACCTGGGGTACTCGGGTGTGTGGTCCCTTCTCTTGTCCTGCTGGGATCTGTGGATGGTGAACAGCCAGGGGTGATGCTGAGCTGAACTCACCTAAGTGAGGGCATTTTGGAGCCCACGAGGATTTTCCCTCCTTGATGCCTCCCACGAGACAGGAACATGGCCAGGTAGAGGTGGGGCAAGGGCGGTGCACTGAGGCTGGAAAGCCCATGGGCACAAGGGGCTGTGTGGAGAAATGCCATGGGATTTGGCCACAGAAGTTGAGGTTGGAATTTGGAGAGCTGCAACAACCACCACCATCCAACTCACCTGCCCTCTGCTTGCACTGCTGTGATTGCAGCCCTGTGCTTCCCCGGAGCCCAGCTCAGCCACCAGCTCAGGCTGGGCCAAAGCAGGGGCAAGACTCACTGTGGGACCCCTCAGTCCCACAGTGCTGCAGGGCTGGGGGAAGGTGGAAGGTGGGTGTCTGAATCCTCCAGACCCAACCAGAGAGCTGTCACAGGGCTGCACTTGGTCTCTGCCGCTGGGCACTGCACAGAGACAGCCCTCACTGGATCGGATTATCTGCTGGTGGTGGACATCTGCCTGCAGAGATTATCTTCCTTTGAATTTATATTCTGAAATCCCACTTCTTCCTCCCCTTCCTGCTCTCTTCAGCTCCTCAAATCCGCCCAGGAGAAGCCACAGCCCACCCAGGGTAACCTGTGTCCCCAGCAAAGCCCTGCCACCTCACACGTGCTCGTCTCCAGGGCTCGGCCGGTGCCTGCAGGCACTGAGGTCTGGCAGGGTGTTAGGCAGCTTGTGCCTCCCCTGGAAAAGGAAGTTCCTCCAAAATCCCTCCTGCTGGCCTTCCCACCCTGCCCATCCCTGGTGTTCCTTTCAGCCAGGACCTGCCTTGCCTCTGCATGACAGCAGCAGGTACCCCAGGAAGGTGTCGCCCCCATAGCTGAGCACCTCGAGGTGTTCCCAGATGCTCCTTCCACACAGGGACTGGGAAAATACATTTGGGAAACTGCCTCGCCTGATCTTAAGGGTCATGAGAGCTGGACACAACCTGGCAGCAGCAGGGCAAGGGACCTCACTGAGACTTCCCAACCCAGCGGCATCTCCACCCTCTTTGGAAGGAGCCCAGCATCTCCAGCAGGAATTGTCCCCAGCAGCTTGGACAGGAACAGTTCAGCACTTGTTGTGCTCCAGGAGCTCTGGGCTCACAGGCAGCTCTGCCCCCAGGCTGGTTTTCCGGGGGGGTGACACAGATGAGCTCACCCCGCTGCCAGCAGCGCCCTGGCCAAGGCCCTGGTGTGATGGGAACCCCGGCGCCTCCACCCCGGGCTCCAGCCAAGGGTTCCCTCTCTGCTGTGTGCAGACACCACCCAGCCAGACAGCACTGAGATCATCTCTCTTTGCCACCAGCATTTTCCACTCCTCCTTGTCTCCCTGTGCCACAGGCTGCAATTCCAGATCTGTTCTGGTGTGAGTCACCTCCAGGCAGAGCAGTTTGGGTGTCCCCAACCCCCCCACCAACCCTCAGCTCTCCCATCAAGCCTGTCATGTACCTGCTGCCCATCCACCAGCCTCTGCAACCCCTCCCCCAGCTCCCTGCCTTCAACAACAGGCAGGTACAGGGACAAGGAGAAGGATGAGGGGACAGGGTGAAAAGAGGGTTGTACCTGCTCCTCTTTGTCCCCTCAGCACATCTGGCCAGATGTCTCTGTGTGTTTAACAACCAACCGTGTCCTGGGCTGCACCCAGAGCAGCGTGGGCAGCAGGGCCAGGGAGGGGATTCTGCCCCTCTGCTCTGCTCTCCTGAGACCCCCCCTGCAGTGCTGCCTCCAGTGCTGGGGCCACCAACAGCACAAGGACATGGAGCTACTGGAGCCAGTGCAGAGGAGGCCACGAGGATGATGCCAGGGCTGGAGCAGCTCTGCTGTGGGGACAGGCTGAGAGAGTTGGGGCTGTTCAGCCTGGAGAAGAGAAGGCTCCAGGGAGACCTTCCAGTGGCCTCCGAGTACCTGAAGGGGCTCCAGGAAGGCTGGGGAGGGACTTTGGCCAAGGGCAGGGAGTGACAGAACAAGGGGTGATGGCTTGAAAGTGGCAGAGGGGAGATGGAGCTGAGATGTGAGGAAGGAAGAAATTCTTCGGTGTGAGGGTGGTGAGACCCTGGCCCAGGTTGGCCAGAGAAGCTGTGGCTGCTCCTCCCTGGAAGTGTTCTGGGCCAGGTTGGATGAGGCTTTGAGCAACCTGGTCTAGTGGAAGGTGTCCCTGCTGCTGGCAGGGGGGTTGGGGCTGGATGAGCTTTAAGGTCCCTTCCAACCCAAACCAGTCTGGGACTTTTCTTCCCTGATGGGCTTCCTGGGATGCAGCATCTTCTCAGCACTGGTGGCATCCTGCAGTGGGGAGCTCCATCACCCATCTCATCCTCCTCATGCTGTTCCAGATCTTAAACCTTTAACAAGCCTCCTGCCCTCCCAGCTGTGCCTCTCATCCTTCTCTCTCCCTCCCCTGCTTAGGCCATGTCCCTGCTGGGGCTGACCAGACCTGGACCTCCACACAGCTGAGAAGATGTGGGTACAGCTCAGATTTACCTGGTGCCTTGTCATGTCCCCAATCTTCTCCCAACTTCTCCTCGTGCTGCCACCTTTGGCACCTGCTGCCTGTAGACGAGATGTTCTACAAGATGTCTGTCAGCACAGTGAGCTCCCTGGATGATCTTCCTCCTTCTTCCTCTCTTGCAGCCACTTATTTATCCAGGTGAGGATGTTCCTCCCTAGTCCCTGGATGTTTGTCCCCTGCGAGCTTTTATAAAGACCCTTCCCAGCTGACCAGGAGATGTCCAACACCCAGGTCTTGTTGACTCATTCAGAAACTGGATTTCTGAGGTGTGATTTTCCTGTGAAAAAGTTGGATTTGGCCTCCCCTGTGACATCCTTTGTCCATTCATCAGCCAGCTCTGCCATTTGTCACAGCTTCTGTGAGCATCTGCCCACACTGCACAGTAGATCCACTTGTCTGTGGTCTCTTTTCCTCCAACAATGTCTTTAGAAGCCAGCATATCTGCTTCTCCTAGTCTTCTGGTGACAAGTAGAGGTGGCAAAGGGGAGCCTAAGCAGCAGATGACGTGCTGCAGTGAAAAGTTGGAGTTTCAACCTGATTTACTTTGACTGGAAATGTCTTCTCCTCTGTCTTACTACTCACTTGCACTTCTCTATTGGTAGGACAAACCTTTTCAAGTGTGTGCAAGGGAGATCATCCAGCCTGGGGATCACAGAACTGTAGATTTTTTTTGGTTGGAAAAGACCTTTAAGATCATCAAGTACAACCACAAATCACAGAATCACAGAATCACAGAGTGTCAGGGATTGGAAGGGACCTCGAAAGCTCATCCAGTCCAACCCCCTGCTGGAGCAGGAACACCCAGATGAGTTCACACAGGAAGGTGTCCAGGTGGGTCTTGAATGTCTCCAGAGAAGGAGACTCCACACCCTCCCTGGGCAGCCTGTCCCAGGGCTCTGGCACCCTCACAGTAAAGAAGTTCTTTCTCAAATTTAAGCAGAACCTCCTATGTTCCAGCTCACACCCATTGCCCCTTGTCCTACCATTGGGCACCACTGAGAAGAGCCTGGCCCCATCCTCCTGACACTCACCCTTCAGATATTGATCAACATTAATGAGGTCCCCCCTCAGCCTCCTCTTCTCCAAGCTCAAGAGCCCCAGCTCCCTCAGCCTTTCCTCATCAGGGAGATGCTCCACTCCCTTCATCACCTTGGTGGCTCTTCGCTGGACTCTCTCAAGCAGTTCCCTGTCCTTCTAGAACTGGGGGGCCCAGAACTGGACACAATATTCCAGATGTGGCCTCACCAGGGCAGAGTAGAGGGGAAGGAGAACCTCTCTCGACCTACTAACCTCAGCCCTTCTAATGCACCCCAGGATGCCATTGGCCTTCCTGACCACAAGGGCACAGTGCTGGCTCAAGGTCATCCTGCTGTCCACCAGGACTCCCAGATGCCTTTCCCCTACACTGCTCTCTAGGAGATCCTTCCCCAACCTCCACTGGAACCTGGGGCTGTTCCTGCCCAGGTGCAGCTCCTCCTCAGCCAAGGTGGATGCAGTTTCTTCACTTCTCTGTCAGCTGTTTTCTTTGAATGCTCACTCTGGATTTCACTGGCTGCCACTCAAACTTTTCTGGTGTTAAACTCCTGCTCCTGGTGCCTTTGAAGAAAGGACCGTGTGTGAGTGCAGATGTCACCCCTGAGAGTAGAGGAGCAAGGGGCCAAATTCTGGTGTCTTCTTTGTTTGTCTGATGATGGTGCCAGTTAAATTATCGGGGTCAGTTTATTTTCTTCATGTGGATGCAGCTTCATCAAGTTTAAGAAGATTTCTCTTATTTCTGATCAGCTTCTTTAAACTGATTTAGTGGTGCTGGCTCCGGTTTAGACTTTCCCTCTGTGACGTGATTTAGGGTTTGTGCATTTGCCAATATCAGCTTAAGTGCTCAGTGAGCTGAGCTGGGCTTCCCAGTCAATCTCTGCCGTCTGTGATGTTTAATCCTCTTGACTTTCCACTTTTTCCCCTTTTAAAAATCAAATGTGACTGTACCAGCTCACCCCTGGCTCCAAGTGCAGCACTGGCTGTCACCAGAATGGCGTTTTGATTTCAGCCCCTGAGCCAGGTCCCTCTTGCAGCTCAGGACCTGTGGGCTCTTGGCCATCCCAAAAACCTGAGCCCACGGGTGCCCATCCAACCTGCCTGGAGCAGCCGTGTGTCAGAGCCTCCTGGATGTCCCTTGGCATGTGACTGGTGCCAGCACCACCATCACCAGCTGGTGGTGTGGTCACCACAGCACGAGTCACTCCAACGACGTGCAGCCATCAGGGCTTGTCTGTCTGTCTTGGATGGCCCAGAGTGAGACCATGGGGTTCCCCAAGTGCCACTGGGTGTGGGACCCGGTGGGTGGAAGCCCAGCTGAGCCTCTCCCCACCCTCCAGCCCTGAGGACAAACCCTCACTGGGATCTGGGCCATGGGCATCTGCTCTCCACAGCGCAGCCACAAACAACCCGAGCTCCCGTGGGTCAGGAGGGAGTCGCCTCTAAATTACCAATTACTGCTTGGAGACACCTCAGCGCTGGTCTGAGCCCCACAGAGGGACTGACACTGGTTCTGCTCCCTGCTTTGGGAAGGGGCAAATACAGCTCCTGTCCCCAGGTGTTGCAGTGGCACAACAAGCCCCTTGGAGCCTTTTCAGAAGTTAAAACTGCAGAAGTTCAGAAACTTTTAACAACACAACTGAGACCCATTAAAAGTGAGGAAAAAAGATCAGGGCTGCTGGGGCAGCAAGATGCCCCTGTGGGCCACAGCTTCACCGGGCACTGGCACTCAAAACCCAACTGGCTTCAAATGTTCCTGCTCCCTCCAGGTGCTGGAAGCTGTTGGAAGCACGTGGTTATTTTCAACCTGGATCACCTCAGGACATGGTTTTGTAGCTCCAAGACTGGCCCAACAGTGCTGACAGGAAGCGTCTGGTGGCCTGAAAGTGGGAAGCAATGTGGCTGGAGACTTTCCAAGTTGCCAAGGTCAACATCTCTTGAAGATGCACCAGTGCCAGCAATGCCCAATATCAGTGACAATGTGCAAGCTCTGGGGACAACAAAGCTTTGGGGACAGGTTGTCAAGCTGGAGCTGCCATTCAGAGAGGCCACAGCAGCCCTGTCCTGGTTCTGGCTGGGGCAGAGCTGATGTTGTTCTTGGCAGCTGGGACAGTGCTGTGTTTTGGATTCAATGTGGGATTTGGCATGAGAAGAATGTTGACAACACACCGATGATTTCAGTTGTTGCTAAGAAATCAAGGACCTTCCAACTTCCCGTGCAGGTGCAGAAGACACGGGGAGGGGACAGCTGACCCAGGCTGGACAAAGGGATATTCCAGACCATATGGTGTCCTGCTCAGTATATAAAGCTGGGGGAAGAAGAAGGAAGGGGATGACATTCAGAGTGATGGCTTTTTGTCTTCTCAAGTGACCATTGCTCACGATGGAGCCCTGCTGTGCTGGAGATGGCTGAACCTCTGCCTGCTGAGGGAAGGAGTGAATGAATTCCTTGTTTTGTTTTGCTTGTGCACACAGATTTTGCTTTACTTATTAAACTGTCTTTACCTTGACCCACAGGTTTTCTCATTTTTACTCTTCCAAGTCTTTACTCCATCCCTCTGGGGGAAATGAGTGAGCGGCTGCGTGGTGCTGAGTTGTCAGCTGGGGTCAAACCATGACAAGCTCCCAAAATAGGGTAGCACAAACCTGACATTCAGCCAAGGCACATGCAGAGTCCTGCCACTGGGCTGGACTAACCCTGTGCAACTGGGCAGACTGGGCTGCAGGGAGATGGCAGCATGGCAGGAAAAGCCCTGTGTGTCCAGGGGGAAACAATCTGAACATTGGTCAGCAGACCATCTTCAGAGCAGGTGCAGTCAGATACATCCTGATCTGCCTTAGCCAAGGGCAGCCATTAGCTTGAGGGACCACTTGTGAGACTGCACTGGGAGAGCTGGGTCCAGTTTAGGGCTCCCCAGTACAAGAAAGATCCTGACAGACTGCAGAGAGCCCCGTGGAGGACACAAAGCTGTCCAGAGCCCGGAGCATAGCATGTACAGGGGGAAACATGGAAAGGCAGGCTGGTCCAGCCTTCAGAGGGGAAGGTGAGGAAGACATCTGGCTGCTGCCTGCAGCTGCCTCAGGGGAGATCTGGAGAAGGTGCAGCCAGACTCTTCCCCGAGTGCTCAGTGGTGGGATGAAGGGCAATGGGCACGAGCTGCAACACAGCAAATTCCAGCAGGGCTAAAGGAGAAAGTTCATAATGAGAGTGGTCCTGCACTAGAACATGTCCAGAAACGTGGCTGAGTACTTCCCCATCCTTGTAGGTATCCAGACTGAGGTGGACAAGTCCCTGAGCAGCCTGATTTAACTTTAAAGCTGGCCCTGCTCTGAGCAGATGCAGGACCAGAGACCCTTGAGGTGCCTTCCAACCAGAATCCTCCTGTGGCTCTCCAGGCCATGGAGATCAGCAAACAGACCAATAGCAAGGAACCCAGATGAGCACCAGAGGCTCATAGAAATTATTTATTCATTATTGTCCACCCATAAATTAGTTATAATTGTGGACAATACCAGGGAAGACACCTGCTCCTGACACTGTGCTCTCAGTGTGCCCTCCTGTGGTGGTTTGACCCACAGTGGGACCATGAGGTCCTGCCCTCACTCCCCCCACCCAGTGAGATGGGATGGGAGTCACAACGAAGGGGTCAGGGATTAGGAATGAAGGACAGGGAGGGCTCCCTCACCAGTGATGGTCACGGGCGAAACAGACTCAGCTTGGGGAAGAAAAATCAGTTTAATTCGTTGCCAGTCACCAGAGCAGCACAGTGAGACACAACAACCACCTCTGGCAGCACCTTCCCCCACCCCTCCCTGCTCCCCAGCTCCCAGCACTTTGCTCCCCATTTCTCTCCCTTCCCCCCCAGGGCACAGGGACAGGGAATGGGGGTTCAGTCAGGTCACCTCTGCTGCTCTTCCTGTGAAATCCCCCCTGTGGGCTGCAGGAGTCCAGGGACAAAGTGTTCCAAGGCAGCTTCCCATGGAGTCATGGACCTCTTCGGGCTCAGCTCCTGGCTCCAGCATGGGGATGTCCAGGGGCTGCAGATGGGTCT
Source organism: Caprimulgus europaeus (assembly GCA_907165065.1). Next base: position 11,809,859 of record OU015545.1, read on the forward strand.
CTGGTCCAGCACCACCTCCTCTCCCCTGGCTCTGGGATCCACCCCTGCTCTGGCACTGAGCGACTCTGGGGTCTCAGTTCCAGTCACACCTGCCCTTGGGCTCAGCTTCTCTGCTCCAGCGTGGAGTCCTCCATGTCCCACTCGTGGGTCTCTGCTCTGCTGTTGAACTTCCATGGGCTGCAGGGATCTCCTCAGCCTTCTCCTGCTCCATGCTGTTGAACTGGGTGTCTGAGGTTCTCTGTCCTCCCCCTCCTCCTCCTTCCTTCTGGCAAGGATGTTCTCATCTTTGTTTTGGCTGATGGTTGTCTCTTGTTCAGGTCAGTGGCCTCTCCTCCAGGTTCTCTCCACCTTCTTCTTCTCAGGACAGTCCTTCCCCTCACCCCTATGGATCCACAGAGCTGTTTCTCTGGTGCTCACTGGCCCAGCCTGGGCTGGGGGGTCTCTGCCTTGGAGCCAGGGGAGCTTTTAACTCTCACAAAGTGGCCCTTCCCCCCAACCCAACACACCTCCACCCTCCCTCCTCTGCCTCCCTGGCCGTCCCCTGCACTGCTGGCTGCTGCCAGACACCTGTGGGCAGAGCAGGAAAGGCCAAGGCTATGGTGAAATGGAAGGAGAGAGACTTTAGGGTCCAAACCCACACTTGTGTGCACTGAAAGTGGGAGGAAGGGTTGAGTTGGAGGGGCAGGGAGAAGTCCCACATCAAGGAGAGGTGCTGCTGTTTCTGGCTAGCATCTCCATCACTCATCCCTCCCCAAAGATGTGGATGCTCTCTGGCCCTACCCTGACCTTTGCAGATTGGTGTGTCTGGGTGGAAACTTCCCTTCCAGATTCCCAGATCCCCAGGGGTGGAAGGTCTCCAAGCAGCAGTTCAGAGAGGCAGCACACCTCATGCTTGCTAGAGCCCTTTAAGTCACTCTTAAATCTAGGGGAACTTGTCCAGAAGAAGCCAAAGTTATTCAGTTATTCAAAGTTATTCAAAGATAGGAGGTACATTCTCAGTTGCAAAAGTGGGGAAATCAAGGTAGAAAAGGAAAGCAAAGGCTGAAGAACCAAACTCTGACATATTCTTGGACTCCAGCTCTTGCTGAAAGGTGTCTCTGAGCCACCTGGCTGCAGAGCCCACCGTGCTACTCCAGCTCCACGGCAGGACCACCCCTCTGGGTGTCTCTAGCTGCTAAGAAGTTCAAAGGCAACTGCAGAGCTGCCCCCCAGTCCTGGCCCCTGGAGGTTTGGAGCCCCTTTTCATGGGGGTGCTGCTGGAGCACCCCTCAGGGGGATGTCCGTGGTCAGGAGCACAGGACTCAGCACACCGTGTTCCCTCGCTGTGCGCCCCCCTGCTCCCGCAGCATCCCACAGCACTGCCCCGAGGGGCTGTGTGGAGCTCTTATGGACTGTGCTGTGACAGGGGAGCTTTTCCCAGGTGCCTTCCAGGAGTACATTGAAATCATCCTGGTGTCCCAAACCACTGATGCTGCCAGACACTCCTGGTGTGAAGAGAGAAAGCACCTGCTCAAGGTAAGCCACGCAGGTGCTGGGTCACCAGTGTCCCCAGCATCTGTGCAAGGTCAGTGCTTGAGGTCAGGACAGCTGTAGGGTGGAGGAGGGAAGGAGTCAGCCCCACACCGAGGTCAGCTCTGCCCTGCTCTGTGCCCCTCTCCTACGGGTGTCCTTGCTGTCCCTCTCACGGTCTGGCAGGCAGATGGGTGCTCGGGGGCTCGGTTCGTGTCTCACAGGTCCCACCCCGCAGCTCGCCTGCCGGCGCCCGGCGGGAGCCCTGCCCCGACTGCAAACACGGCGCTGCCCGGCGCAGACGGGTCCCTCCCTCACCTGTGCACGTGTCCCTCCCTCACCTGTGCACAGCCCGGTCCCCATCCCTGCTCCTGGGCTGACTGGAACGTGGCTTTGCAAACCCAGCCAGCCCGTGGTGGTGGCCTGTGCTTCACCCAGAGCAGCGCTCATCAGCTGCTCCGAGTCTACCTCGAGCTCACTTGTCTCTCATTAGATTTGATTGCAAATCAAACACAATTTAATTAGCAGAAAGGCAAACAGACACTTCCAATGACTGCCTGATCATCCAGCTAATGACTGTGAGATCAGCAGATGTGATTGCAAACCCCTACACTTACTGGAAAATGAAATGAAGATGCCACTTGCATCCCGGTTGCACAACACCACTGGCGCCTCCTTCCCTGGCGTCCCTGTGCCATCTTCCAGGTGGATGGGCCATGCAGTTTTCCATCTCTCATTAAACCAATGCAAAGACTCTGTGAAGACCTACTTATACCTAGGGCAGGTTTATTTTAGGTCAAGGGAAAAGTTTCCAGGGGTCACAAAGAGATTTAGGAACAACAACCCCTCCTGCCTTTGCCTCATGACGTGAGATCTTTGGACCCCAAAGCTCCTGAGAAGGCATCACATGAGAACTCGGCTCCTTGTCCAAACCCTGGTGCATTAGATCTGAGGAAAAGATTCCTGGGTCAAAGTAATTTTGGAAATTGGGTTTAAACTGCTGGTTCTCACAGGCTTTCCTGTGCCAGGGTTGCCTACAGCCGTGTGCTTGAGCAAAGAGCCCTGCTCCCCTGTGCTCCCTGCTTGGTTTAGCATCTCTGGGCTGATCACATCGTGCTCTTTCCTCTACAGTGGTCTCTCCCCTTTCCAGGCATCCTGGCAGCCCAGTTCACCTCCCTCCTCCTCAGGTGGGTTCCCCGCTCCCTGTGCACCACTCAGCAAGGTCTCACTGATGTACCACAGCAGCAGTATTTTCCCTTCCCAGATGGACTGGAAACCTTTCCACTTTGAGCTCATCCAGTCCAACCATGAACCCAACACTGACCAGTCCCCACTGACCCATGTCCCTCAGCACTGTGTCTACACAACTCTTCAATCCCTCCAGGGATGGGGACTCCACCACTGCCCTGGCCAACCCCTTCCAATGCCTCAGAGCCCTTTCAGCAAAGAAATTCTTCCTCACATCCAATCTCCACTGCCCTGGGCACAACTTGAGGCCATTTCCTCTTGTCCTGTCCCTTGGTCCTTGCTTGAACAGACCCACCCCCACCTCTCTGCACCCTCCCTGCAGGGACTTGGACAGAGCCAGAAGGTCTCCCCTCAGCCTCCTTTTCTCCAGGCTCAGCACCCCCAGTTCCCTCAGCTGGGAACTCAGCACACTTGTGCTCCAGACCCTTCCCCAGCTCCGTTCCCTTCTCTGGACACGCTCCAGCACCTCCAGGTCCTTCTTGGAGTCAGGGGCCCAACACTGAACCCAGCACTCAAGGTGTGACCTATAACTACCTTGGGCTGACTCAACCACTGGGTCTCCAGCTCAGGACCCTGTGGAGAGGCAGACTGCACCTTAGTCCCAGAGCTCCTGTGCCCACCTAGTTTTCTTTCTTTATCTTTCCCCTAAAGCCTTGCAAATGCCTGGTGCTGGATTCCTCTTCTCCCATGGGATACAGCCCCCATCCCAAAGACACTTTGTGCCCTCACTGCAGAAGAAGCAGCATTTGTTCTTCCTGAATTTGGGTGCAGCCACACTCCCCCCCTGCAGCCCTGCTGATCGGCAGCAAACCTCTGGACTCTCCTCCCTCCCTGACACTGCTGTCCCCATGCCCTCATGTTGTCACTGGCCATCCTGTGTTTGTCATAAATTGTCATTGTCCTCCTGGAAAGCTCAGAGTGGGAGATGTCTGAGCTCCAGGGCACTGAAGCCCTGCGGGGCTGCCCGTCCTTCAGCTCCATGGCTGAGGGGTGTAAATCAATCTCAAAACCCTGCAGCCAATTTTCATTCTCCTTGCACATCCTCATCTTTCAGTGCAGACTTCACTTGCCGCTTTTCAGGCTCTTTTCTTTCCTTGCAGACTCTCCACTCTTTCCAGGTCCCCTCCTCAGTGGACAGACATTGCTCCTTTGCTAGAGGAGAGCCCTCACCAGCCTCTCCCTTGTGCTTGAGAGGGAGAGTTTAGGTGGATTGGCAGCTTTGTGTTCATTAAATCCCAGCTCTTTCCTACCTTGGCATGCTTGACTTCCCAGATCTGCCCAGCTGCAGTAACCAGGTCCCCTCACTGGTCCTGATTTGAGCTTGTTCACAGCCACCAACCTGCTCTGACTGATCTTCTCGTTGACGCACAATGGCAGTGACTCATGCCTACCCCAGCTGAAGTCATTTTCTCAGATGGCTCCTCTAACACCAGCCTGGTTTTCAGTAACAGGTACAAAAAATGCCATCAGCTCTCTTCACGCTGTGACCTGGTGCAGAGACACGTGAGATGTCACATCCAAGGATGTCTGTAACGACCGTAGATCACAACGCTGTGGTTTATAACTCCCCCCCAAGGCTTACTCCTCCTGGAAGAATTTTTCTCCTGGGTCTTTGTTCTCACCCCAGTCTGGCTGGGGGATCTGCACTGTCTGGGCAGACCTTCCTTTCCCTCCTTCCCCAGGTGATTGAGATCCAGGAAGATCTTTTGATGTTGCCTTTCAACACCTTATGCTGTGCTACCGTTCTTCCTCACCTCCCTTTCTGGCCCTCTCCTCCTGTGACCTCCATTGCCCCTGCTCTGGGCACACCAGCTATTTCTGACCTGTGGAAACATCCAGGAACATCCCAGAGAAGTTGGAGAAGCTGTGGCTGCTCCTCCCTGGAAGTGTTCTGGGCCAGGTTGGATGAGGCTTTGAGCAACCTGGTCTAGTGGAAGCTGTCCCTGCTGCTGGCAGGGGGGTTGGGACTGGATGAGCTTGAAGGTTCCTTCCAACCCTGACCATTCTGTGCTTCTGTGACCTACTGTCATGGGTGGCTCTGTGTAGTAATTTGAGTTCCTCCATGTCAGCTCTGCATGAGGCCACAGTTGTTTGTGTTATTCCTGTGGACCATCTGCTCTCCCGAGCCAGAGGAGACACCAGCCTGTTGCTGCCCGTGCCGCTTTCCCCGTGGCTCTCATCTCTGCAGCTGCTTCCCTTCCCTCTGTGGTTGTGCCCTTGTCTACCAGCTCCTACTCTTCCAGCACAACCCAAACCAGCGTGGAGAGTACCTGCCTCTCCTTGACCTCCATTCCCTCTGTGGTGGAGAGCCTGGCACCAGACCCCTGAAGGCTTCTCCCCTCCCACTGGCGTGTCTCTGTGTGAGGAGCAGGGTGTCCGTGGGGACTCCCAGCTGCTCAGGAACCCCAGCCCTTGCTGCAGCACCCAGCCTTGGGCTGGCTGCTCCTCCCTCCCTGCTCACACACCCACCCCACCGCTGGGCACCAGGACAGACCCACAGCCCACCCCTGAGCCTGCCCACAGCGTGGTGGGGTTGTCCTTCTTCCCTCTTGCAGGGAGCCTGCCATGTCGTTTGAGGTGCTCAAGTCTGCTCAGCCTGGCACCCACCTCCTCTTCACTCCTGGCTGATGCTCCCTCACTTCTCTCTGGGAGGACCTTGTGGTGGCTCTGTCAGTGCCAACAGCTTCTTGCAGACTTCTGTGAACCCCTGATCATCTGCTCACTGCTCTCCCTGTGGCTTTGGGTTCACACTCAAAACCTTCTGAATGTCACCTTCATTTATCCCTGAGCTCCATTCATCCCTGAGCTTTAGGTTCAGAGACTCGCCCTTTTCCTCCAGGCTGCTGTCTCTGCTTTTCCTTGCCACCTCCAAGCCTGCTTGAACTACACAGTCACCTTCAGATGCCTTTCTGGTCCTCCTGTGATCCCCAGAGGTCCCTGCCTTGCATTGCTTTCTAAGTGTGAACGCGAGGTTGACATCTGCAGTGCAATGTTTGCGAGTAGACAACTTCTTTGTCTGTAACCTTCAAAGATTTCTTTTCTGTTGGTGGTTTTTGGGGTTTTTTTGAGATCTGTTCCTACAGTTTGTGGTGGAAAGAGGAAGCAGGAGATCTTTCTGTATCTTCACTAAGGGTGTGAACACAACTTGCTCCCATGAAGGGCAGCAAATGTTCAGCAAGGCAGGGTCCAACCTCTCACATTTTGTGGGATCTTCAGACCACGCTCCAGTTGCAGCCCAGGAAACCTGGAGCAGGGGAGGGGCTGCTCCCGTCCTCTCTCATTTAACAGTCCCTGGGATCCTTACTGACCACAGTGGTGAGGTCTCCGCTCTCTCTGGTGTCCTTCAGGAGACACAGAGTTGGGGGTTGCCTTGAGGATTGAAATCCCATGAGCTGTGACCCGTCACCTGCCCCCAGAGATGTGTCCCCTCAAGCCCCTGGAGCAAGGTGTGAGGAGTGTTGGGGCAGTGGCACAGCTTCAGCCCACCACACAGCAGAGCTGAGGGCTGGTGATGCCCCATGGCAGGCGTGAGTGCTCCTCATCCTTCTACCTGTTCTCATCTCCTCCTGCTCTCCCCATAGATGAGCCTCGAATCCCTGCAGCAGGGAAATCTCAGCAGCCCCACCGTGTTCCTTCTCTTGGGGTTTTCCAGTGCCTACAGAGCACAGGTGACCCTCTGCCTGTGCTTCTCACTCATTTACCTGGTGACAGTGCTGGGGAACCTGCTCATCATGACCCTCGTCTGCCTGGACACCCACCTGCACTCCCCCATGTATTTCTTCCTGGGCCACCTCTCCTTCCTGGACATCTGCTACTCCTCCGTCACTCTCCCTAAGATCCTCCGAGACTCCTTCTCACTGCAGAAAACCATCTCCTTCGTGGGCTGCATCACACAGATCTACTTCTTCCTTTGCTTCGGGGGCTCCGAGTGCGTGCTCCTGGCTGCCATGGCCTATGATCGGTACCTGGCCATCTGCCACCCCCTCCACTACCCAGCACTCATGAGCAAGAAGATGTGTCACTGCTTAGTGGCCGTTTCATGGCTGAGTGGCTCCCTCTCGTCTCTGATCCAGGCCTTGCTCACAGCCCACTTGCCCTTCTGTGGGTCCAACGTGATTGACCACTTGTTCTGCGAGATGCCCTTCTTGCTGAAGGCATCCTGCAGCCCCAACGCTCCCCTCAACAAGGCCCTCTTGTACTCCTTGGCTGGGACTATTGCCATGGGCTCTTTCCTCCTTACTCTCGTGTCCTACGTCCGCATCCTCGGGGTTGTCCTGCGGAAGGGCGCGGGGACGCAGAGGGCCTTCGCCACCTGTGCCTCCCACCTGAGCGTGGTGTCCCTGTTCTTTGGCACCGGGGCCATTGCGTACCTGGTGCCTCACTCCAGTGGCTCCAAGGCGATGGATGAGATCCTGGCCCTGCTCTATGCCGTCGTGACCCCCATGCTCAACCCCATCATCTACAGCTTGAGGAACAGTGAGGTCAAAGAGGCCACCAGGAAAGCTCTGCACAGTGGGGTGTTACAGATGTCTACCAAGGGTGTAAACGTCACCATTGAGCAACCCCCACCCTCCCCCTGGCAAGGATGTGGCTCTCGGTGACCCCACACATGAGGGTCTGGGGCTCCTCCTTGGGCGGTGCTGGTGGCAGCAGAGCTGGTGGCTCCTCACTCTGTCTCATCAACACATCCAATGTCCAGACCCACCATTGCCCAGTGGAGACTCGGGGGCTGGAGAGCTACTTCACATCATCATAGGATCCCAGACTGGTTTGGGTTAGAAGGGACCTTAAAGCTCACCCAGTCCCAACCCCCCTGCCATCAGCAGGGACACCTTCCACTAGACCAGGTTGCTCAAAGCGTCCAAAGCTCAAAGCCATCATCCCCCTCTGTGTCTGAAGGCCCCTGGCACAACTGGCTTGGACTCACAGTGCCAGCTGCAGAAAGCCGAGCTCACGCAGGTATGGCCTGGGCAGGTGAGCTGTGTCCCATCCCAGGAGCCAGGTACTGTCCCTCCAGCATGGAGCACTGCAGAGGTCCTCACCCTCCCAGACCAGTGGCAGATGGGTGGCAACCAACATCATCCAGAGACCTGCAGAGACTGGGAGGAGATGTTGTAAAATCACTGATTGCTTGGCCACGGGAGTTCTCCCAGTGAGTAATTCCAGGACCCTTTTTCCTAAGAAACAGGAGGAGCTGCACTGGCTGTCCACAGACTGCCCCTGGTGTGACGGTGCCCCTGGTGTGACGGTCCCCTGGTGTGATGATGCCCCTGGTGTGATGGTGCCCTGGTGTGATGGTGACCCTGGTGTGACAGTCCCCTGGTGTGATGATGTCCCTGGTGTGATGGTGCCCTGGTGTGATGGTGACCCTGGTGTGACAGTGCCCCTGGTGTGATGGTGCCCCTGGTGTGACGGTGCCCCTGGTGTGACGGTGCCCCTGGTGTGACAGCCCCTGGTGTGACGGTGCCCCTGGTGTGACGATGCCCCTGGTGTGACGGTGCCCCTGGTGTGACAGTGCCCCTGGTGTGACGGTGCCCCTGGTGTGACAGTGCCCCTGGTAAGCCCTGGGGGTTTCCAATCATGCCTCCAGGCCAGGGCTTTGCCAGGCTCTCTGGAAGGAGCTGGTTGTTGTTCCTCAGCGGAGCTTTCTGCGGTGAAACGCTGCAGAGCGCAGCGGAGCCGCCCGGCCGCTCGCATCTCCCGCTGAGTGGTGGGAATCTCGTCTGGGCTGGACCTGCAGACGCTGCAGAGCCGGATGTCTTCCCCTTAATGCAATAAAATATGTATCAGCAGGAGAACCATTGATCTCTGTAGAGTCAGGAGTCAGCGTTCATCCTGGGAACGGGGAGCTGCTTCCACACGCAGAATGGTGGCGATGAGGCAGGAGCAGGGGTTGTACTGGAGTTTGACTGGGAGGACGGACGAATCCAGCTCTTGATGCACCTTCAGGAAGGACTCAGGGGCTCCCAGAAGCACACAGAGCTGGGAAGAAGTTACCTGGTGGTCATAAATAAATGGGTGTGGGAGGATGCTGTGACCACTGCTCAGTGTGTGCACTGATAGGTCTGCAGGCACGGCGGAACGCGTCCTCCTCGGGCCTCGGCCGAGCGCTGCCTCGGGGTTTCTTTACAAGTAAGACTCTGTGAGACTCCTCCTTAGCAGAAACGATGGGAACTGGTTTCCTGTGACTGAAAACACCCCCATCCCTGATGGAACAAGGATTTATCAGTAGGAACCAACATGCCTTATCCCACCTTGGTGAGGATGCAACACATCCTCCTGGAGCACATGGACAGGGCAGGGGCAGCTGGGGAACATCTACAAAATCAGCAGCTCCTTCAGAAATAAAGCAGGAATTTCACATCCCTTCCCACCCACAGTCCCCAGGACAGGGTGAGCCAGAGCCATCTGCAACCCCTCTGCTCTCCCTGCTGATGGGGAAACCTGGGATTTCATGACGGCTCCTGCCAGTTGGAGCGACTTTAGGATGTGGCTGGGTCGGGACCTCTGGAGGTGACAGGCAGGGAAAGAGGATGGACAACCTCTGTGGCAGGGAAGGGTCAGGAAGCACCAGCCTGGAGTGTGCTCCATGCTCAGCCTTCATCAGCTCCTGACACCACGATATGGCCCAGCAGAGCTCACTGTGAAGACCAGCAGCATCCCCAGGGGAAAAAGAACCAGACACCCCTTTATCAGGCCCCTCTGTGGGGCAGTACCACTGCTTCCTCTAGAACAGTGGTCTCAGAAGGGGGGTGCACACACCCCAGGGGGGGTGCAAGACAATCCTTTGGGGTGCAGGAAGAAAGTATTTTTGGTTCCATTAATAAATAAAGTCAAATAAAATTTTAAAACTAGTGGTTATTTAATCTTTGTCTTGTCCTTTTAAAATATCTATTGCTGTGCGTGTTTTATGGTGTACATGTAATTTATGAATAAACATCCATATATTGGGGTGCCTGCTCTAAAGCTTTTCACTGATGAGGGTATGTGACCAAAAAAGCTTGGAGAGCACCGCTCTACACCACCACATCTGAGCAAAGAAGAGTCAGGGGGAGTGAAGCAAAGGAAGATTTAGGGATGAAATGGGGATCACTTATGCAGATGGGACCTCTCCAGGCCCTGGGACCAGGTGGGACACACCCCAGGGTGCCAAGGAGCTCATTGGGGGCTCTCCATCACCCTGGAGCCTCTTGCTTTGACCCCATGGAAAGCACCAGTGGGGCTGAAGCTGGCAGGGAATTTCTCACCTCCTTCTCTCTGCCCTCTCACAGAGGACCTCTGGCTCAGAGCTCTGGGATCTCTCTGGCTCAGAGCTCTGGGATCTCTCTGGCTCGGAGCTCTGGGATCTCTCTGGCTCGGAGCTCTGGGATCTCTCTGGCTCGGAGCTCTGGGATCTCTCTGGCTCGGAGCTCTGGGATCTCTCTGGCTCGGAGCTCTGGGATCTCTCTGGCTCGGAGCTCTGGGATCTCTCTGGCTCAGAGCTCTGGGATCTCTCTGGCTCAGAGCTCGGTAGGAACAGGCTGCAGATGGGGAGGGAACCAGCAGTGACGTTACCTCTGCACTGGCCATTGCACAGACGTGATGAGGTGTTTGCTCTCTGCACCTGAGGAGCTTGTCTTTCTCACAGGTGTGCTGGAGATGAAGGTCATTTCCTTGCTCCTGGAGTTGATATTTTTGTTGATGCTCCAGCTGAAAGCATGTTTTGATGGAGTGAAGGCAGTGCCACTGGGAGGAGCTTTCCCATAGTGGAGGATAGGGAAAGTGCCTTGCTCGGACTTGGTCTCCACAAGGGAGCAGAGGTCAGACAAAACCCACCTGCCTGTTTTTGCAAGAACCCCAGTTTCTGCTGGATGTCAAAGTCCCTCAGGCCTCCTGGCAATTGACAGCACCATGTTGGGGTGCCTGAAGTCTTTAGTGGGGGAGCTGGAGGGCTGGTGAGGGTCCCAGAGTACCGGGGTTTGGCCAAGCAAACCTTGCATGGGATTATCTCTTTACAGCAGACCGCTGCTCTGCCTGGCAGAAGAGGTGCTTGTCCACCCATCAGCAGCCTGGGCAGAGGGGGCAGTGAGGGGTTCCTGCTCCACCCCTGAATCTCTCGTTGCTTTCCATATTAACCAGTGCTGAGCCATTCTCTCCAGTGCACTGGGAAGCGGCGTCCCATCACCATGGCTTCCTGCTCCAGCTGGATCAAAGATCTCAAGAAAAATGGGAAGATGTCCATGAGTGCCACATTTCACCATAACAGTGACATAATCATCAAAGCTTTAATTCCTGGGTGAGTGTCAGTGCAAATCTCCTCATTCACTGTGGCACCCACCGGGGCTCCTCTCCTTGCTCTTGACCTTGGTTCGCTCTTGAGTCCTTCACAAAACAGAAAGACCCACGGTGGTTCCAGGGGGTCATTTCTTGCCCTCCTGGGAAAACACATGTGCCAACTGTGTGCCTGGAGCAGAGCTGTCAGGAACTGGTCCCTCGCCTCCATCCTGGGATGGTGATCAACCAGCTGCAGAAAAACACCGTGGACATGGACACCGGCCACGTGGCTGGAGACTCCAGGAGCTGAGACCATATGGGCTGCACTGCCAGAGATCTGCAGCCAGGCAGGAGATGTCCAACCACTGCTCCTGCTGCCAATTTAGCCTTGAGATACAGCCTCGAACATGGAGCAAGGGGCTGTGCCAGGAACCCCTCCAGACCGTGGGGGAGGTTTGCTCCTTCGGGTCACAGGTGGAGTGAGAGAATTAACTCAGCCCTGGGTGTGTGTAAAGCACCTTTGAGTGGGCAGCATCATGGACTGGAGAAGCATCACTAAATCCAAGAATTTAGAAACATCTTTGTATTTAATCTGTCTTTACCACTGCAGGATTGACTCCAGTCCCCATCCTGGGACTGTGTCTGAGAACAGTGGCCAAAATCAGCCAAACTTCTCAGTGGAGATGACTGATGTGGCTTCACATGCTTCAGAGATCTGAAGTGAAAATTTGTTTTGTCTTTGTCTAGCACTGGCTAGAGGATCCCCCCTCCATTACCTCTAATTCAGACCAATTAATTGGGTGATGATCCCATTCCTCCTAGAAAGGTGTCCAGTCTTGGTTAGAAGACTATGAGAGATGGAAATCTTAGAATTCCCTTGACAGATTCCTCCCAGCCACCCCTGACATTGCTAATTATGCCTTGTCTCTAATTGGAATTGCCTGTGCTCAAGCCTCAGGTGCAGCTTCATACCTTCCCCAGAAGCTGCTTGTGCTGGAGCAACCAAACAACCTCTCAAGCTGGTTTTTGAGGGGGCCCACTGGGAAAGCTGAGGGCTTTGCATGCCATCAGCTAGAGTCCCATGGTCTTAATTTGCTCTCCAGACCTGCAGGATGAAAGCAGAGGATGATGGTTCCTAAATAAACCTGATCCATCTGGTCAATGCACACAATCCCATAAGTACCAGGGGAGCACGAGGGAAGAGATGGGACCTGACCTGGCAGCAAGGCTTAAACCCCTCCCAGAACCACGCACAAACACCCCTGTGAGCTGCTCCCCACCGTGTAGGTGGCAGTTCCATGTGCCAGGGATTTCCATGCCGCGCTCCCTGGGCCCCCCACGCCAGCTAACGGGGCTGCCCTGGGAACATCTCCACCCCGGCGCAGGGACGCCGGTCCCAGAGCCCAGCCCAGCCCCACGCACCCTCCCAGCTCTCTGGCTCTCTCCAGGGAGCGTGCTGGGGTCATGATTTGGGGGTCATGCCATCTGGGGCAGAAAGGTCCCTTTGCTGTGAGGCACAGTGGGGCCACGTCACAAGATGTCCCAGAAGATGTCCCACGGCGTGGTGGCTGTGAGCATGCAAGGGCCTGGTCATCAGTGAGGGGTGGTGCTGGGTTAATTCAGGGAGAGGTTGTCCAGGAGCATCCTCAGACAGAGTCCCAACCTCCAGCAGGTGAGACTCAGTGCTGGGGGACCCCAGATTCTCTCTTGGTGCAGTTGAGTCCCAGCAGGTCTCCCATGGAGGGGTAAGAGCCTGAAGTTCACAGATCTGGACTGTTAAGGGTGTGCTTTGTTCCCAAGACTAAATAAATGACTTTTTTTAGGCTCTTCAGGGTTTAGGAGCCCTGATGATGGTCTGCAGGGAAGAAGTGATGCTTCTCACAAGCACAGTAAGAACTGGTGGCTTTTAGGGGGCTGCAGCCCTGGGTGGTCCCAGGTCCATGGGGTCACCCTGAGGGGGAGACATCCTGGCCAGGGCGTCTGGAAGTGACCATGTCCCACTGCCAGGGGAGAGGCACTGGTGGTCCTGGGGACAAGGCTGGCATGTGAGGAGGTCCCACACTGTGCCAAGGGGGAGGCAGTGGGGACAGGTGAGGATCTGGAGGCTGGTGGGTCGACAGAGAGGACTCTGGGGACTCAGTCAGGGGTGCACAGAGGGTGATGAAGGGGGGTAAGAGATGTGCAAGGGGGCAGTGCAGGGGTGCTGGGTATGTGGGGGCAGAGGAGGGGTGCAGGGGATGCTGGGTGGAGGGGATTGGATGCAGGGGATGCAGGGGATGCAGGAGTGCAGGGTGAGGCTCCAGCGGGCAGGACATGTCTGAGGAGATGTGCAAAGCCACTCCAGGAGCTGCTGGAGCAGCAGGAGCCCCAGGCATGGGGAGGGTCAGCCTGCATCCCTGTGGGAGGTCATACCTAGAGCTCATCCCCTCCCCAAACCACACCTAAAACATCCCACCACTTTCTCCTGCAGGGAGAGGTCTCACCAGCTGTGGCCTGGCCCATAGGGACCATGCCAGCCACACCAGCCTCCTCCTCCGCTGGGACTGACCATCTCAGTGCTGCTTCTCTGCAGTGAGTGCTGGTGGAAGCACAAAAAGTGATGCCCAGAGGGGTGAGGGGCGCCGGGGACAGACCCTCCAACAAGCCTGTGCCAGTTGGACAGGAGCTGCTGGGTGGTTTGTCCCACTGCTGTGGGGGTGCTGGGGGGGCTGGGTGCTCTGTCAGGGCTGGATGTGACCTGCAAAGTGCTCCTGGTGCCACCCCATGGGAGGAGGAGGAGGTCTGGGGACATTTGGCCAGGCTGCAGCCACCTCTCTGGCCCTGCAGGTAGAGACACTGGAGTGAAACCCCTCGTGTTGGAGAAATTCAGGGACACCACGAGGCAAGGAGCACTGGCTGGTCCCAGAGGCGCGTGTTACAGCTGAGAAGCAATTCCTGAGCACAGAGCTCCAGCAGGTCAGAGAGCAAAGGGGACGCAGGGTCTCTCCTTCGGAAGTACAGTCCCGGGCTTGCCTGGATGGCTGGCAGGAGAGAAAGGCCAAGGAAATTAAGGAAGAAATTAAATTTTAGTAGATATTTAGTCTGCTGGGAGCAGATGACAAGGCTGCAAAATGTTGTCCCCACGGCTGGCCCCGCACCATGCTGTCACCCATCTCTGCCTGCACCTTGGTGGCAGCAAGGGCCATGGGCAGCAGCTGCCCCTGCCAAAGCCCAGCCCGGTGTCCCCAGCACACCGCATCCCTGGCCGCTCGCTCTCCGCAAACCTTGGCAAGGCTGGGAGCAGGCTGGCGGCTGCCAGGGCACCGCTGACGCTCTAACGGGGCTCCTGCCGCGAGCGCCGTCAGCTGGGGCCGAGCCCAGCCGTGCCGCGGGGAGCCGGGCGTGGGAATCCCGGCACCGAGGATCGGGGACTGAAACGGCAGCACGTGCTGGCCAGCGGGGTCCCGGGCGGCAGGTCCCGCCGGGCATCGTGTCCTCTTGCTCATGCCAAGATCTCAGGTCTGTGCCTGGAGCACGGGGCCGGAGCTGGGATGCCGGGGCTTTGCCAGTCTCAGCACCTGCGGGGGAACCCCTTGCCCAGCCCCAAGCATCTCACTACGCACAGGGACACTGGGGACAACAACCTGGGATCCCTTCTGGACACGGCAGTCAGCATGGCTGGGGTGTCCACGGGGTGTTCCCGGGGCTGGGGTGTCCACGGGGCGTTCCCGGGGCTGGGGTGTCCACGGGGCGTTCCCAGGGCCGGAGCTGCAGAGGCACATCCCCACCGAGCACCCGCTGTCCTGCAGCCGGCTCGGACATCTGTGCTCCGAGGAGGACCCAGGGGTTGGAACACAAACCCTGCTGGTGTGTAAGACCCAACATGTGTGAAGAGGGTTTGGAAGGGAGGTCACTTTGCAGGGACACAGGGATGAGGCTGTGACTGGGAAGGAAAGGGGGGTTTTGGCCATGCACGGCTGGCCAAGGCCAGTGGCTGTGGCTGAGATCTGAGAAACTCATCACTCACAGCCAGGTGCTGCAGCTGCCTGGCAGCAGGGACAGGACACGACACCTCCTGCCATCAGCCCAGGCACTGTCCCAGCAGCAATGTCACCCCCCATGCAGGATTTCCCAGCCCCTCATCCCCAGTTCATGCCATTCACAGAATCCCAGAATTGCCTGGGTTGGAAAAGCCCTTTTAGGATCATTGAGTCCAACCATGAACCCAACACTGACCAGTCCCCCACTGACCCCTGTCCCTCAGCACTGTGTCGACACAACTCTTCAATCCCTCCAGGGATGGGGACTCCACCACTGCCCTGGGCAACCCCTTCCAGTGCCTCAGAACTCTTCCAGCAAAGAAATTCTTCCTCACATCCCATCTCAACTGCCCTGGCCACAACTGGAGCCCATTTCCTCTTGTCCTGTCCCTTGCTCCTTGGTTGAACAGACCCACCCCCACCTCTCTCCACTCTCCTTGCAGGGACTTGGACAGAGCCAGAAGGTCTCCCCTCAGCCTCCTTTTCTCCAGGCTCAGCACCCCCAGTTCCCTCAGCCGGGAACTCAGCACACTTGTGCTCCAGACCCTTCCCCAGCTCCGTTCCCTTCTCTGGACACGCTCCAGCACCTCCAGGTCCTTCTTGGAGTCAGGGGCCCAACACTGAACCCAGCACTCGAGCTGCGCCCTCACCAGTGCCCAGCGCAGGGGGACGGTCCCTGCCCCGGTCCCGCTGGTCACACGTTCCTGACACGGACCCGGACCCCACGCTCCCCTGTGATGCTGCGAGGGGAGGGCGGCGGGGCGGGGCTCGGTGGCGTGGGGGAGGCCCCCCGCGGGGCAGTACCGGGGCGTTACCGGCACCGCCCACCCCGCCGCGCCCCGCCCCGCCGCTGCCGCCGCCGCCCGCAGCCCCCGCGCCCGGTGGAGAATGGTGGCGGCCCGGGGCGCTGCCGCCCGTCGCGGAGCGTTGTTGCTGCTTCTCGCCGCTCTCGGGAGCTGCCACCTCCGCCTCGCCCGTGCCGGTAAGAGCCTTTCGGTCCCCACTCGTGTCCTCCCTCCCCCTTGGAGGTGCGCGGATGCTCGTGTCCCCTTCCCAAGGGACCCGCGTGGCTCCTCCCACGACGAACCTGCTGCCCCCCCCCCCCATCACCAATCCCCACCCCCACGAGGGCTCAGCATCCGTGGGTGCTCAGGCTCCCACCCACTCGTGGGGGGGTCAGCGGGTCCCTTCCCGCTGGGTCCGGAAGCTGCCGTGGGTTGGGGTCCGCTCAGCATCCTTCCGTGGGTCGCGCATCCCCACGGCCTGTAAGCAAGGTGGGGATCAGCCCGCGGGTTCCCCCACGCAGCCGGTTCCCGGCCAGGCCCCGCAGCGCCATCGCCCTCCTGCCCGCAGCTGCAGGCGGGGACCTGGCAGCGGTTGGCACCGGCGCAGGGCTGGTCCCCGGCAGCGGTTCGGGGTGGCGGGGAGACCCACAGACACGGGACCAGGGAGAGAACGTGGGCCTGGGGGAGTGGCACTGCGCTGTGACCCTCCTGAGGCACCGTTATTGGGGAAAATAAAATCAAATAGGGAAAAATAAAATAAATCAAATCTCAAAGTAAACAAAAAACCCCAAATGACGCCTTTGTGGTGACTGAGCCATCCGAGGGGGCTGCCAGGAGGCTGTGCCAGGCCAGAGCACCCCATCTGCCCCCCTGCCCAGAGTCGCTCCCTCGAGGGGAGCAGCAGCAGCATTGTCACTCCGCGGGGCTCAGTCGGTGACAGAGGTGTTTCTCCTCTCTCCCTGGGCACAAAACATGCCTGGCTTTCATTTCCCTCCCAGCAGCACCACCCCAGCCACCTCTCTGTTTTCTTAACGGTTGTTTTGGGGATTTCAGGTTTGCTTTTCTTTCTGTTTTTTTGTTTTTGTTTTTTTTTTTAATTTTGGGGTCTGGGTTAGTGCATTTCCCCTCCCGGTGGGTCCAGCCCTGGCTGTGTGCCATGGCCCCTCGCTCTGTGCCCGCTGCCAGGGTGTGCGAGGTCATGATGGGCATTAACTGCACCGTTCTCAAAACCCAGCCCCCTGGCATTGCTGCTGGCAGAGAACCCCGGGGGCTGCCCATGCTGGTGGGGTGCAGGGCGGGAGGTGTGGTGGCCCTGGCGCGGTGGCCCTGGCGCGGTGGCCCTGCCAGCAGGACGGTGTGTCTCGGGCAGGTGCTTTCCGCCTCGCTGGAGCTGGGCAACACCTCCTGGCTCCCAGCACTGTTTGTGGCTCCGGTATTGTTCTCCCAGCCCTAGCTCACCAGAGCGCCGCACGCCGGGGAGGGCAGTTTGCCGTGAGCGGGGCCGCTGCGGCCTCGCCGTGCTCCTGCCCGCTCCATGGCAGGGTGAGGAGGTGCAATATATATATATATATTTTAAATCTCCCAGTGGTTCAAAACATCCAGGTGTCTCCAGGCTGGGGGCGGAGGTGGGGGTGCTCCTGCACTCTCCCTCTTCCCACGTGTCGTGGGGTGCTCCAGCCGGGGGTACCGCTGACGCAGGCTGTGGTGGGGGGACAAGGATCCGGGTGGCTCTGGTGCAGCCACCGGTGGTGCCGTGTAATCTCTGCTACCTCTGAATTGAAGGGGTCGGGGGACACAAACTGGCCTGGCAGTGTGGCTGGGGGGGACCCCTCGAGGGGCTACTGGTGGGGCTGTGCCTATGGGCTGTCATGGGGGGGAGGTAGCAGAGTTTCTTCTTCCCTTCTCCTCCCCTTCCCAGCCCCGGGTGGCTGCCGGAGACCCAGGGCCTGGATTATCGCCCCGGCAGCTGGGTTATTGCCCGCTGTGGGCGCACGCTGGGTTGGGATGGGATGGATGATGGAACCTCCTTCCCCTCAGCGAAGGCTGGGGATGGTTTCTTTGTGCTGTTTCCAGTCATGTCATCGTTGTACTGCCTGGAAATGCCGATGGCAGCATCCCGCTGCCGGAGGTCGGGTTTCTGCGGCACACGGTGCTGACGAGCTCTGGGCTGGTTTCTCCTCAGGCAGCCACAGGAGCATCCCTGGGATGCTGGGCAGGGAAAGGAGTCGCTGTCCTGTCCCCGCAGCCTTCTCCCCCGGCACGGCAGGGCAGGGGAAATGCTGGCAGTGTTAGAATTTCCCTTCCCAAGGGGATGGGGCAGAGCTCAGCTTTCTCTGGGGATGCTGCAAGGTGGAGGTGTCACGGCCAGAAGCAGCTCCTGCTCCAGGTTTGCCAGTGAAGCTGGCTCCTGGCAAGGACAGAGCCAGAGGAGAAGGTCCTGGACCACCATACCCATGTCCTCCTGCCTCTGCCACTTCAGCCAAGCTTTGTCAAACAGGGGCTGGCATCTCCTCCCCTCCTCCATCAGCTTCTGCAGTAGATGCCATCTCCTGGGATACAGCTGGCACACGGCACAGTGACATCCTCATCTTGCCCAGGGCCTAATCCAAGCTGGAGGAAGGGCAGTAGCAGGCTTTGGAGGTGGTGGAGCCTGTGGTTTAGTTTGGGTTGCTGCTCCTGAGTTGTGTTTTTTCCCCACGTGTCTCTATCCAGCACACCCAGCTTCGGGCAGAAGCGCTTCCTCGCTGCGTTTTCTGGCTGCATTTCCTGGAGCATTAGAGGGACTCGGGCTCCTCACCCCTTCTTGAGTAATTTGGTTGCCAAATTTCATCTATTATTATTATTATTATCAACAAAAAAAGATTTTCCAAATGGATGATGGGCCAGAAGCTCTTTTTTTAATAACCCTGAAAACCCCGGCCCCGCAGCCAGCACTTGACATCAGAAACGCCCGGAGAAGCCATTCAGCAAAAACCCGCGTGGTCCCTTCTGGTCCCAGTGACCCATTTGGCCACGTGTGCACTGCCAGCTCCTCTCTGCCTTCCTCCCTGTGCCGCTCCTTAGGGATGCAGCTGGGAACACGGATGCTGGTGCTGGTACCGGCTGCCCCAGCTCTGCAGTGCCACAGGGACTGGTCCAGTCCGGAGCTGGGCATGGCAAGGCAGGAGCCGTCCCCTGTGAAGTCCCCGTGGCTCAGCCCGCAGTGGGATTGTCCAGCTCTTGGCTTTTCATTTCCCTGCTTTGCCATCACCGCGCTGGGGACGGAGCCGCAGCGGAGCCGTGGTTGTCCCTGGGGACCAGCACCCTTGAAGCTGGGGCAGCTCCAAGCCCCTCTTGGTTGCATTGCAGCAGTGCCCGGTGCTGTGCCCGGTGCTGTGCCCGTGGCACTCGCAGGGGACTGGCTGCCTGGCAGAGCTTCCCAGGGTGGGCAGGGGTGGCTCTGAGCCCCCGGACATCACGCAGGTCGGGCTGCAGAAAGGGGGTATTTCCAGCCCCAA
The DNA here is from genome assembly GCA_907165065.1 of Caprimulgus europaeus. The sequence continues at coordinate 11,829,170 of OU015545.1, forward strand.
CTTTTTATTGAGACGCGGAGAAGGTTTTCTGTGTCCCACTGGTACTGGTGGCAATGGTGGGCAGTGGTGGGCGATGGTGGGCAATGGTGGTGATGGTGGGCAGTGGTGGGCAGTGGTGGGCAGTGGTGGGCAGTGGTGGCGATGGTGGGCAGTGGTGGGCAATGGTGGCGATGGTGGGCAGTGGTGGGCAGTGGTGGGCAGTGGTGGGCGATGGTGGCGATGGTGGGCAGTGGTGGGCAATGGTGGCGATGGTGGTGATGGTGGGCAGTGGTGGCGATGGTGGGCAGTGGTGGGCAGTGGTGGCGATGGTGGGCAGTGGTGGGCAGTGGTGGGCAGTGGTGGGCAATGGTGGCGATGGTGGGCAATGGTCCTGCTCAGTGGCATGCAGCCACCCTGCCCCTTCGAGCCCCACCATGGCTGCACATCGGGCTGTCCCCTGCCATGCTGGTGCAGACCAAGGGTTTCCCACGTGGCAACCGAGGTGCCAGTCCCAGTGCTGCACATTGCTCCTGAGTTTAATTTTCTGTGGGACTTTATTCCTGGAGATAACGTTCCCCTGACGTTCTCTGGGGTTACACTTGCTCAGTTGGCACCCACCATGACAAATGAGCCCTCGTGGGGAGGCGAGATATGGGGAGCTGGAGACGTGGTGTGGGGGCATCGGGTCAGGACCTGTGCCAGGGATCTGGACAGAGCTCCGTCTGCAGGTGTGGGGAGGGAGAAAGGATGGAAAAGATCCCCCATTTCCATGATCCCAATTCTCAATGCAGTCAGCATCGAGGAAGGGTTCATGGCTGACGGGAGAGGTGCGGTGAGTCCCTCCTCTCCCTTCACTGCCGCTTCCTGGGGACCCACAACCCCGGGTGTGCCCCAGCCCTGCCCTGTGGGTGCCGGTGTGGGGGGAGCTGGAGCTCCCAGGGATCGTGGTCCCAGAGCCTGGGAGATGCTGTGGTTACGCTGGGCAGGGTCAGGCCTTTCAGATCCGCAATTCCCTGGCAGCTCCGGGCGTGGGTTTGGGGTCTGCAGGTGGCCTGGAGGGTCTGGAGTGGGACCCTGGGCTATGCCCAGGGCTGCGCTGCCTGGAGGGACTCCCTGGACTACCATGGCCCCACAGAGCCACCCCCTCCCCAGAGCCACCCCCTCCCCAGGGACCCCTCGGTCCCCAGCAGTGCCTGGGTCCTTCGTGCAGCACAAAGGGAAGATGAGTCCGAGATGTTTACCCGAAATGGCTCTTCTGGGCCATGGGGGTATTAAGGGAGGTAATCGGCTTAGCTCTGCCACGTGCTCATGGGGGGGTGCTGGGGACAGGAGGGGTGACAGCGTGATAGAGGCACTGGGGACAGGGACGTTGGTGGTGCTGGGAATGAAAGGGGTGATGGGGATGTTTGGGTTAGGAGGGGTGACAGGGGTAGCAGGGGTGCCAGGGACAGGAGGGGTCACAGGGTGGCTGGTGTGCTGGGGACAGGAGAGGTATGGGGACACTGGGGACAGGAGGGGTGATAGCATTGTGGGGACACTGGGAACAGGAAGGTTGATGGGGATGCTGGGGACAAGAGGGGTGATGGGGATGTTGTGGACAGGAGGGGTGATGAGGGTGCCAGGGACAGGAGGGGTGACAGGGTGGCCTCTCCCCAGACACAAGGCACTGGGGACAGAAGCTGCCATGTGTCCCATCCCTGCGTTAATGCCATAAACACAGCACCCCAGTGCTTCATCCCCACAGGGGCTCTGCCTCTGGTCCCCAATGGGTGCAGTGGCTCCCCAGGGCTGGCTGTGCCCCAAAACCCCAGGACACGGCCCCAGCACTGCTGCCGGTGCCGGGGCATCTCCCTCCAGTGTCTGGGCTCTACCGACACCACGGGGGTGCCCAGAGCCCGGCTGGTGGCCCTGGGCCCGGGGCGAGCAGCTTCATGAGCCACCGATAATGGCAACGGGAAGAAACTGGCTGTTAAGAGCTGGGAATGGGTTTGAATTGGAGGAAGGAAATGCAGCCGGGGCAGGTCCCCATCCCTGTGTCCCTGTCCTTGCCTCTTCCTGTCCCCGAGCACCGGAGCACGCGGGCTGGCAGCTGCCCACTCTAACCAGTGCACCCCGTGGCGTGGTGCTGGGGTCTCTCCCGCATGGATGGAGGGGGCAGAGCCTTTGCGGGAGGGAGGTTTGCCCTTTGGTGGGGGACCCGTCACTTCAGGTGGGTGACATGTCAGCTGGTGTGCTGTCAGGGACACTGGCTTGTCACAGCACGGGGGTCCCCTGGGCTCTTGGCCCCCCTTCCCTTCCTATAGAAAGGAAACAGCAATAGAGGTGGAGGGCAAAGGTGGGGAAGGTGCTGCTCTCGCTGTGCACCCATAGCACCCATGGGTGCTGTCTGGGCTCAGCTGGGGTTTAGCAGAGGGGTGCTCCTGGGGAGACCATGGCTCTCGCATGCGGGAGGAGCAGCTCTGCCTGGGGAGCTCATGGTCTCACAGCTGGTGGGATTATTTCCCAGCCACCCGCTAAGCCGGGAGAGGGGGCGGCGCCGGGCCACTGCCCGGTAACGTAACCCGTCCTGCGGCCGTAACTCTTGGCTTCCTGGCTGGGAAGGAGAGGATTTCCCTGAGCCAGGAAGGGGGCTCGGGGACACGAGGGATAACACCCAACAGAAATCTCCAGGTCCAGCTGTTTCAGCGCTGTCTGCAGCCCTGTCCCAAGAGCCTCGGGATGCTGCATTCACGAGCACCCCCAGGATGCAGCTGTGCACCCCGCAGCCCCAGAGATTATGGGGTCCCCCCAGTTTCTGCCCCTGCAGGACACGATGTCCCACGGGTCTTTATCTCTGGTGGCAGCTGAGCCACGGGGTGGGGTGAGGGGGTCCCTACTTTCCCGCCTGCCTCTTGCCTTGCCCGTCTGTGGGGATGTGGGCTGCCCACCCGGGGGTCCCCACTCACGTGCCATTGGAAAGCCATAAAGGTCATCCCCCATAGACCCCGAGCACCTGCTGGTAAGTGGCTGTGTCCCCACACCCCCATTTCAGGGTGACAGGCTGGTGGGAGAGCTGAGGCTGGTGCCAGGTGTGAGGCAGGACAGACGGACACCCCATCCCGAGCGAAGCCACCTGTGCTGCTGCCCCCACGTGCGAGCTGCCCGAGGGGGTTTCATCAGCAGCGTCGTGCTGGTGCCTCTTTACCAAAGCTGCAAAATGTCCCCCAGCCGCGTGGGACGGCGCTGAGGCGTGGGAGGGTTTGGCTTTGCCAAAGAGCATCTGGCCCCGTGGGCACAGCGGTGCTGCGCCGGGGAGCTGCCGCGCCGGGGTTTGGTTTCCAGCCTGGCAGTGGGAGCTCACGGCTGCTCTGTGCCAGCCTGGCCGTGCCCAGCAAGGAGAGCTGGCTGGTGGCCGTGGCTCTGCTCTGCTGTGGCTCACCAGGCAGGCAGGGCTCTGAGGGTGCTGCCCTGCTGATCGCTCGGTGCCTGGCCAGTGCCAGGAGGAGAGAGCTGGTCCCGAGCCCTTCCCTCAAGGCTGCCCAGGGATTCAGGTGGGTCTGTGCTCGGAGCAGAGCTCTGAACCCCCTGCACCACAGGGCACAGCCCACCCCGGTGTGGGCATGGTGGTGGTGACAGGGCTGCCAGTCCCCTGCGATGCCAGCACAGCGAGGGACTGGCACCATCCTGCGCCGCCAGCGGGGTGTCCCAGAGCACCGCGGGGATGTGAGGAGGGGTCCCCCTCACCGCTGTGCTCCCAGCACTGGCACACTGCGGGGCTGGCATGGCACCTTGGCCCTGGCCGCTGGCTGTTTTGCCCGTCACACTGTGCCAGACCTCAGAGCCCAGCCAGTGAAAAGGGAATTTAAAAGCCCAAGCCCTGCCCCTGCCCCAGCCCCGGTCTGGGCAGGTACAGAGCCAGTTGGTGTTTGCGTGAGCAAAGCCTGATAAGACTGAAAGTGGGTGGTACGAGCTGTGAAGAACAGCGAGGTGCTTTATGACATGGGGTGGCACTGGGGACAGCCTGGGGACCCTGCCATGGATGGGCACACACCCAGCCGAGCCAGGGCCAGCGGTGCAGAGCCAGCGGCAGGTTTGGGTGGGCAGCACCGAGGAAATGGCAGATGGCATCTGGTTTTCCTTTCTTTTTTAAAATTATTATTATTGTTTCTTCTCTTCCTGAATATCTGAAGTGAAGCTCTTGTGGCTGGAGTCAGCCCTGGCACTGCAGGGTCACCCCGGCATGGCGGGGGTTGCAGCATGTCACCCTCCTGAGGTGACAGAGCCTCTGCAGGGCTGGAGCTGCCCTGAGTGGCTGGAAAGGGACAGAGAGCCTGGGCCAGAGCTGGCAGCACCCAGGGGTGGCTGGGCTGGGGGACTGGGGAAGTCTCACTCAGCTCAGTGTCCCCCTCACCTGCCACAGGTGAAGGGTCTCTGTCCTCTGCCACCTCCCAGCTCCATCCAGTCCCCACCAGGGTCTGGAGCTGTGGTTTGCTGGAGCCCTTTCCAGCCGTCTGGGTGCTGTCCCCGTCCCACAGCGTCCCTCAGTCCAACTCCTCTTACCCTGATGTGCCAGGCGGGTTGACAGGGGAGAACAGGGATTTTTCTGGCTAGTGAAGGGGTTTGAGCAGCAATGACACAAAATCCCACTCCATCAGCCTGGGAGGGGGAGGCTGCCAGAGGCTCCCCCATTCCCCAGCCCCGGATCACAGGAGCAAGGTGAGATTTTGGGGTGTATGTTAGAGCGGGGATGAGCTCTGGGGTAATGCCGGCAGCTGGGGAGGTGAAGTGATGGGGGTTGCTGAGGGTTTGGTATCCCCAGCTCTGGGGAAGCCAGGCTCAGCCCCTCCTGGCCCCCATTTCCCCCTTGGTGTTGAAGCTGGAGGGGCACAAGGCTCTGGGAGCCCATCGGGGTGGCCTCAGGGCTGCAGCAGGGAGCTGCCCTCGGCACAGGTCATCCCGACGGTGAGACCATCACCTTGGTGGGATCACAGGGCAGCCGAGGTGTTTGGTGCAGGCAGGGGGGTGCTGCTGGCGCTGTCCCTTGGCCATGACATTGGGGACCATCTCTGCTGGCGTGCTTTGTCACCTGAGCCAGACCTCAGCACCCACCTGCCTGGGCCAGAAAGCCAGAAGCCAGGACGTGAGCCTGGGTGGCCTCGGGGACAGGAAGCCCGGTGGCACGTGGCCTCTGCCTGAGCAAACCTGCCGAGGGAAAGAGCCAACAAGCTCTTCAGCTGCAGAGAGCACCCGCGCTGCCGCAGGAGGGGGTGGCTGCACGGCCACGTACCGTGTCCCCCGTCCCTGGGAGCGGCATGACGTGGCCGGTGTCCCCCCCGCTCCCGGTTTGCTGGGGTTGGCGTTCGCGGTGAGCCCCGCTCTGCCGCCTCGGCGCGCGGGAGGGGTCTCCGGCTGCTGCATTGTCGGGGGCAGGAGCACAGCGGTGACGTGAGCGGCTGCAGGCGGCAGCGGGGCTCCCGCGGGGGCTGCCGTGGCGGGGACAGAGCCAACGCTGGCCACGGTGCCAGCGGCTGTGCCCGGGGAGGGGGATCGCTCCTGGGGTACGTCGGTGTCTGAGGGTGTGAGAAGCAGCAGGGCGGGGGGTGCAGCCGGGTCAGGGAGCCTGGCAGGGCTCGGGGCCACCGCCACAGTGTCTGTTCCGTGGTTGCTGTGTGTCACCCGTGGTTGATATGTGTCACCCATGATCAGTGTTTGTGCAGCAGGAGCAGTGCCAGGGCTGGGGCACCCGCCTGGCCGTCCCCAAGCCCAGTGTTTGCTGTTGCTGTGGCCGCTGGCAGCCGTGGTGGTGGTCACCCAGCAGAGCCCGGGGGCCATGTGCCTGGGCACGGAGCAGTGGGGCTGGGGCATTCAGGTGTCTCAGTCCCCCTTGCCCCTGTCCTGGGGAGGCTGCGGGGCAGAGGGAAGCGAGACCTTGGCGGCTGGAATGTGGTGTGGGGCAGCTGCAGGCAGGTCCCACCCCCCATCATCTGGCTGAAGGAGGAGGAGGAGTGACCTTGGACCAGAGCTGGCAGACACTGTGCTGCTGCAGGGCCCAGGATGCTGCTGCCACCCAGGACCTGCCGTGCCCTCGGCCGTGGTCATCCCTCCAGCTGCAGCCGTGCACCAGCGTGCGGAGGCTCAACATGAGAGCGGAGATTTGCACCCCATTTCCCCAGGCACCCCGATATCCCCCACACCTGCTGTGTGGCTCTGTGCCCTGGCTTGGTGACTGTCCCCGACTGGGGTCTTGGTGCTGTGAGGGGCTGGACCCCACAGCCCTGGGGCTGGCGCGAGCTCTGTGCCCGCTCGGCAGCTGCGGCTGGTGCCCCGCGGGCTCTGCCAGCTCACACTGCTGGCACAGGGGCCCTGCCAGCCGAGACACTGGGTGTTGGCATTGCCAGTGCACAGAGCATGAGCACTCGGACCAGTGCTCAGCACTAATTAATTATCCTCTTACGTTAACTTTTATCTCTCTATCTGCGCAGTGACACAGCAGGGACAGTCCTGCCTCCCCGGACACCCGGATGTCCGCCTTGGTGTTATTGTTTGGTTTGGTTTGGTTTTTTTTACCTGTATGTTTTGGCACAAATGTTGAAAAACTGCTTCCTGCAGAGCTGTGGCTGCCAGCAGCTCCGTGTCCTGCCCGGCCATGGTGAGACGCTGCGGCACCCCGCAGCATTCGGAGAGGTGCAGTGGGCTCTGCTCGCCTCGGTGCCCACCCCGGGTGCCTGGCACGGCTCTCCCCAGGGTATCCTGGGGGCTGGGGCTGTTGTGCTGAGCCTTTCCCCCTGGGTTACCTGGCTGGGGAGGTGTGTGTGCATGCACACGCCCAGGAGCTTGCACGCCAGCAGCTCCTCCTGTGCACGGGGCTGTTCCCGCTCCCACGTGTGCTCACCGGCTGTTTGTCTTTCCGTGCCAGCTGCAGGGTGTCCCGCTCACCCACTGCCCTTGGGCTCAGCTCCTGCCTGCAGGGCCCCTCCCTGCCCCCTCCAGCACCCACAGCCTCTCCCAGCCCAAAGCCCAGTTTATCCAGGTACCTCTGGCTGGGCTGGGCTGGGCTGGGCTGCCCACCTGCACGGGAGGTTTGTGCCGTGGCAGCTGCAGTGACACCCTTGGATGGAGCATCCCCCGCTGCACGCCCTGGGACACCTGGGCTGTGCCCTGGCTGTGCCCTGGCCAGCACTGGCTTCAGTGTATTATGGCACCCTCCTCTCACTTCATCACCATACAGGTCGGTCTGTGCTGTCCCCCCGTGTCACCGTCCGCTGGGATCAGCCTGGGTCCCTCCTCACCATCCCACCCATGGCCAGGCCACCCCTCCTGTCCCAGCAGCCAGCTCAGCCAGCCTCACTGGGCTGCACTGGTGCCAAGCAGGGGGCACAATTGGAGTGGGGGGATCCCAAATTCTCCCAGACTCAAGAGCAGCCCCACGGGAGCAGAGGCAGGAGTGGGGGGCTGCAGCCTGCAAGCTGGCACTGGTGCAGGTGGGCGGCGTGGCTGTGGCACGGCCGCTGCCGGGGTGGAAACAGGACCCACGTGCTGTGCCAGGCCCAGCACCCACCTTGGAGTGGGTGTGCAGGAGAGGGGACCCACGGCCAGGGCGCTGTGCCAGGGAAGCCAAGGGCTGGTGTGAAGGGTCAGGTACACCCCAAAACAGGAGCTGGACCCCAGCACCTGCCTGCTGGGCAGGGTGGCACTGGCCATCCTGGGCACGTGTGGATGTGCAGGGCTGGGGCAGGGAGGGCCAGCGAGAGCGGGTGGCAGCCCCCCAGCATGGTGGTGGTCAGGGTCAGAGATGTCGCTGTGGCTCCTGGGTGCTGGCACCCACAGTGCTCAGTCCCTGGCACCCAGAGGTGCCCACCCTCACCAGCCCATATGGGCAGCAGCCGCAGGGCTCTGGGGTGGGCTTAGAGAGTGGCAAAGCTCCCGCAGGACCCCTCACCCTGCCGGGTGCCCACACAGCGATATCTGCTCAGGAACCACCGATTGATTACACGCTGGGAGCTTAATGAGATCAGTGCCCGCCTGTCTCGCTGCTAATCCCAGCCCTGACAGCTGGGCAAGCACAGCCCGTTCCTCAAACAGCGATAACGACCTCCCGGGTTCCGGGCTGACGTTTATTTAACCGGTTGCTGGGCGCTGGCTCAGGGCTGCCCCCCCCCACCCCTCCCGCTTCTCCCAGGTGGCTCCCAGGGTCCCACCGGGGTCTCATGGTGCTGGGTGACCACAAGTGCCAGGTGACCCCAGCTGGGGTGGCTTCCTCTGGCCAGTGAGCAGCTTTTGGTGCTGCCTGTTTTGGGGGGACGTGTTTCCACAGGTCCGTGGCACAGGTGTGTGTCCCCCAGCGCCCCATGGGGATGTGGCACGTCCCCATCCCCGGGGCTGCTCAGTGCCACAACCTCCTCCTGCCCCTGAGCGCCCGCGTGTTTTGGCTGTTTCATGATTTTTAAACAAAACAGCCTTGAGGGCGAGCCCGGGGCAGGTGGCACCAGCGAGCGAGTCCAGCTTCTGTGCTTCCACACCCGAAGATTTTCCCACTGAGCATTAATTCTCCCCCAGCCGCCTGGCCAAGCCCCGCGCTGTCCCCAGGGAGCAAACCTGGCTCCTGCGGGCATGGGGGGTCTCTGCCCCCCACCCCGGGTGAAGCCCCTCCAGGCTGCTGTACCCAGCACAGGGTTCAGCCAACACCAATTGCAGGTGCCAAGAAAACCCTGCTCAGCAGAGAAGCGGCTGCAGCAGGGGCAGCGCTGCCCCTTGGCACTGGCAGCCGGAGGGTGGCCAATGCGATGCCCATAGGGTGCCGGGGGGAGGGGTCTGGGCACAGGCTGGGGGCCATTGGCACCGGCTGCACCCTCCTGTGAGCAGTTTAATGGTGGCATGGGGCGTGCAAAGGGGGGTTGTTGTGGGTGGCATCCCCCTCGGCGTCCCACGTGTGTTGCTTTGGGGTGGCATTGCACTCTGTGCCTGTGCCTTGCTGGGGGAGCAGAGCTGCTGCAGTGGCTCCGGAGCTTCGTGTCCTGATGGCTCCATCCTGTGCCAGGACTCTCCATCGTGCCGTGCCTGGGCACAGCAGTGGCTGTCCTGCTCGTCCTGGTGTGCTGCTGGGGTGGGGATGCTCAGAAATGTCCCCAGAGTTGGGGTGCCCCTTCTCATGGGGTGCTTGGGCAGACGGCGGGTGCTTTGCCCGCAGTGTTGGCGTGGGTGGGTGAGGGCTGACAGGGACGGCTCAGGGAGCGTGGGATGGTGCTGGGAACCAGCTCTGCCGTGACTCATCATCGGGCTGGGGGTGGCCAGAGCTGGCCCTGCTCCCGGTGAGGGCCCCCACGCTGCCTCCCTGCCTACAGGAGCCCTGTGGGCACGGGCACGGGCTGCAGGGGACAGAGCAGGGCTAGGGCAGCCATGTGCTACACTCTCATCCAGCTGTGCCCCCATCCAGCTGTGACCCATCCAGCTGTGTGACCCCTCCATCCAGCTGTGCCCCCATCCAGCCGTGTGACCCCCATCCAGCTGTGTGACCCCTCCATCCAGCTGTGCCCCCATCCAGCCGTGTGACCCCCATCCAGCCGTGTGACCCCCATCCAGCTGTGTGCTCTCATCCAGCTGTGCCCAGCCCAGGACACCAGCGCACTGAGCAGTACCCGGCTCCACACTGCCACCAGCTTGTGACAGAGGGACATCTGTGCTCATGCCATGGCAGTGCCAGCAGCGTCACTGTCCCTGCTGCTGTCACTGGGAGCTGAGACCCCAGAGTATCCCCACAGCCCCACGCCACAGGTGTGACCCATGCACTGGCCCTGTGTGTCCCTCTCCCAGCTGGTCACAGTTCCCCTCTCTGTCTCAGCACAGTTTTCCACCATCACCTGGTCTCAGGACTTGGCTTTGAGTGGCACCTGGGGACATTGAGACCCCCAGGAGGTCCCACTGGCTTCAGCCAGACTGGGGGAGGACCAGGGCTGCTCCTGGCCATGGCAAGTTGCCACAGCGTCGGAGCACGGGGGGGACTCATGCCTGTCCCCAGGTACCAGGGGGGTCCCCAGGTCTGATGTGGGATGTCCCATAAAGCCACAAGGGAGGTTTGGGTTGTGGTGCATCGCTGGGTCCCTGTGTTTTCCCTTGTTCCAATGTCACAGGGATGGAACTGAAGCTGCTGCTGCCCGTGATGTCCTGTCACAGCCGTGCTGAGGCTGCGGGGGCGGGGGGGGGGTTGGTTTGGGGTTTTTTTTGTCAGCTGCCCCCTGAGCATTGGTTTGTGTTGGTTGGATTTCAGCTGCCGACCAGCTCAGCCACAGGCTGTGCGGTGCAGGCAGGGGCTGGAGACCCTCGTCACTGCCAGCTCTGCAGGACTCGGGGTGTCCCACGGGATGGGGACACCCCAGGGCTTGTGGTGTCCTGTGGGACAGTGGCACCCTGGGGCTTGGGATGTCCCATGCAGGAGGACAGGCACTGCCTGCTCTTCCCTGCTGGCAGCAGCCTTGCTCAGGTCATCAGATTGTAGAAGATCTCAAGTTGGAAGGGACCCATGAGGATGCTCGAGGCCAGCGCTCAGGTCATTAGAGCCTGTTCTTAATTGCAGTCACTAACGGGCTTTGCGAAGGCCAAGGGGGGCCAAGGGGCAGCAGGTGGGCTGGGTGGCCAGGTCCCATGCCAAGAGGCCGTGGACAGACCCTGGGGAGCATCTCCTCCTCCTGAGCTGTTTTTCCCGTCCCCGCAGCCGTGTCGTGTCCCCGCAGCCTGGACTGTGCCCTGCAGCGCCGGGAGTTCTGCCCGCCGGGCTCGGGCGCCTGCGGGCCCTGCCTGTTCCCCTTCCAGGAGGACGACCACGGGCGATGCGTCCAGAAGCAGCTTTCACCCAGCGGTAGGTGCCCCCATCCTGCCTCAGCCCCTTCTGCAGCCCCCTGCCCTGCCCTGCCTTTCCCTGGGGACCACCTGGGTGTGGGGTGGGGGCTCTCAAGTGCCTCTGAGCCGCCTCCGTGCCCGCTGCAAGGGGCATCAACCAGCATCTCCCTCCAGCCCACCCTTCTCTGCCTGCTCTTTGCTCCCACTGCCCCAAAACCCTCTTGCTCAAGGGGGGTTGTTTTTTCCTGGCATGGTCCCTCCTGGAGCCCAGCTCCTGCCCGTGGTGGGCACCTCGTGGCATTGCCTGGCCCTGGCCTGGGCTGAGCTGGTGCTCACCAAGCGGCATCAGCACCAGCACAGCCCTTTGCCCCCACCCCAAAAATGCACAGGGTGGCTCACCGGGTTGTAGTAGGACCCAGCTCCCCTCACACCCGAGCTGCCCTGTGCATGGAGGGGTGCTCTGGGTTTTGGGGGGGCTGTTTTGTGTTCTGGTTCCTGTGTCTTGGGCATGTTCAGGGTCCTGCTGGATGCAGCCAGAGCTGCCCTTCGCCCGCAGCCCAGGTGGGCACATGGGGGATGGCAGAGCTCATCGTACCCTTTGTGCCACCACCCTCCTGACAGGAGCTTCACCCCTTAACTCAGAGGGGAGAGCCCCAAAGTGGGGCCCTGGGCAGAGGGGCTGGGCTGTGCTGAAATGGGGGCAATGGCTGGGGGGGATGAGAGAGGGGATGGCACAGGAATGGGGTCCAGGCTTGGCGTTCAGCAGCGAGCAGGGGTCCAATGGGCAGATGCCCCTTTGCCACAAGCTCCACATCCACGAGTACCAAATGGCTTTAACAGTTGTTTGGGGTTTATTTTTTAATGTGAAGTCTTGGGAGCAGATTCCCTTCTTGGAAGGGCTGCACATGCGCCAGCATCTCCATGGCAACCCCACTCCGTGCCGGCTTCGGAGATGCGGCAACAGTAGCATCTTCGTCCGGCTTCAGTGGAGAGATGTGAGACTGTGGTAGCATCTTCTTCCAGCTTCTCTGGGACCACAGAACTGTCCCATTTTCAGCTGGGAGATGTGGGACTGCAGTAGCATCCTCTCCCAGCTTCTCCAGGACTGTGGCAGCTTTGTGAGGGAGATGCAGGACTGTGGTACCATCCTCTGAGGATGCCAAAAGGATGGAGACCATGCCAGGGTCTCTCCCAGCCTTGTCCTCTTGTCTCCAGCAATGCCACCACCTTCTAGCAGCAAAAGTGGAAAAAAAAAACCCCAGGAGATCCCCTCCCAAATCCTCTATTTTAGCATCCAGGAGAGCAGGAGCATCCTGAGGATGCTCAGCAAGGAGAGAGCAATTTTTTCCACGGATGCTTTTCCACCTGGGTCTGGCTCTGGTGCAAGCAGAGGAGGCTGTGAGGATGCAGAGGGGCTGCAATAGCTGTGTTTGGGGGGGGATGAGATGCAAACAGGGGTGGGTGGCTGCAGCTCGAGGATGCCTAACCCTTTAAAGGGGCTGCCCACGCAGCAAAGCTGTGTGGGCAGCCCCTTTAAAGGGTTAGGCATCCTTGAGCTGCTTGTGAGTGTCGGTGACGCCAATTCAGGGATCCCAGCTGCTGCCGTGCAGTCCCTGTGTTTGGTCTCATCTCCTGGCAGAAGCGTGGGAAGCAGCCAGGGCTTCTCTCCTGCAGGCAGGCAGGCACCCAAGAGCAGCTTTTTGGGGTAAAAATAAAGCATTTTGGGGGTCTCCGGGAAGGCGATGCAGATGAGCGGCGTGTTCCTGCCATTGGTGACGGCGTGTGTGGGTGTCTCGGCGTACCCGGCACAGGACCAGCACCGAGGTGAGAGGGGACACAAGGGAGGTCATGGCATGGTGCATCCCACAGCCAGCCAGCTGCCTGCACCTCGTGGGTGCTGCCTGTGCTGGGGTCTGACACCCCAAATCGCTGCCAGCACCGTGGTGCTGCACGGGGTTTGAACGTGCCGAGGTGGATTTGCATGATGTGGTTTGGGTTGGTGGCTCTTGTCCCTGCTCCTGCTTGTCCCCACCAGCACCGGGCTGTGGGAAGTGCTTTGGGAAGAGGGTCCCAGCTTTTAGACGTGGGGGATCCCCCCTGCCAGCATCCAGGAGAGTGTCAGCCATAGGGCTGTAGAAATAAGTGGATTTGTAGGAATTTTGTGCCCTCCTGTGGAGACTGTCAGCATCAGGTTTGTTCCGCTCAGGGTAGAAGCCACGCGTGTCCCTCCTTTGCTCCCTGCTGTCCCCAAACCCATTGCAGTAACTGGCGAGACCCCTGTGTGCATCCCAGGGCTGAGCTCTGGAGACCCTGGGGAGGGGACACCCCCAAAGAGGGGCTGGGTGCCAGCCTGCCCGTGCTGCCGGCAGGTGCTGGGACCCACCATGGGAGGGCACCCGAGCCCTGTGCACACCCTGCACGGACCCGTGTGCCCCGTGCAGACCCTGCGTGCCCCTGCCCCAGCCTGCCCGGCACACCCACCGCGCTGCAGCAGGGCTGGGGGGGTCTCTGAGAGCACCTCCATCTCTAGACTCAGCAGAGTGCCCCGGTGGCCAAGAAGGCCAAGGGCATCCTGGCCTGGATCAGCACCGGTGTGGCCAGTAGGACCATCCTTCCCCCTGTACTGGGCACTGGTGAGGCCGCAGCTCGAGTGCTGGGTTCAGTGTTGGGCCCCTGACTCCAAGAAGGACCTGGAGGTGCTGGAGCGTGTCCAGAGAAGGGAAGGGAGCTGGGGAAGGGTCTGGAGCACAAGTGTGCTGAGTTCCCGGCTGAGGGAACTGGGGGTGCTGAGCCTGGAGAGAAGGAGGCTGAGGGGAGACCTTCTGGCTCTGTCCAAGTCCCTGCAAGGAGGGTGGAGAGAGGTGGGGGTGGGTCTGTTCAACCCAGGACCAAGGGACAGGACAAGAGGAAATGGGCTCCAGTTGTGGCCAGGGCAGTTGAGATGGGATGTGAGGAAGAATTTCTTTGCTGAAAGGGCTCTGAGGCATTGGAAGGGGTTGCCCAGGGCAGTGGTGGAGTCCCCATCCCTGGAGGGATTGAAGAGTCGTGTAGACACAGCGCTGAGGGACATGGGTCAGTGGGGACTGGTCAGTGTTGGGTTCATGGTTGGACTCCATGAGCTCAAAGGGCTTTTCCAGTCCCAGCAGTTCTGGGATTCTGCTCCTCTTGCAGCAAGAGCTGGGACCTGGGGCAGTGGGGCAGGAATTGGGGCTCAGTCCCTTGGTCCCTGGGGCTCAGCCCCGGGCAGGTGTTTCACCGCAGGCAGGAACCGGCCGATGGTGCCAGGCTGCTTCTGCCCCCTCAGTGTTGTGGGGTGGCATCACTGGGGGAAATCTCAGCTGCCAAACAAAACAGGGGTGGGGAGATTTTTAGCTGCTGAGAGGGAACATAGAGCTGGTTAGTGCAGGTGAGCGGCACAGCCCGGGCACTGCCAGCAACACCACCAATGGCACCAGTGGCACCAATGGCACCAATGGCACAGCTGCCCTGGTGTTCCTTGTGCCACCTCGCACGGCAGGGGGCTGGGAGCTGCTCCTCCTGCTGTTCCAGCTCTTTTTTCCCTTTTCCAGCCACATCACATTCATCCTCCCGAAGCGTTTGCTGTGTCTGCCCAAGGCCAAAGGGTGTCAGGGCAGGGCTGATCCCCCAGGCCTCAGGGTGACATGTGGACACAGACAGGGCTGTCCCCTGGGTCCCCTGGGAATGAGGACAGGCTTTTCTCTGAGTCCAGTGGGGAGCTAGAGCCAGTCTGTCCCCATCCTGAGTGCAGGATTGTCCCCATCCTGAGTGCAAGACTGTCCCCATCCTGGGCACCAAGCTGTCCCCTCCTGGGTACAGGGCTGTCACCATCCCAGGCACAGAGCTGCCCCCATCCTGGGCACAGGGCTATCCCCACAGGGCATGGGGCTGTCACACTTAGTCCCATGCCTGCTCCCCTGCCCATCAGCAGAGCCTGGTCCTGTGCTGGCACCATGGCACTCACCTGTTGGGCACAGCACCGGTGGCACAGCTCCAACCCTGGCACCATGGCACTCACCTGTTGGGCACAGCACTGGTGGCACAGCTCCAACCCTGGCACCATGGCACTCACCTGTTGGGCACAGCACTGGTGGCACAGCTCCAGCCCTGGCACCATGGCACTCACCTGTTGGGCACAGCACTGGTGGCACAGCTCCAGCCCTGGCACCATGGCACTCACCTGTTGGGCACAGCACTGGTGGCACAGCTCCAACCCTGGCACCACGTGGCCATGGAGCTGCTTTGCCAGCTGCTTTGGTGTGGAAATAGGGGGGTGCAGAGAGACAGGAAACCTGGGGCACCATGGGCTGCTCCAGCTCCTGCCAAGGGTGGGAGGCTGGGGGTGTCAGGGAGCCAGGGGACATGGGGCACACAGGATCAGTGGCTCTTTGTGCAGGAGTTTAAAGCAAGAGTGTCCCATTTTAAACTGGTTTTTGGCTTGTGCAGCTCTGAGTCACAGGCGGCCGAGGGGCCTTTGTGCCCCGCTCAGCTGGGGTTTGTTTCCAAACAGCGGAGCGAGGACAGGTTCCAGAGGAGCTGAAATTTCCATAACCTTGACTGATCCAGGCACTGGTACCACCTCGCCCTTGTATGTCCCCACTGGGGACAGCCTGGACAGGCAGTGCTGGAGCAGATGGGGACAGGGACATCTCCTGCTTTTGAAGTTGGGTTTAATCCTGTTAAAAGCAGAGCGGTGAGTGGCTCAGCTCGATTCTGCGTGGTGAGCCTGAGGAGGTGGCAGGTGGGCACTGCCAGGCTGGGGTGGGGGTCCTGCCCACGCCACAGGGGCACCCGGCCCTTGGTGGGTCTCCAGCAGGTATGGTGGGTGTGAAATGCTCAGCCAGCCCCTGGGGTACAAGATGGTCCTTGCTGCGTGGGGCACCCTGACCCTCTCCCCAAAGGGGCCGCATCCTGCCGGGTGCTGGGCAGAAACCGACCTCTCAGCTGGAGCGAGGGCTCCCACGAGCTCCTGGACAGCCCTGGGTGAGCCCTGCTCTGGGGTGGCTCCAGCTCCTGGGCTGTACAAGACAATTTGGGGTGAAAACCAGTGTTCAGGTGTCCCCTGCCTGCTCTTGAAACTGCCCCGCTGCTCCATCCCGGGCCCTGCCAGAGCCCCAGATACAGGGACATGAGGCAGATCCTGAGCAGTGGGTGCTGGCAGCCTGCCTGCTCCTACGGGGCTCTGCCATGGGGGTGGCTCGGCCACTGTTGCTCCTGCAGCCTCCAGTGTTTGTGAGGTGAAAAGCAACCCAAAAGCGGTGAGGACATGGGGAAATCCCAAGTCTTGGCTTTGGGACCAGCTGTGCCAGAGGGCTGCATCCCAGTGGGCTTGGACTCCAACCCACCCGCATTCACTCGTGCTGGGACATGAGCCCTTTCCCAGGAGAAGGCTGGGCCCGGCCCTGGGGCTGGGTGTGTGGCTGCATCCCGGGGTGCCAGCCCCACGCCCGCTCTCTCCCGGCACAGGACGGACGTCCATTCCCAGCCTGGAGGAGGAAATTGATTTCCTGGCAGACGTGCTGGCCCGGCAAGAGGCTTCTCGCCCCAACCCGCTGCGGGATGGCAAGCCCAGGAGTAAGTCCCTGATCCCCCCAGTCCCACCGATCTCTGCAGCGGTGCCAGGACCCTGTGGCAGCCAGACCCTGCACCCAGGCTGGTCTGTGCTCCAGAGCTCCTGGACACTGCTCTGCTCACTGCTCTGCCTTCTCCCGCAGCCACCCCGCTCCCCGACAGCAGCAGACAGCGCGTGGCCAGCCGGCTGAGAGAGGGGCTCCTGCAGCGGGGTCCCGCCGGCAGCAAGGCAGTCGCCACTGTCCCCACCTCCACCACCGCCACCGTCCAGAAGTACCCACTGGAGGCGTCCCCCATCCCTTCAAATGACAACGTGGTGCTTGGTGAGACCCTGGGGACATGTGGCTCATGGGAGGGGGTTTCATGTCCTGGCCATGTGGGCTGGTGGCATAGTGCCACCAGGCTCACCCAGTGTCCCCCTACGTCCTCCTCCACCTCTGCAGGGCTGATCGTGGTGTGCACAGTGGCTGGGGTCTCGGCGCTGATCGTGGCTGCAGTCTGCTGGTGCAGGTGAGCCAGGGGCTGCCGGTGCCAGCCAGTCCCGCCATGTCCCTGTGCCCAGGGAGCTTGTTCCTGGGCTTCCCAGAGGTGTGGGTGTTCGGAGGGAGAGGCAGTAGCTGCCCTTGCCAGTCCCTCTTCAGGTATGGTGACTGCTGGGTGGGGCTGGAGGACAGTGGTGGGACACCCCTGTCCAGGCACAGGCTCCTGGGAGCAGGTGGCACCTGGTTTGGGCATTGCTGTGGTGCTGACACCCTGACATGTCAGTGCCTCATGCCCAAGCCTCGTGGGATGGATGTGGCTGTGCCCGAGGTGCCACACGTCATGGGTGCCATCACAGGGATGTGGGTGGGAGGACTGACCTTCCCGGGGGTTGCTGGCTCCTGTATGGAGGCATCTGCTCCAGGGGCTCCTGCCCACCACTCTCCCCACCCTGGCAGGCTGCAGAAGGAGGTCAGGCTGGCGCAGAAGGCAGACTACTCAGCACAGCGAGCGGCCAGCCCCATGCCCTGTGACAAGATCTCGGTAAGGCGTCCACATCCCTCCCTGTGGGGTGTTTGGTGCTCGGGACAGGCGTGTGCTCTGCGTCAGAGGACACCCACCACTCTGCTGGGGGCTCTCCAGGGCCTGATCTCCACCACTGTCCTTGCTCTCTCCACAGCCTGGGGACAAGACACTGGCTCAGAGCGCCCAGATGTACCACTACCAGCACCAAAAGCAGCAGATGCTCTCCATGGAGAAGTAAGGAGCTCTGGGAGCAGACAGCAGACCTGGCTGCTGGTCCATGCCCTGCCATTAGCTGGGGTGCTGTTAATCATCTCCCTGAGCTTCACCCCATCTCTGCATCCTCTCCTTCCAGGCATAAAGAGGAGCCCAAGGTGCCGGACTCAGCATCGTCCGACGAGGAGAATGAGGATGGAGACTTCACTGTGTACGAGTGCCCCGGGCTGGCTCCGGTATGGTGGGCGCAGGGAGCCTGGGGGGTCCTGCACTTGTGGAGTGGGACCCAGCACACACCTGGGATGTGCAGTTCCTTGTGAGGAGCCTTTTACACATCTCCTCCATCAAACCCTGAGGTGGTCCAACCCCTCTGGAGCTCTGCAGTGGGCAGGAGTGGGTGCCCTGGAATGGGTGCCCTGGAATGGGTGCCCTGGCTCGGGGCCATTCCCTGGCCCGGGAGCAGAGAGCCAGAGCAGCCCTTGGCAGACCCAACCCCACATCCCTGCGGTGCCAGGCTCTTGGGCACCGGGACCAGGGAGTTCATCCTGGTGCTTCTCCAGCCCAGGAGGGGAACTGTGACCCCGCAAAGCCGGGGGGGGGGGGACTTTCCTGGCTGGCAGGGGACCCCGGGGAAGGGCAGCTCCTAACAGCCCTGGGTACAAAGAGCACAAAGAGCCCCGAGAGGAGCCTTTCACATGGTAATGGCCGCGGAGCCCGGCCATCAGGGCCCAGATTAAGGGTCATCATTAGGTCTTTACAGTCCCATTAAAGGGCACTTGATGGCAGGCAGGCAGTCTGGGCGAGGGGGTCCCCAGTCTGGGCGAGGCACCCCATTCCTGACAAGCAGACTGGGATCCCATCCTGGGGTCCCCAGCCATGCTGTGGGGTCCCATCCCATCCAGGAGCGTGGGTTTAACACAGCATCACCCTGTCCCAGCATCCCCAGACTCTCCTGGCTGAGGGACAGCACCTTTCCTGGGGTGATGGTGGGATCCTGGTGTGTGTCCCCATCCCAGGTCGCCTCCCACCTCCCTGCTGGGCCGGGGTTCAGACCCCTTGGGACAGGGCAGCTGACCCCCCCAGCTGGGTTCTGACCTCCTGCCTTTTCCTCCCCCCATCCCGCCGTAGACCGGAGAAATGGAAGTGAGGAACCCGCTGTTCGACGACTCCTCCTTACACCCCTCCAAGCCCCAGTCGCACCAGTAACCTCCCTCCTCCGCCCGAGCTCGCTCAGACTCTGTGCCCACCCGGGGGGACACCCGCAGCCGGGGGAAGGGGCGCGGAACCCCCTCCGCTCTGCCAGACTGTTCGACGCCTGCCCAATAAACACCCACTAACAGCTATGGGAGGGGGGGCGTGCCCCCATTTCCAGCCTCCTTGTCCTCTTTGCTGCTGTGGTCGCGTCCCTGCCTTGTCCTTCCCTGGCTGCTCTCGGGGACACGCCAGCCCCGGGGGGATTGGAGGGGTGGCCCCTGCCTTGGCAAAGCACTGGGGGGCTGCAGCGCTGTCTCTGCGTTTGGCGTTGAGGAGGGGGCTGCTGCCCCGGCTGATGCAACAGCAGCTGGGAAAGGGCTGGAGAGGGGATGGGAGAGCGGGAGAGGGGCCGGGGGATTCTGGGCACTCTCGTGTCTGCAGGGGGATCGGGGCTGCCAGGCTGCCCAGAGCCCCTCTGCCAGGGATGGAGACTGATCCCAGAGCGGGTGGCATCACCAAAGCTCCAGTCCCTGGGCTGTCCCCTCCTCCCCACCCGGGCAGCCCCTGGCAGCAGGGCTGTGCTCTGGGAGCCAAGGGCAGGAGCTCGGGCAGGCACTGGCATCACTCCCGGGATCCCACTTCAGATGTCACCCAGTGCCGTGCTCAGGGAGAGCAGAGGCTCTGCCCTGGCCCCTGCCTCGGCTCCATCCCCTTCTGGGGGTGCTGGTCCTGGGAGGCCCCGGGCTGCAGAGGATCTCAGGGTGCTGTGGCCGGAGATCCTTTGCCAGGCTGTGCCAGCAGAGGCAGAGAATGTCCTGGCAGCAGCCCTGGGTGCCAGCTGGGCCCTCACCCCATCCTCCACGGGGTGAATGCTCAGAAAAGGCTCAGAGGTTTGGTTTGAAGCCTGTGTGGCCGTGGGGGAGGAAGGAGACAGACTGGGGGGAGCTCGGGATACCGGGAGGGATGGCCAAGGCACGGTGGCTTTGCTGTGCTGCTTCCCTGCCCCACAGAGCCCTTGGCAGCATCGCCACGGGGCCCAGCCTGGCACTGTCCCCAAGCATCTCTCCATGGCAGGGAACAATCTCTGCTGCTCCATCCCAGACACTTCCCAGGCTCCAGAGACCCCCTGCACCCTCCTCTGCCCATGTCTGCGTCCAGGCCCACCAGCCCCCGGGGACACGTCCTCGCTCGGAGCCCAGCGCTCTTCCCCAAAGCCTCCCTGGTGCGTTGGCCATGGCCCCTCCAGCACGAGGCCTGGGACGGGGTTTGGGTTGCTTTTCACATGTGGCTTCACACCCCGACCCTGGCATGGACTGTCACGGCCACGAGTGACCTGTTGCACACAGGTGAAGCCTTGCACAGGGGTGGCCTCTTGCACACCCAGCTGTTGCACGCTCAGGAGCCGTCGCACGTGCAGGCAGGCACGGGCAGGGCAGGCAGCAGCGGCAGTGCTGGTGTGACAACGTCCCCGGTGGGGTCACTGGCAGAGGCTGTCACGCACAGATCCTTTCCCCACGTCCTGCTCCCTCACCCTGGGCTGCTGCCCCTCTCCCCGCGCCCTCGTTGTTGTATGGATTGTAGTTCTTTTAAAAGGAGATTTTATTAAACGACCATGTTTGAGACCCATGCGAGTGTGTGGTGTGGGGCCGGCTCCCCAGTGCGGGGCCCTGGGCTCGGGGTGCAAGGTGGGGTGGGGGGACAGGGAGGGAGGGTGCTGTGCATCCCCCAGCCCAAAACGTTCCCTGGAGAACGGCAAGAGCTGTCATCCTGTTCCTGCAGCTGAAGCAGCCTCCAAACCCTTCCTGAAGGCTTTCCCAGAGAAGAACCGGGGTTTATTTTCTTGCTCCTCAGTGTTTGCCAGGAGAGGTTTCCCCAGTCAAGGGTTGGGTGGGTGGGTGGGAGGCCCGGGCTGTGCCTGCCCGCACCCAGCCCTGCAGCACCCATCGCCCCTGTCGCCCCCAGGGCCGGGCCCTTCGCACCTCTCGGGGGCAGATAAGGGCTATCGTGTCCCCCATTGTGTGGAGCCGGAGCTGCTCCCGGTCCTTTGATCACACCAGCCCCCCATCAGGCTGATACAATCTCGTCTCCTCCTGGTTTCGGCAGCCTGGAGGGTGGGTGCTGACTCACCGCCAAAGCGCCCGGGCACCTTCGGGGATGCTTCACTCATGGGTGGCCCTGGGGTCTCCAGCTGCAGCCCCAGGCAGGCAGCAGCGCACCCCAAATCACCCGGGGCCACCCCAATGCTCACCACTGGGGAAACCCAGCCTCGCACCCCATCTCTAAGGTCCCCAAATTCATCCTTCCCCTGCTCTCGGAGCCCAGCAGCCTCTCAGAGCACACCCAAGCTTTTGGGGAAGCTCCCGACTGCTCCTCCTGGGAAGCCCCTCCTCGCTCAGGGCTCCCCCGGGAAGCCGTATCCCCACCACGTGCCTGGGCATGGGAGAATCATTTGTCCTGGGACACCATGTCTGTGCTGCAGACATCCCAGGACAGCCTGGGACTGGCTGCAGGGTCTGTGCTCAGCCCCAGCGTCTCTGTGCCTCAGTTTCCCCAGCTGTAAAACAGCAGGGAGGACTGGCTGGTGTGTTCAGGCACTGCAGTGGTGTGGGCGATACCCAGATCACACCCCAGGCTCTGTAATGCAGAAGCCTTTTTAATAAGGGGACAGGTCTGGACCAAACCATCCTCCAGGCCATCTCAGCCACGTTTGGATGCACCAACCCCCCATCCCATCCAGCCACCAAGCAAGCTGTGGTGCCACGGAACTTTGCCATTCCTCCCAGGAATGGGGCTTCTGGAGCTGAACCCACAGCCCAGCTCTCCTCAGGTGAACCTGGGGTGAAGACTGTGGCTGGGTCTTGACCGTGGGGTCCCATGGTGTGATCATCCTAGGCCTGAAACTCAGGGGGATCCAGCACAGCCCCAGTGGCTTCTCCATCGCCTGCCCTGGGAGTGAGCGTGGGCTGACAGGGAATAAATCATCAGCTGCGGCCACACACACTCTTGCCCCCAAGCCAAACCTGTACGCTTGGCAAAGGGAGGGCACACAGACATGTCTCTGGTGTCCCTGTGTCCCCCAGCCTGCTGCCATCTCAGCCAGCCGGCAAGGACAGGCACATTTCCTCCTGCTCCCCTTTTCCCGGCAGGATCCCACCCATCCCCGCCGGGTTACAGACCGCAGAGCCGGGCTCGAGCCTGGAGCGGGAGCGGGCTCCAGCCATGGGGTGATGGAGGGAGACATCCTCCCTGCTCCCGGGGCAGGCGGGAGGCTCTGCCCCAAAGGAGATGGATGGCCAAGCCCTGGCACAGTGATCCCCCCCCCCCCCAATAACCGGGCACCTCACCCAGCCCCCCCAAACTTGCCCCATTGAAATGGACGGTGAGGGGCACGCACCGAGAAACCCCACTGACTCCCTCCACATCCCCCAGCTAAAACCATCACGGCCACAATGGGCCCCGAACCTACAAAGGGGCCGGTTCAAAGTCAACGTCTCCCTTCCCCTCCCTGTATATGAAAGGGACCAGGAATGCGTTTGAGGCCCGGGGGGGCTGGGGGCTTCCTGGGGGGATGGAGAGAAAGAGCAGGTTGGCAGGAGGAGGGGGTCCAGCCCGGGAACAATAAATCAAAGGGAAGGGGAGTTACTGCCCGGCCGAGGATCTTCTGAAAGCCCCGGGCCGCAGCGGGAGCCCGGCCGGAGCAGCGGGGCTGATGGTGGCGATTGGAGCCCCGCGGAGTGACTTCCTGTGCCCGCGGGCTGGCACTGGGGCTGGCGGAGGGGATGGCACTGGGGCTGGCAGAAGGGGATGGCAGAGGGGATGGCAGTGGGGCTGGCGGAGGGGATGGCAGTGGGGATGACACCGGGGATGGCACTGGGGCTGGCAGTGGGGCTGGCACTGGGGATGGCAGTGGGGCTGGCAGTGGGGCTGGCGGAGGGGATGGCAGTGGGGCTGGCAGTGGGGCTGGCAGTGGGGATGGCAGTGGGGCTGGCGGAAGGGATGGCAGAGGGGATGGCACTGGGGATGGAAGAGGGACTGGCAGAGGGGCAGGCAGAGGAGCAGGCACTGAGGCTGGCAGTGGGGCTGGTGGAGGGGATGGCACTGGGGATGGCAGTGGGGCTGGCAGCGCAGGTCAGCTCTGCCTGCACAGCCTCCAGGGCCAGCACCCCAGCATCCAGTCTGCCCCAGTTCTCCCCAGCATGGCCAGTCCCGTACCCACAGGGAAGGTGCCCCTCGGCTCTGGGCAGTGGTTCCTCTGGCAGGTCCCACAGCCGTGGGGCTTGTTCAGGGTTGCCCATGTCCCCACTGACAGGCGTTTGGCATCCTCAGATCCCCTTCCCAGTGCTGCCTGGCACAGCCCAGCAGGACGCAGGAAGGGCCCTGAATTCCAGCTCATCCTCTTGGGATTTTTTTTTTAATTTTTTTTTTTTTTACTTACAGGAATATCATTACAATGCGGGGGGGGGTGGGGTGGGGGGGGCTGTTCCACTCCCCCCGATGTGCACCAGTGCCATGTGCTGGGCCAAGGGCTGCTGCTGGCACTGTGGGCACCAGTCTCAGTACCAGCCTCTAGATGCTGATCCCTGGGTGCCAGCCCCTGGGTAGGAGTCCCTGGGTGTCCCTGGGTACCTGTGGTGGTTGCACTGGACTGGCAGCTAAACCCAGCTGCTCACTCACTGGCCACCAGGGGACAGGGGAGAGAATTGGGGGGCAAGGGGAAGGAGACTCATAGGGGGAGAGGAGAACAACTTAATAATTGGAATAAAATAAAACTTAAAATAATAATGATATTAAAATAATAATGACAGTAATAAAATACACAAATGAGCAATACCCAGTGCCATTGCTCAGCACCCACCCACCCAGCCTGGCCCGTTCCCAGAGAACGATCCCGGAGCAGCGACAATCCCGACCCGAAACCGCAATCCCGGGAGAGCCAGAGCCCGAGCGAGAGCCAGAGAGAGCCAGAGAGGAAGAGCCCCTCATGGATCTCCTGCCCATGGGGGACAGGAGCTGGAACAGCCCCTTGGCAGAGCCCAGTGCCCATGGAGCTGATCCATGGCAATATTCCTCACCCCTGAGCTCTTGCGCTTGCAGAGGGACAAACACAAAGTCCTTCAGTGCCAGGGACACAAATGCCAACGTGGGGATGTTCTCAGCGTTTCTCTCCTGACAAATCCCAGCTGAACCCAACCCCCAGCGCTGCTCCAGCTGCTGAACAGAACCAGCTCTGGCCCAGCTCACACCAGGACAGTACCAGCCTCTGGGTGCCAACCCCTTGGGTGCCAGCTCTTGGGTGCCAGCTCTTGGGTGCCAGCCCTCTCAGGAAGCAAACCCAATTCCTTCACAACCAGCACCAAGTGCCTTCCCCCAGTCCCACCAGCAGCCCCATCCCAGCACGCAGAGGCTCCCACAGTTTATCTCTCTGGCATATCTCCAGTGCCAGACGGCCCAGGCTCCCAGTAATCCGGGTTAATAAACAGGGAGCGGCGCGGGCAGCGGGATCACCCCTGGCCTGCCCTGGCTGGGGTCAGGGCTGCCCGCACTGCCGGTACCTGTCGGTAACCTGGAGCTGGCATTGGGCCAACCCCAGTGATCGAGGCACCCGAACCTAGGAAATGAGCTGATGTTAGTAATGCCGATGTCAGCCTTCATCAGCTAATAATGAACAGGACACTTTTCGGGCAACACCAGCAGAGCCTGACATGAGGCTGATCCCAGCAGAGCCTGACTCAAGCCCAGCCCGACGTGGAGGCAATGTCAGGATCAGGAGCGAGAGGGAGCGAAGTGGGAAATGCCTGGAGCCGGTCCCACAGCGCCATTGCGAAGGGCAGTGTGAGGGAAAAGCCCTTCAGACAGAGAACGTATCAAGTGCGCTGCACTGTGCAGCTGAGAGCCCGATGGCCAGGGCTGCAGCCAGCTCCGCAGCCCCACACCCAGGGACCCGGGGATCTCTGCCTGCACAGGCCCCCTCCGGCACAGCCTTCCTCTTTGGGTGAGGAAGAGGAGAGGGGCAGTGGGAGGCGAGGAAGCTGAGGAGCCCAGCTCCATCACGAAGCTCTCTCTCAGGACGCCCCGCGGGGCCGTGGGGCTCTGCTGATGGGGCGAGAGGGGATGGCTGAGCCCTGGCACAGCCCTTGGCTGCACGATGGCACCAGTGTCCCAGGGCTGTTCTGCAGACGAGGGGCCGCTGTGGCCATGGCAGGCTGCCACGCTGCCATCCCCAGCTTTGGCTCGGGCCATGGCGCCTGTCCCGATCCCCCAGCACCGTCCCAGGTCCCTGCCCGCGCCCAGACGCGGCGGCCCTGGGCAGATCCCGGGTTGAGGGGCGATGGGGCTGCTGCTGCCCCGACACTTGGGACACGGGCCGAGCCGAGCACCCCACAGCTGTCCGGGGACCCTGCCCTTCGCCGCCCGGCGGGGCAGGGGCGGGGGGGTCACGGCCCAACTCCCGTCTCACCTTCCCCCCCGGCTGCCCCCCGCCCCCCCGGGGGGATCAAGTTCACGCCCGACCCACCGGAGCGGGGCCAATGGGGCTAGGGCCCATTTCCATACGGCCCGGCCCGGCCCGGCCCGGCCCCGCCGCCCTCAGAGGCCCCGGTGGCGCCGCAGCAGGGAGGCAGCGGCCGGCGGGCGGCCGGGCCGAGCCCCGCAGCCCCCGCATGGAGCCCTAGGGCCGCGGGCAGCATGTTCAGCCAAGACGGGGGGCTACCGGCCGCCCCCTTCGGCCTTTTGCCTGACGCCGGCCCGCCCTTCCCCCGCGGCGGCTTCGACGGGGCGGCCGCCCAGCCGCTCTTCTTCCCCTTCGCCGCCGAGCCCGAGCCCTCCCGCGACCCTCCGCCGGCCCGCGCCTGGCTGCCCCCGCCCGCCGGGCCGCCTGCCAAGGCTGAGGCCCGCCCGGGTCGGCCCTGCAGCCAGCCTTCGCCCGAGCCCCGCGCCGCGGGCTGCTGCGGGCCGGCCTGGCCCCCACCGCCCTGGGCCGGGCCCGCGGCCCCCGGAGCCGCCACCGCCCCCCTGCCCGGCCCGCCTTTCCCCGGCCCCGCCACGGCCACCTTCCCCAGCCCTCAGCTCTGTCCCCCCGCCCTGCAGCCGAACTCGGGAGGACCCTCGGGGCTGGGCAGCAGCGGCAGCTCCAGCGGTGCCGCCAGCGAGGGCGGCCACTCCAGCGACAGCGGCGACGAGGTGAGACCCGACGGGACGGGGACGGGGACCGGGACGGGCTGCCTTGCCCCGCCGCGCGGCACCGCCTCCGCTCCCTGCCCCGGTGCTGCTGCCGAGGCGGGGGGCAGAGCCCGGTCTTGCTGCCGCCGCCCCGTCGGGGCAGGAAGCCGCATCGCCGGCCCGGCCCGGGGCAAGCGAGCAGCCCCCGGGAGGAGCCCTTGAGCGAAGCGACGTGTCCCAGCACCGGGCTGGTCCCGCTGGTTCAGCCGGGGAAGCGCCCCGGCGGGCTGCTTTGGGGCGAGAAAGGCAATTTTGGGGACATGGGGAGCGGCTGAGCGTCCCGTGGGGGTGATGCCGCACGGACGGCCCTTGCTTAGGACGCTGCAGCCGGGCTCGGGCGATCCCCGGGGCTTCAGCCCGGCTCCTGGCAGCGCCTTCGGGCCTCGGTCCCGCGGGAACGGCGCCTGCTCCCCTGCCTCTCCTCCCGGGGCTTCGCAGGCACCGACGGCTGCCGGGGCGCGGCCGGAGCCGTCCCAGCGGCGGGGGGAGCCTCGGGGGCGGCAGCGCTGGTTACCGGCACCCCCGGCAGCTGCACTGCGGGTTCCACTTTAGTTTTTTTTAAATTCCACCACAAGAGAAGCCGCTCCTCCAGCCGGACCCGCCGCGGGGGCAGCAGCGGCGGATGCTGGCGGGGTTGGGTGCTGAGCTCCCTGCGACTGTCGCGGGTGTGATGGCTGGGTTTTATGGAGCCGCTGCCGGGTCCGTGCCGCGGGGAGTGGGAAGCTCCCACTCACGGCAAGCTCAGGGGTGGGAGCACGGAGTGATGCGCGTCCCCGGGGCGCAGCCTGCCGCGCTTGGCGGGGGTTGTTGGCCGGTGTCGCGGATACTCCGGACCTCTCGGTGCCGCTGTGCGCCGGGAATTAAAACCTGGTGGTAGGAGGAAAGTCTGTAAAATCCGAAATTGCGCTAGAAATGTGGGAATCGGATAAAAGATGTCAAATTGCACCGCGGCAGTGGAAGGCTGCGCTGCAGGGAGGCACCTGCGTGAGCAGCTTTCCAGAAGGGCAGAGCTGGGCTGTGGCAGGGAGGTGTTTGAATCCCACTCGAGTCGTGGGCGCTTTCATCGTTCGCTGCGCTTGAGCCGTCTCATCTGCCCTGGGCACAGGCGGGACAGGGGCTGGCGGAGGGCTGCCCCGTGCCCGAGAGCCGTGGGGCGGTGGGTGCCCACGCCGCGTGAGAGCTAAGCCCGTGGGGACGTGTCGTGGGCTGCGTGGGCGTGGGGCGATGCTCCATACGCCCATCAGTGCCGCCTCTGGTCAGGTCACGAGTGTCCGAGCCTGGGGGCAGAGGGGACATTCCCAGGACATGTTTGGGCAGAGCAGGAGCTCCGGGACCTGCTTTTTGTCCCCGGGTCCTTGTCGCCTGGGCCTCTGCCACGCCAGCGTGGGGTGAACTGGGCGGTGTGCCGTGGTTGGGGGGGTGGCCAGGGGGTCCTGCGTGGGGCAGGGTGGGATGGAGGCACTTTGAGGTCCCTAAGCAGAGCCACTTGATCAGGGGTTGGGGACAACCCTTCTGCCACCCATCCCATTGCCCCAAGGACCCCATCGCCCAGAGGTGGCAGCGGCTGGTAGGGGTGGGCGCTGCCAAGGGCTCAGCCCAGCCCTGTCCCACCCCGACCCGGACAGACCCGCTCCTGGCAGCCCCTGGATGTGGATTGTCCCCTCTCAGTTAATCTCTGTCCCTGCCAGGATGCACCAACCTCGGAAGAGCTGGAGCAGTTTGCCAAGGACCTCAAGCACAAGCGCATCATGCTGGGCTTCACCCAAGCTGACGTGGGGCTGGCGCTGGGCACCCTCTATGGTAAGGGGCTGGTGAGGGACCCCCGCCCCCAGCACCCGGGGGGAGGGAGAGGCCCGAGAGGGGGAGGGAGCACCTGGGCGATGGAGATTTCTGCTCCTTAACGACCCGCGAAGGAGGCGATGAGCACCGGCCCCGGGGCTGCCAGGGCTCCCAGCCCTGTTAAGTACTGGTTCAAACTGGACGGTTTGATAAGGAGGAACTGGTTTAAAATAGCTGCTTGTTGGAGAGCGTTTCAGTTCTTTAAATCCCTGCCGAAGCAGCAGCAGGGAGAAAGTCTTTCCTGATCCCCAGGGACAGGGATTGCTGGGAGGCGGGGGGGCTGCTGGAGGGGTTGGGGAGGGTGGTTGTGGTGCTGCTGGAGGGGTTGGGGGGGGGGTTGTGGTGCTGCTGGAGGGGTTGGGGGGGGTTGTGGTGCTGCTGGAGGGGTGGGGGGATCCCCAGCGCTGCCTGATGTCCCGCCTGCCCGTGCAGGGAAGATGTTCAGCCAAACGACCATCTGCCGCTTCGAAGCGCTCCAGCTCAGCTTCAAGAACATGTGCAAGCTGAAGCCGCTGCTGCAGCGCTGGCTCAACGAGGCGGAGAACACAGACAACATGCAAGAGGTGCGGGGCTGGGGCGGGCCGGGGGTACCGCACCCCTTGGAGCCATCGAGCAGCAGCTTCCCGTCCCTTTCACACGTGCTTTCGGGAGGGAGGAGGGGAGCAGCAGTGTCCAGTGCTGTAGCAGCATCTCACTGCTGTGGCTTCGGTCGGGTTGTGGGGTGAACCACCGGGTATCGCCTTCTGCCAGGGTAGGGGGAGCCCAAATCCCCCCGCAGACACCCTGTGACAAGTGTGGCAGGTCCTGTCTTGGAGCAGCTGGGTCCTGCTGCAGTCTCAGATGAGCTGGAGGTGCAGCTTGCTCCTCCCTGGGGAGCCTGGACGGATGCAGGAAGATGTGTCCATCCCTCCTGCACTGGCTGCAAGCAGTGCTGGGACACTGGGAATGGCCTCAGTCATAGTGGGGTGATGCTCAGTGGACAGTCACAGGGACACAGCCTGTCCCCATTCCTCCCAGACCTCTGCAGCCAGCTGCACGCGTGTGCAGAGCCTGGTGGGGACATTGCCAGCCCTGTGTCCAAGCGTGTGGCCTCTCTCTCGTTTCCAGATGTGCAATGCGGAGCAAGTGCTGGCCCAAGCCCGGAAGAGAAAACGCAGGACCAGCATCGAGACCAACGTGAAGGGGACGCTGGAGAGCTTCTTCCGCAAGTGCGTGAAGCCCAGTCCCCAGGAGATCTCCCAGATCGCTGAGGATCTCAACCTGGACAAAGATGTAGGTTGGCAGGGGTCACAGGGTGTGGGTGCCCAAGTGGCTGTGGTTCCTGAGCACCTACATCAGGCCAGTTCGATACTGGAAGCTGTGGGAGAGTGGCCAGGGCTGGTAACCACCACAGGTCTGTCTGAGCCCAGCCCCAGGAGGAGCTGTGGCAGGGAGAGTGCTGTGCTGGTGGGTTGGGGTGCTGTGGAGGTGCCACCAGCAGAAGGCTCCTTGTCACCCACACAGCGCATGGGCTCTCCCCCCGTGACCTTCCCCATCTCCTCTCCCTTGCAGGTGGTCCGGGTCTGGTTCTGTAACCGGCGTCAGAAAGGCAAACGGCTGCTGCTGCCCTTCGGCAACGAGGCGGAGGGGGTGATGTACGACATGAACCAGTCCCTGGTGCCCCCCGCCCTGCCCATCCCGGTGACGTCCCAGGGCTACAGCCTGGCGCCCTCCCCTCCCGTCTACATGCCGCCCTTCCACAAAGCCGAGATGTTTCCTCAAGCCATGCAGCCTGGGCTCTCCATGAGCAACAGCAACCACTGAACCGGGGGGCTGCGGGGGCTGGTGGCAGTGCCACCCTGACACTGGGGCTGGGCTGGCTCACGGGGGCACCTTCCTCCCACTGCGCCCTGAGAAGGCACGGGCAGGGCCCCGCTCCCAGCGCCTGCCCGGGCACTCGCTGGGTGGCCCTGGGGCTTTTGGGGTTCGAGGGGCAGGGGAAGGGCTGGGAGCCTGGCACGGGGATGGTGCCTGCTCTGCTCCCTGCGGTTGCTCCCAGCCCTTCCCAGTTAATGTGAGTTTACTGGTCCCAGCAGTGTCTCTCCTATCCTGGGGGGCAGCTGCTCCTGCCCCACTGCACCCCTCCAAAGCCACGTGTGCCCAGGGTGCTGAGCGGAGCCGCCTGTGCCCGGCCCCAGCCCAGCCGAGCTGCTCTCCTGCAAGACCCAGAAAAAAGTATTTTTTAGATTTTTGGGGGAGGGGGGTGGGGGGGAGGGGCTGGCTTTATTTTTTTTTCAATGGTTTCTGGTTGTAGTGTTTAAAAAGCAAAAATCTTTGTAGTGATGACTAGATTCCCAGGTGTCCTCCCTGTCACGTGGAGCGGGGCTGGGGCGCTCTGCCCAGGGCCGGGGTCCCCGCTGGCTCTGCCCACCCTCCCAGGCAGCCGGGACAAGCCGGGGGCTGGAGCTGAGCCCCTGCAGCCCTCGCAGCCCCACGGCACCAGAGAGCTCCAGCCATCCATGGGCGGGCAGGCTGGCGGGGCTTGTTTTGGGGGGTGGTGGGGTCCCCCTTGCCCTCATGCCCAGCATCACTGCGGGTCCCCTGTGCCCTCTCCAGCCGTTGTCCCTCT
This sequence comes from Caprimulgus europaeus, assembly GCA_907165065.1. The sequence goes on from OU015545.1 coordinate 11,859,627, forward strand.
GCCCCCGCCCAGCTGCCCAGGGACCATCTTTCCCCAGGGGTTTGACACCGCCCTGCCCGTGCTGCCAGCACCCCCGTGCCTTGGAGCCTGCTGTAGTTGATGATTTTTATATTTTTTCCCCCTATTAATCATATTCCCTCTGGCAATGAAATAAATCTCAGTTCTTTAGGGCATGAGCGAGTTAACCCTTTCCTTGCCTCCCTGCTCCTGCATGGTACCAGGCAGTTCAGTGGCATGGGTTTGGCTATGTGGGGGGGCACAGTGGGGCTGGACCAGTGCACCTGAATTGCACTGACCTGTCCCCAGGAGATGTGCCAGTCTGCTGAGGACCTCAGTCAGGACAAAGATGTAGGTTGGCAGGGTTCACAGGGTGGGTGCCCAAGCATCTGTGGTTCCTGAGCACCTACATCAGGCCAGTTCAATACTGGAAGCTGTGGGAGAGTGGCCAGGGCTCAGCCCGGCGGGGGTGGCAGCGGTGGGCGAGGGACCCTGCCCTGTACATGGTCCAGCTTTGTGGTGGCTGTGCCAGGTGGTGCCAGCCCAGCCATGCAGGTCTGGGTGGGCACCAGGGGCTGAGCTGGTGGGGATTTGGGATGCCAGCCCAACCAGGAGAAGCAGGTGTCTGGGGATGGCCCTCCATTTTCACTGCCATGGCCTCTGCAGCTTGGTTTGCCACCAGCCTGCACCCCCCGGGGGTGTTTCCCGAGGGGCCTCAGGACCCTACAAAGGCGCAGACCAGGCTGGGTTCCAGCCCCGTAGGGTACCATCGCCTTGGCTCACCCTGTGTTCCTGCTGCTCCCCAGTGCCTGGGTGCCCAGGACCACGTCCCTACCTGCCTGCAGGGTCGGGGCACAGCCAGGCAAAGCACCCACTGGGTGCTGCTCTTTGCTGCCTGGAGCTTTAAGGGTGGCAGGGCTGGGGGTGCTGGAGGAGGGTGGTCGGCAGCAGAAAGCCTGGGAAGGGTGTCCCCTCCCCGAGGTTTGCTCCTCACTCCCAGCAGCTGATTTTCTGCTCCAGCCAAGGGCCAGCCAGGCAGGAGCCCCAGCCCCTGGGGACCCCCGCGACCCCGCTGCCCCAGCGCCCTGCCTGGGTGCCCACGGCTCCTCCTGCTCCGCTTTCCGTTGACCCAGAAGGCGAAACAAGGCGGAAATCGGAAGCCACAGCAATGTGAGCAGCACGGTGTGCCCAGACCGCAGCGTGGGGGGAATTAATGTCCCCTCTGAGGGGGTGTCACCGCCCGCCTGAGCCCCACTGCACCCCCGGGAGCAGGTCACTGCAGGCAGCAGGGAGGGTGGCAGGGGTGGGGATGGGTGACTTGGGGGCTGCAGTGAGAGAAATTGGGGGAAACCGTGACAAAATGAGCTGTTGGTGTCAGGGGCTGATGGCACCGAGCTGAGGGGGAGGCACAGATGGAGCAGTCGTGTCCCACCCTCTGGTGCTGTCACCCAGTCCCCACAGCTGCCACTGATCCCAGATGGGTGCTGCAAGGCACCCATAGAGCAGGGTGAGCCCAGCACAGGGTAAGCACGTGGTAGAGGGTGCCCACGGTGCAGGGTGCCCACGGTGCAGGGTGCTGGTAGTGTGGGTGCCTGGGGTGCATGGTGGGTGTGTGGTGCAGGGTGTGCAGGGGCTTGGCAGTGCGAAGGGCACACGGAGCCCAGGGCTCTGCTCTGGACTCACAAGATGCCACCACCTCGCTGGCTCCGTGCCGCAGCAGCGGGCGCGCTGGCAGCCGAGCGAGAAACCGCAGCGTGGCTGTGACTGGGGCTGGCACTGGGCAGGCTGAGATTGCTCCTGAGAGCAGCCGCTGTCCTGGTCCTCATCGGCACGGTGACACCCACAGCTCGAGGGGTGTGGGTGGGGGAAATGGGTGCTGCCGGGCTGTGCCGGGAAACGGGGGAGCAGAGGCTGTGCCTTCCGTCCCTGCGGCAGTGCTGGGCCCCCCCGGCTGCCCCAAGCTCGGCTCCTCCACCCCACCCCAAACGTCACCATGGGGCCTCTGCAGAAATGTCACCACGGGGCCTCTGCCACTGGGGCTTTGCCACTCAGCAGAAGGTGCTGGGGGACACACAGAGCGATCACAAGGGAAGGTTGGGGAGACCTGAGTCCCCCACCAGCCCCCTGCCCAGCCCCTGCCCCACAGGCTGAGTCTGCACAGCACTGTGTCATTTATTTCCAAAGCACCCTCTGGTCCTGCCAGCACCCTGGCGAGGTGGGTCAGTGTCAGGGCCTGGGGAGGGGGGGTTTGTCCTATTTTGTAAGAAATTAAGTCACAGGGAGTTGCTCAAGGTCCCAGTGTGGCAACAGCCAGGCTAGGAGGAAAGATCAGGGCTCTCCCTCCCTGCCCCGTGTCATGGTCTGCAGGAGGGTGCCCCACGCTCCCCCACCCCACTATTCTCTGCTCAGGTCCATCCCCGATGGTCCCAGCACACACCAGTCCTGTGCTAGGTGTTGAACCAGCTCTCCAGGTCGCGGTAGACACGGCCACGGGGCAGGCTGGGGTAGGCGGTGCAGATGGTGCAGATCCGCTCCCTCCAGTCGGCGTAGAGCTTCACACTGAACCTCTTCTGCCAGGCGAAGAACTGCCGGTAGCGGCTGGCGTTCATGGTCTTCAGGAAGGCGGCCAGCTCTGCCAGGGAACCGAAGTCATCGACGTGAATGAAGGAGTCTGCAGGGACAAACTGCTCGTAGTTGGCCCGGGGAGGCCCCAGCACCACGGGCACGGTGCCGGCCATCAGCGAGTTCCGCCAGAGCTTCTCGGTGATGTAGTCCTGGTGGATGGAGTTCTCAAATGCCAGGTAGAACTTGGACTTGGATGTCGTTGGCAAGAGGCAGTCCTTGCAAAGCGGCTTTTTGTTTGCTTTCCCATATATGTTCACATGGAGGTACCTGGAGAGGTTTTTGTAGACTTCAGCTCTTTTCTGAGTCCTGTGGTAGTTGCTGATAACCCAGGACACCAAGTTGGTCTTCATGGGGATGTTCACGGTGCCTGACTGGTTGGGCACAAGCTTGCCGTAGGGGATGAAGATGTCTGAATCCTGTCTGTAGGTCATCACCCAGTTGAAGGTCTGGTTCCATCCTGCTAGAGCTTTAGTGTTGGAGGGAGACTCCAGGGACACCCACACCCAGTTCTGCCCTGGCGGCCTCTCCTTGGGCAGCCTGTCCCTGCCGGGCTGGAGCCTGGTGGCAGGGAACACCACCACGTCCGCCTGGCCCAGGAGCCGCTGCTCCGTGGTGAGCCAGCAGCCCGGGATGCCATACAGCTCATGACAAATGTCCCTGCTGATGTTGGGGACTTGCTTTGAGGGCCATTCCCACACCAGCACCACCAGTGGCTCAGTCTGCTTGGGGGCTTCTCCAGAGGCCTTGGAAGGATCGAGGAAGCACCTCAGGTTCCAGAGGGTGGTTACAAACACTCCAGCAGTGACCATCACCTTCACACCAGGCCAGCCCCACCGTGGCCGTGGCAGTGGCGATGCCCGGGGCATGCTGCTGGGCTGGCTGCCACCTTCCTGGGTGACAGAGCCAACACCTGGGAGAGAGGAGAGCCCACCAAGGGCCATCAGCTCACCTTGCTGGGAGTGAGGGGTGGTGGGGAGGTGGTGGAGGGGGGGGGGCTGGAGGGGTTGGAGAAAGGGCTTCTCCATGAAACATGGGTCCCATGAATCACCCCTAGCCCTTCTGCTGATCCCCCCCTCTCCCCGGGTCCCCTGTGCATCTGGTGTCACCCCACGGTGGCACCACCAAGGGTGGTTTCCCTTTGGAGGTACCCGGTGTCGGCTGCCCGAGCCCTGCTGCCGGCCAGGGCTGTGCCTGCTCCTCTGCGGCTTTGGAGCCTCCTGGACAGCAGTGCCCAGCTCCCCCGCTCCAGCTCCCTGGCTCCAGCTCCCCCGCTCCAGCTCCCCCGCTCCAGCTCCCCCGCTCCAGCCTCTGCAGCTTTGCTGCGAGAAATCCCGTCCCCGCCTTGGCCCGCTCCGTCTGTGCTGCTGAAATACACGAGCTCCAGAAAAACCCGGCCCCCAAAGCGGGGAGGGCTGGGAGAGCTTTGCCAGCTCCCTGCACCGCGCACACTGCCCCACTGCTCCGGGCCCCTCTGCCCGCTGCTCCCCGGCAGCCGGGACGTGTCCCTGTTTTGGGGATGCTCTGGGAGGGGACACCCCGCCCCAGCAGTGCCAGGAGCCGACCCCTTTCTCAGCCCCTCTCCCTGTGACAAGTGGCCCTGCTGAGCTCAGACTTACCCGGGCCGGGCCGGCGTGGCAGCGCGTGAGGTGCCTGCGTCGTCTGCTGGGCTGGGGCACTCGAGGGCTTCCTCTTCTCTGCGGTTGTGCCTCGTCCTGGCCCGGCAGCGAGTCCTTCCTGCTGCCTGCAGCAGCTGGCACAGCCCCTGCCAGCGCTTCCCCTGCGCCGCGTGGGCAGCGATGTGACCCACGGCTGGGTGGGTGCCCTGTGACTGGGTGGGTGCACCACAGCTGGGTGCATGCCCCATAGCAAGGTGGGTGCATTGTGGCTCACTGGGTGCCCCATGGCTGTGTGAGTGTCCCGTGGCTGGGTGGGTGGGTGCTGCATGGCTGAGCGTGCACCCCGTAGATGTGTAGGTGCCTCCTGGCCGTAAGGTGCCCATGGCTGGTACATGCCCTGTGACTGCCCCATGGCTGGGTGCCCCATGCCAGGGTAGGACCCCATTGCCCAGTTCTTGCCCCATGGCAAGTGCTGCCCCATGGCAGTGCCCTGGTACCCCGGGGGTGCAGGTGCTCCTCAGAGCTCTGCGCCTGCACATCCTGCCCCTTCCCTGTGTTCCTCCCACCCTCCGGCCGGGCTGCAGCTCCTTGGAGAAGGTGTGTGTGGCTCCATGTGGGATTGCAGCTCCCCAAAGGGGAACCTGACCAGGTGCCAGGTTTGAAATGGAGCCCAAATCGTGGCTCCATTCTGCCAAGCTGCTCTCCCACCCCAGTGCCAGCCAGAGCCCGGTCCCAGCCAGAGCCCTGTCCCAGCCGGGCTGCGCTTTCCCAAGGTGCCTGCCCCGGTTTGCCTGCCGGAGCCACAGCCAGGCAGAGGGAAAGCTGCTCAGAGGGGCTGTGCTGAGCCCGTGGGGCAGCTCTGCCAGCTTCATGCCAAAGCACACCTCACAAACACTCTTGTGCTGACACCACTAATACATTCTTATTATTTATTATTATTATTATTCCTAAAAGTAGGTTTGTCAGGTCCAGCTGTGTGCCCCAAGTGCACACACAGCTCCCTCTGAAATCTCCCTGGAGTGGCCAAACACTGAGTTTGGCTCCATTCAGCTTGGAGTGGAACCAGGCGCATCCTCGGCGTTTGCTGTCACCCCTGGCAGAGCTGCTGGGGATGGAGGGGGCACCAGAGGCTGAGCCTGGCGCTGCCACCCAGCACCGTGGGTGATTCCCCCTCGGTGGGTGCTGGGAGGGAGCTGGCACCTTGCCCAGGTGCAGGTGCTGGGTTCGAGGTCCCTGCCTGTGCTGGGACGGGTGCAGGCAGGGCCCTGCCCTCAGCCTTGCCAAGGTGCCACCCACAGCCTGGTTGAAAACAGGATGCCAGCCTGACTTTGGCTCCCGCTGACTCATCTTGAAACCCTCAGCTGAAGGGGCACCAGCAGCTCCTCGGTGCTGCCAAGCCCTGGGCACCTGCCCTGGTTAGGATGTTTTCTGCCAAAAGAGGAAGCGGGCACGTGTGTGCTCAGCGGCATCTGCACGGAGAGCGTCCTCCCGTGCCCGGGCTCCAGACCTGCCCCGTCCTGCTCTGACCACACGCCCGGTGTTTTCTTTGCCTGGGCACCAAGTCTGCCTAAAGCCCAGTGTCCTGGTGTGAGCTGGGCCAGAGCTGGTTCTTTCAGCAGCTGGAGCAGCACTGGGGGTTGGGTTCAGCTGGGATTTGTCAGGAGAGAAACGCTGAGAACATCCCCATGTTGGCATTTGTGTCCCTGGCACTGAAGGACTTTGTGTTTGTCCCTCTGCAAGCGCAAGAGCTCAGGGGTGAGGAATATTGCCATGGATCAGCTCCATGGGCATTGAGCTCTGCCAAGGGGCTGTTCCATCTCCTGTCCCCATGGGCAGGAGATCCATGAGGGGCTCTTCCTCTCTGGCTCTCTCTGGCTCTCGCTCGGGCTCTGGCTCTCCCGGGATTGCGGTTTCGGGTCAGGATTGTCGCTGCTCCGGGATCGTTCTCTGGGCACGGGCCGGGCTGGGTGGGCGGGTGCTGAGCAATGGCACTGGGTGTCACTTATTTGCATATTTTATTACTGTCATTATTATAATTATTATTTTAATATCAGTATTATTTTAAGTTTTCCTTTATTTAAACTATTAAATTGCTCTTCTCTCACCCTACGAGTCTCCTTACCCTTGCCCCCCAAATATCTCCTCTATCCCCTGGGGGCGAGTGAGCGAGTGGCTGGGTTTGGCTGCCAGCCCAGTGCTACCCCAGTGCACCCGCCACAGCCTGGCAGGGAAGATGGGGAAACTGAGGCAGGAGTGGGGAGAGGAGCCCTGGGGCATGCAGTGCTGCCTTTGGCGCTGGCAGGGGCAACACACAGAGCTGGGAGCAGGGACCCAAATCATTCCCTGGGGGTCCTCAGGCTGCTCAAGCACCCCTGGGGTCTGCACCCCCTACTGTCCCCTCGCTCCCACCAGCTCCCTGGGTCCCAGAAGCCAGGGTGGCTGCAGTGCTGGTGGCCAGGCGAGGTGCCGGGCACAGTGCGGTGCCACCACTCCAGGGTGTAGCAGGGCTCTGCGGTTTCAGTGCCACCCTGGCAGCCCTCTGAGGCCCTGGGGCTGGGTGGTTCCCCCCCAGCCGTGCCCCCTGTTTCCTGTTATCTTTTCTCACCCCCTTTCTGCATTTCTTGTCCTGCGTGATCGAGAGCCCAGATACCGGCGCTGCGCAGCCCGATGGGCATCGCTCCCAGCCCGGCCCGCCCCGACCCCGATGTTGGCATCTCCAGCTGGGCAGGGAGCAGTGGCTGCAGCCAACATCGTCCCCACTGCTGCCCCCATCCCCCTGCACAGCCCTGGGGACCAAGGCCACGTGGGACGGAGCCGTTCCCCTCCACAGAGGACAGCGCTGGGGACAGCATCAGCCACAAGGTTTCCACGGGACGGGTGGGGGAGCAGGAGGGAGCTTTTCCTCTGTAGCCATCACCCCCGGGTGCTGCCCCAGGACACCCCGGTAGCAGGGACGGTGTCGCGGGGACACTTGTAGCCGGTGGGTCCAGGCACCCTGACCCCCGCGGCACAGGCACCCTGACCCCCGGGCAGTGGGGTGCTGGAGACTCGAAGCTGAGCTGGGAGCCAGGGCTGCTGCCGGCTCTGCCTGGGGGGGCTGAGCAGAAGCCCCAGTGCCAGGACACAGGGCACCAGTTCAGGGCAGGGAGCTTTGTGTAGGTGGGTGCTGCCATCTGCAGATGTCCCCACACAGATGGAGGAGCTTGGCCACCCCACAAGAGACCACCTCAGGAGTCCAAAGGTGTACAGGTCTATGGGGCTGGATGACATACATCCCAGGGGCCTGAAGGAACTGGCTGATGCTCTCCATCATGTTTGAAAAGTCACGGCTGCCAGGTGACATCCACAGGGACTGGAAAAAGGGAAACACCACTCCCAGTTTCAAGAAAGGGAGACAGGAAAACCTGAGGAACTACAGGCTGGTGAACCTCACCCCTGTGCCTGGGAAGATCATGGAGCAGATCCTCCTGGGAACTACGGCAAGGTACATGCAAGACCAGGAGGGGATCTGAGACAGCCAGCGTGGCTTCACCAGGGGCAGGTCGTGCCTCACCAGTCTGGTAGCCTTCTGTGGTGGAGTGATGGCACTGGTGCACAGAGGAAAGGCAACTGATGTAATCTACCCAGACTTGTGCAAGGCCTTTGACATGGTCCCACCCCACATCCTTATCTCTAAATTGGAGAGATATGGATTTGAGGGCTGGACTATTGGATGGGTAAAGAATTGGTTGGCTGGTCGCAGCCAAAGGGTTGTGGTGAATGGCCCTGTCCAGGTGGAGGCCAGTGGTGTCCCTCAGGGGTCAGCCTTGGAACCGGTGCTCTTCAGCATCTTTATCCATGACCCGGAGAGTGGGATTGAGGGCACCTTCAGCAAGTTTGCTGATGGCACCAAGCTGAGTGGTGCCATTGATCCAATAGATGGAAGGAATGGCACCTGGACCAGAGGGACCTGGACAGGCTTGAGAAGTGGGTCCATGAGAACCTAAAGAGGTTCGACAAGGCGAAGTGCAAGGTTAGGCACTTGGGTTGGGGCAATCACAGAATCACAGAATGGTTGAGGTTGGGAGGGACCTCTGAAGGTCACATCCAGTCCAACCCCCCTGCTCAAGCAGGGACTCCTGGAGCACATGAACCAGGATTTTGTCCAGACGGTTTTTTAATATCTCAGTGAGGCAGATTCCACAGACAGCCTCTCTGGGCAGCCTGTCCCAGTGCTCAGTCACCCTCACAGTACAGAAGTTCTTCCTTATGTTCAAGTGGAACTTCCTATGCTGCAGTTTATGCCCCTTGCCTCTCGTCCTGTTGTTGGGTGCCAATGAGAAGAGTCTGTCCCGTATGTGTACAGACTGGGAGAAGAACTTGGGAGTCCTGGGGGACAAGAAGCTTTGACCTGAGCCAGCAGTGTGTGATTGCAGCCCAAAGGCCAACTGTGTCCTGGGCTGCATCACAAGCGGGGTGGGCAGCAGGGTGAGGGAGGGGATTGTCCCCCTCTGCTCTGCCCTTGGGAGGCCCCAGCTGGAGTGTTGAGTCCAGGCCTGGAGCCCCCAGCACAAGAAGGATGTGGAGCTGTTGGAGCAGGTCCAGAGGAGAGCCAGGAAGATGATCTGAGGGCTGGAGCACCTCTCTGCTGGAGAAAGGCTGAGGGAGCTGGGCTTGTTGAGCTTGGAGAAGAGAAGGCTCTGGGGGAGCTCATTGCAGCCTTCCAGAGCCTGAAGGGAGCTCAGAAACAGGAGGGAGAGAGACTTTTGACGTGGGCAGAGAGTGATGGGACAAGGGGAGATGGTTTTAAACTGAGAGAGGGGAGATTTAGGTCAGAGGGTGGTGAGACACTGGCCCAGGTTTCCCAGAGAAGCTGTGGTTGCCCCATCCCTGGAGGCATTCAAGGCCAGGTTGGATGGGGCCCTGGGCAACCCTGTCCACAGCAGGGGGGTTGGAACTGGTTGTTCTTTAAGGTCCTTTCCAACCCAAACCAGTCTGGGATTCTATGAAATGGAAGATACTGGCATGTCTCTGGGGCTTCAGGGCCACAGGCCCACACACCTGCCCACAGACCTGCCCACACACCTGCCCACAGACCTGCCCGCACACCTGCCCGCACACCTGCCCGCACACCTGCCTGCACAACCTGTGGCCCTTCCAGAAGAGCCGCCCTCCCCAGGGCACAGAGCCAGGGCAGTGTGGTGCCTCTCCACCATCGCGTCCCTCCGGGCACCCCTTGTCCTCTCTCACCTCGGCACAATGTTTCGCCCAGAAGTTTTCTGAATAAAGGCACTTTGTGGCAGGACAAGGGCAGCTTTTGTTCGTGCCTGGGCAGCTGTGGCAGAGCCTGCCCGAAAGAACAGTCACCCTGAGCAACAGCACCGGGCTGGGGCAGCATGGGGATGGGGGAGAGGGAGAGGAGAGGAGAACGAGAGGGGGCTACAGAAGGCTGGGGGAGGGAGAGGTCATGAAATGAAAAGAACCAGAGGAATGGAAAGAGGGAAGGAGAGAGAGAGGGAAGGATGGATGGACGTCAAGATGAAAGCAAGGATGGAAGGAAGGACAGAAGGAAGGATGAGTGGAAAGAAGGAGGAAAGGAAGGGTGAGTAGAACGAAGGGTGAAAGGAAGGGTGAATGGAAGGAAGGCTGGCTGTCTGGAAAGAAGGATGGATGGAGGGGAAGGACAGACAGAGGACCTCGTTCAATGCTTACTGCTGCTGAGGGCACCCTGCCCCAGCTGGGTTGGGGGTGCAGCTTGTTGCAGACAGGTTGGTCCCCTCCAAGAACACACATGGACACCCCATGGACCACTCGGGATCGGCCACCCCACCATTGTGGGATGGTTGGGCAGGAGCTGGGGGCACTGGGCTCGGGGCCCGTGGGGACAGCAGTGCCACCGTCGCACACAGACCGCGGGATACACACCTGCCCGCGGCTGTGGCACGGAGAGGAGCCGGGACAGCTCCCGGGGACCGCGGGGTTCCCCTGGGGCAGGAGCCCCGCTCCCCGCCCTGCCGCGGAGTCTCCGTGTCCCGGGAGGGCCGGGAGCCACCAGCGCCCGCCCGGCAGCAGGTCCCCGCGGGACGGCGGTGCCCTCTGGGCCCGGCAAAGCCGCCCCGGGGCCGGACCGCGGAGCTCCGGCCTGCGCTGGACCGTGAAGCGGGCCAGGCTGCAGCGACAGCCCTCGGCCCTGCCCCGGGCTAGGCCAGGCGGAGCGTCTGCGGCCAGGCGGTGCCTTTAAGGGGCAGTGGCGGGCGGGCGGCCCCGGGCTGGGGGCGGTGCTGCGCAAGGCCGGGCCGGGCGCGGTGGGGCCGGGGCTGAGCCGGAGGCCGGCGCGCTCCCTCCCCAGGCCGCTGCGGGCACAGGCGGCCCGCTGGGGCATGGGGGTGGGCGGTGGGTGAGCCGCGGAGCCGAGCGGGGGGCCCTGCGGCGGGGCTGGGCCCGGCCCGGCCATGGGGTTCCTGCACCAGCTCCATCTCCTGCTCTGGAAGAACGTGACGCTGAAGCGGCGCAGCCCGGTGAGTGCGGGGGCGGCGGGGGGCCGGGGGCCGGAGCTCCCCTGCAGCCCTGGGCCGCCGGGAGGGGCGAGACCGGGCCAGGCCCCCGAGCGGGGGAGGCTCTGCGGGGCGGGGGCTCAGGAGCGGTGCGGAGCCAGCAGCCCCCCGGGTCGGGATCTCCCGGATCCTCACCCCCATCTCCCCCCGCCGCCGGGCCCGGGCGATGTGGGGGCGGTGGGCTCAGGCCCGGCGGTGGCCGCTGTCCCGGGGCTGCGGGCAGCGAGAGGCGCGGGAGCCGTCCGTGTGTCAGCCCGGGGAGCGCCCGCCGTGCCCGGCTGCCGGCAGATCGGCCCCAGCCGCGCCTGGCCCGGCGCTCCGCTCCGTGTGGGGCAGCAGCAGTTGGGTCTCACCGGCCCCGCGCCCACCCCGTGTCTGTGGCAGCCGCCCGGGCCCCGTGGCCGCTGAAGAAGCCCCGGGCCGGAGGCTGGATGCCGCCCCCCCCCAACCCTCCGCCCTGCGCAGCCCCTCCCGCCCTGCCACTACCCGCCCTCCTGTCCCAAATGCCCCGGGCACTTGCCAGCCCGGGCCCTGGTCCCCAGGGCCGCCCCTCCGGGCTGGGAGAGCTTTCCCTGAACCCTCGGTATCCGCAGGCTATAAATAGGTTTCCAAATCCTATGTGGGTCAGAGCTGCCTCTGCTCCGTGGGCTGGAGAGGAGCTGCTCCCACTTCCCGGGCGTGAGGCTGAGGAACGGGGGGTTCCCGGGGGGCTGGTCCCCTCCCGGGGGTGGCACAGTGGCCAGGATGGCACCTTCCCTGCCAGAGTGGTGAATCCAGCGTAACCCTGCCCCTGTGCGGGGCTTCCCTGCCAAATCCTGCCGGGGACCCCCGGGAGGGACCCCCGGGCCGAAGGGACCCCGCAGCGGTGCAGGCAGGGGGATGGGTGCGCTGGGAGCCGGTTATTTTTAGAGGATGGGGGAGGGTAGCGAACTGCTGCTCCCAGGCTGGCAATACTCTCTCCTCTTCCCCCTCCCAAATATCCTGCAGGCCTGATCCTCATCCTGCCGGCTTTCCCTCGCCAGCAGCCCGCGAGCATCGGGCCCTGCTCTGTCCTGGCAGCAGGAGCACCAGGGCCCACCCGCAGAGGGGCAGGGAGGGCAGGGCAGCGCTGGGCTAAGGCCCTTGCTGCAGGCAGGTGCTGACTGCTTGGGCAGCCCTGGTGCCCCCGAAATGGGTGAGGGGGATGATGCTCTTTGGCTGAGTCATCCCTCCTCCTTGCCCCGGGCAGAGCAACATGGCATGGTGAGGGGCTGCCTGGCACTGGTGTGCCATGGACCCCTGCCCATGAGGGTGAGCTGGCTGGCACAGCCTATCTGCTGGCCCTTGGCTACTGACCTGGGCCTGGCACTGTGTTTGGTGGAGTTACAGACTGGGGGTGCATGTGTCTTTTGGGGGACCTGTTTCTCTGGAGGTGCAGCGCAGGCAGCTGCAACTGTAGGAGGAGAATGAAGAACCCAGGCCTCGTCACCCCCATGTGTGGGGACTGTCACTGGAGTGCCCTGCTTGCTGCAGGCAGGGTGGCAGGGGAAGGACCAGAACCTCCTCGCCCACCCAGCAGTGCTGCGTGTGGATGGGGTCTGTGGAGGACCGGCCATGTGCCAGGGCGAGAGCTGCCCCCTGTGCCGCAGGGACTCATGGATTTGGGGCAGCCCCTGGGGCAGTTGTGCCCTGAGGATGTGCGTGCCCTGTGCATGTCACCTGCTTCCTCATGCTCCTGCTGTGTGCAAATCCCACGGTCACCTCACGCTCCCTGGCTGTGCAGGGGACGTCATCTGCCTGCTCCTGGGTGGTTCCCCCAGCACAGGTCTGCTCTGGCCCCATCCAGAGCTGGATGTTTCGCCGAGTGAAACCAGCTCTGTGTCCCTCTGGGCCGATCCTGCTGCGGCAGGCAGAGCCTGGGGGGATTGGAGAGGGAGGGGGGTAAGCACCTCTCCCCTGCTGGGGGTTCACCCTGGAGGGGTTGGAGTTGGGGGTTGCTGGGTTTCTCCCAGTCGCACAGGGGACTGTGGTGTGTGCCCTGCCCCTGCTCTGCCATCAGCTGCCCTTTGGCACAGCCCTGTGCCGTGGGGTGCTGCCCTGGGGTCAGTGCCTTGCCACAGTGCACTTCCTTCCCGGTGCCATGCAGAGCAGCAGCCCTGGTGATATGGGATGGGGAGCAGACACCTCATGTTTGGCTGAGGATGCTGGGCTGGGGCTTGGGAGAGCTGGGGCCAGTCCCCTACACTGCTCCCGAATGCTGGTGGCCCTGGGGGGTCCCCATTGTCCCTGGAAGCAGGGGCTGTTTGGGGAGCAGTGGTGCAGCGAGGTGCAGCAGTGGTTTCGGGACAGACTTTGTCCGCAGGCACTTGGTGGGGGCTTGGCTGGTCTGTTTGGGGGTGCAGCGGGGGTGGGTACAAGGAGGCTGCATGACTGGGGGGCCTTTGAGAGAAATGAGAGGTGTGCTCCTGAACCACAGTGCCACACGTCAAATGCTTCCAAATCCCCCTTTGTCACCAGTTGACCTCACCTGCAGCCTGGCGAGGGTGACAGCTGGGCACTGTCCTGTGACGTCTCTGTAACGCCCGTGGAAGCGCCGGACTTTGCCCGGGTTTGGCTGTGGTTTTATCCTCCCTGGGGCAGGAATTCAGGCAGGAGCCCCGGGGCGATTGGGGTCTGAGCAAACAGCATCAGTGGCTGTTGGAGGGGAGCCAGGGCCATGGGTGCCCGGAGATGGGCAGTGAGTCCCCTGGGGTGCCAGTGGCAGCCCCGGGCGGTGCCGGCTGTGCCATCGCCTATGTTGCTATGGCTCTGCTGGGACGGGGGTGAGCTCAGCTGTGCCTGTCTTAAGGGATGGGCACCTTGATGACTTTCAGTAGCTGGATTAAACCTATGTTGGATGTAAAATTAACAGGTGATCTCTGAGAAGTTACTGTAGGAGCAGTTCAGGGTGTTTGGTCGCCTTCCCCGTGGCTCTCTGTGCCCACAGAATCACACACAGAATGGCCTGGACTGGAAAAGCCCTTTGAGCTCATGGAGTCCAACCATGAACCCAACACTGACCAGTCCCCACTGACCCATGTCCCTCAGCACTGTGTCTACACGACTCTTCAATCCCTCCAGGGATGGGGACTCCACCACTGCCCTGGGCAACCCCTTCCAATGCCTCAGAACCCTTTCAGCAAAGAAATTCTTCCTCACATCCCATCTCAACTGCCCTGGGCACAACTTGAGGCCATTCCCTCTTGTCCTGTCCCTTGTTCCTTGGTTGAACAGACCCACCCCCACCTCTCTGCACCCTCCCTGCAGGGAGTTGTGGGATGGGAAGGTGCCCACAGGTGGAGCTGCCGGCTCTGAAGTGCTGGTGATGGAAATGTGCTGCCAGGTTTTGTTTGTCCCTGGGGAAGTGTTGGTGGTTCAGGATTCTTTTGGAGGAGCAGCGAGCTGGAGCTGAGGCTCTGGGTGCTGCCTCAGTGTCCCAGTATGTCGGTGGGGTGAGCCTTAGGGTGGGAGGGAGGAGGTACCTGGGGCAGGGGAAGGCCGGGGAGTGCTGTGGCTGCTTTGCACCACGCAGGGTTTGTACCTCTGCTCCTTGGCCGAGAGCCGGGAAGCTCCCAGCTCACATAGGAACTGTCCCGGCTGGTCTGCCCCAGCCTCCTCCCTCCGGGTGGGAGCGGAGCTGGGGGGATCTCGATGCCTCCAGAACAAAAAAGGCTGAAATTGGGAGTGCTGGGGGAGCTGACCCAGCTGGGGGGGTGCTGCTGCAGCGGTGCCTGTGCTGGGGTGCAGCGCCCGGGGGGGCAGGGCACCTCCAGGTCCTGCGACGGGGCTCGCTGGGGGCTGGTGCCGGAGCCGCAGCAGGGATCGGTCGGGCTGGCACTGCCCCGGCTCAGGGTGCTCTTTGCCCCCTCGCTGTTTGCAGCTGGCACGGGGCAGGCGGAGGGGACACACGGGCTTGGCAGGGTGGTGCTGGTGCCAGGCAGTGTCCCTGTGAAGCCCTGCTCACAGAGTGGCTGTGGTGACCTGTTGCAGTGGGACTGGTGGCCCAGAGGCAGGAGGGTGGCCGTGTGCTGGTGCTCTGTGTTCCTGCTTCTGGTGTGGTGGGACTGGGCTCAGGAGAGGTGTTGGCAAACCCAAACAGGGGTTTCCTCCTCCTCTAGGTTCCCTGAGACATGTCCCCAGGCTGCCATGCCAGGGCTGCCGTGCAGGGTGTGAGGGCTGGGGACGTGCCCTTGCTGGGGGCAGGTGGCAGTGGGACAAGAGGTGACGGGCACAACTTGCACTGAGCAAAAGTGTGACCAGAGGCCGGGGTGATGGCAGCCAGGCCTCCACAGAGGAGTTGGCAGCCCCTGAGCCTGGCCTTGGTTGTCTGCATGGGTGAGGGCACAGGCAGGTGACCTCGGGGAGCCCTGGCAGTGCCCAGCCAGTTGGCAGCCATCACTGAGGCCGTTGTGGGGCAGGGCTGGGCCGGGGGCTCAGCTTGGCCTCATGTGTCCCCACCAGCTCCAGTGCTCATCTGTCCCAGCGACTGCAGCTTCACCTGCCTGCGCTTCCCAGCTGTGGGCAGGTCAGTGGGTATTTAACCGTCATCAAAATCTGGGGCCATCAAAAAGTTTAGAGATATTTACAGTGGCCTTAAAATACTGTTGGAAAAGTTGGAGTGTTGATTCTGCAGGAGCTGCTGCTGCCTGCTGCTGCCTGCTGCTGCCTGCTGCTGCCTGCTGCTGCCTGCTGCTGCCTGCTGCTGCCTGCTCCATGGGCAGGGCTGGGACCTGCAGGAGAGGCTGGCAGGGAGTGGGCAGCAGCTCTCCTTCTTCCCCAGAGAGGAGCCCAGGCAGACCCTGTCCTCTGGTGGGTGCTGGGTGGGGGTTTCGGAGGCCAGGCTCACCCCAGGCTGTGCACAGTGCTGCTTCGCCTGCCTTGGGGACAGTGAATCCCCTCACAGGTGCCAGGCTGTGGCGGGAAGGGGGCTGATGTGGCCACTGGGGTTGCCAGCTTTGGGGTCTCTGGGCAGGGGCTCCCAGGCACTGTCTGCTGCTCTGCTGGGCTGGTTGAAGGCGATGGCTGCGGGTTTTGGGGCATCTCTGGAAGCAAGCAGGAGGGATGGAGTGGACTTTTGGGTGCTGTTGATGGATGTAGGGAGCTGCCTCCCCCTGACCTGGCTGTCCCCACGGTGAGCGCCTGCCCTGACTGTCAGGGCACTCACTGCCATGTCCTGGGGACACTGACGGGGTTGTTCTGCCAAAGTCCATGGCCCAGCACCTGCAGCCGTGCTAACCCTGGCTTTGCTGTGTCTCCTGCCCACCTCTGGTGCTGGCTGGAGGGGGCCATGGTGGCACCAGGCTGTTTGTTCTCGCTGTGTCCCGTGGGGCTGGTTGGAGCTGTTGTCCCGGCGTGTCCCGTGGGGCTGGTTGGAACTGTTGTCCCGGCAGCGTGGGAGCTGCGTGTCCCCCGCTGGTGCTGCTGCCTCCTGCTCCGTCCGGGCAGCACCGGCCCTGCCCATCCTCCTCACAGTCCCTGGCCCCCGTCTGCTGGCCTGGCAGAGGGCAGTGCTCTGGGGCGCTGCCTGGGACCAGCACCCCACCAGCAGCACCCACCACCCTCTGCCTCCCTTGCAGGGGGAGTGGGACAGGGCCCTGCTGGCCCTGTGTCTGGCTGGTGGCAGGGCTGGCCGCGGGTCCCAGCTGACACACACGTACCCCAGTGTGTGACACACCCAGCACTCGTGCAAACCCGGACAGCACTCATGGCCTCATCCTGCTGGCACCTCTGCAGGTCGAGGTGGGCATGTGCTGGGGGATATACGGACACGTGTTGGGGGGGATCCCTCTGGCAGCCCAGCTCTGCCACTGCCCAGGAGCTGTCCCTGGCCCCTTAGCCACTGTCACCTGCGCACAAGGGCCTCTGGGGCCCATGTCCCACCCCAGGTGCTGCCCCTGCACGCTGCCTGGGCGTATGTGGGAGAGCCCACCCGGGTCGGTGCAGGGTATGGCCAGCTGCTGGCAGGCACCGGCCCTTCTCCTCTCCTTGTCCCTCCATCTCCCAGCAGTTCCTCCCCAGCCACACGGACTCTGGCCTCCCCCCCCAGCCCCTCACTTCCTCACACAATCCCAAAATGTCACTCAGTGTCCTGCATCTGCAGGCAGGGACCCCACTGTCCCCAGGCTGTGCCAGCATTGGGTGCCCCTGCTGGGTGCCACCCCAGGGGGGCTGAGGTTCCCTTGGGACAGCATCCCTTCCCCTGCTGTATGCCCATGCCTCTGCCCCACTTGGGGTGTGGGGCAGACCTGGGGACCAAAGGGGCAGGATCAGTCCCAGAGATGCAGGCTGGTGAGCTCTCCTTTGCTGCCACATCTGCCCATTGCTGTGTCACCCTGGGTGCCAGTGGTGGGGGACAGCCTGCCCTGGCACGGGGGTTTGTGGCGGTGCAGGAGGGGTTGGGAACAGGGGAGGTCTCTGGGGAAGGAGACGAGCAAAAGGTCAATGACCCACTTTAAAAAAAATAAATAACAACAAACAGGTCCCTCCTGTTGCCACCAAGGACCCAACAGTCCCCGAGGGAGCCTGGTACAGCCCGGCGTGGGCACGGGGGCCGGTCCCGCAGGCGCCGGGGCACAGAGGCGCGATTGTGCGCCTGGTAAACAGGCAGCGGGGCCAGGGCGGGCCGGGGTGCCCCTCGCCACCCGCCCTGTACAGGGACAGTGACACCAGGGACTGTGCCTGGGACTGGTGGTGCCAGAAAGATGAGGATCCCCTGGCACTGCTCCTGGGGCATCTGCCATCCCCTCCAGCCCTTCTTCCTCTGGTCTCTGCCTCTCCCAGGATCAGCAGCTCTCGGAGTGGGAGGGCAGCACTGAGGGGCACCCATGGGTGCAGCCCTGCCTGTCCCGCAGCCCTGCCTGTCCCACAGCCCTGCCTGTCCCACAGCCCTGCCAGCTGTGGCCATGTGTCAGCAGGGGTCTGGGTGTGGGCGTCCCTCTGCTCGCCACCATTTGCTGGGGTGCTGGGACATTCTGTCAGAGCGTTTGCAGCCCCTGGGTGAAGCCAGTGGGGAGGTGATGCTGTTGGGGACAGGAGGACCTGACCCTGTCATCTGCTGCCAACTGGTTCCTTCCAGGCAGCCTGTGTCATGGTAAAGCCCTCTTTGCCCACCCTGCTGGCGTGCCCCTCTGGCACCCAGTTACCACAGATGCCTGGGCTGGTGTGGGAGTGTGGTGAAAGGTGCTGCTACCACAGTGGGCACCTTCCCGGCAGCGGAGCTGGGACTTGTCCTGCCCATGGTGACAGCAGGTCCTGCGCTCTGATCTGGCCCTGAAGTGAGCTGAGGTTGTCTCACCTCACCTCACCCTGTGCCTCAGTTTCCCCATCTACAGTAGTTCCCTTGCACTTGGCAGCGGGGGCAGTAGGGCCATGGCATGCCTGGGCACCCCAGTGCAAACCAGCAGCAGCTGTGCTGGCAGCGTGCCGGGTGCGCTGGGTGCCCGCTCTGCCCGTGGCTGGGGGAGCTGATGCCCATCCCCAGGGCCTCTGGGCACGGAGCCCAGCCCGGGCCGCCCGCGCGATTGAGGTCAGGGATTCCGGGGGATTTGCTGTGATTTGCCGGGTGCCACCAGTGGAAATCCTGCGCCGTCACTGCCTCCTGAGGGGGCGCGGGGCGGGCGCTGGGGCTCCTCACGCTGCCCCCCGTTGTACCAGGAGCCGGTGCCAGGGCCTGGCCCAACCGAACCTCACCCCGGCAGTGCTGGGGTCTATCCCCTGTGTAGCCCCGCGGGTGGGACCCAGTGGTGGTGTGGGTGGCAGGGGGATGTCATGTCTGGCAGCTCCTGGCTGCGAGGACACTGCCTGGGTGGGGGCCTGTGGCTCTTTGCTGGTCATAAGGACTTGGGGGCATCTCCCCTGGGCAGCCTCAGCTGTGGTGGCCCATTGGGGCTGGGCTGGAGCTGGAGCAGGGTCTGTCCCCTCTGTGGTTCCCTCTCCTGTCCCGAGGTGCCCCGGGCAGGATGGAGCGGGCAGGGGCAAGCAGGAGATCCTCAGGTGCCCAGAGACCCGTTCGCCTGTGGCTGAGCTGTGACGGTGCCACCAGCCCCTGGAAGACCTGGGCATGATGCCACACTGTGCTGGTGCCCTGGGGACCCCTGACCTGCCCACGCTCCTCCTTGATAGCTGGGTCCTGTCCCCAAGTGTCATGGTCCCTCTGCTCTGTGTTGTCTCCAGTGGGTGCTGGCCTTTGAGATCTTCATCCCCCTGGTGCTGTTCTTCATCCTGCTGGGGCTGCGGCAGAAGAAGCCGACGATCCCTGTGAAGGAAGGTGAGTGCCAGCACAGCACTTGCACTTGAGGCCACCCACACCTGGGGACACCCCAAGGCTCTGGGGAGCTGCTCCAACTCCCTGGGGACAGCCTGAGGGTGGGGGGCACGACAGCTGGTGGTGACCCAGAGGGGGCCTTCTGGGGGACGTGGCAGTGAGCAGGGGCTGCAGCCGAGGGCTGGCGGGGCAGAGACAGAGGGGTCAGAGAGCCAGAGTCAGTGCCAGCGGTGGGGGGGCTTCCTGGGGGTAGCAGTGCCAACCAGCCTGTCACTGCCATCGGCAGGAACATTTTACTGGGGGACAGGGGAGATGGAGCTGGATGGTGCTGGGACAGCCACGGTCCCCCCAGGTGCTCGGGCAGCAGCTGGGGTGATGCTAGGAAGGGCTCCCCAGCTCCTTGGGGTGCTGGGGTGGCAAAAGGCACCGTGTGGTGCCCTGTACCTGGCTACAGCGTGGGTGCTGGGGTCCCAGTGAGGTGACAAACTGATGGGACCACGGCTCCTGGAGATGTGCAGCCAGAGCTCTGGTGGGGCTGCGGGTGCCGGTGCCCGCAGGCTGTGCCACGGGCAGGAGGTGGTGGCAGGGAGCTGCCAGCTCGTCAGGGCTCCGCGCGGCTTCTGGACCCCTGTGGGACGCCCACGCTGCCGGGTGCCCTCGCGTGGGTGGTGCAGTGGGACCGGGGGAGGTGTGGGAGCTGGTGGCAGCGGTGACCCGCAGTAACGAAGGTCTGAGCCTGTGTTCCAGCGCCTGCCGGCGAGGGAGAGCCCCGGTGCCAGCGCGGGCCCGGCTGCGGGCGGTGGCGGGCGCTGCCCTGGCTCCTGCCCCGGCGCTGACGTGTGCTCTGTGTTCTGTGGGGTTTGGGTTCCTTTTTTATTTCTTTTTGCTCACTTTTTCTTTTTCTTTCCCACCATCTCCCCTGCCCGCCTGCCCTCCATGCCTCTACTGCATGCGCCAGTCTGTAAGTTGGTGGGGTGGGTGGGCGCCTCCCCCCTTCCCCTGCCTGTGCTGGCTACGGATTTTGGGGAGAAAGAACTCGATTTGGATCAACTCACTCTGACCTAATCCACCCTCTGTAACCCCCTCGCCTTCCTTCTGGCTGGTGAAGATGAGCTTGGGCAGCACAGCTTGGGCCCTGCCTGCTCCTCCCCAGGGGTGTCCAGCCAGGACCAGCCCATGGTGGTGTCCCCACCAGGTTGGTGGTGTCCCCACTGGGATGGCAGTGCCAGGTTTCCCAGGTTCTGGGGCTGCCATTGGCGATGTCCCCAGCCCCCTGGGCTGCAGAGGGCTCTCCAGGCCAAGCGAGGGCTTCTCCTGCCCCTTCTTTTTGCCGCCCTCCTGAGACAGGTCCTGCTGGATGCAGGCACCCATGTGGTGGCCCGTGGTCACCCAGTCTTGACTGTGCCCCCACCAGGCTGGTTCCCAAGGGGTTAGAGATGGCTCCCACCCCTGCACCACCACCAAGTCCCTGTCCTGGTCCCTTGCAGCTGGGACAAGCCAGGATGTGACACTACTAGGAGCCTGGAGACCTGGAAGATGCCACCCATGTGCTGACTTTGCCCCCAAAGTGTGTCATAGCTACCACCATCTGTCCTGCCACCCCAGCAAGCTGCTGGCCTGTCCCATGCTGCACTCATCCCTGCCTGCCTTGGGCTGTCCCTTGTCCCTGCCAGAAGCCCATCTTCACCATCACAGCCATGCTAACAGCACTGACCTGCTTCTAACCACGGGGCCACCGGCCAGGGTGGTGAGAGCAGGGTCCCTGCCCAGTGACAGCCTCTGGTCCCCTTTGGTCCAGGCCTGCCCCGGGGAAGGACATGGAAAGACCCCAGCAGGGGTGATGGCTCAGCACGTGGGGGGGAAGGTTTGCCATCCCTTGTTGCTCCTCGTTTCTTCCATCTCCTCCCCACTGTGTGTCCATTTCCACCCATCTCCTGCAGCCGCACGTCGGGGCAGCGGGCAGGGGGGAGCCGGGGGCTTGGGGAGCTGCGGGTGACAACTCTATTTTCCCTGTTGTATTCTTCCTCCTCCTCCTCTTCCTCTGGAGATCCAGCGGTGCTTCTGAGGTTACTAACAAGAGGGACCAAGAGGCCGGGGAGGTTGGCAGCTGTCCTGGGGGCAAGTGGCAGGAGTTGGCATCATCCTGGGGTGGGAGGAACCTGTTGCCCAGAGGGGAGCGTGCAGGGGGCAGGAGCCAGGATGACAGGAGCTGGCCACAGCCCCAAAGGGCCACCAGCCAGGGGAAAAGCTGCAGATTTGTCCTTGGCCGCCAACCTCCCGCGGGCCCAGCGCGCGCTTCTCTGAACTGAGTGTCTGTCTCTCCGGTGGCCCCTGCTCCCCCTGCCTCTCCTCCCTCCTGCCCGCACCTTCCCCGGCCTCCTCTGCGCCCTCTCGCTGGCTCCAGCTTTCTACACGGCGGCTCCGCTCACCTCGGCCGGGATCCTGCCCGTCATGCAGTCCCTGTGCCCCGACGGCCAGCGCGACGAGTTCGGCTTCCTGCAGTACTCCAACTCCACGTGAGTGCTGCCCTGGCCGCTCGCCTCCTCCTCTGCCCCGCGTGCCCCCGCGCACAGCCTGGCCCTCCCCGCGCTGGCACTGCCCCGCCGGGGACAAGGCACGAGCCGGTGACCCCCGCAGTGACACAGAGAGTGCTCTTGGGTGCAGAATGCCACACCCCCGGGGTGCCGGGGACATCTCAGCCCGTTCACCCATGGGCTCCCAGGTGCCTGGTGCTGGGAGGACAGAGGTGGCCCCTGGGGACACCTCGAGGCCCTGGGGCTCTCTGTGCCCTGGCATGGTGATTCGGTGCACAGGTGAGGTGCACCCAAGGGGCTTGTCCCCTGCGGGGCTCTGTGGTGGGTTTCCCCACCCCTCTGTCCCTGAGGCTGTGGCGGTGCTGGGCTCTCGCAGGGTGACGCAGCTCCTGGAGCACCTCAGCGAAGCGGTGGAGCAGAGCAGCCTCTTCGACCCGCAGCACCCGGGGCTGGAGGAGGAGCTGGAGTCTCTGCGCCGGCGGCTGGAGGCGCTGAACAGCGCCGAGCCCAGCTCCATGGAGACCCACTTCAGCAGCCGAGCAGGTGGGCTGTGTCCTGCCTGTGCCCCCGCTGCCCACGCCGGCAGGGGTGGAGCTGCCCACCCACCAGGCACCCAGAAATGGGATGGCATGTGGCAGTGCCCTGCCACTGTCACACATGGCCGTGTGCTGGGCAGGGCCAGCAGTGCTATGTCCCTTCATGTGGCTGTGCCGTGTCCCCAGTGCTGGCGGGCTGCTCTGACCCCTCTGACTCGCTCCTTGCCAGGATCCGGCTTCACCCTGGCGTGGGCAGCCAAGGACCGGGGCGAGCTGCACCACTTCCTGACACAGAACCTGTCCCTGCCCAACAGCACGGCCGAGCTGCTCCTGGGCTCCAGCGTCGACCTGCGGGAGGTGGGTGATGATCTGTGGGAGGTGGGTGGTGATCCTCAGGAGGTGGGCGGTGATCCTCAGGAGGTGGGTGACAACCTGCAGGTGGTGGGTGATGACCTGTGGGAGGTGGGTGACAACCTGCAGGTGGTGGGTGCTGGCCTGTGGGAGGTGGGTCATGCCCTGCAGGAGATGGGTGACAACCTGTGCAGGTGGGTGACAACGTGTGGGAGGTGGGTGACCACACAGCGCTACAGGGCCAGGCATTGCAGGGGTCCACGTTGCCCCAGTGAGTGAGCACATCCTGACCCAGAGTCAGCCCTGACCACCAGACCTGCAGGGTGGAGCTCAGCGGGCACCCAGCCAGAACTCATCCTGCCCTGTCACCCTGTCCACCCTGTCACCCTGTCCCCCCTGTGCCAGGGCACTGCTGGGCATTGCTGCCCCTGCTCCCGGCACGCTCGGCAGCCCCGCTCCTGTCCTCGCTGCAGGTGTACCGCCTGTTCTTTGGTTCCTTTCCTCTGGTACCTGATGAGATCCATGAGCGAGAGCTGTGGGATGGGTTTGGCCCCAGTGAGAAGATGACACAGCTGGAGGTGAGGAGCGGTGCCTCGTGCAGGGGACATGGTGGGGCAGAGCTTGTCCTCCGTGTCCCCTCCATGTCCCACCACAGGGAGATCTGGGGCTGTCCATCGTGGCAAAGGGGATGTGACAGGACATTGTCAGGTGCCCAGAGCAGCAGCAGGGATGGCTGGGTCCTGTCCCAGTGCTGGCACAGGTTCTCCCAGTGCTCTGAGGCAGACCAGTGCCTGTGCCTCGGTTTCCCATTGCGGTGGGTGACAGCACTGCCTGGCCGATGGCTGTGGAGGGAGCAGAGCAGATGGCTGGGTGCAGGGGACCTGTGCTCCCCCCATCTGCATGTTCCCTTTTGTTCCCCTCCCCATGGAAACCGTGGATCTGGGTGCTGTGGGGCCATTCACGTGTGCTTGAGGGAATGTGGGAGAGGCACCATGAGGAGCCCCTGCACCACCACCCACCCCCTTGGTCCCCTGCAGAAGACCCTCCCCAGCAGCTGGAGGAGCCTGCGGGAAGGGCTGGTCCACAGGGCGCTGCGGGACCCCGCGGCAGCCCCGCACCGGCCAGCACTGCTCCACCTGCTCTCCCAGGCCCTGGGCCTTGCCAGCACCGCCCCAGCACCCACCACCTCTGGCAGCCCCCAGGCCTTCGTCACCGAGATGGAGGTGAGGGTCTCGCGGGGTGAACCGGGGTGCGTGGGCGGCTGCTTGGCCAGGGCGGGCACCGTGGCTGTGCCCCCGCGCCCCGGGCTGCGTCCCCACGGCTCTGTGCCCCGTAGGGCGTCCTCTTCACCGGGCCGGTGTTGGAGCAGCTGACGTGCGAGCAGAGCCCGGGGGGGCTGCGTCGCCTCCTGCGCGTGGCCCCCGCGCAGCAGCCGCTGCTGCAGGCGTACCGGGCACTGAGCTGCAACGGCAGCCGGGCCGCCCGGCGGGAGCGCTTCGCCCAGCTGGCCACCGAGCTCCGGAACCAGCTGGACACCCCCAGGATCGTCAGCAGGGTGAGGGCGGGGCTGTGGCTCCCGCCGGCTGTGGGTTGGGCTGTGGGGCAGGGACAGGCTCTGGGCAGGGTTTGCCCGTCACCAGGGGATGTGCAGGGATGGGGGGCTCTGCCACATGGCCCGGCCCCTCCTGATCACCCCTTTACCCCGCATGGGTAGCCCTCGCCCAGCCCCATGGTCAGACCCCAGATGATTTCCCCTCCTGGCACCCGCTCAGTCGCTGGCATTGGGTGGGGCTGGGTGTCCCCAGCATCCTCCAAGTGTGTACCCACAGCCTCTCTCCCTGGGACTGGCAGTGTCCCTGATGGCACAGTTCCTCCAGGCTGGCTCTGAGGTTCCCCTCCTCGTCCCACCCAAGTCTGAGATGTCCCTTGCGGTCACAGAGGACCACCCTTCCTGCCTGAGGGACATCTCATGTCCCTTGACAAGCCCATGCCAGCATTTGCCTGCACTCCTGCTGCCTGATAGCCGTGGATGCACAGCAGTGACTGCAGGGCCCCAGCTGGGCACAACTCCAGCCTTTTAACCAAGAAACTAGACGTGCCACTGCTTGGGGACTGTCTTGGTCTCCTCCTGCTGGTGAGCAGGGCCCTGTCACCCCAGCCATGGGTGACTCCTTACCTGCTCGTCCTCACAGCTGAAGCTGGATGAGGTGAACAGCACGGCCGCCCAGCACCGCCTCCGTGCCCTCCTGGAGGACCTGGTGGAGATGGAGAAGGTTCTCCGTGACGTGGACATCCTCTCAGCACTGGCCAAGCTGCTGCCCAAGGGAGCCTGTGCCAGCAAGGCCCCCCCACCCACTGCCAACAGCACCACCTGGGCCAGCGCCAACGCCACGGCTGGCAATGCCACAGTGGAGGAGGAGGGCGCCGAGGGGGGCCCGGCCGGCGGTGACAACCCCCAGGGGCAGTTCTCGGCGTTCGTGCAGCTCTGGGCCGGGCTGCAGCCCATCCTCTGCGGCAACAACCGGTAGGAGCCCCGGGGGACGGAGGGGGCTGGATCCAAGTGGTCCCTGGTCAGGACAGGGGTGCAGGAGAGCCCACCCTGCCTCTGCCAGCGGCCAAGGACCCCAGTCACCCTGGGTATGCGGGCGATGGGTGCTGCTCCGCATCCTTGTGCCGCCACCGGGGGAGGCTCCCCGTGCTGGGCAGCCCGGCGCTGGCTCAGGAGTTGGTGTGAAATCCCCTCCCGGGCAGGGGTGGGGCTGCCCCACAGCGAGGTGGGCTGGGGCTGGGGTGGGGTTGGCAGCCTGAGCCCCCTTTGCAGGACCTTCGAGCCTGAGGCGCTGAAGCAGGGCAACATGAGCTCGCTGGGCTTCACCAGCAAGGAGCAGCGAAACTTGGGCCTCCTCGTGCATCTGATGACCAGCAACCCCAAAATCCTGTATGCACCTGTGGGCACCGAAGTGGACAAGGTCATCCTGAAGGTGAGGGTGCAGAGGCCAGGACCCCCATCCTTCTCCCACCAGCCTCTCTCTGCAGGGACTCCCCTGCCCAGATGGGCTCAGCGGTGCCAGGGCTGAGCGGGGAGGAAGACGCCAGGTGCCAGCCAGCCCTGGCCCTTGCTGGGGTGGTGATGCCAGCTGGGAGGTGGGCAGAGATCTCCATGGCTGCTATCCATCCTGGAGAGCAGTGGGGCATCTGCCTCTTCTTACTGTGTGACCTTCCTCCCCCCCCAGGCCAATGAGACCTTCGCTTTTGTGGGCAATGTCACCCACTATGCCAAGGCGTGGCTGAACATCTCCCCCGAGATCCGTGCCTACCTGGAGGAGGGCAGGCTCCAGAGACGCATCCGCTGGCTCCAGCAGGTGGGACAGAGCAGTGGGGACCGAGCCTGCTGGGCTTCCCTGGGGTGGGAAGAGGGTGCCCTGCCCCCAGGCACCTCGTGGCTTCTTCATGTGAAGGTCTCGGGTGCTCCTGGGTTCCCACTCTGCTCTTGTGAGAACCAGGCTGGTTCCCTGCACAGGGTGGACATTGTCCCCCCATCCCCAGGAGGAGCATTGGGTCCTGTCTGTGTCCATGGGGAGGACGGGGCTGAGGGGGAGGGTACACCCCAACTGCTCCCTCCTGTGTCTCCCTCTCTGATCCAGTTCACCGCTGACCTCCACAAGCACCCAGAGATCCTGAATGTCTCTGATAGCGACGTTCTCCACAACTTCCTCAGTGGCAACTTCTCCCTGCCCAACGCCAGCGTCCTGCTCCAGCAGCTGGACACCATTGACAATGCTGCCTGCGGCTGGGTCCACTTCATGGCCAAGGTGAGGGTGTGCCTGCCTGTGGGAACATGGGTGCTAGAGCAGCACCCTCTGCCTGCAGATGGGCTCTGTGCGGCTGAAGAGGGGTCAGGTCTGCTGAGACCTCCTTAAGGCCATGGGAAAGGAGCCCTGGAGGAGACAGTGGCTTCTGTAGTGTTGGGAGCTTTGGGATAGATGTCAACAGTGGAGGTGCTCACCCACCCTTGGGTTGGGGGCTTCATGGGGTGGCTGTGGGTGGCACATGCTACACTGTGTGCAGGGTCTGTGTGCTAGACCCATCAGGGGCAGTGGGGTCTCACCAGCCTTCCCCTCCCACTAGGTCAGCGTGGACATCTTCAAAGGCTTCCCAGATGAGGAGAGCATCGTCAACTACACGCTGAACCAGGCCTACCAGGACAACGTCACGGTCTTTGCTAGTATGTTCCTGGGAACCAGCCCCTTCACAGCTGTCCCTGAAGCCACGTCCTTCTCCAGCTGTGCCCTGGGATGGGCCCGTGGCTCTGGGACGTGGCTCCCTTGGTGCATGTGTTGGGTGGATGAGCAGACTGAGCATGTCCCGGTACCTGTCCCCTGTCCCTGGCCGAGCCCTGCTGGGTGTAGCACCACACCGCTTTCCTGGCTCTCCCACCACCACTGCCCGCTGGCCACATGCCCTCGCATCCCGTGCCAGGGCCGTGCCCACCCTCCTCATCCATGGCTCCCCTCCTGGTGCCCTTGGCTGGGACGTGCTGAACCCCCCCGTGTCCCCGCTGTCGCCGCGGGCCGGCCGGTGTGGCTGTGTGCCGCGGTGCCAGCGCGCTCCCTGCCTCTCCCGCTGCCCGCAGGCGTCATCTTCCAGACCCGCAGGGACGGCTCGCTGCCGCCCCACGTCACCTACAAGATCCGGCAGAACTCCAGCTTCACGGAGAAGACCAACGAGATCCGGCGCGCGTACTGGCGGCCCGGCCCCAACACCGGCGGCCGCTTCTACTTCCTCTACGGCTTCGTCTGGATCCAGGGTCAGTGCCAGCTCCCTGCCACAGCTGCCACCTCCCTGGCCCCTGCCCACACTGCCCGCTCAGTCTGGCCTCTCCTCCTCCTCGTCAGACATGATGGAGCGTGCCCTCATCAACACCTTTGTTGGCCACGATGTGGTGGAGCCCGGCAACTACGTGCAGATGTTCCCATACCCATGTTACACCCGGGACGAGTGAGTAACATCCGTGTGGGCAGGGGCAGGACCTTCCCTCTTCCCCTTTGCAGGCCAGGACACTTCAGCTGGGAAAAGGGGACAAGTCTGGGGGCCTGAGAGAGGTTGGTGACGTTGGGAGTGATGAGGAACCAGGTAAGCCCTGGTCCTTGGACCACCGGGCTAGGCAAGGAGAGGCAGGATTTTGTGCCCAGTTTGCAGCTGAAGTGAGGACCTCATGGCTGTGGGGTGTCTTGTGGGGTGTCTCGGAGGCCGAAAGACTTGGGGAGAACAAGAGGAGTGTGGTAGATGGGTGGCACCTGGGTTTGTTGGTGGTTATTGAACAAAGTTCTCTGCAGGAAGCACCTGGAGAAGTCTCAGAGCCACCAGCTCTCCAGGGCAGGAGGGTGGATAGGGCCCTGTCACACCAGGGCACTGGGCTGAGCCCACGGCTGCTGCCCACCTGCCAGCCAGGACACTAGATTGCCCTATGGGCTCATTGGAGAAGCTCTTTCAGGGCACTAAGGGGCTGCTGGACCACAGGGATGGTTGTCCCCAGGCAGTGGGACCCCCTGTGCCTCAGGGTCGCCCCAGGTCTCCACAGTGGTGCTACCATCCAGCTCTCCACTCTCTTCCTCTACCCCACCAGCTTCCTCTTTGTCATCGAGCACATGATGCCACTGTGCATGGTGATCTCCTGGGTCTACTCGGTGGCCATGATGATCCAGCACATTGTCACGGAGAAGGAGCATCGCCTGAAAGAGGTGGGGATTGTGGGAACGATCCCCGGGGGGGAGCTGGCATCTCTGAGCTCTGAGTTCTGCACTGCATCCCTGGCACCTTCCCCATGTCTGGGGAGCGTGAGGTGGGGCAGGGCCAGATCCCACATCCCTGGGCTGAGCTGGTCCTTCCGAGTGTCCCCAGCACAGCGCCGGGGGGAGCTGAGCCCGCTGGCACCCTGGCAGAGGGTGCTGTGTCCTGCCCACTCCCAGCACCCCCCGGGGACCCCTCGGTGCAGCCGTTGCTCTCCCAGCCCCGTGAGCAGGCAGCGGGGCCGTGCAGGGGAGGGGACAGCCCTGCTGAGCAGCACGGCCTTGCAGGTGATGAAGATGATGGGCCTGAACAACGCGGTGCACTGGGTGGCGTGGTTCATCACCGGCTTTGTCCAGCTGTCCATCTCGGTCACGGCGCTCACCGCCATCCTCAAGTACGGCAAGGTGCTGATGCACAGCGACGTCCTCATCATCTGGCTCTTCCTCGCCATCTACGCCGTGGCCACCATCATGTTCTGGTGAGCTGCCTGCTCTGCTCCGAGGGGGAGAGGACACCCAAGTCCTCGTGCCACGGGGTGGGGGTGCTGGGAGCTGTGTGGGCAGGGGCTGGTGGAGGGGCACAGGTCCCCTCAAGCCCTGGGGGGGTGGGATCTGGGGTGATGCTGTCTTCCCTGCAGCTTCCTGGTGTCGGTGCTCTACTCCAAGGCCAAGCTGGCCTCTGCTTGTGGCGGCATCATCTATTTCCTCAGCTACGTGCCCTACATGTACGTGGCCATCCGGGAGGAGGTGGCACACGACAAGATCACGGCCTTTGAGAAGTGCATCGCGGTGAGTTGGCTGCTGGGGAGCTGCTTGGCCCCAGGTTTTCCCCAGGCACCCCATGTCCAGTACACTGGCCACCAAGCTGTCACCCAGCCCTAGGCAAACCTCTGCCTGTATGAACCAACTCCCCATGGGGCTTTTGAGGCATCTCCAGAAGGTTTGGTGCCTCCCAGGTCAAGGAACATCTCCATGGGGCTGGGTGGGGCAGCACCGAGTAGGAATTCACCCCAACCTGTTCCTCCAGAGCTGGTGTGTGGTTCCTGCTGATGTCTCCTTCCCTTCCCTCCATCTCTCTGCAGTCCCTCATGTCCACCACGGCCTTTGGGCTGGGCTCCAAGTACTTTGCACTGTATGAGGTGGCTGGTGTGGGCATCCAGTGGCACACCTTCAGCCAGTCACCTGTGGAAGGAGATGACTTCAACCTCCTGCTGTCCATGATGATGCTGACCGTGGATGCGGTGGTGTACGGGGTGCTCACGTGGTACATTGAGGCCGTGCACCCGGGTACGTGTGGGCAGTGGGGCACAAGGGCACCTCTGATCTTATGGCAGCCACCTTGCTGGGGACCCGCTGGTTCCTGACGGTGCTCAGCCCTGATGCAGTGGGATCTGGCACAACATGACTTCAGGATCACCTTTGTGTGTCCTGCTGGGACACCTGGCCCTGACCCCCTGGTGACACCGGCCAGCTCCTTGGAGATCTTGAGTTGTGTGTCTCAGTTCCCTGCCCAAGACAAGGTGTCCATGGCTAGAGCACTGTTCCCCTTTATCACCTGCGTGAGGAAGGGTCTCACCTGCTTCCTTTGCTTTCCTCATAAAACCAAAGTGTAAGCCAGGCCCAGCCCAAAGCCCAGCAGCACTGCCCTGAGCTGGGCTGGCCGGGGTTCCTGCAGCTCCCACCCTGCAGTGATGTCCCTGAGCTGGGGAAGCCTCCACGTCTGTGCCCGTGCTGAGCTCTGCCCAGGTGCTGCAGGGCCACGGGCGCAGGCTGGCCCTGACCCGGAGGGTTGTGCCCGCAGGCATGTTCGGCTTGCCCCGGCCCTGGTACTTCCCCTTCCAGAAGTCCTACTGGCTGGGCAGCGGGCGAGTGGAGACCTGGGAGTGGACCTGGCCCTGGTCCCGCACCACCCGCCTCAGCATCATGGAGGAGGATCAGGCCTGTGCCATGGAGAGCCGGAGGCTGGGTAAGGGCAGCCAGGGGCGGTGGGAGGTGGCCTGGGGATGGTCCTGGCTTTGCTGCAGGGACCTGCATGGACCCCTGTGTGTCCCCTGTGTCCTTGTCGGGGCAGGGTCCTGGGCCAGGTACTGGTGCCTGCCTGGGAGCTGCTGCCCATGTTGTGGGAGGGGGGAAGCTGGTGAGAAGCAGGGGGAAGGGGCCACCAGCAGCACAGCCACTGTGGGTTGGAGGTGGGGGGGTTCATCCCCCAGGGAGTCTCTGCCCAGCCCTGGCTCCTCAGCACCCCACTCTCACAGCAGAGGAGACACGGGGCATTGAGGAGGAGCCGACCCACCTCCCCTTGGTCGTCTGCATCGACAAGCTCACCAAGGTCTACAAGACAGACAAGAAGCTGGCACTGAACAAGCTGAGCCTCAACCTCTATGAGAACCAGGTGGTGTCCTTCCTGGGGCACAACGGTGCAGGCAAAACCACCACCATGTGAGTGTCGGGGTGGACGTGGACCTGTCGTTCTGGCCAGCTGCAGTGGGTGGGGAAGGTGCTGCGTGATGTCCTTGCAGGGCCATGTGGCAGCTGGTGCCGTGCCCAGAGGGCAGCAGTGTGGATGTGGGGGTGGCACACAACGGGGACAGGCAGCGGGTGCACGGTCCTGCACTGACATTGCATCTGCCAGCAGATGCTCCTGGAGGTGGCGATTGGAATTGACCCAGATGGAGGCATATGAAGCTCCTCACCTTGCTGCCTTTCTCCATCCATCCAGGTCCATCCTCACTGGCTTGTTCCCTCCAACCTCGGGCTCTGCTACCATCTATGGCCACGATATCCGTACGGAGATGGATGAGATCCGGAAGAACCTGGGCATGTGTCCTCAGCACAACGTGCTGTTTGACAGGCTGACGGTGGAAGAGCACCTCTGGTTCTACTCACAGCTCAAGAGCATGGCAGAGGAGGAGATCCGCAAGGAGATGGACAAGTAGGCACCCTCCAGCTCCTTTTGCCCCATCTCTGCTGTTCTCACGAGTGGGTCCCCTTCCTGCTGGCTGTGCTGTGCTGTGGTGGGTGATCTGGGAGCAGAGATGTCCCCTGGAGCAGCTCCACCAAGGTTTTTTCCAAAACGTGGGGTGTCAGGCTGTGGAAGCCATCAGAAGATGCTTCTGTAGGCTGGCGGCCGCTGAGCTGTCCCAGTGTCCAAGGGCCATGGGTACCACACGGGGAAGAGGCATCACATGCTCCCAGCAGGCACTTGGCACCAGTAAGCCCCCCCTGGCATCCCTGGTGCTTCTCCCCTGTCCCCAGGATGATTGAGGACCTGGAGCTCTCCAACAAACGCCACTCCCTGGTGCAGACCCTCTCAGGGGGCATGAAGAGGAAGCTGTCGGTGGCCATTGCCTTCGTGGGCGGGTCGCGGGCTGTGATCCTGGATGAGCCCACGGCTGGTGTGGACCCGTACGCACGCAGGGCCATCTGGGACCTCATCCTCAAGTACAAGCCAGGTGAGCGGAGGTGGGCAGAGCCCAGCATTGCTCCTCTGGCTATGGTGGCCCTGACCCCTCCACTGAGGCTCTGTGCTGCTGTCAGGGAGGACCATTCTGCTCTCCACACACCACATGGACGAGGCTGACCTGCTGGGTGACCGCATTGCCATCATCTCCCATGGCAAGCTCAAGTGCTGTGGTTCTCCACTCTTCCTCAAGAGCACCTACGGTGATGGCTACAAGCTGACGGTGGTGAAGAAGCAGTCGGACACCAGGAACGGCACAGGTCTGGGGGGCAGCGGGACCCCGTGTTTAGAGGAGTAGATGGGACCAGCCCTTCTTCAGCCTGGGAGAGGAACGAGATGTCAAGACCCAAGTGCTCGCACCCCAAGTCTCCTTAGTCCACATGGGGGACAGAGGCGGACAGGGCAGGGGTGTGGAGGTGGCATCTCAGCCTTGGTTTCTCCCGTCTGGGTCCCGGGTTAGACCCTGTGTGGTGGCATTTGCTCCCAGCTGCTGGTTTTGTCTGACCCGTGGGTGCCCACTGAGACGTCCAGTGTGGGCTGTGGTGCAGAGCACCATCCCCAGGCCAGGCAGGGTGGCCAGGAAGCCTCCAGCCCCCCGTGATGGAGGCTGGAGGAGCCCCCGTGGCGCTGGGTGTAGGGTGGACATGGTGGGTCCTGGTGGGAGGCTGGGTGTGAAGTGGTGCCCCTCTGCCGCAGAGCCAGGCCAGCCACACAGCCCCCCGGCCCACTCCTCCGTCAGCCCCTGCTCCGAGCCCCGCGTCTCCCAGTTCATCAAGAAGTACGTGGCCTCCTGCCTCCTCATCTCAGACACCAACACCGAGCTCTCCTACATCCTGCCCAGCGAGGCCGTCAAGAAGGGCTGCTTCGAGAGGCTCTTCCAGGTACCTGCAGGGGCTGACAGGGTGGGCAGGCAGGGGGTCGTGGGGACCACGGTGCTGTGGGCACCTCCTGCCCTCCTCACGCAGCACTTTGCCTCCGCAGCACTTGGAGCAGAGCCTGGAAGAGCTGGACCTCACCAGCTTTGGACTGATGGATACCACACTGGAGGAGGTCTTCCTGAAGGTGTCTGAGGAGGACCAGTCTCTGGAGAACAGCGATGTGGGTACGGCTGTGGGGGGCACATGGTGCTGCTGGGGCTGGCCAGGGGCTGTGTGCCTTTGTGTGGGCTCGGTGGCTCCTCTCTTCTTGTGCGTGGATGCGTGGCTGCAGGTATCTCCTGTCCCAGGGGGAGGAGAGGTCTCCAGCAGAACCCATCCTGGCCAAGAGCAGCCAGCCTTTGCTTCACTCAGGGTTTGCAGAGCAGGTCCATCCCCGCTCCGTGCTGGTGGCAACCTCCCTTCTCCTTCCAGACATGAAGGAGTCCCAGAAGGACGCCCTGCAGCCACCTGCCCCCGAGCTGGGCCTGAAGCCCGAGGCGAATGGGGAGCCCTTGGCCGAAGTGGACGTGCCAGAGAAGCCTGAGGTGGAGCTCAGCAACCTGGTGACCTGCTCCAAGCTGGCGCAGTCGCAGGCGTCCCTGCGCTCAGCCTCCTCGGTGGGGTCCGTGCGGGGTGACGAAGGTGGGGCTTATTCTGAGTTCTTTGGGGACTACGCGCCCCTGTTCGATAACCGGCAGGACCCCGATAACATCAGTCTGCAAGGTTGGTGCCGCCGGCGCCCAGGGCCGCGGAGGGTGCTCAGCTGGACCGGGGAGGGTGCTCAGCTGGGCCGGGCAGGGTGCTCAGCTGGGCCAGGGCAGTGGCAGCGCCTGTCCCTGCGCCTGCGCAGAGGTGACCCTGGCTGGGACAGGGGGGATGTGCCGGGGCTGGGGGGCTTTGCCTGCTGGGGCCATGCCCCGCAGAGGGTCTGAGGATGCATTTGCTGATGCTGCACCACAGCCTGGGTGGGAGGGCTGGGAACGGGCACTCCCACCAGTTTGCTCCCCCAAACTGGGAGCGCGTGCACAGGGGAGCCCCGCGCTGAGCCCGGAGCCAGCGGGCACAGCCGGCGTTGGCTCCCTTGGGTCCCTCGAGTGCCACCCTGCAGACTCGCCCCACTAACATGCTTGCTCCTCCCGTGGGGGCCTGGTCGGGTTGTCCCCTCTTGGCCCTTGGGCACAGAGTCGTCTTCCAGCTGGTGGCTTCACCCTCCGTTCTGTGCCCTGGCCGCAGGCCCTGCCCAGGGCTGGGGGCTGTCCCTGCCTGAGTGCTGGGGCTGCCGGAGGATGGAGGGTGCAGACAGACGCCTCGAGGCTGCTGTTTTACTCACAAACCCTTTCCTGGGCTATCCCAGCAGCTCCTGTCGTTCAGCCTGGGCTCCATTCATCCTTCCCCCCCACCGTGGCAGAGCTCCCTGCGCCCCAGCCCAGCAGCTGCTGCCTGGCTGGGTCCCCCCACCATGTCCCGTCCCCCCTTTCTGACCGTGCTGTCCCCTCACCAGCTGGGAGACCTGATGGGAAAATCAGGGGTGTTTTGCCAAAAAGCACCAATTTTGCCTCCTCCCTGGAAGTGTTCTGGGCCAGGTTGGATGAGGCTTTGAACAACCTGGTCTAGTGGAAGGTGTCCCTGCTGCTGGCAGGGGGGTTGGGACTGGATGAGCTTTAAGGTCCCTTCCAACCCAAACCAGTCTGGGATTCTATGTTGTTTTTTTTAAACAATTGTCTAAATTTCCCATTTTGGGCCAAGAGGAACCCCCCAGCCAGCTGCCTCGCTTCACACCACAGTGCTGCCATGGCTTGGTGGCCGTTGGGGTTGGGTGCCACCATGTCCCTCGGTGGCTGCACCCAGCTCAGTGCCCAGCTCAGCACCCTGAGGCCCAGGGTGGGTGTGGGCGCAGCCACACTCGGGGCTGATGTCCTTCTCCCCTCCCAGAACAAGAGGCGGAGGCGGAGGACCACGACCTGGCTGGGCAGGGGAGCTTCAAGCTGGAGGGCTCGTGGCTGAAGCTGCGCCAGTTCCACGGGCTGATCGTCAAACGCTTCCACTGCGCCAAGCGCAACACCAAGGCCCTCTTCTCGCAGATCCTGCTGCCCGCCTTCTTCGTCTGCGTGGCCATGACAGTGGCGCTCTCTGTGCCCGAAATAGGTGCGTGCAGCTCACCCACCCACAGGCTGGGGGCTGCTGGTGGCCCCAGCGCGGCCGGTGGGGACACTGGCTTGGGGGGAAGATGGGGACAAGGCTTGGGGGTGCTCACCCAGCCTGCCTGTGCGTGGCAGTGCTGTGGGTGCGAGCAGGTTCCCGTCCTTGTCCCCCCAGGTGACCTGCCGCCCCTCATCCTCTCGCCATCGCAGTACCACAACTACACCCAGCCCAAGGGCAACTTCATTCCTTACGCCAACGAGGAGCGGCGTGAATACCGGTGAGAGCTGCTGCTGGCTGGTGACCAGCATCCCCTGCCCCAGCCCCAGCCCTGTCTCCAGCCCTGGGACCATGAGGGAGGGCAGCCCACAGCGGGGCTGGCACTGGGGCTGGCTCAGGCATGGAGCAGAACCTGGCTGATGCCGTGTCCCCTGGCAGAAAGCAGCCTCCATCCTGCACACGTGTCTCTGGGAGAGGTGCCAGCTCTGACACTGGCTGGCATCGGCAGCTTGGCTCATGCCAGGCATGAGCTGCGTGTGCCTATTCAGCCATGATATGTGCCAAGGCCTTGGGGAGGTGCCAACAGAAGATGGCCAAGGTGGTGAGATCCATGTCTCCTGCTTCTTGCTCCTCCTCACCCACTCCCCTCCCCGCAGCATCAGGCTGTCTCCCGACGCCAGCCCCCAGCAGCTGGTGAACACCTTCCACCTGCCCTCCGGCGTGGGGGCCACCTGCGTGCTCAAGACGGCCTTCAACAACACGCTGGACCAGCCCATGCAGACCCTCAACCTCAACAGCAACGAGTCCAAGATGCTGGCGGCCAAGTACTTTGACGCCATGTGCATCGACTCCTTCACCCAGGGCCTGCCTCTCTCCAACTTCGTGCCGCCGCCTCCATCCCCGGCCCCCTCCGACTACCCCATCTCCATGGATGAGGACCTCCTCCATGCCTGGAACTCTACAACCTTCTCCTCTGCTGTCAAAGGTATCATCTGCACTTAGTGCATGAGTCTGTCCGGGCCTGGGACTCATCTCCAGCAGGGAGATGATACACGTGCCCTGGAGATGCAGCTCCGGGGACCCCTGGAAGCACCAGTCAGTTTGGCCTGGCCACAGCAGAGCACCGCAGCGCTGGACTGAACTTGTAGCTCAGGGCCCGTGCTGGCCCTGGAGCCCTGGAAGTGCTGGTGGAGCTCCCTGGGGTGGTGACACCAGCAAGAGCCCTGTGGCCAGCCTTGCCTCACCCTCACTGGGCTGTGGGCCCCAGCCAATGCCTTCTCCAGCCACACTTCATCCTCCCTCTCTGAACCGTTTCTGTCCCCCAGATTTTTTCCCCACATCCATCTCTGGGTCCCTCTTGGTCATCAGGACACAAAGCCTCTCAGAGAAAGCTCCAGCCGTGGGGCAGAGCACTCCCTCCCTGCCCGGCCGGGACCCTCAGCTGAGCCCCCCGTCACCCCCTCGTTGTCCCAGGCAGCCAGGGCAGGCAGGAGCCTGGCTGTGAGCTGTCCTCTCTGCTCCTCAGAGACCGTGACCTCGGCCCCCGCCCTGCCCCACATCATCCATGAGCCCATCAAGTGCACCTGCTCCATGCAGGGGACCGGCTTCTCCTGCCCCAGCGGCGTGGGGGGCCACCCCCCGCAGATGAAGGTGGTGACAGGGGACATCCTGGCAGACATCACAGGGCGCAACGTCTCCGAGTATCTGCTCTACACCTCAGACCGCTTCCGGCTGCACAGGCAAGAGGGGAGGCTCGGGGGGTCTGCCCTGTGCCGTGGGGCAGGAGTGGGGGACTGGGGGCTCGGGGACACCAGCTCGGGGCACTGACGGGAGCCAGGAGCATGACCAAGCACAGCCCCGCTCGTGGCGGTGGGGACAGCGGTCACAGCCGCTCAGCGGTGCCTCGTCCCGCAGGTACGGGGCTCTCACCTTCGGCAACGTCCAGAAATCCATCCCGGCTTCCTTCGGGGCCCGGGCGCCTGCCACCGTGCGCAAGATCGCCGTCCGGAGAGCGGCCCAGGTGGGACCGTGCTGGGCCCTGGGCAGCCAGGGGCTGGGTGGGCAGCAGCAGCCATGGGGCAGGGGGGAGGAGAAGGGGTCAGCAGTGCTGCCCACACCGCAGGGACCCTCACCCACACCTGCGGCAGTGATCTCCACCAGGGAGTCTGGTGGGGCTCTCACCCCATGGGGTGCTTCGCAGCTCCCACCCCTTGGGTCTGGCCCAGTGCAGTCAGCAGTGGCCTCCCCACAGCTGTGGACACAGGAAGCCTGTCCTGTGACTGTCCCATCCCATCCCATCCCATCCCATCCCATCCCTCCCTCGCAGTACCTCTGCCGTGGGCTCAGCTGTCTTGCCACCTCCCATCACCCTTCTCTGTTCCCCCAGGTCTTCTACAACAACAAGGGCTACCACAGCATGCCCACCTACCTCAACGCCCTCAACAACGCCATCCTGCGAGCCAACCTGCCCAAGAGCAAAGGCAACCCTGCTGCCTACGGTGAGGACCTGGAGGCATTTTAAGGGCAGAAGCACATCAGGAACAGCTTTAGGGCATGGTCCATAGACCCAACCAGGGTCTAAAGTGCAGTGTCCCACCTTGGACCAAGCAGGCTAGTGCCCAGTTGAGGCAAGGGAGTCACTCACCTTGGCTGTGAGGTGTGATCTAGGCAGGGTCTGGGCTGGGGCAGGACCTCCCGAGGTGCTGCCTCCTGGCTCCTGGACTTGCTCTGTGACTGAGGGTGCTCTGCCAGCCGGTGAGGGAGGGCTTGGCCCCGAGGTGCTCGGTTGCTTCAGACAGCTCAGGGGGGAAACGCGTCCTCCCTCAGAGCCAGCAACAGGCTGGGGGCAAGATTTTCTGTCCTGAGGCAGCTTTCACACTCCCATGCTTCTTCTTGGGTCTTCCTGCAGGTATCACGGTCACCAACCACCCCATGAACAAGACGAGTGCCAGCCTGTCCCTGGATTATCTGTAGGTCTGGGGAGCGGGTTGGAGGGAGGGTGGCTGTCCCGTGGGAGGGAGGGAGCTCCTCACCGGGGTTTGCAGGGGAATGCCGAGGCTTCTGCCCCACAGGCTGCTTCAGGGGGGTTGGGTGGTGGTGATGTGGGGTCCCTGTGCCGTGCCCTGCGCTGTGAACAGCGACTGTGCCACGCCAGGACGGGCGGCCCTTCCTGGGCAGCTGAGAGTGACGGGGTCCCTGCTCTCCTCTTTGCAGCCTGCAAGGCACAGATGTGGTGATTGCCATCTTCATCATTGTGGCCATGTCCTTCGTGCCAGCAAGCTTTGTGGTGTTCCTGGTGGCTGAAAAGGCCACCAAGGCCAAACACCTGCAGTTTGTGAGTGGCTGCGACCCCGTCATCTACTGGTTGGCCAACTACGTGTGGGACATGGTGAGCAGAGCACGTGGCCCCACTGACTGAGCCCCCAGGGCCATGCAGGTGGGTGGGCCGTCACAGAAGTTTCTGTCTTCGCCAGCTGAACTACCTGGTCCCAGCCACGTGCTGCATCATCATCCTGTTCGTGTTCGACCTCCCGGCGTACACCTCTCCCACCAACTTCCCCGCCGTGCTCTCCCTTTTCCTGCTCTACGGGTACGTGGCTCAGAGGGGTGGTCAGGATGCACTGGTGGGTCGCTCCAGTGCCCCATCTGCACTGTGGCTCCGTGGGCAGGTGCTGGCCCCGGGGCTGCCCCTCTGGCTGATGGTCAGGAGCTCCCATGGCTGCTGGGCTGCGAGGGCTGGGAGAGCCTGGGGAGGACGCGGCTGGGAGATGGGCGAATCTAAGGCTCAACACTTGGCGCTGCCTGGTCCCTCTCCTGCCACGCTGACGTGCACTCCTGCCACTTGCCTCCCCAGCTGGTCCATCACCCCCATCATGTACCCTGCCTCCTTCTGGTTTGAGGTGCCCAGCTCTGCCTACGTCTTCCTCATCGTGATCAACCTCTTTATCGGCATCACGGCCACCGTTGCCACGTTCCTGCTGCAGCTCTTTGAGCACGACAAGGTATGGGAGTCACAGCTCTGCCTGGGGCCACCGGGAGGGGAGAAGCTGCTGTTGGGCCATGGGACAGCTCAGGTTAGGAGGGACCACAGGAGGTCTCTGCTCCAGACTCCTGCTTCCAGCAGGCTCAGCTATGAGACCTGATTGGGCTGTATCTTGGTGGGGATCCTGATCCTGCACTCACGGTCCTCAGGTGTTTCTGATGGTCATGTCCTCTCTGCCTGTCCCCACAGGATCTGAAAGTGGTGAACAGCTACCTGAAGAGCTGCTTCCTTGTATTTCCTAACTACAACCTGGGCCATGGCTTGATGGAGATGGCTTACAACGAGTACATCAACGAATACTATGCCAAGATTGGTATGGCCTCTTGTTCCCTCCTGCCCTGATCTAGGGCACGTGGGGCTGGGGGGGACCATGCTACTGGCACGTCCCCTCCACCTGCCCTGTGGGGTTTCCTGAGGCCCAAGAGAAACCTGGAGCAAAGAGCCAGGGGCTGTGAACTAGATTGAGGGACGGGAAGAGACATCTTTGAAGATCAGCCATGGCGTGGTGCTGGTGATGCTGAAAACGGTTCCTTGGCTCATCCCAAACAGCAGCCCCACAGGGAGAGGAGGTTGTGAGCCCTGGCAGGGATGGGCATTTCTGCTGCTGTTGCACATTGCCTGTGGTGGGCCATGGTGGAGCTGTGGTGGGCCATGGTGGGACTGTCCTGATGTGAGGGATGAGGACTGCAAGGGTCCTTTCTTTCCAGACGTGTTCTCTTGCTTGCAGGGCTGCTCTGCTCAGCCAGAATGAGCCTTTTGCTACTTGCAGCTTCAGCTTGGCCTCAAAAAGCTCTGGCTGCTCTCTGCTGCTCAGGCAGCTTCTGTATATAACCCGTGGGCACCACAAGGGGCAATTTGGGGGCAGGATCTGACAAATCCATCCAACACTCACTCTCAGTTGGGTTCATTCATCCTGCTGAGGTTGAAAAGTTGCAAGTTGATTTCAGCAGCACACGTGCTGTGAATGGAAAGCCGTGTTCTGACCAGCACTGAGCAGCCCAGGCAGCTGGGAACAGGACGGTGTCTGTCACGGGCCAGCTCAAGGTGTAGGACCAGGTTGTCCCCGTGGGAAGGTGTCCCCAGCTGCTCTCTCTTCTTCTTCCCACTCAGGGCAGTTTGATAAAATGAAATCGCCCTTTGAGTGGGACATCGTGACGCGGGGGCTTGTGGCCATGACGATCGAAGGCTTCGTCGGCTTCTTCATCACCATCATGTGCCAGTACAACTTCCTCCGGAAGCCCCAGTGAGTGTGGCCGGGAGCTGGGGGCAGGCTGGGGGCAGAGCTCTGCGCTCAGGACCCCTTAGCTCGGGGCTGCCCCTGCAGCGGGTGTGAGCTGGGAGCTGCCCATCCCCGGCTCCGGTGCCTCCATCCCCACCCGGCCCCGTGCACCCTCCCGCAGGCGCCTGCCCGTCTCCACCAAGCCCATCGAGGATGACATCGACGTGGCCAACGAGCGGCACCGCGTCCTGCGTGGCGACGCCGACAACGACATGCTGAAGATCGAGAACCTCACCAAGGTGCGGCAGCGGGGGCGGGGGAGGCTGGGGGCTGTGAGGAGACACCTCAGAGCTGTCCCGTCAGGGGGTGTGGTTGGGGCTGGGGTCCAGGTGCCTCCTGGCGGGCTGAGCCCCCCATCCCCTGCCCCGCCAGGTGTACAAGTCCCGCAAGATCGGGCGCATCCTGGCCGTGGACCGGCTGTGCGTGGGCGTGCGGCCCGGGGAGTGCTTTGGGCTGCTGGGCGTCAACGGCGCGGGCAAGACCACCACCTTCAAGATGCTGACGGGGGACGAGAGCACCACGGGCGGAGAGGCCTTCGTCAACGGGCACAGGTTGGGGGGCACGGGCTGGGTGCTGCCCGCTGTCCTGGGGATGGGGTGGGGTCTGCTTGGGGGTGTCCCAGGATAAAGCAGCCTGAGGCTGCCCACGTGGCTCCATGGGACTCTCCAGTCCTGTGTCCTGGGCTGACGAGCATCTGGGTGGTGGCAAGTGACACTGGCTCTGGGCCAAGGCTGGCTGTGGTGGGCTACTTGATAGAAGATGCTCCAGTGTGATGGCACATGAAATGGGAGTGGACAACTGGGTGCTCGTGAGAGGCAACTCCTGCTCCCCACGGCCCCTCTGTCCTTGCCCACAGCATCCTGAAGGAGCTCCTGCAGGTCCAGCAGAGCTTGGGCTACTGCCCCCAGTTTGACGCGCTCTTCGATGAGCTGACGGCCCAGGAGCACCTGGAGCTCTACACCCGCCTGCGCGGCATCCCCTGGAAGGACGAGGAGCGGGTAGGGCTCTGGGCAGGCCGGTGCCAGTGCTGGGGGGCTGGCACTGTGCCTTGGGGACAGCAAATCATTGGGCACCAGCAGGGACCGAGCCAGCGCTGCTGCCCTGACGGCAGTGCCACCCCAGTGCAGTGCCCACGGGGGGTGCTGGCACTGGGCACATTCGTTCACAGGCCCCCACTGACACTTGGGGCCGTGCCAGGGGCTGCAGTGGGGCTCCTCTGACTGGCACATGGCATGTGGTCCCCTTGGCAGCCAGCTTGTGCCATGGGGCCCAACCACTTGCCCACTGCCAGCTCTGCCAGCCCCGTGGCAGGGTGATGGTAGCCCCCCGCACCTTGCAGGTGGTCCAGTGGGCACTGAAGAAGCTGGAGCTGACCAAGTACGCCAACAAGCCCGCTGGCACCTACAGTGGAGGCAACAAGAGGAAGCTGTCGACAGCCATCGCGCTGATCGGATACCCGGCCTTCATCTTCCTGGTGCGCCCTGGGCCCCAGCGCCCTGCCCGGGGGGCATCCCACCGCTGTGTCCCTGGGGCTGGCGCCGGGTTCGGGTGGGGAAACAACCCTGGGTGGGAGCTGCCTGCCCTAGGCTCTGCCACGAGTGTCCTGGGCTGTGGGGTGGTGTCCAGAGCTGGGCTCAGGAGAGGGAGCGGGGTGGTGGGGTCCCCCCGGGGGCTGGCATGGCTGAGGGTGCTGTCTGTCCCGCAGGATGAGCCCACCACGGGGATGGACCCCAAGGCACGGCGCTTCCTCTGGAACCTCATCCTGGATGTCATCAAAACAGGTCGCTCCGTGGTGCTCACGTCCCACAGGTCAGGGAGGGCTTCTGCCGGCCCCCGGGCACCTGGGTGCTGTGTGGGTGGGCACCTTGGGGCTCCTTGGTCCCCAGGAGATGGCATTTGGCAGCAGCACAGAGAGCAGAGGGTACCCAGGACACCATCTGTTGCCTTCTCCCACCCCTGGTGGTGTGGCCATGGCAGCCGGGTGATGTCCTGGGGAGCTTCCCGCCTGCCCCAGCCACAGCCCCTGGCACTGTCCCCCCAGTGCCCCCCGCTGAGGCCTGCCCTGTCTCCCCAGCATGGAGGAGTGTGAGGCGCTCTGCACCCGCCTGGCCATCATGGTGAACGGGCGGCTCAAGTGTCTCGGCAGCATCCAGCACCTGAAGAACAGGTGAGGGCCCGGGGGGGGTCCAGCACCCCATGTGTGCTGGGTGGGACAGGAGGGGCCAGGCCCCCACGGCCGGGTGACAATGTGGCACTCGTGGCGAGGTGTCAGCCCATTGTGTGGGTGCTGCTTTGGAGGGTGGGCAGGGATGGGCTCAGTCCACCGCCCTGGCACTGTCCTGGTGGGTGCAGCAGCTGCCAGGGAGCATCCTCCCCTTCGTGGGGTCAGTCCCCGGCGGGGGGCCAGGTCCTCATGGGGTCCCTTGTCCCCATGCAGGTTCGGAGATGGCTACATGATCACGGTGCGCACCAAGTCCAGCCTCAACGTCAAGGAGGTGGTGAGGTTCTTCAGCCGCAACTTCCCCGAGGCTGTCCTCAAGGTCAGCTCCCTGCAGTGACAGTGATGTCCCCTGCCAGCCCCCACCTCGAACACAAGCAGCCTTCATCCCCCAAGGGACACCTCTGTGGGACCCACTGCAGCATGTTGGGAGTGGGTCTGGGAGTGAGGGCTTGGGGCTCACCTCCATGTCCCCTGCAGGAGCGGCACCACACCAAGGCCCAGTACCAGCTGAAGTCAGACCAGATCTCGCTGGCACAGGTCTTCAGCAAGATGGAGCAGGTGGTGGATGTGCTGGGCATTGAAGACTACTCTGTCAGCCAGACCACGCTGGACAACGTGAGTCCAGGGATGGCCCAGGCAGCTGGGTGCTTGTCCCCAGGGAGGGTGGCCATGCCCAGGGGCTGGCTGTGCCAAAGTGCCTGGCAGAAACGAGCTCTGGGACAGGAGGTGGAGTAGGTGGGGACATGGCAGCGGGCACAGCCCAGTGTGATGCGCTGGGGCCTGTCTCCAGTGGCCTGGATGGCAGGTGAGGGGCAGCCGGAGGGTGGAGGTGCTCATGGGGTCCCTCCCGGCCTCCTGCCCCTTTTCCTTCAGGTGTTTGTGAATTTTGCCAAGAAGCAAAGTGACAACCTGGAGCAGCAGGAGACGAGCCCCAGCTGTGCCCTGCAGTCGCCCCTGGAGCGTGTGCTGAGCCTGCTGCGCCCCCGGAGCACCCCCACCGAGCTGCGGGCCCTCGTGGTGGAGGAGCAGGAGGACCTGGAGACTGATGATGAAGGCCTCATCAGCTTCGAAGAGGAGAGGGTGAGAGGTTGTCTCTAGATCTGGATGTCCATGGTCCCAGCTGTGTCCCTGCCACGGGGCACTGAGGCTGGTGCTGTGGCACTGGCTCTTGTCCAGGGAAGGGGACACGGTGGGACTGGGGATGGGGCAGAGTGGGCTCTCTGCGGCGGGTGGCTGCTCCCCCCCAGGCTGGATCCTGGCCCCAGCAGCACTGGGTGTGCCCCTGAGCCCAGCCTGTCTCTTTGCCCACAGGCTCAGCTCTCGTTCAACACGGACACGCTGTGCTGAGACCCCGGGGCAGCCACGTCCCCCGGCTGTGAAGCCACCGAACCCTTTTGGCCTCTCCCC
Source organism: Caprimulgus europaeus (assembly GCA_907165065.1). The sequence continues at coordinate 11,903,354 of OU015545.1, forward strand.
TCCCTCTGCCCCGCCAAGCGGAGCTGCTGCGGCCGGAGGCACCTGCCAGGGAGGACATTGCGAGTGTGGCACCGGCCTGGATGGACCTTGTGAGCCACTGTCACCGGATGGCCCTTGTCCCCTTCAGCTCTGGGGCAGTGTCACTGCGTGGTGCTGGGGCCACCATGCTCAGCCGGCTCACCCAGCCCCGCGTGCCAACAGACAGAGACTGTGAAGGACTCAGCTCGGCGCCGGTGCTGCCAGCCCCGCACGCTCTGGGGCAGGGACGAGGCCTGGGAGCGGTGCCTTTGCTTGGACACCCCATGTTTCACCCCCCTCTGGACCCCAGCCACGGGGACAGCCCCTGCCCCAGCCACGGGGACAGCCCCAGGGCGCTGGCAGGGCTGGGGGAAGGACGGCTGCTTCCACCTTGTTCCCATCGCTTCCCTTGGCACTGGGGGTCTCGGGGATGGCATCGGCGGGGGCAGGAGCTCCGGTGTTTCACCCACGATGGATTTCTGTCACTGATGTGATGCCATGGGTGACCTCCAGCCTGTCTCAGACGGGAGCCTCAGCCCCGTGGCTGTGTCCCACCTGCCCAGCCTTGCCACCCCTCTGCTGGGCACTCGGCACCGTCACCCGTGCAGAGGGCAGAGGGGGATTTCACAGGGTAATTCACACGCTGGCACCAGCTGTTCTCCCCTCTGCTCCCCACCACGTCCCTCCTCCCAGAGCCCCTCACCTGCCTCCTGCCTGCCCTCGCTGCCCACTTCCCCCACCACCGGGCATCGCTGCGGCCGTGCCACCTTTCTGCTGTGTCCCCCTCCTTTTCCCCCTTGCCCTGGCCCTCACTGCTCAGCATCTGGCCCTGTGCAGGAGCCTCCTGCACTGGTTTGTGGTGTTGTTGGGTCACTGGTGGTACTGGGAGAGGGGTTGCTGCTTGCCAGAATGGCTTTTGAAGCTGGGAGTGAGGTGGCCTTGAGGTACAAGGACAAGACAGCCCAGTTGGGTGCTGGCACAGCCTGGCAGTGGTGCCCAGGGTGGTGGGGAGAGGAGGATGGACCGCAGTGGTGGGGCTGGCAGTGTCACCGGGGCCGGCAGTAAGCACCCCCTCGGCCAGCAGTGCCCCTCCTTTCTGCAGAGGGTCCTGCTGCCTTGTCACCCACGGGGGCCATGCCTGGCACCCGCAGCCTGGCAGCCCCCGCCAACCCACAGCTCTCCAGTGACCCACGGCCGTGCCCAGAGGCGGGGTGGTGGCGGGGCCTGTGACACAACCCAGCACCCTGTGGGTGCTTTGGCAGCACCCAGGGTGGCCATGCACGGCCCCCGCTCCTTCCCGGGGAGCACTCAGGGCCGAGGTGCCCATGCCCCCCACTGCCCTTTCTGCCCCCCTGGCACGGGCTCGGCTGGAGCTGGCAGCACCAGGCAGCCCCGCTCGCTGCCATGGGGCCACACACCACGGGGAGAGGTGGATGGGGCCAGCCCCGGCCCCACTCGAGGGCACAGGAGCCAGGGCAGATCCTGGTGGCAGTTGCCCCTCCGCTGTCCCCGTGCATCCCTGGTCTTGCCAGTCCTGTGTGCCCCCGCTCTAGATTGTGATACAATATACAGTATTTTCAATAGGGGAAAACGTGGGGGGAGATGAGCTCTATTTTCAGATTTTTCAGACCATATTTTTTTTAATGGCATACTGGAAACTGGCTGGTCCTGGGGTGGGGTGGATGGCACAGGGGGCAGCCCCCTGCTCCCTGGCTGGGCACACTCTGCCTTCCCATGTGGGCACTGGGGACGAGCCAGCTCAGGCTTAGCCCTTTGCCACCAAGGAGAGGGGATGGTATCACCTTTGCGTCCCTAGCTGTGACCTCACTGGTGGCACCCCAGGGTGGGCATGGTGCCATGCTCTTGGCTCTGGCCAGGGCTTTGTCCTCACCCCATGCTCAGCCCACTGCCCAGGGCTCCAGGATGGCACCAGCACCCCACACATGGAGTGTCCCCACAGCCCTCCCTTCTGCCGTGCCACTGTCCCCATGCCCCATGGCTTTTGATGGCCAATGGAGATGCTTTTGTGCCCCCACCAAGGTGTGCCCACAGTCTGGGTGACCATGGTGGCCTTGGGGCTGCCCAGGCACAAACCCCACCAGGGGCACCCCAAGGGTGGCAGGAGCGGGAGGGCCCCGTCCCAGGGCAGGGGTGGCCGCTGCCTTAACACTGTTTGCTTCGTTGGGTTTGGCCCCGCTTCCCTCCTCACCTCCCTCTGCAGTCCCTGGCCACCAGCTGCGGGCACAGTGCTGGTGCCACGCACGGCCCCGGGCACGGGGCGCCCCGAGGGGTGGGGACGCCTTGGAGGAGCCTGTACATTGCAAGCAAAAGAAACAAAAAGATGAAATGTGAAAATAATGATTGTTTTAAATAAAAAATAATAACTGGAGCCAGCGAGGCTGCGTGGCTGCTGGTGGCAGGGGTGCCAGGGCAGGGTGCCTGGGGAGGGACTGGGCTGGGCAAGGGCTGAGGAGGGGGGTTCATGGTACCCTGGGGTGGGTGCAGGAGCCTGCTGTGAGCAAGAGGAGCTGGGGACACACCGGGCTGTGCCCAGCACTTGGCACCTTCCAGGGTGGGTGGTGGGGCTGGCTGGGGACACGAGGCTCTGCAGGGCACAGGGGCAGGAGCCGCGGTGCTGGCGATGCCGTGAACTGCCCTTGCCGGACTCAGGCTGACGGCAGTGGCAGTGACCAGGGCCCCGTGGCAGGTTGTCCCCGGCTGTGCCGTGGGGCCAGGTGTGGGGCCAGGTGTGGGTGGGAGCGGGTGCACCCCGGGGAGGAATGTGGGCTGGGAGTGGCTGCGGCTGCAGCACGGGCACTCACGGGCACTCACGCCACAGTCACCACTCAGCCAGCAGCCACCACCCAGCATGGCCGAGAAACCCCAAATCCAGCTCTTCATCAAGGTGAGGGGGCCCCAGGGGGCCGGGGTGCCCCAGGCCCGTGGGTGTCTGGCTGCCACCATGGCATTGCCACCCCACGGCACCACGGTGCCCAGCTGTGGGCTCTGGGCAGGCAGCTCGGGGCTGTTCTCTAGGGCACAGGGTGCCACTGCCGGCCCCACGGGTGTGGGGGGCTGTGGGTGCTCAGCCTGGGGTGCTGGGCCGTGCTGACCCCCAAACCAGGGGCCCCTGCCCACCGCAGCTGCCTGCAGTTTCCCCCGGCTGGGGCAGTTTGTCCGGCTGCACAGGGCGGGGCAGGGCCCCCTGGGATCACACCTGGGGGTGACAGAGCCACCAGCATCGCCATTGCCTTCCTCCGGCACAGCCCCTGCCACAGCCACCCCCAGTGCCACCACCATCACTGCCCCCCAGCACTGCAGGGCTGGGGCAGCCTGGGGGCCCCTGGTCCCCCGGGGGTGCCAGGGCCAGCACCCGCTGTGCCACGCAGGCTGCTCTGAGGTGGGGTGCGGAGGCCCCAGGAGCAGGCGGGGGCCAGGGGCTGTCACCCTCCCCAGCACAGTGGGTGACACGGGCTGCCAGAGCTGCTGGCCAGCCTGGCTGGGGGTGGCACACACCCTGCACCCATGGGGGCTGCCCGCACTGCCCGCGCCAGGGCGAAGGGGCAGCTGAACTCTCCCTCTCTGCCCGCAGGCAAGCGAGGACGGGGAGAGCGTGGGCCACTGCCCCTTCTGCCAGCGGCTCTTCATGGTGCTGCTGCTCAAAGGGGTTCCCTTCACCCTCACCACAGTGGATGTGAAGAGGTAAGAGGTGCCCCCCCATCCCGAGGGGCTGCCAGCCCTGGGTCAGGGCCATGGGTAGTGGGGGACAACCTTGTCCTGGCTGACTGATGGGGTGAGGCAGGTCCCTAACACCTTGAGAAGGGTGTGAAGGGTGGGCACTATGGGGCAGCTGGAGCCTTGTGGACCCCTCAGCTGCCCAGCTCTGCCTGAGGGAGGCTGGTGGGCATTTTCCAGGGCAGAGCCGCCATGGGCACACACTGAGGCAGACTGGGGACACCTTTGCCCAGGCACACACACACACACACACATACACACACACATACACACACACACACACACACATACACACACACACACACACATACATACACACACACACACACATACACACACACACACACACATACACACACACACACACACACACACACACACACACACACACACATACACACACACACACATACACATACACACACACACACACACACACACATACACACACACACACACACACACACGGGTGTGCGGTGCCCTGCAGAGCCCTGGGCAGTGCCGGGCGTCACTGTCTGTCCCATCCCCCCAGGGCGCTGGACGTGCTGAAGGACTTTGCGCCCGGTGCTCAGCTGCCCGTTCTGCTCTACAACGGCGAGCCCAAGACCGACACCGTCACCATCGAGGACTTCCTGGAGGACAAGCTGGGCCCCCCCATGTCAGTGTCCAGCGCTGCTCCGGGACGGGGCGAGGGGCCAAGAGGGGCAGGACAGGCTGGGGCAGGGGGAGGGCAGCACAGGAGCCTGCCAGCCTCTGCCCCTTCCTCAGCCGGGCCCCTGTCCCTGCAGGTTCCCCAGCCTGGTCCCGCAGTACAGGGAGTCCAGTCTGGCCGGGAACGACATCTTCCACAAGTTCTCCACCTTCATCAAGAACCCGGTGCCTGCCCAGGACGAGGGTGAGGAGCTGGGTCAGGGGGGCACCCCTGGCAACCTCTGAGGTGCCACCACCCCAAAGCCTGGTCAGGTCACCCTGAGCCTCTCCAGCCCTCCCAGGCCCCAGTGGGGTCCCTCCAGGGCTCCCTTGGGAGGGCAGGGGCAGGTGCCAGCCTGGGCACAGGGATGGGCTGGCAGAGCCGTGGGCTCGGTGCCCGCAGTGGGGCTGTGCCCTGACCCAGCGGCACGGCCGCCCTCCCCACAGCGCTGCAGCGGAACCTGCTGCGGGCCCTGCTGAAGCTGGACGAGTACCTGAGTGCCCCCCTGGAGCACGAGCTTGCCCAGGACCCCCAGCTCCGGGCCTCCCACCGCCGCTTCCTCGACGGGGACCAGCTCACCTTGGCCGACTGCAACCTGCTGCCCAAGCTCAACATTGTCCAGGTGAGTGCGGCCAACCTGGCACCGTGCCCTTCCCCTCGCCCAGGCTTCTCAGTGCTGCTGCCCCCATGCTCTCACCTCTCCTGGGTGCCTGCAGCAGGTGCCCCCCCGGCACTCCCCTCCCCAGCACGGTGCCTTCCCACAGATCTCACTCCCCTCCACATCCCCTGCCACGTGCCACCCCTCCTCTTGTCTCCCTGCCACCCTCCCTGGCCAGCTCCTGCCCACAGATGCCCGCCCAGCCGCGGGGCCCTCCCTGGCACAGCACAGGCACACGGGGCTGGGCACGGTGTCACCCATTCCTGCCCACAGGTCGTGTGCCAGCACTACCGCCGCTTCGGGATCCCCAAGGACCTGCGGGGCGTGTGGCGCTACCTCAGCAGCGCCAGTGACACCAAGGAGTTCAGATACACCTGCCCCAGCAGCCAGGAGATCGTACAAGCCTACCGCTCCGTGGTCCGGTTGCCACAGTGAGCCGGGCACATGCCCAGGTGGGCACAGGGCCAGGACCTCACCGCCCCGGTCCTGCGAGCACCACCACAGCCCTGCCTGCAGGCACTCGGGAAGGCAGAGAGCTGTGGCCCTGGCACCCAAATTCCCCCCGCTGGCACCCCTGCCCAGGATGCTGGCAGCAATCTGCACCCCACTGAGCCCACGAATGCATTGTCACCTCTTGTGCCACCCTCCCTGCCCAGCCAGGACCCCCTCGAGCTGCCCTGTGGTCCCTCGAGCATCAGGATGGGTGCGAGGGGCCCACAGCCACGGGCATCGTCTGTACCAAACTGGGCAATGCTGAGGGCAAGGGCAGGGCACAGAGGGCAGCAGGGCACAGAGGGCAGCACGCTGCAGTCTCCCTCAGAGGCTGGGGGACCCCAGGCAGGGCTGTGGCACCACAGGATGTCCCTGAGGATCTGCACCAGTGAGGGGAACTGGCACAGCCATGGCAGAGCCCTGGGAACAGAGCCGGGGGGATGCCACGGGTGGTGGGCACGGCCCAGCCTGGGTGAGGGGTGCGCAGTGCACCGTCCCCCCAGAACCCACCGTGAGGAAGCTCTGAGGAGCAGATGTGGGAGGGGGATGAGGGTGACATGGGGCAAGTCCAAGCCATGTATCACAGCTCCCAGAAATCAATAAAGGCTTTGCAAGCGAGACAAGTGTGAGCCTGGTGTGCCCAGCCCCAGCAGCTCTCCTCCCTCGCAGGACTCTGCGCTGGCCTCCCAGTCCTCTCCCAGTGCCCAGCACAGCCTGGGCCCATTCTCCCAGCTCTCCAGGGGCCTGGGGAGGCTCCAACCACTCCCACCCCAGCCCACTGGCACAAAGCTGGCAGGAAAGTGAACTCCTTTGAGCCACTGACCCTCCACGTTCAGCTGAGATTGGCCACAGACTTCATGAGCAGGGGAAGGCAGAATGGACCGATGAACCCCAGAGACCAGCTGACTAAAACCAGCTTTATTAAGTCAGGCACAGCCAAGCTTTTCGTCACATAGTGATAGAAAAGTTCTTTAAAAACCCCACCAATTCATGGCAAGTGAGGTAGAGAAGTGGCCCCTGCCAGCAGGGAAAAGTTGCAAGGAAAAAAGCCACCACTTCTGTCACCCCTGCCCCATCTGTCCCCCCCCCAGGCCCTGTCACCGCACCAGCAGAGGATCTCCTGACTGCTCAGGCCTGCCAGGCGCTGCCTCTAGCCCTCTGGGTCCTGTGCCCCATCCTCCTGCCTGGGCACAAGGGGCTCAGCAGGCCCAGGGCACAGTGGGCTCTTCCACCAGCCACATATATGGTTGACAGGGCTCTGGCAGGGGTGTCATAGGGGGACAGGACAGGTCAGGAGTCCTCAAAGTCCACTCCAGACGGTGCTTTCTTGCTAGACAGAGGCGGAGAGAACATCAGAGGCCAAAGCCCCCCACCCTGCTCCCACACAGATACAGAGTGCACAGCCCAGCCCCAGCACTCACCTTTTGAAGCCAGGGTTAATGAGAGACTCTCCCGGGATCTTCCTCTTGGCCAGCACAGCCGAGCCAGCACCCCTGCTCTTCCTGGAGCTGGGGTCTGCCTCAGCCAGGGACAGGCAGGACAGGGATTGCAAAAGGTCAGCTGGTTGCTTTGGCAGCCCTGCAAGCCCCTCCATGCCCAGGGTGACCTCCAGCAGCCCAGCCAGGCTGGCCCAGAATCTGTGGTGGGTGAGGAGGGGCCAAGCCTGGTCTCCTCTCCCAAAGGAGCAGGGAGCCATGGACCTGCCACGGATCTCGGTCTGGAAGAGCAGTGAAGCCTGACCTCTTCCTGGAGGCTAGAGAGCAACCTGCCAGGTAACAGTCGGCTTCTGACCTGAGCACAGAGCAGCTCAGACACCCCAAGAGCCACTGCACCGAGCCCTGGCCCCTTCTGTGCTGGGAAGGGCACCAGGACAGCGGGATGGTTGACAGTGGCCACAGCCAAGGGGACTCGGAGTGTCCTGGAGAGCAGGTGGACTCAGGACCAATAGAGCCTCCTGGGGAAGAGACAGCAAACAAGCACAGGACCAGGGGAGGTGCCCACTGGCAATTGCCTACCTGGCAGGAAGAGCTGCTGGCTCCGGGCAGTGTTCTTCTCAGGGCTGCAGGAAGATGACAGTGTCTCCACTGCTGCTGAGACAGGAACCAGAGCTGGTGACAACACACCCCAACACAGCACCTCAAGCCTCCCAGCAAGCTCCCTCCCCTCCACAGTCAAACTGAGCCACATTCTCCTCCCAGCACTCCCACCCAGGATCTTCCTAGGTCTCTAAAATAGAAACGTCTGTAAAGTGACTCACACGCACAGAGATCACAGAATGGCTTAGGTTTGGAAAGGGCCTTAAAGCTCACCCAGTGCCAACCCCCCTGCCAGCAGCAGGGACACCTTCCACTAGACCAGGTTGCTCAAAGCCTCACCCAACCTGGCCGAGAACACTTCCAGGGAGGAGCAGCCACAGCTCCTCTAGGCAACCTGGGCCACTGTGTCACCACCCTGGGGATGGCGTGGTGCTGGCCACTGGGATGAGGTTGTGTTTCTGCAGAGACACAATGCTGGGGTGCTCTGGTCCCACACGGGATCTGTTCTGCCCGAGGGGATCTGGTGCTGACCTCGGCCAGCTCTGGGCACTGCCCAGCCCCTCTGCTGCCCAGCCCAGCCCAGCCCTCCCGGCCACTCCACCCGGGAGGAGTAAGGAGCTGCTGCTGCTGGCTGAGCTGGATCCCTCGGGGCCCCTTTGGGTGGGGGGCTGACACCGCGATGGCGGCGGGAGCTGCCCACCCTCCCCTGCCGTCACCCCCTCCCGCTCCCCACCGACCTGCCAGCCGCCTCTCCAGGCTCTCCACACACCCCGCCATGCCGAACAGCAGCGCCTGGAGCTGGCTCCTCGCCTCGGCCACGGGCAGCTTGCAGAGATCCAGGGCCGAGCACCGGGCCTCCTCCGGCAGCCGCAGCGTGGCCTTCCCCTCGCCCAGGCTCAGCGCGGCGGTTCCCCGGCCCAAGGCCTCCCTGCGCGGGCGAGGCGGGGATGAGGGGAGTCCCGGGCGGAGGGGCCGGGTCCCCGCGGCTGCGGCACCCACCTGAGCTTCGTGCCGTGTTCCTCCGGCCGGCACCACTGAAGGGAGAGAGGGGCATGTCCAGAAACGGCCTTGCCCGGCCCCGGCCCGCGCCCCACCGCCGCCGCAGCCCCGATACGTACGCAGCCGAGCGGCGGGCGGGCGCCGAGCTCCGCGGCCCAGACCTCCAGCGCGTCGGTCACACTGCGGGGGGCAGCGGCTCAGGCGGTGCCGGGACGGCCCGACCCCAGCCCGGCCCCGGCGCCGCTCCCGGCCCCGCACTCACTAGACGGTGCCGCCGGGGCCGGGGTCGGGGCGGCAGTAGCAGAGGTACCGGCCCGGCCCGGCCTGCAGCAGGTGGAAGGGCCCGGCCGGCTCCGCCATGACGGCAGCGCCGGAAGGGGCGGGCAGCGCGTTGCGGGTCCTTCCTGGCACCGGGGCCGCCAGTCGGGCCATGGTCAACCTGGGGCTGCGGCGGGTGGAGGACAGCGTAGCCGCCAAGCACCCGGTGCGCCCGGCCGCGGGGGGCAGCGGGGCTGAGGGGGCCGGGGCGAGGGTACCGGGTGCCGGTGGGGCCGGGGCTCAGGGGTCCGGGGCGGGGGCCGGTCCTGGCCCTGGTCCCGGTCCCGGTCCCGTTCCCCGCGCTGAGCCTGTCTCCGCAGGCGCTGCAGCAGTACGCGGCCTGCCAGTCCCACGCCTTCATGAAGGGCATCGGCACCTTCCTGGCAGGTACGGCCCGGCCCGGCCCGGTACCCGCCGGGGGCAGAGGGAAGGGGGTCGGCCAGCGCGGGGCCGTGGCCAGTAACGGTGGCCGGTGCCCGGGTTTCGGCAGGCAGCGGAGCCGCCTTCGCCCTGCAGAAGCTGGTGGCCAGGAAGGTGCCGTACAGCCCGCAGTGGAGCCTGCTGCTGGCCGCCGGTGAGTGCCCGGTCAGGGCGGGGGTAGCAGGCGGCGCCGGGCAGTGCTGCAGGCGGGAGGGCGGGTTTGTCCTTCTCCTGGGGATGTTCTCCCCTGGCTCCTGCCCCGTCCCTGCTCCCCGCGGCTCTGCGGGGCTCGGGGATGGCTCCAGCAGCTGCAGGAGCAGCTCACAAGCTGGTAGGGGCTTTCCCCACCGCTGCCCTCAGCAGACAGCCGTGCTGCCAGCACTCTCGGGAGCACCTTGGTCTCTCTAGCCGCAGGGTCCCTCGCCAGCTACGTGGTAACCAGAGCTGAGACACAGAAATGCTCCGACTTCTGGATTTACCTGGAGACAGGCAGGTCCCCGCAGGAGCTCTCCATGGCTGGTCAGGCGTCTCAGCCTGCAGGTACATTCACATCTCTCCTGCTGCGTTCCCTGGGCTTGTCCTGCCTGGTGCTTCCCTGCTGCAACAAGTGGCTGTTCCTGCCTCATAGAATCACAGACTGGTTTAGTTTGAAGGAACCTTAAAGCTCCAACCCCCCTGCCAGCAGCAGGGACACCTTCCACTAGACCAGGTTGCTCAAAGCCTCATCCAAACTGGCCGAGAACACTTCCAGGGAGGAGCAGCCACAGCTTCTCTGGCCAACCTGGGCCAGGGTCTCACCACCCTCACACCAAAGAATTTCTTCCTCACATCTCATCTCCATCTCCCCTCTTTCAGCTTAAAGCCATCACCCCTTGTCCTGTCACTCCCTGCCCTTGGCCACAGTCCCTCCCCAGCCTTCCTGTAGGTGATAATTAAGCTGGTGCCCATTTGTGTCATTGCCAAAATCCCCTTGTAAGTCACACTCCGGCACCCTGCAGCCAGGGGATGGGTGGCAGCAGTTTTAGGGTGGCCAGAGCTCCCTGCCTGGCCTCATGGCTCCTGTGTCCCTCCGTGCTCTGGGCCCATCACCTGTGCTGCAGGTACCTGAGTGGGGCTGGGGTGGGAGCACTTGCTTCTGCCCACTGCCCTGTCTGTTTTGTGGATTCTTGAGAGCCAGCATGAAGGGCTTGTTTGCTGGAAGAGGAAGAAGAGGGTAGGGAATGGAGGGAGGCAGTAAATCCCACCACACCTCGGTTGCTCTGTACAGTGGGCAGAGCCGGAGGGGCACCAGGACAGCAGGGTGGTGCCCATGGCTGCTTGCTGCTTTCTCGCACTGGTACCTTGAGCTCCCAAAGCTGGACCTAGCTGAAGAGGCTTTAAACACTTCACCGGGTTCTGTGGGTCTCTGCTCACCCCTGGCAAAGGCACCAGGGAGCGTCCAGGGAGCTTGTTCTTTCTGTTGCAGAAGATCTGCCCAGCCCAGAGGACAGCGAGAGTGTGGCAGCGCCGGTGAGGAGGAACAAGTACGGGGATGTTGTGGAGTAGCCAGCAGAGCAGAGCACACTGTGCCCGCGTTCGGCTTCACGCCCCCCAGCCTGCCCAGCCTGCCTGCGCTGCCTGCCAGACTGGGGGGCTCTGTGGCACTGCCTGGGAGCTTGGATGAGTCCATCCTGCAGTGAGAGCGTGACAGAGGCACCGTGGGGATTGCAGTCTCTGAACATCACACACAGGGGGTGCAATAAAAGCCAAGAGCTGAAAGCACATGTTGTGGACAAAGCACAGGCTGGCAGTGGGACAGGGAGAGCTGGGGCGCAGGTGTCACCCTGAGGTAGCCCCTGCAGTCAATGTTGGAGCAGGGAGCTCTGGTCCCTCTGAGGCTGTGGCACTTGCAATCCCACAGCGTGAGGCTGTGAAGTGACTGCAGGCACGGGTGGGTCTGGGCGCAGCTGTGAGCGGGCAGAGCTGTTGCCCTGTGCTCTCTGCTCCTTGAGCCTCGCTGGTCACGGTGTCCCTGCCCCACCGCAGCAAGGCTTTTCTCTCCTGCCTCTGGGGCTGAGCAGAGCCCTGCAGCCCCACGGGTGTTCTCTGCCCCCGCCATAGGGCTGAACATGTGCCCAGAGCCTCTCTGCGTGATGTCCCCCTGGCTCTTGGGCATGTCACCTGGCCAGCCTCAGGCTCTCCATCCGGATCTGTAACCAGCTGGCAAGGGGATGGTCCTGCTGAATCCCACGCATCCAGAGGGGCATGTGGGAGGATCGAGGAGCCTCTTTTACTTCATTCTTTCCTGACAGCACAAGTCATGACTAGGGCGAACTGGCCACTTTTGGGTGCCCAGCTCTGATGCAGCTGCAGCTGAGTTTCTCAGAAGGGGAAGCCCAGCCTGGGTTCTGGAAGTTGGAGCAGAGCAGCAGCCGTCCCGCTTCAGAAACCAGACCTGTCTCCTTCCGTGTGCGGGCTGGAGACAATCCCTGAGCCTGGCCACCGGAGGGAGACCCTGTGCTGGGGAGATGAGGGCCGGGGAGGAGACTGGGTTTTGGGCTCAGAACTTCAGATGAAGCTGCCACCACGCTTGGCCTGTGCGGAGCGCTGGGGAGCGGCCACCAGAACGGCTGAAAGCAAAGTGGCTGCGGGGAACGGGCGGGGTAAGCCAGGCACAGCCAGAGCCGGGAGCAGAGCTGGGCTGCCCGTGAGAGCGAGGAGAGCATCGAGAAACCGCGGCTCTCGCTGAAGCTGCTGCTCTCGTGGGGCGAGGAGGACACAGAGGCAGGAGGCTCTTTCCAGATGGGCTTGGCGAGTTGGAACTGGCCCTGAGCAGCTGCCTGGAGGCTGGATGTGTGCTGTGGTGCCTCAGAGCTCCCAGCAACCACTCAAATTGCCAACCCCACGGACTGGTCTCCTGCCCTCCTCGGGGACCAGACCCAGTCCCCAGGGAGCTGTGTGGTCCCTCTGTGTTTTCCCTGCGTGGTGGCTGCGGCCGTGAGCGCTGCAGGGAATGCACGGGGCAGAGTCAGTGTGAGCGCTGCCGGCTCACGCCTTTGGGTGACGACCTCTGGTGCTCGGGGAACCTCAACTTTGCAACCGTGGCTGGTTGAAACCCACCTCCAGGTGAGCCTGGGTCTGGAGTGAGGTTTCAAGCCCACCTTGGTCCATCTTGGGGGGGTTCTCCACATTGATGGAGAAGAGTGAAGCCGTGATGCTGTCCCAGCACTGGGCAGGCTGCAAGGGATCGAGATATTCAGGCAGAGCCCGACCTGTGGCTGTGTCCGAGTAGACCCCATAAGCAGCTCTGCCCCTGAGGGACAGTCAGGCTTGACCAGCCTGTTGCTGATCAAGAGCTGCGGAGCCATAGGAGTGGTTACAAAGGTTTATTTCTGATTATAAAAAACAAAAACAAACAAACAAACAAAATCAACCAAACCTTCTGCATGTTTGCATATCCCTGTTCTCAGCTGGAAACAAGGTGCCTCCTCCCAGCTGCCCGGCGCGTTGCAGGGCTCAAACCCTAGAGCAGCACAAAGCCCCAGTCGCGCCACGAGCCGTCACCTCTGCGCTGGCACAGCCACGCGCCCGGGAGCCACGGGGGCTTCTTGTGCCGTTGCCGGGGGACAGAGGAGGCTCTGGCTGTGGCAAAGCTGGGTCTGGCTTAGGAAGCACAGGAATGGGGAAGGCACCGTGTCTGGTTGCTGAAGCAGGACCTGGGAAGCTGCCTGCTCCCCACGTCTGGTTGTTGCTAAGCCCCTACCCGACACCCCTGTGCCGAGGCTGGTGGAAGTCCAGGCCAAGATCTGGCCCCCAGGAAGGTCAGTGGGGTTTGTGCAATGGCCAGAAGGACAGTACAGGCTCTGGGCGATGCCCTGAGCTCCCTGGGAGGCAGGGCTGATGCTGCAGGGACAGGCTAGAGAGGTCAGCTGTAGGACTAGTGTAAGTGATGCTCCCTACCCACCCCATGCCCATCAGAATAAATCCTGCTGTTGTCTGGACTTGACTGGCCCAGTCCAGCCCAGGTCTGGTGCCAGAAAGACACCCCAGGTCTTAACATCCAAATCTTGAGCCTGCCCTGGGGTCCATCCCTGAGTAGCACTGGGAAACCCTTAAAGCCATTCTCCTGTAGAGCCAGGGGTCCTCTTCTGTCCCCCCCTTTCTGCAGCTTGGAAGCAAGAGGAGGGAAAAAAGAGATGGCTTTTCTTCTGGGACAGGCAGCATCAGGTCTTGGAGGAGGACATCTCTGAGCATTTGCTACATCCCAAGTGTTCCAGCCATGGAGACTCCAGCAGGAGGGATGGTGCTGGGTCCTGTCCCTGCCGTTAGATTGCACTAGACTTGCTGCGCCGGAGCAGGCAGACGGCAGTCACCAGGGATGTCAAGGTGGTCACCACAAAGAGCAGGATGAGGATGACCCAGTAGTTGTACAGCATGCTTTTGTGAGAAGAGGGCTTCTCTGGTGGGATCATGTTGGTCAGGTTCAGCATGTAGCCCAGGGCCCAGCCGATGGAAGTGTCTCCTGCCTGTGGAAACAGCATGGCATGGTCACCACCCTGGTCAACCCAGCTCCATGGGCCTCAAGAAACCTTCCAGGGACCACCTCAGTGTCAGCCCAGTGGAGGAGAGGAACGTGGGGAGGTCAACAGCACCCTGAGCCCTTGCTCGCCCACGGGACGAAGCAGTGGCCATCCTGTGCTGAGCTGGGCTCATCCCATGGGAGCAGGATCTCACCCGCTCAGGCCAGTCCTGATCTTGCTGCCCATCCCATGGCTCCTGCAGGTGAGGGCACTCGTCAAAGGTGGGATCCTGCCCTGAGATAACTTCCCAACAAGCCTGAGCAGAGAGTTACTTGAGATGACTGGTGTCTTGAGGCCAAGACTGGAGAACCTGACTCTATCACCACCCTAGAGTCAGCTCAGCTCATTTTTTTTCCACCTCCTAGAAGATCCACCCAAAGACTGGGAGTCCCCTCCTGCCCCTGGTCCCCAGGATCTCTCACATTGTTTGGCTTTCTTGGTGTGGGATCATCTCTCCTGCAGGGCTTTTTGGCCTAACTCCAAACAGATACCATGGCATGAGGATGTGCTCTGGTGTTACCCACCTTCTTCTGGAAGGCGATGTTGGGGAAGGAATGGTTGTTGAAGTTGTAGCCTTTGGTGGTGAGCAAATAAACAAACATGCTGACAGCGCAGTAATCCGGCAGCCTCTTCTCCAGCTGAGGGGCTTTCTGGAGCAGCTGGGATGCGTGGAGGGACAGAGAAAAGGGGTCAAGCCAACAGGGTCCAGACTGTTTCTGTGGCCTGAAGCTCTGGGTGGTTGCATCTGGCTGGCCAAGGTGCTGCCAGTACCCACCTGAGCCTCTCCTGGTCCCATGTGGGAGCTGTCACCCACCCGCCCCATACCCCACGCATGCCAGGACAACCAGCCCCCTCCAAGGGCTGCTCTCAGAGCCCGGGTGATGCCCCACACGACGCAGCCCTCTCCTCCCCGCGGTGCCCAAGGAGCCCACCTCGCTCCAGCTGGTGGCACAGATGGTCTCAGCAGCATCCTTCAGGTCGCCGGGCAGGTGCACACGTCTCCCCATCACTGTCTGGATGAAGTCAACCGTGTAGAAGAAAGCAGAGAAGGCCTGATGGAGGAAAGGACATGGCTGTGGGACAGGCTGGGAGCAAACCCTCTCACCACAAACAGCTGCTCTGACCAGCGTGGGGGGCACAAGCAACTGCCCTGGCAGAGCTGGGGCTCAGCCTTTGCTGCTGCATGATGCTGGGGGGACGGGGACACCTGCCCACCCCGCGGCCAGGCCACCACCCTGCTCCACTTACAATGAAGCTTCCTGAAACCTCTGGCTGGAAAACGCCATCGAAGGAGCAGCGGGAGAAGGAGCAGGGGGTGAAGCTGAAGAGCTTGCTGACGTGCAGGGCGCAGAGGCTCCCGTTCCCAGTGCCAACCACAGCGATGGTGGTGTTGAGGGCAAGGCTGGGCCGCTCCTCCTCCGTGCAGGCGCTGTCATAGACGCTGCTCAGCGCCAGGCTCTTGCGGTAGCCCGTGGGCCAGCAGGGGTGGTGGACAGTTGCCTGGTAGTTCTCAGCCTGTCGAGAAGCGACACGAGGGACGTGTGAGCTCTGCCGCATCCCCAGCTCCCCCTGGCACCGCCGCCTGTCTCCGTGTCCCCGCTGGGGAGGTGCCGAGGAGCTTGGGCAGCGGCACACAGAGCTGGCAGTTGCCACAAGCATCTTGAGGTGACTCAGGATGTCTTGGCTCTGGTCAAGGGCTGCAACACCTTATGGAGAGAGTGGGAGGAAGTCCTGGGGACCATGGGAGAGGGTCGGGGGCAAAACCCAAGAGTTGGCTGGGAAAGGTGCCCAGCCAGCCCTGAAGGGCTGTCCTAGAGTCAGGGCTGGGGGTCAGCCCTGTATAAACACCAAGGTGAGGGGGCACCCATGGGGTGATCACAGCTGGCATCCCTGTCGAGCAGATGCTGGTACCTGGAGGAGCTTTGAGAGCAGCCTCTTGAGGACCTGGTCCCTTCCATAGCAGAGGAAGCTGTGGGTGTACACTTTGTACGCTTGGCCATACAGCTTCAGGTTCACCTCGTTTCTGGGGTCTTCAATGGTTTCCCTTGTTTCAAAGGTGATCTGTGTGGAAGCACCCCCGAAGTCCATGGCACCCAGGGTCTTCTTCTGGGGCTGGATCCATTCCCCGAGCCACCCACGCTGAGCAAGGAAGACAAGAGTGGGCATAAGGATGTGATGAGCTGCGGACAGCCTGGCCACCACAGCTGTCCCCAGCAGGGACCACGCTCCCCTGCCCACCTTGATGAAGTTCTCCAGGAGGTAGTTTGCAGTGACCCAGCCGAAGACCCCTTCCTCTTCCCCTGACAGGATCTTTGCCCCCCGGAAATTGAAGGGGTACGACTTCAGCTTGGCCGCCACGGCGCCGAGGACGGTGTCTGAAGCTTGTGGGTTCATGATGCTGCAGGCCAGGCAGGAGGGCAGAGCGTCAGGGCTGCGCCTGGTGCCGCGAGCAGAGCCCCCGCTGCCCACACAGCCCTTGTGGCCCTGCCCCACTGCAGCACGTGGGGCACATGGGTCCTCACCTGGGCATCTGTAGGGATGTCCCCCCAAAAAAACCCAGCTAATTCCCCTTGTCTGTGCCGGAGAAGGAGGCAGGCAGCAGGGGTGGAGGTGTGCTCCCTCCTCCTGAGCCATACCCCGTGCTGGGCGACGGGGGCACGACTCCCGTCTCTGTCTGGCTTTTGAGGGGTAACTGTTCTGTAATCCCACCAGCCTGGCAATGGGTGCAGCAGGACTTTCCTCCTGGCTAGCCAAAAGCACTGGGTGGGTTATCCCGCTGCTGACCCCCACGCCAGCCCCTTTTCAGCCAGGGATGTGCTGGCTGTGACTTGCAGAGCATCTCCTGCTCTGAAAGGCAGGAACACCTCTGCAAAACACATGGAGCTGGGCAGCTGGGAGGATGAGGAGCTCCACCTGGCAAAGGGGACACATGGCAGCTGCCCTTCACCATCTCCATCCCTGCTGTGGGTGGTGAGGTGGCAGGATGGCACAGCAGGGCTCCCCAGGCAGCATTTGAGGCCAGGCCGCTGGCACGGCCAGAGCGAGCACTCACTTGAGCAGGCGCATGCCAGCCGTGGCACCCAGGTAGAGCGGGGTGCCCGCGTGCTTCTCCTCGGGCACGTCTCTCAGAGCCTGGTTCAGGCACTGCACCAAGCTTGTCCCAGCAGCCGGGGGGTTGGAGCTGTAGCTGGAGATGCCGGGACCTGCGGAGAGGAAGCAGCGTTGCTCCCTGCGGGCGGTGGGAGGATGCTCGGTGGGCAGCGTTGCCCCCCCAGGGCTGTTCAAAGGCAGGGCCTGTGGGTTTCTGTGGGCACGAAGCCATCCAGGGTCCAGCCACATCTCCCTGCCCGTGCCACATCCCCCACTGGCTGACAGCTGGGGAAAGCTAGCTTAAATGGAGAGCAGAAAACCATCCTGTGCTCCTCACTGGGCTGGGCAGCGAGCTGAAGTGTTTCCTGGTGGCTTGATGTGGCCAGCAGGTCTGAGGGAGGGGATTCTGCCCCTCCATCTGGTGAGACCCCACCTGCAGTGCTGCCTCCAGTTCTGGAGCCACCAATATCAGAAGGACATGGACCTACTGGAGCCAGTCCAGAGGAGGCCACCAGGATGATGCCAGGGCTGGAGCAGCTCTGCTGTGAGACAGGACTTATATGGGGATTTAGCAATGACACAAACGGGCACCAGCTTAATTATCACCTACAGGAAGGCTGGGGAGGGACTGTGGCCAAGGGCAGGGAGTGACAGAACAAGGGGTGATGGCTTGAAACTGGCAGAGGGGAGATGGAGCTGAGATGTGAGGAAGAAATTCTTTGGTGTGAGGGTGGTGAGACCCTGGCCCAGGTTGGCCAGAGAAGCTGTGGCTGCTCCTCCCTGGAAGTGTTCTGGGCCAGGTTGGATGAGGCTTTGAGCAACCTGGTCTAGTGGAAGGTGTCCCTGCTGCTGGCAGGGGGGTTGGGACTGGGTGAGCTTTAAGGTCCCTTCCAACCCAGACCATCCTGTCGTTCTCTGAACACATGCCAGGAAAGGATAAAGCACAGACACACACGGCTGCAGGCCCTGGGGGAAATGGGGGGGTTGGGGACCCCTTGTGACACCTCCCTGCGCTGGTGAATACACAGAGAGGCAGCTGGGCATGGCAGGGGCATTTGCACCATCACGGTGTCCTGCCTGCCGGGGACACGACAGACCCAGCCACCAGCCCCCGGGGACCAGGACAGCCCTTACCCTCCACATCGCACATGCTGTGCTCGCTGACCACCCCGGTGTCGTTCTCCTTGTCCGCGGGCCACTTGTAGACGAACATGGCCGTGTGGGAGGAGCCGGCGTCCAGCACGATGCCGTACTGCAGGGGGGAGGCAGCGGGTCAGGCTGGAGGCAGGAGACCCCCCAGCTGCCCCAGGCCGTCCCGGGGGAGGACACTGGGGCTCGGCCACCTGCCGTGCCCAGCTGGTCCTGCCCTGGCAGTGCCCGGCCCAGCAGCTTCAGGAGCATCGTCTGGCAGGGGCCAGCGCTGCCCAGCCCAGCGTGGGCACAGCCCTGCCCACACCTGCCTGCACAGGTCCCTGCCCAGCACATGCTGGGAGCGGGCGCTCGTCCCAGCTGGGGATACTGGTCACCCAGGATGCCGACGGCATGGCACAGGGGCTCCGTGGGTTTGGGTGTGAGGACACCCCTGAGCACAGACCTAGAGGTTCTCCTCACACCCTACTCGCTCCCATCTCCCTGCAGCATTGCTCCTGGGCATCGGGGCTGAGCTGGGCTGGGGTCCCTGGGGCCAGCAAGGCGGGGGACACCTGGGAGCGGCCCCTCAGGGATGAAGCTCGCCAAAGAAGGGCAGCCAGGCACCTCATCCCTCCTGCCCTTGTATGGCTCGGCCATTCTCTGGCTATAAATAACCCGGCTCCCTCCTGCCAAACAAAGTTACCCAGCTCCCAGGGTGGGGCTGCCCCGTGCTGCCTTCATCCCCGCGGTCGCACCCCTCAGCCTCACCCCGCCTGCGCTGGGCCCCCCCCGTACCCCACAGCTCAGCATCTCTGGGGTGGAACTACTTCAGCCTGGCTTGTGGAAAAAGCCTCTGCCTGCTGCCAGCCCTGCCCGAGCCGGCTGAGCCCCAGCCCTGCCTGGTGGGTGTCCCTGTCCCCATCCCTATCCCCATCCCCATTCCCATCCCCATTCCCATCCCTGTCCCTGTCCCTGTCCCTGTCCCTGTCCCTGTCCCTGTCCCTGTCCCTGTCCCTGTCCCCATCCCACAGCAGGCTCCAGCCCAGGTGGCTGCAGGGCTGGGTTTTGACCCACTCAGGTGGCAGAAATAAAGTGTCAGGGCACAGGCAGGGACACCTGGGGTCCCTGCTTAGAGGTGACCCCACTCCCGGGTGAACCCATGGCCATGGCCCCACAGCAGTGGAACCTCCTGCTCCCCCAGGGAACCATTTCCAGTGGGTGACCCCCCCAGTTCCCATTAGCTGTCAGCAGCTTGCCACACGCTCTGGGCCAAAAGCTATGAGCCAGTGGGCAGACTGGGGCCGGTGTGCCACGGCACTGGTGTGGGCAGCAGTTCCTGGTGATGCTGAACAGTGCAGAGAGGAGGAGGGGGGCTCTGCCCCCCCCATCCCCCCACTCCCCAGCTGCTGCTCCAAAGCACAAATCTAGGGAGCAGGACCCCCATTTTGGGCCATTTCTGGGCTGGGTGTGCAGGATCAGTGCCCTGGGCAGCTTCGGGGGGATCCCAGCCCCCTCCTCTGCCCCATGTGCCATGGGCCATACCCCTCCTGGCACCAAGTGTCCCACCAGCCCCTCCTCTGCTGTCCCTGCTCACCTCAAGGCCCCGCAGGCACCTCGTGCACCCCTGGACGGGCAACGACCCGCCAGGCACCAGCACAAGCAATACAGGTGCTGAGTGTGCCCCAGCGAAGCTGTCTGTCCCAGGTGACACCCGCTGGCATGTCACCATCAGCTCCCACCCCCTGGTCCTCTCAGCATGTCCCCTCCACTGTCCTAGCCCTCATGAGTGGGTGCTGGCATCCCTGTGAGGGGTCCCTGGAGAGGGTCCAACCCCAGCACACCCTCTGCCCACCTCTGCCACATGTGTGCCCACGCACCCTGCAGCCACCTTGCAAGTGTCCCCAGTGTCCTTGCAGGGCACCACAGCACCTCTGTGCCACCCCAGGCATCACCCAGAGTGACGATTGGCATTAGCAGGGTGATAACGCTGTCCCCAAAGGAAAAGCATCAACAAGTCACCCCGAGCCCGAGTCTGAACACAGCTGGGACCCCAGGGGCAGTTCCAGTCCCGGGGTGACATGGACGTGGATGAGGATTTTCCTCCTGCCTTCACCAGGGCTGGTTTGGCCGGGCCCTGCTCCAGCCCCACGGAGAGCTGGCACAGGGGGGCACGCTTGGGGGAGTGCACATGTGTGCACATGCATGTGGCTGTGCAGGCCTGCAGGTGTGCACATGGGGTGTGTGTGCAAATTCAAGTGTGGAGATACGTGTGGGGGGTGGCGCCTGCACGCGGGGTTGCACCGGTGGGGTGTACACGCACACGGGTGCACGCGTGTCTGTGTGTGCATGCATTCAGGTGGGGGTGTGTGGGCACACGTGAGTGTGCGCCCAAGTGAGCACGTGTGTGGGTGTCTGTGTCAGCCACGCTGCCTGCTCAGGCCCCGGGAAGTGGCTGCAGCTGTGTCTCTGGCAGCGAGAGGTGACACCAGCAGCGAGAGGTGACACCGACCTTGCACCCAGGGCAATCTCCTCGAGGGGGTGTTCTGGTTGGGGTGACAGTGACCCTGCTGGGGTGGGTGCAGAACCCACGGCCCCACACTGCCACACCCCGGAGCCCAGTGCCTGGGGGTCAGGGTGGGGTCTCCCCTCTCCGATCCCACTGTCGGGGTGGGCAGCGCCCATCGCTCCCAGGTGTGAGGCAGCAAGGACGGGCAGCAGCCCCGGGAGCCGTGGGTGAGGGACAGCCCGTGGGACCCCCTGGCCAGCGGTGGCCCAGCCCCAGCAGCACAGGCAGCAAGGCAATGAGGCACCGACGTGCGGCAACACGACCGGCTGCAGCGCAGGGAGTGCCCGGCGCCCAGCCAGCCCCAACGCCTCGGCTCGCTCCCTGGCTGCTCTGGCACGAGAGGATCCACCACGGCCCCGTGCCAGCCCCCTCAGCCCCACTCCTGGGGACACAGGGTGTTGCACCCCAGCCTGTCCCCACAGAGAAGCCGTCCTTCCTGGTGGCACTGCTGGCAGTGAGCAGGGGTGGAAGCCATGTGCCCAGGCATGCGTGCACGAAGGAGCTGAGGCAGGCCTGGAGGGCAAAGAGGGTCCCCAGGGATGAAGGAGAGGTCCTGTTCCCTCCTCCAGACCCAGGGTACACACGTGCCTCCAGCACCCGCGGTGGAATTGGGGATGGGGTCACCCACAGCGGGGCTGCAGTGGTGCCAGCCCCTGTCCCAGCCCCTGCCCCTGGGCACAGAGCGAGGGGCCGCGCGGGCTCCAGCCGTGGCCGAGCTGTGGGCTTGCAGCGCCCGGGGGGCACAGCCTGGTTGTCTGCAGAGCCCTGCGGGTGGGAAGCCCCAGGAAGGAGGAACCCATCGAAAGCCCATCTCGTTAGGGGTTTGCTGTGTCAGTGCTGCCCTCAGCTCTTCCAGCCGAGGTGTCCTCGCCTGCCAAGAAGCAGGCTGGGAATGAGGGCTGGAAGGACACAGGGATGCCCTGGCACGCTCCCGTGCCGGCTCCTGGCTCCCGTCACCCCTCTCATCTGCCTCGACACGCTCGGCTGCCGGCACCCCCAGGGCTTGGCAGGGCTTCGTGCAGATGTTCACGGCCCTGGCCCAGCCCATGGAACAGTCCCCAGCCCCAGCATCTCCTGGGATGATGGATTTTTCTAACAACAGGATCCCCAAATCAGACCCTGGTGATGCCACAGGGCTGGGGGACACAGGGGTCCCTGGCGTGGCCCTGCACCAGGAGTGTCCTCGTGCCACCCCAGCCCTGCTGTCCCCTGAGTCACCTGTGTCCCCTTGGGCTCTGCCCCACCGCAGCTTCACTCAGCCCAGCCTGAGCCAGGGCTGCACAGTCCCAAAGTCGCTGCAGAGGTGACGCAGAGGGTGGGGATGTCCCTGAAGGCCACAGGGCAGTGAAGACATGAGTAGGTCTCAGGTCTCCTGGTGACTCCATGGCTCTGCTGAGAGAATCTCACACCCCAGGGGAGGAGGTGGAGGGGGACACTGAGCGCTGCCAACTCACTGCAGCCTGGCACCATGCCCCGTGGCCATGCCTGGGCCTCCAGCCCCCACCCCACAGGCAGCCCCAACAGTGCTGTGGGTCTCAGCCTGGCCCCACCTCCCCTGAGGGCAGGGAGACCTGTGGGGCTCCCCACTCTGTGGTGGGTTATGATGAGTTTCCTTGGCGCTGCAGCAGACGCAGCCCCCCCAGGACGGCTGGCAGAGGACAGACCCAGCAAGCTTTGCAATGGCCAGTGGAGAGATTTGCCAAGAGAAGGAAAAGAGGGTTGTTGAAAGAAGACAGCAGCTCCAAGCCATCAGGCAGTGGTGCCACAAGCCCTGCTGCAGACCAGGGAACACCATGCTCCGGGGATCAGTCCCTCCAGCAGCAGGATAACTCATCTGGGGTATTTTGGGGGCTGTACTCCAATCAAAGGAGCTGGAAAGGGAAGACGTGGAGCTCAGCAGTGAACATAGAGATCACCCAGCAGCTGCTGCTAACATGGACTGAGCCAGCAGGGACCATGGCTTGCCCAGGTGGGTGGGGAGGACGTGCCGGGGTCCCCTGCAGCAGCACCAACCTCCTCTAAATCGCATCTGCACACTTTGGACTGAGTTAGACTAAGAGGAAGCTTTGCATCCCCAGAACAGTGCTGAGCTTTGTGCATAAGCAAACCCCTGGTGCCCACCTGGCACCAGCCCCATGGGAACAGGCACCACCACGACACCGGTGCCCAGCTCCAGCGGGCAGTGCCTCACCGCACGCACCGCGCTGGACCTCACGTGTGCCCGGCACATCCAGGAACGGTGCAAGATCCCACGTTCCTGGGCTGGGCAGCTCAGCCTGGGGCGGAGCAGGGCCAGGACCCAGGTGAGTGTTTGGGGATGCTCAGCCCCAAACCGTAGCTCTGCCCGTAGACTGGAGCAAGAAAAAGCACAAAAAAGCTCAAAAACTAAATTTCTAGGAATGCATCTGGCTTAAAAGCAAAGCTCTAGCTTAGAACCAGGAGGAGAAAAGAATTCCCAGGCTGACCCAAGTGCTGCACACAGGACTCAGCACTAATCCAGCTAATTCCCTCGTGTCCAAAGAGACAAAATCCATTCTGAAGCCACCCATGGGCACTGCTCAATATGACCCAGCATGTGGCAACGGGTGGCAAGGAAAGATGTCACGGGGAAAGAGTTAATCCGTGCTAGTTATACTAACAGCAGTGAGTATCATCTTGGCTAAGCCAGCTCGTTTTCTCAACCTAATCTTAATTACATCTGAGAAACCCAGGGAGAAGGCAACACATCTGGCGTTCAGGCTGGCTCAGAAAGTTTCCAAGCAAATTGCTTGGGATGAGAAAAAGGGGGTTTTGGATGAACCCTTTTCCAGGACAAGAGCCTGCTCCCCATGGAATAGTTCAGTCTGTCACCAAAAAAATAAGACTTTTTTTAAAACAAAAGACTTGGGCTGCACAAGAGTCAGCTGGGGGAACTGGCCAACAAGAAATTGGTTGGGAACTTCTTTCAGCATCTGAATTTACAATGAAAAAGAAAAAAAGCAGCTCGTTTTCATAGGGAAGCGCCGTTCTCATCCAGCAGCACTGGCTCAGGCGATGCAGCGGGAGCCCAGGAGCGCTGGGTGATGGTGGGGTGGTGCTGGGGAGATGCTGGGGCGAGGCTGGGGAGATGCTGTGGATTTGCTGGGGCCATCCTCAGCATCCTGGGGATTTGCTGGGGGGATGCTGGGGGGATGCTGGGGTGCCAGGTCCCCAGGCAGAGCCGCGGGAGTCGGGGCTGACGCGGCTGCTCTGGCCTGGGGGGCCGCATCCAGCCACACCACCGCTATTTGTCAGTGTGTCCAAAAGATTCCTCTGTCACAGCGCAGGCCTGAGGCGCCGGGGATGGGCGGCCGAGTGGTCCCGCAGCCGGGGGGGGACTCACTGCTGGCCCGGCGGCGGGGACAGCCCCGTCCCTGCGACCCCCACCCCGCTATTCGGGCATCCCCCACCCCCGATGGCTCCCGCGGCGCTGAGGACCCCCCGGATGCCGGAGCCGCTCCCGCCCGGTCCCGCGGGTCGGGTATCCACTGCGGCTCCCGCAGCCGCCGGTAGCCCGGGTACCCCTGGTGCGCGCTCTCCCCATCCCCTCCGTGCCCGGGGGATCCCGCTGCGGGCCCCGCTCACCTTGAAGCCCGGCGGGGCCCGGGTGTCCCCGGAGCCGAGGCAAAGCAGGAGGGTGCCCAGGAGGCAGCCGAGGGCCAGGAGCAGGAGGACGGCGGCGACCCGGCGGGTCATGGCGGGGCCGGAGCGGGGGCAGGTGAGTGGCTCCGCGGCGGCTGCGGCGAATTCTGCTGCTTCTGCTCCTCCTCCCTCGCCTCCTCCTCCTCCTCCTCCTCCTCCTCGCCCGCCTCTCCCGGCTGAGTCACCGCCGCCCCGGCCCACCCGGGAGGGACACCGGGCTCCACCGGGCTGGGGGATCCCCGTCTGCCCCTGCCCCGGGCTCGGCTCCGCCCGCCCCCCCCCCCGCCCCGGGCATCGCCCCTGCCCCGGGACCGGCTCCATCTCCCCCGACCCCCCGCCATGGTCCCTGACCCCGGGACTCAGTCTCCCGGCACCACCCTTGTCCCGGGATCAGCCCCGTCCTGCCCCCCCCCCCCCCCCCTCCCCCCACCTTGGGCATCCTCGTGTCCTCGGGGCTGAACACCACCCTGTCCATCCTTCCCGAGCACATCCTCTGTCCCCAGGATCGGTCCCATCTTCTCCCCCCACCAGACACTGTCCTTGACTCAGCCCCATCCTGCCCCCTCCAGGGCATCGCCCCTGCCCGGGGCTGAGCCCAGGGCTGGTTTGAGGGGAGCTGAGAACACCCTGAGCACCAGCAAAGCTTCGAGAAAGTGTCTCAGCTACCACGATTAATGGCTACGAATATATTATGGCTTTTAATCATAACAAGGAGTTTGTGACAGCCCTGAGGAGCCCAGATGTATATTGAGATTCTTTTTAATCCAGTCACAAGTGAATAATGTAACGCTCTTCCACGCGGAGCAGCGAGCCAAGGTTGGCCCCTGGCTCTGAGAAGGACGTTTGGAGTTTGCTTACACAGAGGGATGAAACAGTGAACACAATAATAAACAAGGAGTTATCACCAAGGAGAGGAGGCTGAAGGAGGATGTGGCTTCCAGCCCGGCTGGCTTGCAGGCTGGTGGGTCACACTTCAGCTGCCTCACTTAATGTCTTTCGAGGCAAGTGGCTGTTTCTGCCCCTCGCCGCTGCCCTGCACATTGCACCAGCGCCAGGGTTTCTGCAGAGCTTCCTGCCCATCGCTGCGGTCTCTGGGTGCCGAGGAGCTTGAGGGGCCCAGCCCCTGCCCAGGGCTTGTGGTCCAGGGGCCCGTGGTTCTGCCGTCCTGTTGTGTCACAGAGGCTCTGCTGCTGGAGGTGACAGCCAGGGATGAGCTCCAGTTTTGTCCCCTGGAGCAGTGACTGGCAGCAGAGTCTGGGGAAGAAAGTGGCTGAACAGGAGCAGAGAGAGCATCACCAGGCCAGTGCCGGTCACCGCAGCACAGGGCTTCTTTGCAGGACCACTGTGTTCAACCTGTGAGTGTTTGCAGGTGTGTCAGTCTCCTCACTTCAACTCATTAAGCATTTAACCTCTGGAAAACCTGTGTTAATCAACGCTAAGACGTTAATATACTGATTGATGAGAAAAAATGATTCCCCTTTGCTGCTGCTGCTGCTAACACTACAGTAGACCACAGTCTTGTCTCTGGGGCTCAGCAGAGCATCGTTTCTGCTGCCTGCATCACTGCTGACTTTAAGGCTCCTCTGAAGTTGCCACAGGGAAATACTTGCCGATTCCTGACTCTTCTTGCCACCCTTCTCAGGCACACATCTGCAACCCTCACAGCTGCAACCGCACCAGGGATTTACACAGAAGCAGAAACCTTTTCTCTGGGCTGCACTTCATCCCTTTCTTAATAGCTGCCAAGCCTCCTGGTTGTCTTTTTGACTGGATAAGTGACTACTTCAGTGGCTGAAAAGGAACTGAAAATCTCTCTTCTGACTGGCAGGGAGCAGAAACGGGGCTGGGAGAGCCCTGGGAGGGTAGGGATGGTCCCATGCTCCTCATCCTTATTTTGCTTTTGGGGACTTTGGAACCAGTCCTTTCTGGCAGATGGGTATTTGGTGTGGTGGGACCCTCCTGGATCTGAGTGGAGATGTGAGTGTCTTCCATACCTTGGTCATGCGCAGACTGTTCCCAGGCTGCCCGCACGTGGCAGGGAGCAGGGGTTTTGCTTCCCTTCCTGCTGCAAGAGGGGCTGTTCCTCCTCTGCATGGGGTCATATTTGCCACCCTCTGCCTGGCCCCAATGGGCAGAGAGACTTGAGTCAAGGTCTGAGGGAGTTTGTGCCCAGCCCTGGCTGGTCACTGGTGTCCCAGGAGACTCAACCTCCAGCACAAACTGGGAGGCCCCAGGAGCTGGGATGTGCTGGGCTGGAAATGCTCCAGCAGTGCAAGGGGAGCAGCAGCCAGCAAACCCCTGTGTGGCCAGAGAGATCTCCCTGCGATGGCACATTCAGGAGGGGAGGACCCCGTCACCGCTGTCCTGAGCTCAGCCTGGCCAGCACCAGGCGCTGCCTGTTGCCACCCCAGCACGCCGAGGTGCCCATGAGCAGCTGTGTCTCCTCGTGCCCCGTTTCCAGGAGGCACCACCAGCCAGGGGAGCAGGGAAGGATAGCAACACCTCTGCCCACAGCCACATCCCCAGAGATGGAGCGAGCACCTGCACTCAAGTGGCCACCCCAGGTGTGCAATGCCTGGTGAGGAGCACGAAAAGAGCTCCAGGCACGAGTGAATTCAGTGGGAAAAAGAAAGCGAGAGGCAGGGAGGGCTTCCTCCACGATGGAAGATGCAGCGAGGGAGCTCCTGATGCCATAGGAAGGAGAACATTTTTCTGAGGAAACCAGGTACATGTGGATTTTGGACACCAGCAATACAAGGCTGGCACAGATGTCACCACTGTGGGACTCCAGGTTGTGAAGCAAAGGATCTGCCTCAATGAGCAGGGTCAATACACAAGCATCTGCATGGGGACCCAACACAGCACAGCCTGGTTGTCCTGCTGCCTTGTCAACTCTGCCACCTCTGCTGCACTTTCACTTCTGCCACCCTGACACCTTGTCCCTGCATTGCACAGCGAGGCAGGGGTGGAGGGAGAGCAGCACCAGGTCTCAGGGTCCTGGGCCCCAGCAGGCTGCAAGGCTGTCCAGCACCTCCAGTGTCCCACTGTCCAACTGTCCCCGGTGCCACGTCTGCCCTTTGCCCTTAGCAGGGCAGATGTAGGAGCTCAGGAGGCCCAAAGACGAGTGCTTCCAGGCAGCTGTGCTCAGACAGGCAAATCACAGAATCCCAGCCTGGTTTGGGTTGGAAAGGACCTTAAAACTCATCCAGTTCCAACCCCCTGCCAGCAGCAGGGACACCTTCCACTAGACCAGGTTGCTCAAAGCCTCATCCAACCTGGCCCAGAACACTTCCAGGGAGGAGCAGCCACAGCTTCTCTGGGCAACCTGGGCCAGGGTCTCACCACCCTCATCATAAGACATTTATTTCTTATGTTCAATCTAAATCCACTCTCTTTCAATTTAAAACCCTTGCCCCTTGTCCTGTCACTGCAGGCCCTGGTAAAAAGTCTCTCTCCATCTTTTTTATAAACTCCCTTCAGATACTGGGAGGCCACTGGAAGGTCTCCCTGGAGCCTTCTCTTCTCCAGGCTGAACAGCCCCAACTCTCTCAGCCTGTCCTCACAGCAGAGCTGCTCCAGCCCTGGCATCATCCTCGTGGCCTCCTCTGCACTGGCTCCAGTGGCTCCATGTCCTTGTGCTGTTGGTGGCCCCAGCACTGGAGGCAGCACTGCAGGGGGGGTCTCAGGAGAGCGGAGCAGAGGGGCAGAATCCCCTCCCTGGCCCTGCTGCCCACGCTGCTCTGGGTGCAGCCCAGGACACGGTTATTGGCTCTGTGCTGCCAGCGCACGGTGCCGGCTCCTGTCCAGCTTTTCATCCCCCAGCACCCCAAGTCCTCAGCGGGGCTGTTCTCCATCCATTCATCCTGCCTTGAGTGTCCCCAGGGACAGAGTCAGATGATGAAATTTTAGGGGATCTGCTCTGGTAGCAGAAGGGACAGAGACCTCCCCAGCATGGTCACACACTTATGGTAACCTCAAATAACCACATGATCAATCAGATGCAGGGCCCGGGGTTGCCGTGAGCCAGCAATAAGTTCCCTGTAGTTTAATGCCAGTTTTGCATGGTTACAGCCTGTGTCTGAGGTGTCACCTCCGTTATGGGGTCCTGAGAAGGACCCAGTGTACCTGTGAGGTGTGGCACAGTAAGGGGGCCCAGAGGAGTGGTGGATGTCACAGGCAAAGGGGGTCCAGATCCAGAGCCCCAGCTGCCACCCCTGCTGGTGCCTTTCCTCCCCCATGGCTGGGTGAGCCCCAAGAGCTCTGTGCAGGTAAAGCTGAGTGAGGAGATGCCACCAGCACCCCCGAGGCACCTGCAGGCTCTTGGCAGGTATTTCTACATCACCTGCAGCTGATGTGGACACTGACTTCAGTGGTGTGGGGGGACAGGGCTTTCCTCCCCCCGCTCCCAAGAAAGGCACAGCTCCCCAGGACAGGCAGGTCCCAGTGGCAACGGTGTCCCAGCTGGGCAACAAAGCCTGTCCCCACCCTGGGGAAATCACAGGTGAAATATTCACTGGGGACAAAGTGGCAGGTGGGGAACAAAGACGAGAAGGTGAGGAGTGAGTTCCCAGCAGTGCGGGGTAGGTGCTTTCTGGGACAAAGGAGAGAGGCTTTTCTAATCCACCTCCTCCAACAAAAGCACCTGACTGGGGCCACCTGGGCAAGGGCTCCTGGGCGGAACAAGTGATTCGTGGAGAAACTGGAGCAAGAGAAGGGACTGGCTGGTCCTGGGAGGGGGTGCCTGGGGATGGTGGGTTTGCTGGTGATGGAGTTCAGGGCTTCTCAACGTCTTCGTTAAACTTGGACAAGCACATCTGGGAGCACTGGTGGGCGGCACAACTGGGAGCACTGGTGGGCGGCACAACTGGGAGCACTGGTGGGCGGCACTGCAGCTCCATATGTGGTTGGGAAATAACAGGAAGAACGGAATGAGCCTGGAGACACTGCAATGGGCCAAGGTCCAAAGGGAGGGGTTAGGGACGGGGTTTTCTGCTCCCATCTGCATGCTCTTTGGCCAACAGCAAGTGCAGGGAAGACACATCCAGGAACATTCAATAATCTTGGGATTAGGATGAGCCACCAGCGTGAGCCAGCTGTGAGCAATGCACATGAAATCCCACAATGTTCTCAAGAGCTGCGAGAGCCAAACACTGATCTCGGCCCTGATGGGAGCCCCACAGTGATCCCGACCTGCTCCCGAGGGAGCAGGGGAGGGCAGCGGGGCCACGGTTATGCTGCAGACACCCAGGGCGAGGAACAGCGGGCAGAGAGAGGGGCTGGCTGGAGAAGAGCACTGCGTGTCCGGGGGCTGCGGAGGTGTCCCCAGCTGGAGCACAGCCCCCGTCCCGAGCCGCGTGTGAATGAGGGACGATGCAGGGACTTGCTCCGGTGACAAGCTGGGTTCACAGGGCCACGTGCTGTGGTCCATGGGAGGGGGAATCCCCCAGCCCTGCTCTCAATCCCAACCGTAACCCCAATTCCAATCCCACTCCCAGTCCTGCCTGGGAGCAGCCCTGGAACCACAGCCGGGATGAGGAGCTGTAACCGGCTCCCAGTCCCCAGGGCCACGTGCAGCCCGGCCGGGCTCTGCAGCTCTCCTGGAGTCAGGACCTGGACTGGCCCAAGCCTGGGGACTTGGCTAAGAAGTCTGTATTTATTTTGGAGAGCACAGGCCAGCGCAGGCCAGTCACCTTGCAAGCCCAGAGCTGTCTCTTCCCTGGGGACCTCCAGGCAGGATGAGTCCTGCACCAGCCAAAGGACTTGGGCCTCGGGGCTGCCCAGGCTGCTGGTGCCGACTCCCTCCCCAGTGTCTCAGTGCCCTGAGCACAGGAGCCCCAGAATTGCATGGGATACTGGGAAACCTCCCAGCAGCCTGTCCTGCTGTCAGGATGCACCCCTCAGCCCAGCAGAGACATGCCAGGCTGGAGCCAGAGTGATGTTTGTGCTCACCCATGTCTCCACCTGCACGGTGTCACCTGCGACTCGGTGTCACCAACACAGCCAGAGCCAGGCCAAGGCTGGCAGGAATAGCTGGGACTGCCCACACCAGTCCCAGCACTGAGCAAGCCCATGCAAGGTGTTTTGGGGTTTTCTTTGAGTCTGTGGACAACAAGACTGCAAATCCAACCAGCATTTCCATCAGCAGAGGAGAAAAACAAGGGCGTGCAGCAAACCAGAGTGTGACTGGGCTACAAAGATGCTGAGGGGCCTGGAGCATCTGCCTGACGAGGAGAGGCTGAGAGAGCTGGGACCCTTCAGCCTGGAGAGGAGCAGCTGAGAGGGGATCTGATCAATGTCTATGAATATCTGAAATGTGGGGGCCAAATGGATGGGGCCGGGCTCTTCTCAGTGGTGCCCAGTGACAGGACAAGGGGCAATGGGCACAAACTGGGACACTGGAAGTTCCACACAAACTTAAGGAAAAACTTCTCTACTGTGAGGGTGCTGGAGCCCTGGGACAGGCTGCCCAGAGAGGGTGTGGAGTCTCCATCTCTGGAGATGTTCAAACCCACCTGGACACTTTCCTGTGCAACCTGGTGTAGGGAACCTGCTTTGGCAGGGGGGTTGGACTGGATGATCCCAGAGGTCCCTTCCAACCCCCACCAGTCTGGGATGCTGTGATTCTGTGACTGAGGGTAGTTCCCACTGAGCTGGTGGCTTTGTAGGTTCGAGCTCCCCCGACACGTTCGAGCCTTGGCCTCGAGCCCAGAGCTTTTCCAGGCACTGAAGCACTCCAGGACTGGAAGGACCCCAGCATATCCAAGGCTGTAATCCCCATCCTGGCAAGGACACTGGCCTGGAAGGAAGATCAAACCCAAGCACAATTCTCCATTCTTGCCTTACTTTCTCAAATCCTTTTCTCTCTCTCGTTCCCCAGGGCAGTGTCCCTGCGATGCCAGCCCGGGGCAGGCTCCCATGGGCAAGGATCTGCTCGTGTTGCCCAGGCACGGAAGCAGCCAGGAAATAGGCGGCTTCTGTGGAAAAGCCCCAGCAATTTCCAGCGCCTGCCTTGCCAGGAGCTGCTGTGACGGGGCAGAGGGCAGGGAGGGTCTGGCCAGGGGTGCTCGCACCTCGCTGCAATGAGGAGCCGCGAGGGCTGGCCGGCAGCCGGGCCTTGGCTCTGCGGCCGTGGCACGGTGCCGGGTGAGCTGTGTCCCAAGCTCACGGTGCGAGGCTGCGGATCCCGGCTCTGGCGGAGCGTCCTTCCCCTGCGCCGTGGCCCCGGGGCACAGGGTGTCGCAGGCAGAGTCCCAGGGCCGTGGTGGCGGTGGGCTCACCTGTCCCTGAGCCTGTGGGACAGGGCATGAGCGCAGGAGGGAAGCACACGGCGTGAGGGAAGGGAGCACCACGCACAGAGCCACATGGGCAGCCTTGCCCACGGGGCTGATCCCCATCTTCAGCATGAGGGACGGGGCGGTGGCAGGGTGGGGACAGAACTGGCAGGCCAGAGGGGGAAATTACGTTTTATTTGAAATAAAGCAGGCAACAGTTTGTCACTTTTCTTAACAGTGACCAGTGCTACTCAGGGCCTCCAGTCACAAGTGAGAAACCCCATTTTGAATGACCTCAGCTCACTATCATGAGCACAGCCCCACAGCCAGCAGTGGTGAGCAGCTGGGTGATGTGGGGACTGAGCCCTTGTCCCTGTCCTCAGGGCAGGACACTTGCTGCAGCAACCCCTGTGCCAGGTGGCCCGTGGCCACCACCGCAGCCTCACGCAGACCCACACAGAGGACAGGCTCCCCCGTGGGATGCGCAGACACCCAGGCCACCCCCGCCGAGCCCCCGCCAGAGTGTTGGAGGGGCTCTGGATGAGCAGGGAGCTGCTGGGGGCAGCTGGCAGGACCCCTCACCAGGACTTCCCAAGGGCTAGAGGTGAGCAGGACCATGGGGCCGCTGCAAATGTCCCCTGTGAGCAGCAGCGGGCAGCAGGACGGGCAGCAGGACAGGCAGCAGGACAGACAGCAGGACAGACAGCAGGACAGACAGCAGGGTGTAGGGAGGGGGCATGGGGATGCCTGCAGCTGTGCCTCCTCCACCTGGGATGGGTGCATGCCCTGCAATCCACTTTCCCCCCAAACCCACACCACTTTCTGACCTGAACTGGTCTCTTATTCACCAAGTCTCTACATTTGATGCAGCTGCAGGAGGGATTTTGCCCCTTGGAGGCCCAAACAAGACCTGTTTCTCCATTCTGGGCTATGGCTCTACAAGAAGAATTCAAGTAACCCAGAGGGACACAGCTTCTGTTAGCATCTCTCCATTAGAGAACCTATCTGATCTGAGGTTCCCTCAGGTCCCTAGAGGTGTTAGCAGCAAAATTAACATTTTAGGAGGACTCGAGCACAGTGAGGGCTCTGTGCATCCACTGCCCTCCCACCGTGCCACAGCAGCCAGCTCAGGAGGCAGGGACATCTCTGTTAGAGCATGAGCCACCTCCCTTCACCACCCTGCAGCGTGTCCCAGCAAGGTGACGCTGCTGCAACGCCCCTTTCCTGGGCTCCAGGAAGGGATGTGGGAAAGTGTCAGCTCAGCCCAACCCCATTTTGCACCAAGCAAGATCATTTTGCTTCCTTCTTTGCAGTCAGTTTTGGGAACCAGCATCCCATGGAGGGTTCCTGCTGGCAGGGATGTGATCATGTCCCTTGAAGCTGCTGCCCTGTGGCTGGAGAAGCTGTCCTGTCCCCGGGTGACTGCTCCTTCATATCTTTGGTGTCAAACTGTGCTTGCTTGATCCAAGACTTTCCACTGAGAACTCAGCCTGAGGGAAAGGGAAGGTTTCTCCTCTTCTTTGGCAGATCTTTATCCAGAACTAGATTCCCAATGCAGGCTGGGGCTCCGTGGTGGCCTCACAACAAGACTGGGGACAGGCAGCAGAGCTGTCCCACAGGATCTCATCCCCATGCTCACGGGCCTTCTGGGAAAAGCTCCACACCAGGGAGGGATCTCAGCCACAGCCCAGCTGTGCCCGCAGAGCTGTGAGAGCAGCCCCAGCACTGCCCGCAGAGCTGTGAGAGCAGCCCCAGCACCGCAGCCCAGAGCCCCGCACCCATGGGTGCCAGGCTGGCTGCAAGGACCTGTTTGCAGGGGTGGCTGCAAGGACCTGTTTGCAGGGGTGGCAGCAAAGGGACGCTGCAGCGTGGGCAGGGGGCGGCTGCTGTGGCCCTGTGGCCAAGGCTCAGCC
The DNA here is from genome assembly GCA_907165065.1 of Caprimulgus europaeus. The sequence continues at coordinate 11,936,911 of OU015545.1, forward strand.
GCGTGAGCCCTTCCTCTCCCATGTCACTTCCCAGCCCTTGGGGCCTCCCAGACCCCAACCCAAACCTGCTGCCGTCGGGCTCTGGGTAGAAGATCTCTCCCAGCTGCTGACAGCTCCCACTTTGGCCAGACACCGCTTTCCTGGGGACATTGCCCCTGCACCCGCCTCCCAGCAGCCCTCCAGCATCCAGGCTCGTCTCCTCCCAGCAAACCCAGTGCTGCCCAGGGCTGCCCAGTCAGCAGGGATGAGCTCTGTAGAGCCACTGTGGAATCAGCAGTTACTGAGCTCAGGCTGCTGAACTGGCCCTTGCTCAGGCCGGGGAATTAATCAGCTTTAATCAATTTATTAATATTTTTTTTCCCCATATTTGACCCTCCTGCTTCACCACCATTGCCCACCCTGGGCCTTTTGTATGAACCCTCCTGACAAATTCCTGGTGCACCCTTGGGTCTCTTTTGGGTTTTATCTCAAATGATTCAGAACTCAAAAACTGGGCGTCAGACAACCCCAAATCCTGACATTAACAAGCAGAAGGTTTTGAGCTGCAGACATTGTCATGGTTACACTTTTCAGTTTTCAAACGTAACTGCAGAACTGGACCTTGTCTTTCAGGGAGAACTGGAGCGTCTGATCTCATCATGGGATGCCACCAGCTGCAATTCAAGAAAATCATGTGCTGTGAAGCTCTCAAAAAGCCCTTGAGAGCCTCATTAATTTCCTCTTCCTCCGTACGCTACAAGCCAGTGCAATTTACAAGCAGCCGGATGCTCCTGAGGATCCACAGGGATCTCTCCAGCTGCAGATGGACACCCTCAAACACACACCAGTGCTGCAGGTTACCTGCTCCTGCCCCACAGCAGAGCCAGCTCTGTGGGTCTTCTTCAGGCCACTTCAGGAGGGTCGGATGGCTTGGTGCAAACCTCTGAGAAATCGAGAGTTACTGCAGGATGGAGCAGGTCAGGGGCGGCTCCACGTCCCCTGCCCGGCCCCCACGCGCAGCTCTGGGAGCATCCCGGCGGCAGCGGGGTCTCAGCCTCAGCACCAGGCCCAGCCTCTCTCTGTCACCAACATTTGCAAACTGTTTTGGATGAACACGGTCCCAGGACAGACGTTAGGTGCTGCAGGACAGGAGAGCAAGCAGGACCCACACCTGGGGTGGCACTGGTTAAACACATGTCCCTCAGGCTGCAGCAGGCTGCAGAGGTGATGGGGTCACTCTGGGGAGTGGGAGGGGAAAGGAGATGGAGAATAGCTGTGTCATCATAGGATGGTTTGGGTTGGAAGGGACCTTAAAGCTCATCCAGTCCCAACCCCCCTGCCAGCAGCAGGGACACCTTCCACTAGACCAGGTTGCTCAAAGCCTCATCCAACCTGGCCCAGAACACTTCCAGGGAGGAGCAGCCACAGCTTCTCTGGCCAACCTGGGCCAGGGTCTCACCACCCTCACACCAAAGAATTTCTTCCTCACATCTCATCTCCATCTCCCCTCTTTCAGCTTAAAGCCATCACCCCTTGTTCTGTCACTCCCTGCCCTTGGCCAAAGTCCCTCCACAGCCTTCCTGGAGCCCCTTCAGGTACTGGGAGGCCACTGGAAGGTCTCCCTGGAGCCTTCTCTTCTCCAGGCTGAACAGCCCCAACTCTCTCAGCCTGTCCTCACAGCAGAGCTGCTCCAGCCCTGGCATCATCCTCGTGGCCTCCTCTGGACTCATTCTAACATCCTGGCATCACCTCCAAGGCTTTCAGGGCTGCCAATGATTCACTCAAAGCCACCACCCTGCCCTTTTAAAATAGGTTTGTGCTTTGTAACAGGGACAAAAGGAAAATAAAAGCTCACCCAGCTTCATTTGTGGGAAACTTGCAGTGATACCTCCAGGTGCTCCTCCGTGCCCATGGGGCTGGGGCCATGCCCAGGGAAGGCATGAGAAGGATGCTCATCACACCTTCAGGCTCACTTCTGTTCTCAGATTTCAGCAGGTGACTTGGATGCAACTCCTGAGTGCAATTTTTCCAGCTTCAGCTGAATTTTACTTTTTTACGAGGTGGAGGAGCAATCACCGCTCACACGCGGCTGGGAGGAGCCGCAGGGAGATCCCCTGCCCTGCCGCGGGAAGGATCTTTCTGTGCTGGAATGATTTTTTCCGCTCAAAGTCCCTGGGCAGGGCTGAAGTTAAGCCCTCAGCACAGCAAAACAGCATTGTGCATGAGTGTGAAGTCTGGCAGAGAGCGGGGGTGCGGACAGCTCGGCAGCCAGCAGCCGCTCATCTCCTTTCCGCGGAGCGGCCGGCGAGGTCCCGCTCCCGGAACATTCCCTGCGCCGGGGGCCGGGGGAGCTGCCCAGGCTGGTGAGTCCTCAGGAGAGCTGAAACCAGCCCGGGCATGTGGGAAGCTGCTGTCAGGGCAGAAATGATCCTGCCTGGTGTGTGTCACCAGATGGGAGCTGGGCAGAGGCTGGTGTGGGTGAGCGACCACATCCCGCTCCCAGCATGTCCCCACTCTGCTCCAGCCTGGTCCCCACTCCTGCTGGGGGAACCTTGTGTCCTTGGGACTGCATTGAGCTTACGTGGCAAGGTTCTGGTAGTGGTGGCTGCAGGGGTGGCTTCTGTGAGAACACACCAGGAACTGCCCTCATGTTGGACCCAGGCAGCTCCAGCCAGCTCCAAGATGGATCCATCACTGCCCAAAGCTGAGCCCATCACCAAAGTTGGTGGTTCCTCTGTGATAACATTTTTATGAAATGTTTTTTCCCAGGTAAAAACTGCTGCGCAGCACCTGGGAAAGAGGAGTGAGATGTGAGGGAAACAACTGCAGACCCCATGGTCGGTGAAGAAGGAACGGGAGGAGGTGCTCCAGGCACAGGAGCAGATTCCCTTGTGGCCTGTGGTGAAGACCATGGTGAGGCAGGCTGTCCCCCTGCAGCCCATGGAGGTCCATGATGGAGCAGATGTCCCCCTGCAGCCCATGGAGGTCCATGGTGGAGCAGAGCAGATGTCCCCCTGCAGCCCATGGAGGTCCATGGTGGAGCAGATGTCCCCCTGCAGCCCATGGAGGTCCATGGTGGAGCAGATGTCCCCCTGCAGCCCATGGAGGTCCATGGTGGAGCAGATGTCCACCTGCAGCCCATGGAGGACTCCACACTTCTGCCTTCTGCAGCAGGAGCCTGCTCAGCAGTTTGAGAGCCCAGCTACTGCCAGGACCCATCCTGGCTGCCACCACATCCTGTCCACACCTTGTTGGATAGGAAGCCTTGCACGTGCCTTGTTCTCCAGCTGGTATCTCCAGGCAAGCCTGGCTGTTGAAGGGTGGCCTGTCCCCTGCTTGTCCCACTGTCAGAAGACAAGATAAGACTGAAAATCCAGTGGGGCCCCTCTCTGCTGCCTGAGTTCTGCCTGCCAGTGCCACTGTACTGTGCCAGCTCAGTGTCCAGGCTGGTGAAGAGTCGTGTAGACACAGTGCTGAGGGACATGGGTCAGTTGGGGACTTGTCAGTGTTGGGTTCATGGTTGGACTCGATGAGCTTAAAGGGCTTTTCCAATCAGGGTAATTCTGGGGTTCTGTGAACCAGGTGCTTGCTTAGACCATGGCCAGCACACACCTCTCTGAGCAGGAAAGCCTGGGAGGAGGTGGCAGTAACACAGCTGTGATGTCCCCACTGTCCCCTCCTGCCACCTCGCGGTGCCAGGGATGAAGCAGATGACAGCAAGTACACGCGATGCTTCCCTTGAGCCCTCTCCCAGCCTCCAGCTATTTTCAGCTGAGGGGATTTCCTGAGACAGATGTGATTTCCTGATTTCTCTATGTTTACACCCTTCAGCAGATCCCTCCTCTTTGGACTTGTCAAAAAACCTCCCTTTGGGCACAGGCAAAGCTCCCGCATCAGCACCGTGCCCCAACGAGGAGCTCCTGCCACCCCAGCACGGAGAGAGACCTGCTCCAGGTTGGGTTGAATCTGGCTCCCACCTCTTTCCCCTCATTCATGCGCTGGAAGAACTGGTGGCTCCATCCCTCTCCAGCCCCTCCAGGACAACCCTGAGTTTCCAGACCCCCAGTTGCATCTTCTCTGGCTGGAAGGTCCCAACTTGCTCAGACAGGGAGGTCCCTTCCCACCAGATTTTCTCAGGGACCCTGTGGCCACCACGATGCCTGTAGGCAGGGTTCACCCACCCCTGCTGCCCCCTCCTCTCCTCACACACCCCCAGGGCAGGATCAGCCCCTCGCCGCCCTGGCTGCACCCCACCCTGCCTCCTCACCCACCCTCCCGGGGACGAGCCGGGCGCTCCCCGTGGGACAGCCGTGCACCGACACCCTGCAGGGCCCGGGCCTCTGGGATTTTCCCTCCAGCCATGGATTTTCCATTGCATTTAAAAATAAAATCCCGGTAATAAAAGCTCCGGCTAATTTTGTACCCGGCTGCTTTTCCCAGGCTCCTGAAGGACGAGGTGGTGCCTCCCCGGCCTCGCGGCGCCCGCTCACCCCACAGCACACGGCGCTAACGAGGCCGGGCGGTGTCACACACAGACGGGGGTGGGTGGCTGTGGGGTGCGTGGGTGGGCTGGCGTGGAGGACATCGAGCCCTGGCAGAGTTTGTTGCTCTCAGAGGGGCTCCGTCCTCTGCTCCTTGATGGGAGCCAGGAACCAAGTGGGGAAAGTAGGGACAGTGTGAGGGGCTGGGAGCGCAGTTTGGCGTGGTGTGAGGGTGGGCAGGGTGTGATCACGGACACGGTGTGAGCGTGGACATGGTGTGAGCGTGGACATGGTGTGATCATGGACATGGTGTGAGCGTGGACACGGTGTGAGCGTGGACATGGTGTGATCATGGACATGGTGTGAGCGTGGACATGGTGTGAGCGTGGACATGGTGTGAGCATGGACATGGTGTGATCATGGACATGGTGTGAGCGTGGACACGGTGTGAGCGTGGACACGGTGTGAGCGTGGACATGGTGTGATCATGGACATGGTGTGAGCGTGGACATGGTGTGAGCGTGGACATGGTGTGATCATGGACATGGTGTGAGCGTGGACAAGGAGTGCACGTCCTCAGAGCAGCCTGGCACAGCATGGGCGTGTTCACCTGCAGCCATGCCGGTGCCAGTGCCAGTGCCCATGCCGGTGCCCGTGCCGGTGCCGGTGCCGGTGCCGGTGCCCGTGCCCGTGCCGGTGCCGGTGCCGGTGTGTGCAGCCGTAGCGGGGGGTTTCTCCAGCAGTGCTGGAACCTGAGCACCAGCCCGGTGCGGTGCTGGGAACACCGGCACACCGCTGTCTGTGCCGGGGTCTCTCCCGGTCACTTGGGGTGTTCGTTCACGTTCTCATGGGCTGTGCTGGAGCAGCCCAGCGCTCCGGAGCTGCCACAGTGTCCCCAGTGCCATGCACGTGGCCGGGCCGAGGTGGCTGTCACGGCCTGACACCAGCATGCACTGGGGACAGGGAAAGCCACCTCCCGGTCCTGCAGCTGGAGGGGTGGCAGAAGCTGCCCTGACCCTGCAGACATCACCCTGCCGGTGGGGGTCTTCAGCCAGCACGGACCCTGTGGCTGCGGCAGTGGGAGCCGGGTGCCAGCCCGGTGTGTGGGGGGCAGGAGGGGCCCAGGGGGCTGGAGACCTGGGCTGGGGACCCAGGGGAACAGACCTGTCCTGCAGACCCACATCCCGAGCCTGCCATGCAAACGTCCTGTGAGTGGGGAGAGCCACTGATCCCACTGCAGGGCAGGAGGAGGAAAAGCAGCTCAAGGACCTGGGAAAACGGTGGAAATCCCTGGAAAAGCCACAGAGAGTGGAGATGGACCCCGGGGCAGCATGGGCGGGTGGGCCTCGAGCTCCTGCTGTCCCCAGGACACGGTGCAGCCACTGTGGGAGCTGTACCCCCACCTCAGACCCACTGGCACAGCCACCCCTCGGGAGACAAAGCAACCGGGGCGTTTCTGTCGGATCCTGCCGGGTGAGCTGCTCCCAACCCTGCAGCCCTAACGGCCCCAGCAGCTCTGCCATTCTGCTTAACCAACTGAAGTTTTGCAATATTCAGGTTTTCACAGCTCCTTTGGCTTTGTAAGACTGGGCTCCCACGAAAGGCGAGCGTCACAGGGGAGAGCTGAGCGACAAAGGCTGAGGATCCCGGAGAGGAATAAACGCCCTCTCCTAAAAGTAATTTTTACAAAAGCTGTTTTGTTGTTTGTTTCCCCCCCCCCCCCCACCCCCCCCCCCCAATTTCATTATTTTAGAAGGGCCATGGAGATTTATGACTTTCTGGGAGCTGGCAGTGGTACAACCGCCTACTCATCAGAGGAAAATGTGAAAAATGGCTGGGCTGGAAAAACCCCTCGGGATTTTGGACAGAAAATCAAAACGAGAGCTGACATGTCCAGGTGTCCGGGCGCTGCAGAGCACAGGGAGCTGTGGGGATGAAGCTGCAAACCCCACCAAGACCCTTGCCAGTATCAGCCGAGTGCCTCTGGCTGCCCTGGACACAGGGATGCCAGGAATGTTACTGGGGTGCTGGGCTCATCCATCCCTGGGGGACAAGCCCAGCAGCCTGGCATGTAACAGTGGTCACTGGCATTGACCAGCCATGTGGCCACCAGTGAGATGAGGTTTGGGTCTGTGCAGGAGCATCAGCACTGGGGTGTCTCTCACAAGCCTGAATTAGTCTCTTCCTAAGCCATCAATATTAAATATTTCATGATGAAATTGTTGCATTCTTGGTTATTATGGTGGCTCCCTGGCCACCCAGCTGAGCTCTCTCCAAGCTGCCCAGGGCACGTCCCTCGCAGGGATGGGACACTGAACCCAGACCCCAGCACAGCTCCCAGCCCACACAGAGGGACATCTGATCTGTTTGTGGGACCAGGTTCCCCCACAAAGTGTTTCAGCCTGAGGACTAATGGAGGTTTTTGGAAGATTTTAAGATCTAATGCAGATTTTGGAAGCATCCCAAAGAAGCAGATGCTTTCTGCATGGCAGAGCTCATGCCTTCTGGCACCAGGATGGGGCCATTTCTCTGTGTGCTACTTCGAAATGGCTTTTCTATTTCAACTGGCCCTAAATACAGCAGAAAGAAAAAGGAAAGTGTGTCTAAAACCCCACACTGAACTCAAAATAATACAAAATATTTCCATTTTGCGCTAAACAAAACCTTGAGGGCTGACACAATGTCTTGGGTTTCTTTGTTCAGTCAGTAGGACAAAAAAGCCTCTTTCCCAGTGTGACCAGCAGCCTGTGGGAGCTGTTCACCTTCAGCAGGGACAGAAGAGCCACTGTGGTTTGAGAGCTGCTCGGTGCCTTTGTAGGAAAGAAAAAATGCAAAACCTCAGACAAGACGCTGCGGAGGGGAACGTCGTCACCGCAGCAGAGCCCCCGGAGCTTCCCTTCACCCCCAGCTCCTCACAGGCTCATGCAATGGTTTGGGTTGGAAGGGTCCCCCAAAGCTCATCCAGTCCAACCCCCTGCACAAAGCAGGGACATCTTCAGCCAGATCAGGTTGCTGGGAGCCTGTCACACACCTCCTGGGGACCCCGAGAGTGAAATGCAGATAAATGTTTTGCTGTGCATGAGTGTGCAGCAGCACGAGGGGGAGGGTTGGCCCACGCAGCTGGTGCACACTCTCAGTATGGTGTGGTCAGGTTTCTCCTCCCCTTGTTCCCCTCCACTGCAGACCTGCCTGGGTGTCCCACCCATGACACTGCCAGCCAGTTCAGGTGTCAGAATCCCAGACTGGTCTGGGTTGGAAGGGACCTTAAAGCTCACCCTGTCCCAACCCCCCTGCTAGCAGCAGGGACACCTTCCACTAGACCAGGTTGCTCAAAGCCTCATCCAACCTGGCCGAGAACACTTCCAGGGAGGAGCAGCCACAGCTTCTCTGGGCAACCTGGGCCAGGGTCTCATCACCCTCACACCAAAGAATTTCTTCCTCACATCTCAGCTCCATCTCCCCTCTGCCACTTCCAAGCCATCACTCCTTGTTCTGTCACTCCCTCCCCTTGGCCAAAGTCCCTCCCCATCTTCCTGGAGCCCCTTCAGGTACCGGGAGGCCACTGGAAGGTCTCCCTGGAGCCTTCTCTTCTCCAGGCTGAAGAGCCCCAACTCTCTCAGCCTGTCCTCACAGCAGAGCTGCCTGCGTGGGGTTTGGCTGGTCCTGACCAGCACCAGTCCCTCCATTGAGGCTCTGTTGTCACCAGTAAGGAGCTGGCTGGAAGCCCTACCTGGGGACACAGCTGTGGGGAGCTCAGGCTAGGACATTGCTTGCATCAGGCTGTCCCTGTGTCTGAGCTCTGCCGTGTGGGTCTCCATCCGTGGGACACACAGACGTGGCCGTGGCTGTCACCCTTGCCCAGGGGTGGCTGCAGGACGCGCCGGTGCAGGCAGCACAGTCAGCCCTGCCTGCCCTCAGGTTCTGATGGGAAGATTAAATGACTGTTTCTTTTTTATTCCCCAAGGAAAAGGGCAGGGGGACACCCTACAGCCCCCACAGCCGTAACTCGTGTCTTCTTGGGCTTACAGACCCCCCTCAGACCTCCTTCAGCTTTTCAGTAGCCAAAAAAACCAAACCTTTCTGCCTGGACCTGTCCCAGGATGGGGTGTCCCTCGCTGTCCGCAGTGGGGGACAGCAGGTCTGTGGGGTCCCCCAGACCCTTGCAGGGATACCCTGGGGGGACACGGGGAGCACACGCCCAGGAGAGGCTCCAGGGCATCAAGTCTCGCTGCTCCCAGCACTGGGCAAGTGGGAGCCACGTGTCCTCCCTGCCCCGTCTCCATGGGGCCAGGCTGCAGTGAGCTGTGGGAATGGATGGAGGGAACAGCTTGGCTGTTGCAATTGCACAGGCACGGAGCAGCCCAGGCGTCCTGCTGCGGGGACACGCTGGTCCCTGTGCCCAGACCTTGTCTGCAGCTGCGGACACTGAGGCAGAGCAGTTAAACGGTGTCATCGCCTGGGTGGGTTTTGATTGCCACCCACACAGTGTGACCCCTCCAGGGTGCTGGCCAGGACCCCAGCCCCTGCCATGGTCCCCAACTGCTGCTGCTCCGACAGTGAGGAAAGGGGCAGATGTCTGCCACGGGCAGCTGCCTCTTCATGTAACATGGGGAGTAAAGTCACCGTCCCCGTGGCACGCAGCTGTGGAGCAAAGCAGGAATTTTGGGAGCCCCACCCCTCCCCATCACCCTGGGTCCCCCCGGGAGGGAGCATCTGGCTTCAATCAGCTGTACCTTGGAAGAGGCCGGGCCGGCTGCGCAGGCAGCGTGAGCACCCGCGCCAGGCTGGGGTCACAGCGCGGGGAGACACGGGACCTGGCAGGGACCTGGCAGGACGCTGGAGCAGAGCCAGGATGCTGTGCCTGATTCCCCCTCGTGATGGAGATGTTGGGGACACCTGGCACTGCCCTGGCCCCAGCGTCCCCCCCAGAACGAGCCGGGATGTTGTGGCTCACCCACCTGGAGCGGATCTTTGCTCCATCGTGTCAGCGGAAAACAGAACCCCAGGGCAGAGGCAGGAGGAGGAACAGGGAGCGCAGAGCCGGTGCCAGGTGATGTGCTGAGGCGGGAGGCAGCTTTATCTCTGACAAGAGGAGAAAAGCACCGGTGAGCGGAGCCTGGGACACAGGCAGGGCTGTGGCAACAAGGCACAGGGATGGTCTGGGACAGGAGAACACCCACAGCGAGGGACCGAGGGGATGAGCGAGAGGTCCCAGGCGCCAGCTCACAGGGCTGAGACACGCCAGACGCTGGGCACCCCCTTAACCAAGACCTGCACGGCCCAGCTCCTGTCCTGCTGAGGACCAGCCCCAGGACCCAGCAGCTTCTCCAGGTCATCACATCCTCAGTTCATCTCCCAGGGATTTGCACTGGCAAGAGCAGGACACGTGGGCCATCAGTGCTGGCCACTGGAGCTGCTGCAGAATGCCCAGGGCAGTGAGGACCCACCATGGACAGAGCAGATTCTGACCCTGTGGCAGGGGAGAAAAGCAAAAAGCACAAAATGTACAGGCTGGGGGCCCAAAATGCGGCTGTTCCTGCTGGCATTTGGGATAATTGCTCTGCTGGGACAGTGGCCCTTCTCCAAGGGGGGTAGCTGGGCAGGCAGCCCAGCCTCCAAGGGCGTGAGAAGGGCACGGAGCTGGGCAGGAGAAGAGAGAGAAACTACAAATAGACCTGAGTGACTGGATCCTTCCCAAACCGCACGGCTGAGGACACAGAGGATGAGATCCCACATCCCTCAGGGCAGCTCGGGAGCTGGACACATCCCCAGGTTGAGCCCAGGCAGGGGGCAAGCACACACTGATCCCACTGACAGCCCCACTGCCAGGTGCTGGCACTGGGGACACCTTGTGTGGTCTCATTCTGGTGCCTGTGACAGACGCTCGATGACACGAGTACTGACAATGTGGTGCTGCACCCAGGTTTGACAACCTCAGGCATGGAGGGGCTGAGTTGGGGTGGGTCAACAGGAGCTGTCCTGGCTGGGGACAGCAGAGCCCTGCTCCAGCTGTTCCTAGTGTGGACCACAGCTTCACACAGAGGTTTCCAGATGTGGCCAGAGCCCTGGAGGCACGTTCAGAGATCTGTGCAAACCCAGCTCTAGTGGGAACACCTAGAGGGAAGGTGTTCACCCACCTCACCCAGTGCATCACTTACAGACCTGGGGCAAATCCAGGTCTCCTGGCTCTGGGACCACCACCACAGTGGTGCCAGCCCCCTCAGTTCAGGATGTGAAGTGGCCACAGCCCAGACACATGGGTGAGGGTCAGGCACCAGCCAGACCCATCAGGGACCCCAAAACAGCGTGGCCAGGCCAGGGCCGGCACCTCGAGATCAGCCCTGCAGCTCCCAGGGACACCCTGGTCCCAGCAGACCCACCATGCTTCCGGAGCTCCCCCACCCCCCTGGCAGCGTTCCTGTGGGACACGGGTCTGGGGCCAGCGCTGCCGGGCTGCAGCTGGGCTGTTCCCAGGGCAGGGGCACGGGCAGAGCTCCCCAGCTCGGCACGGAGCGGCACGGAGAGGGGACAACGGTTCTCTCCTTCCTCTGGAAGAGCTCATGGGCTCCAAGCAAAGGCACGGAATGGGAACCGAGGGCAGTTACTGCCCTGCTCCCCCCTGGCCTGGCTGCCCAAAGCAGCACTCGAAGAGGCCACGGCAAAGATCCTCTCCCAGCTGCGGGGGACTTGGCTCAGGTCCTGCTCCCGGCTCCAATCCCAGCAGAGGTGGCACGGAGAGCTCACCGGGGGGGCTCTGCGGGTGCAGGGGGTCCCAGCTCGCCCCACAGCCTGGCTGTGCCAAGTGGCAGAGGAAGGTGTCCCCTGTTTGCCCCGAGCGGGTGCTGTCACCCTGGCGCAGGGCAGAGGGACGTGTGTCACAGCGCATCGTGCCAGTGAGGTCCCCTCCAGCTGTCCCCGCAGGAGGGAGCCACTGCAGAGCACCACAGCCGCCGCTGCAGGGAGGGGGCTTCAAAAGGAGTAAGAGGTTGTGAAACCCACCAGCAGCACCTGAGGAGCACAAGTCCCTGCACAGCCTCTGCGGGAGCAGCTGGGGAAGCTACAAGCACTGGAAGGGGTGGAGGTGGCTTCAGGATCCCGTCCCACAGCGGCGAGGAGAGACCAGGGGGTCCCCAGCCCCAGAGCACAGGGAAGCCCAGAGGGGATGGGAAAGGGCATGGGAACGTGGCCTGGAGCAGAGACCCTCGGGTTCCTCATGCTCAGGCCATCACTGTGCGACCTCAGCTCAGCCCCGTCCCGTGGGACAGGACAGTCTCAAGGCCAGCAGCAGCAGCTGGCCTGGTTTCGGCAGAGACAGAAGGATAAATTAAATAGTTCATCCCGCTTTATTACCCCTACAGACAGGTCACCCTCCTCATGAAGAGGGTCGCTTCTAATTAAACCGCAGGCAAAACAGGCACTGGACACCAGAGGTGGCATCAGGAAAGAGATGGCAGGCACCAATGCCCAGGGGACAACTAACACCCTACTCCTGGAGACAGGGGACATGACTAGCCATGGCCTTGCTCCTCCTGCTCCCTCTCCCTGGCACTGCTGATCCCCACTCCAGCATGGGGCAGCAGCACAAGGGCAGAGCAGGGATTCACACCTTGCAGGGCTCCAGGCCAAGATCAACCTCAAAGAGAGGATCCGGATGGGACAGACAGCGCTGAACAGATGAAAACAGGAGCGAGAGAGGAACTGGTCTGTGTGTTGCCCAGCCCAGGGCAGGGCAGGTCCAGCACCTTCTGCCCAGCCCAGTGCATTGTGCCAGGAGGGTCGGAGTGTGAAACAACCCTGCAGAGAAAGGTCCTGGCCTTGGAGCTACGGAGAGCCTGGCCTGTGCTACATGGGGATTCCCAAGGAGCTCCTACGAAAGTACCATAAATGCCAAGTACTGAGCCAGACTGGAAGATGTTCAGCTCAAGCATCACCACTGAGCTCCATGGGAAGGAGGAGGTATCCTGACATGCACCAGTTTGACTTAGACCACCACCACCACCTCCCAAGAGACCTGGAGAGGGGTCCTGTTCGTGCTCAGGATGTCACCCCGGGGACCCAGGGTACTCCACCAGGACAGACAAAGCTGCCAGTGCTCCACTTGGGAGATGTGCAAAGGAAAGAGCCCAGCAGCCTCTGCTCTGTCACCCACGTTCAGTTAAATACACGAAAAAACCTGAACCTGGATCTGTGAGGAAACATCTGCCAGGTCAAGCCAAGGAGAGGATGTGGAGGTGTCTGCCTCAACCTGCCAACAGCCTGGAACAGCAGCTCAGAGGTACAGGTGACTGCAGCTGTGTCTATGGCTGCAGACGTGTAAACAGCGACTATGGCATCACTACCGCAAACTGGGAAGAGGGAGGAGCACCAGCCTGGACACTGCGCTGGCCCAGTACAGCGGCACTGGCAGGCAGGGAGGGGCCCCACTGGATTTTCAGTCTTGTCTTCTGACAGTGGGACAAGCAGGGGACAGGCCACCCTTCAACAGCCAGGCTTGCCTGGAGATACCAGCTGGAGTGTTGCAGATGCATCATCTTTGTCTGAGAGCAGCCAAAATCCAGGCTAAGCCAGGCCAAGGGCCCAGCAGCCTCCCCGCGCCGGCAGCACGGTGGGGTCACGGGGCTGGAGCACAGTCCATGAAGTCCATTCAGAGACAGAAAAGGAGCAGCTTGAGAGCAGCACAGCTGGAAAGCCCAGCAGCAGAGCAGCGCGGGGATGCTCCCCAGGCGGGGTCGGGGAAGCGCCTCCCCAGCTTCCACCTGCAGAGATGCCACCGGCAGCTCCAGACCTCGAGATACAACACCTGGAGCAATAGGAGCGATGGGTTTTGGGCAAGAGTCCCCCAGAACCCCTGGGGAAGCTCGAGGACAGGTTGTGGGGAGATGGGCACTAGATGAAGGTGGAGTCCAGCTGGCTGGTCTCGTGGTTATTGCGGGCGCGAGCCTCAAAGAGCTGCTTGATCAGGGCAGATTTCTCCTGCTCCAGCTGGGTGATGCGCTCGCTCTTGTCAGTCACCTCCTGCATGGGACAGAGGAGGGAAATGCTGCTCAGAGGAGGAAAACACAGGTGCTAGCTGTGCTGTGGGTGCTGGGATGTGAACCCGAGCCCAGCCCTGCCAGGGGCATCACGGGTGCCCCCTCCCCAGCAGCCAGTGTCTGCACCCTCTCGTGACCTGCCTTTGTCAGCCTTTTCTCTCCAGTGGGGATGCCCCATCCCTGCCCATGGACCTTCACCCAGCAAAGAGCTGGACACAGGTGGATGGGAGGTCTCCAGGTGCAGACCACACGTCCTTCTCTGGGATGACCAAGGTTGGCCAAGTTGAGGGAACACTTTCCACTGCCTCATATTCCAGCCCCATAGAATCAGAGAATCATTGAGGTTGGAAAAGACCTTCAAGATCATCATGTCCAACCGTCAACCCAACAGCACCATGCCCACTAAACCATGTCCTAAAGTACCATGGCTACTCATTTTTTGAATCCCTCCAGGGATGGGGACTCCACCAGTGCCCTGGGCAACCCCTTCCAGTGCCTCAGAACCCTTTCAGCAAAGAAATTCTTCCTCACATCCCATCTCAACTGCCCTGGCCACAACTGGAGCCCATTTCCTCTTGTCCTGTCCCTTGGTCCTTGGTTGAACAGAACCACCCCCACCTCTCTGCACCCTCCTGTCAGGGAGTTGGACAGAGCCAGAAGGTCTCCCCTCAGCCTCCTTTTCTCCAGGCTCAGCACCCCCAGTTCCCTCAGCCGGGAACTCAGCACACTTGTGCTCCAGACCCTTCCCCAGCTCCGTTCCCTTCTCTGGACACGCTCCAGCACCTCCAGGTCCTTCTTGGAGTCAGGGGCCCACCACTGAACCCAGCACTCGAGCTGTGGCCTCACCAGTGCCCAGTGCAGGGGGAAGAGAACTTCCCTGGTCCTACTGGCCACACTGGTGCTGATCCAGGCCAGGATGCCCTCGGCCTTCTTGGCCACCTGGGCACTCTGCTGACTCCTGTTCAGCCACTGTTGACCAACACCCCCAGGTCCCTCTGTGCCCAGCAGCTCTCCAGCCACTCCTCCCCAGGCCTGGAGCGTTGTGTGGGGTTGTTGTGACCAAAGTGCAGGACCTGGCACTTGGCCTTGTTGAACCTCACACAATTGACCTCAGCCCATGGATCCAGCCTGTCCAAAGCAGATCAACACTGCCATCCACCCCACCCCCTCCTCCTCTCCCAGCTCCCCCCAAGGGGATCTCCTCCCCCCATGCCCCCACTCACCTTGGTGAGGAGGCGGTTCTGCTCCTTCAGCATGCTGATGGCTTGCTGGGAGCCTGCCGAGGCTGGGGACACCGCGGGGCCCAGCCTGCTCAGGGCTGAGGAGTTCACGGGCTGCAGAGATGAAGGGAAAGGATGAGACACTGCCCCCCAGCCTTCCCAAGGCCAGAAGCTGTTTCTGGCACGTGAGGAGCTGAGAGAAGCCCAGCACAGGGTCTCCAGCACGGTGGGACACATTCCTGCCGGTGTGCCCGGCAGCTGCCACGAGCCTGGTGGACCAGCCAGCTTCAAGAGGGCTGACTCAGCACCTCGGCAGGATGGTTTCCTTATTCACTTGACAATGGCTGTACCCTTCTGGGGATCTCCTGTAGTCCCCCAGGTGCCTTGAGCATCTTCCAGCCCAGGTCAGGACCAGTTGTGCTGTCCTCTTGGCTGTCCCCCATCCTCCGTCTTGCCCACGTCACCTCCCCAGAGCCCGGGGAAACCCTGGCAGCTCCAACATCAGCCCAGCCACTGGTGTAAGGGAGGGACAGGATGAGCCCCCACACAGCCGACCACGCTGCCCATCTGCTGCTCTCACCTTGCCAGCGGTGGAAAGGAGGTCACCCAGGCAGCGGTTCACCTCCTGCAGCTTGGGGACCAGGTGCCCCAGGTGGCTCTGGCCACCCTCAGAGAGGAATTCCTGGGGGACAATAAGGAAGAAGAGGCTGGGGGTTACCATGGGGCTGGCTCCAGGTCCAGCCAAGTCCCAGCCTGGTTCTCCAAAGCCACAGAGCAGCCCCAGGCCCTCCCAAGCAGACGAGCACCCCAAAAACAAGCCCCAGACTCACAGTGCTGGTTTTGTTCTTCCCCAGGAGCCTCTGGCGTTCCTGCATGAACTGGATGTGCTGATGGTACCACTCCCGGGCGCGCTCTACCAGCTCCAGACCCTGCAGCAGGAAATCCTTCTCCTGTTCCAGCTCCTTCATGTGCTTCAGCTGCAGGACAGAGCATGCAGAGATGTCACTCCCTCCCCACCAAGGTCTTGTCAAGCCCCAGGAGCTGGCTTCTTCATGAGGTGTGGAGGGATGTGGGCCGGGGTCTCAGTTCCTCTCCCCATGAAAAGCTGTGGAGGAGCAGCATGATGGCTGCTGCCTGATGCTGCTTTGGGGGGAAGACTTCTGAAGCAGGTAAAGGACAGTCAGGCCACCTCCACCCTCCTGCTCCCCACTGCAGAAGCAGGTTTCTCCACCTTGTATTCATCCAGGGATGCAGCAAGAGCAGGGCCTGCAGCCGCCCCCCAAACCCCCCACGGCTGCGAGCATCAGCCAGCGCGAGCACACGTGGCTTTGGGCGAGGGGTCCAGCCACGCTGCAGACATGAAGCTGGGGAAAAACCTGCAGCCCAGTCTCCCCAGTGCTCCCCACTCTGCTTTACCCCAGCAGCAGCTCCCAGGAGGAGCGGAGTGTCTTCTGCTGAGTGTCTCTGGGAGCCTCTCAGGTTCAAGCCCCAGCGTCACCCAGAGAGGGACGTGGGGACCCTTATGTGCCTGGAGGGCTGAGACCAGGGTGCCCAGGGCTCCTGCCCCCCAGACCAGCCCATGGGACAAGCCAGGCAGGATCCTGTGCCAGGTCATGCCACAGCCAAAGCTGGTGCAGGGCAAGGGGCTCAGCACCTCCATCAACAGCAGGGCTGGAGCCCCAGGGGACACAGAGTCCCCTGCTCCACTGCCACCTTCTCCTGCTGCAGCCCCTTGGCACTGCACTGCCACTGGCAATCACAGAGGTGGGGAGAGAAGAGGGGACATCCCTGGGGGACACAGTGACTGGTGCAGTGACCCTTTCATCAACCCTCACCCAGCCAGCCCAGGGCTCCTGCTCCTGAGCCGTGCCAGCCTGCTCCCCCCGCTCCTGCCCCCCGTCACCACGCCAAGAGCTCAGGGAGCTGCTGCCCTCCTGCCTCTGCCTCCTCTGCCACAGCACAGCCTGGCCTCCACCAGGCACCAGTGGCACTTTGAGCAACCAGAAGCTGCTGGATGCTCAGGAACCTCTCCTGCTGCTTTGAAGAGCATCTGGAGGGGGTGATTCAGCTCAGAAGTGACCCTGAACAGATCCCCACCCCCAGGGACAAATAACACCATACCAAGACTTTCTTCAGGCCACCACCACTTCTCCATCCCCACTGCCAGCCCTGAAGCCCCCCAGCACCCCACGCCAGCCACCCTTCAGGTCAGGGCTGCTCTTGCTGCTGCTGCTCCTGGAAATGCTGTTTGCACCCCCCGCTGCATGCACACCTGGATGGACAGACGGACCAAAGGGGACGGACCCACAGGAAGAAGTGCAGAGCCTGGTGCTGCACAGGCTGTTGCTGAGGGGCATGAAGAAGGTGCTGTATGTGGCAAAGACCCCCCCCAGCTCGGTCTGTAGCCCACCACAGCCTGGCCTGCCCTGGTCCCAGCAGGCTTGCTGGCCAGCACAGAGCCACAGGCAGCATCCCACGGAGCAGGGGGGCAGGGGGGGGACACCACCAGCTCTGCTGGGTGTGGAACAGACGGCGTCTCGCTACGGGTGGGATGCTCTGGGCACAGGGGCAGCTTCTGGGGCAGGAGGAAGACAGAGTGCTGGGCTTGGCTGGTGGCAGCCGGGGTGGCAGGGGAGGGGACAGTGCCGCACCCTGGGCTGCCCGCACATGGAAGCGCTGGGCCTCTCACAGAAGGTCTCGTCCCAGCTCCTGCTGCGGCCACGGAGAAACGAGGCCGATCGATGATGGACCGGCTGGAAAACACCAGCTGAGCAGACACCAGCTGGGGTGGGGCAAAGGGTCCCGGGGCTGTGGCACAGCCCCCCAGCTCCGCTCCACTGCTCAGGATGAACCAGTCCTAGTGCACCCCAGGGGCAGGATGGTGACCTGTGCTCCATCACCCCATGGGCTGTAATCACAGCTCAGAGCCTTGTCTCTGCAAGGGCTCAGCATTGCCCCAGCACTGGGGGGAGGTGACAGCAGCACCCTGCACAGGGATTCCCTCCTTGCTGGACTCAAACCCATCCCAGCTGTCTCTGTAGGCTCAGAGGCGGGATTAGCACCCAAAGGCTCCTGCTGGGGAGCCAGGAAAGGCTGCTCACCGGCAGGACAGGGACAGACACCCGTTCTCAGGGGGAGGAGCAGTGCAGCGCTCAGGGACATGAGGAGGGGGAAGAAAGGCAGAAGATCTCCCTCCTACCACCCCCACAACAACGTGGGGAAACAGAGGCAAGGGCAGCACAAGCCCAGAGGCAGAACCTGTGTTGCCGAGCTGGGAACACCCCTCAGGACCTTGAGCTGGTGGCAGTGACGAGGTCCAGCCTGGAGCTGCAGGGACAGGGAAGAGCCTCGCCAGTGAAGGAGCAACCTTCCCCCCCTCAAAGCAGCAACTCCTGGACACTGGCACCTGGACACACACAGCCTGGAGAAGGAGAGGCTGGAGAGCAGCCCTGCAGAGAGGGACCTGGTGGTTCTGGTCCATGGCCAGTTGAACATGAGCCAACAGTGTGTCCTGGCAGCCCAGAGGGACCCCCGTGTCCTGGGGGCACCCAGCCCTGCACTGTGAGCCGGGCCAGGGAGGGGATCGTCCCGCTCTGCTCTGCACTGGGGCGGCCTCACCTCCAGCACTGGGGGCAGTTTGGACACCACGGGAGAAAAAGGATCTAAAGCTGCTGGAGAGTGTCCAGAGGAGGGACACAACACTGGGGAAGGGTTTAGAGGGGAAGGGTGTGAGGAGAGGCTGAAGGCACTTGGGTTGTTCAGCCTGGAGAAGAGGAGACTGAGAGGAGATCTCCTGGCGGTCTGGAACTTCCTCCCCAGGGGCAGAGGAGGGGCAGGCGCTGAGCTCTTCTCTCTGGCCACCAACGCCAGGAGCAGAGGCCATGGCAGGAAGATGTGGCAGGGGAGGGTGAGGTTGGCCATGAGGAAAAGATTCTTGAGGCAGAGGGTGGTGGAGCCCTGGCACAGGCTCCCCAGGGAGGTGCTCATGGCACCAAGCCTGAGAAGATTCCAGCAGCATTTGGCCAAGGCCCTCAGGGACATGGTGTGAATGTTGGGCTTGTCCTGTGCAGGGACAGGAGTTGGACTCCAAGGTTCTTGTGGGTCCTTCTCAACTCACAACATTCAATGATTCTGTGATTACCTCCCAGCCACAAAAACCCTGAGGGCCAGAGTCCCCCATCCCCAGACACACACATCTACATTTATTGCTCCTCACCAGCATCTCTCAGCAGGGACCCCCTCAGCCCAAGAGCACCCCAACCTCTCACATGGCTGCAAGCCCAGCAAAGCGTGTGCGCACAATCCCTGTCCCCAGGCTGGGCACCAGAGCACGTTATGTCCCCCAAGGACAGCACCAGGCTGCAGTCAGTGCTGCCCACCTCCCAGTCAGCCCCCCCGGGCTGGGGGAGCCGGTGGCACCAGGGTGTGAGGAGGGAAGTGCAGAGGTGACATCATGGCCTCGGCAGCAGCTCCGACACCGGCTGGAGCTTGTCCCACCGATCACTCATTCTGCAGGATGGGTCCTGGCTCTCTTCCCAGGAAAATTTAGCTTGGGCTCATGGGCAACATGCCCAGGCAGCTGCTCCCTCCCGGCTGGAGCAGTGCAGATCCCTTCATCCAGGTGATCTGATCCGAGCCTCTCAACTCAGGGATGGAGCGTGGAGCAGATCCCTCCATCCTGGGCTGCCTGGCTGAATTCAGTGCTGATTTCTCTGCATTACTGGCAAAAAGGCTCTTGGGAGCCAGAAGGATCAGTGTGCTGGAGCCCTGACCTACAGAGAACATCTGGTAGGGGACAGAGCCTGGCACCACTGCCCAGCATGGAGCACACCCAGCCTGAGCTGGAGTGACTGAGCAGAACCCACTGGCCCCACTGCCTTTCCCTGCCTGAGCTTTTGCCCACGGGGAAGGCACCTGTGCAGTCAAACGCTGGCTCCGTGGGCTGACCCCAGGCCCGGGGAAGGCAGGGGAACACGTCCCTCCTCCCTGTCCAGCACCACTCAGCACAGAAAGCACCTTGGAAGTCACGGCAGGACCTCCACGTGCATCAAGAGAGCCTTGTACCCAAAATACCAGGATCCTCCCGACACCCCATGGCTCAGCCCTGACAGAGCTGGTGTCAGCGCTGAGGGACCCCTTGCAATCCACCTTCCCAGAGACCGCAGGCCCCTTCGCTGGTGCCCGTGGCAGGGTGGTCCCCTCACCATGCTGAAGTCCACGCCGTTGGTGATGGTGTGTCTCCGGTGCTCTGCACGTCCCCTCTGATGCCTCCGAGCATCCCCAGCCCCTGGATGGCCACCATCTCCCTGGGACTGCCCAGCAGCCTTCGTATCACCACCTGCAACAGAGGAGAGTGTGAGGCCACCAGCCGCTTACAGCACAACCCTCCCCATGGCCACTGCCATGGGACTCTCTGCAGGGTGGTCTGGCAAACAGACGTGGCAGAGAGAAGCTGAGCAAAGCACCAGCCTGAGTGCCCACTCACATCACTGTCTGGGCCGGGCAGGCTGCAGCAATGACTTCCTTGGCTGTGCCAGGCTGGCAACAGATGTTGCTGGTCAGCTTCTGCAAAAAGCAGGCAGCTTCCAGGCAATGGTTTTTCAGTCCTGGCATAGGCAATTAAGCCATTAGTGATATTGCCCACTCTCATCCTGTCCCCATGGGACCCCTGGATCCTGCTCAGGTGGCACAGGCTCTGCCAGGAATCCAACTCTTCCTGAAGGCAGCTCCTGCTTGGTGATGGGCTTGGCCATGCAGAACCCACCTGCAGTGCTGTGTCCAGTTCTGGGGCCACCAACAGCACAAGGACATGGAGCTACTGGAGCCAGTCCAGAGGAGGCCACGAGGATGATGCCAGGGCTGGAGCAGCTCTGCTGTGAGGACAGGCTGAGAGAGTTGGGGCTGTTCAGCCTGGAGAGGAGAAGGCTCCAGGGAGACCTTCCAGTGGCCTCCCAGTACCTGAAGGGGCTCCAGGAAGGCTGGGGAGGGACTTTGGCCAAGGGCAGGGAGTGACAGAACAAGGGGGGATGGCTTGAAAGTGGCAGAGGGGAGATGGAGCTGAGATGTGAGGAAGAAATTCTTTGGTGTGAGGGTGGTGAGACCCTGTCCCAGGTTGGCCAGAGAAGCTGTGGCTGCTCCTCCCTGGAAGTGTTCTCGGCCAGGTTGGATGAGGCTTTGAGCAACCTGGTCTAGTGGAAGGTGTCCCTGCTGCTGGCAGGGGGGTTGGGACTGGGTGAGCTTTAACCCAAACCAATCTGGGATTCTATGTGTGTGTCACATCTCCCCCCAGACCCCGTGCCTGTGGTCTAATCATAGAGTAAATCAGGCTGGAGGTTTTCCAAAATTGTATTAAAATCCCAGCATCTTATCCTGCAAAAGACTGATCCACCACAAACAAATGACGTTGGTGCAAATCCATGCATAACCTATTTTTGCAGATTAAGTTCACACTGGCAGGTCTGAGGCTGGATCAGCCCCTCCTGCCCATGCTGCCTGCTGAAGCAGGTATTGCCCAGGCACCTGCAGCAAAGTCAGGACAAGCCCCGCGCCGCCCGCCCCGGGGAGCTCGCCAGGAACACAGCCCCGCGGCCATGGCCAAGCCAGCTCAGATCCTGCCTCTGGCCGACCTGGTGCAGCATCTCCCCACCGCCTGGAACCGCGGCGCCAGGGCAGCCCCGGGTGCAGCCAGCACCTCCCCAGACGTGCCCGGGCAGCACCTCCCTGCTCCCCCCGGTCCCTGCAGAGTCCCCAGCAGACCCGGCCTCACGGTCACCCCCCGGCTCCCGCAGCTCACCCCGCTCTCTGCACACAGATTTCCTCGAGAGCTTCTTTCCCAACTTGGCTTTCAAACAAGAGCAGCACAGAGGCAGGCAGGCAGCGAGGCAGCTGGGGAAACATCTCCTGCTTGGGCCCACACCCATCGCCACATCCCTCTCCCATGGGCTGGGCACGCGCCGGCTCCCAGGCACCAGAGCCGCCTGGCCCAGGTCTGGCACCGTCCCTGCTGTGCTGGCACCAAGGGCTGCAGGGGCCGGGACAGGGCGACAGCACTGCCTGGGCTGGCACATCGCTGCCCGCTGCTCCACACTCCTCCTCAGCCAAGAACACAGACACGATGGAAGAGGGATATGGGGCAAGAGAGGACAGCTGTGGCTGCAGGAGCCACCCTCCACCTTGAAGGCAACGAGGTCTGGGCAAGTCGCACCATCCTGGGGCTGTCCATGCCCCAGTTCGTACCAGTTCTGCCACAGGAGCAGGACTTGGGCTCGGGGGGCAGCAGGCATCACTACACAAGCACCTTGCTCAGCCTGTCACTGTGTGTCACTGGGGAAAGAAGCCTCAGTGGCATGGGAAAAATTCTCCCTGGTCCATCACGACATCCTGCTTCTCCCACCAGCAAGTGCTGCAGTGCAGACAGGTCTCCAGCGAGTCAATAAACACCACGTCTTTGATATCACCCATTCATCTGTTTTGCCAGCTTGTCTTTGGTTTCACACACCCGTATCTACCTGGGAGGAACCCAGCAAGACCGGTGCAACCACACACATGTTCTCCTAACAGACCTGTCGCACATCCTGCTTGGGGAGCTGAGGAGCAGCCTCACAACCAAAGGGAGCTTCAACAGGCTTCAATCCCAAAGCAAAGCCAGGAGCACCTCAGGGAAGAGCTGAGGGTTCACACAACACGTTAAAAAGGTTTTTGCTGTTGTTACTTGCCATCTTCAGCCAGGTTGAGCTGAGCTGAAGAACTGGTAAGAAGGTGCTTCGTGGTCAAACAACTGCGCGCTGTGCACCCGAGCTGACAACACAGTGGCTAAAACAGGACCCCTGGAATGATCTGGGATCAGTTCTTCTTAGACAAAGGGCAGGACCAGCTCACCAGAGCTGGAAGAGATCCTTCTGCGAAAGATGGGATGACCTCCTCCCTCCTAGAGACCCTCTGCCCCTGCCAGGCTTGAGTAAGTGCCCAGGACAGAGCAGACACCTCACGGTGGTTTTACACATCTACATACCTGCCCTCGGTGATGGCCCAGACCATGACAGCACCTGCAAACGATCCCTCCTTCCTGCCAGGGCCACAAGCTCTCCTGGCAGCTGCCAGAGCCACGCCAGCCCAGCAGCAGAGACAAGCACTGTGCTGGGGAAGGGGCAGTGCCCAGGGCCACCACAGCGCTCCTGGGCATGGCACCTTCTGCTCTGTGTCTCAACTGCCTCAGGTCCCAGCTCACAGGGGAACCATAAGGGTAAAGACCCCCAACACTGAGAGGCTCAGACACTGCTGTGACAGGCCACCGAGGCACCAGTGGCAGGGAAGCCATCACGGTGACCTCTCTGCCCAGTGACCTCTCCAATATCAGCCTCACCATCCTTGCCCCCGGTGATGCTGGTGGCTCCCCAGAGACCATGGCTGGTGTCCAGCAGCAGCTCATGGGCTGCCCCAGCACCACTGGGCTGATGAAAGCTTCTGAGGAGCTGGGAGCTGACTCTGAGCAGGGACTTTTCAGAAGTACCTCTGCCCAAACGCTGGTGGAGGTTAGCGGGGAATCGCAGGGGATAGAATCGCATCCCACTGCACCCTGTAGGCACCAGGAGGATCACCTGGCCCCAACCTCTGCCAGCTTGCCCTGATCTGCATCCAAATCACCTCTGATGCCTGCAGATGCTCCCTGGACCAGAAAGCAGGGCAAGGGGGGCATCCTGTGAGCGCCTCCTTCCCTCACACCAACAGGAAGAGTTGCCTCTGACTCGTCACAGTTGATCAGGATGGATACACCATCTCGCTGCCCTTGGTTGGGGTCTTACAGAAGAACCTCCTGCAGCTGGAGGCTCAGAGCAGCCTCAAGCCCCAGTGATACCATCTCAATGGAGACAGGGCTTCCTGGACCCATGGGCAGCTCTCAGCACCCTGCCACAGCAGCGTCCAGCTCCCTCGCAGCCAGGACACCCTCTGAGGTGGAAGGGAGCACTGGCCAGCTGTGCAGGATCTGGAGCTAAAAGAGATGCAACAACTCGGAGTTATAACGTTCGCTGAGCTGCCGAATCAACCTGAAACCCAGGCCTGCTGCCAGAACACGGTCCTGCTCTGAGCTGAGGCACTGACCCTGCCCGCCAGCTCCAGACACCAGTATAACATCAGCCCACGATGGAAAGATCCTCAGCAATCAGAAATCCTGCTGCAGTCATCTGCTCGCTCCTTTCCAGGGCAGAGCTTTCAATTTGCTGTTTATTCACCAAGCAGGATTTTTTTTCAGGTTTTTCCAGATTCACACTCTTGATGACAGAAGAACCAGCCTGTTTTAAAACATTTCCCTAGAGGAAGCTCCAGGGATTAGTCTGGAGGCAAAATGGAAAGCAGAGAACCTCAGCTATGGTTAAAGTTTCTTCTCCACCCACCAGAAGAAGGGACGGGAAGGGAGCGGGTGGGAAGGGAAGACAAACCAGCCCAGACAACTTTCCTGAGGCAGAGGAAGTCACAGAGCTGAAGTGTCCAACTACAAACACCACAGTGCTGAGGGACAGCACAGCACAGCGTCTCTCTGACGCCACCTTCCCATTGCTTAATTATTTATTATTGTAATTAGTACTGTGGAATTACCCAAACACAAAGTCGGATCAGGTTTTGCTATATTTTTTGGCCAAAACATGGATGAAATCGTGAACTGAGCCTTTTCGAGGGCAGACCCACAGCACGGAGCCCACCCGAGCACGTGGCTGCTCTGTGACCGTCGCTCTCACTCCAGTGACGCTGCTCGGCTCTCGGAGACCCCCGGGGCCAGCGACTCTCCCAGGTGCACAGCGGCATCACCCACCCTGAGGAGGGTCACGAGAGACTTTGTGCCAGGGGACAAGCACGGACACGTTACGGGAAAGCCCTTAATTCTTCTTGTCACCAAGAGCCAGGCGAGGAGCGATGTGCCGGGAAGCACAAACCCGGGACGGCCAGCGGGGCAGCGCACGGGCCACCGCGTCACCCGCACCCGGGATGGGAACCCGGTAAAGCACAAACCACGGATCCCAGGAACTTCGGGCGGCTTCACCCCCGGCTCTGCGGGATGAGCTGGTTTGAGGTCAGAGGACGGAATCAGATCTGCGCTGCCCGAGGACCGGAGCGAGTGGCTGGGTCCCCACCCGGCCCGCTGAACTTCAGCATCCGGTAACGGTGCCGCCGGTACCTCGGGGCTGCCCGCACCTCAGGGATGCCCGCACCCCGCCGGATACGTTCCCGCCCGAGCCCAGCGCCCGGCCCCTCCCCGGCTCACCTCGGCCGCGGGGCTGGCCGTGCCCCGCTCCCCGTTGCCCGCCGCTCTTCCCGCGCCGCTCCTCGGTACAACGCGGGCTCGGCGGCTTCTCCGCGCTCCGCCGCCCGCCGCCACCGCTCTCCCCCGGAGGGTCAGCACCGGGCAGGGCAGCGCGCAGCCCCAGGACGAACCGCTCGAAGGTGAGGTACCCGCTGGCCGGTGCCGCCCGCCGCAACCCCTCCATCACCCCGGCGGGCAGCTCCCGGGCTTCCGCTCCCCGCCAGCGGGACTCGATCTCCCGCAGGTGCACGTAACCTCTCCGCCGATCATCCAGGATATCGAAAAGAGTCCGCAGACTCTGCAGAAAAGCCCGGGGCAGACCCTCGGTACCGGCGGGGAGCGATCGCTCACCGCGCTCCGGGGCCATCTCAGCCGCCGCCGCCGCTGCCGAGCGTTACTCGCCGGTCCGTCCCCCGCGCTGCTATTGGTTGGATGAAAGGAGATCTCGCGCTCTCATTGGTTGGCTGCGGGCGGTCGCGCTCGCTATTGGCTGAGGGGCAGGACAGAGGTTTGAGTTCCGCGCGGCGCCCGCCCCCGGTTTGGCGGGGCGGGGGGGACTGGGGGTCTCGGTCCCTCCGAAGGACTCCTCGCCCCACCCCCGCCTCGCTGAGAGGGGGTCAGGGAGGTGTCTCCTCCTTCACCCCGAGCCCTGCATCCCCGGTAACGGCCCGGTGACCCCTCCCGGGAAGAGCAGCGCCGGCCAGTGACGTCCGTCAGACACAAACCCTCAGTTCCCCCAGCGCAGACCCGCACCCGCTGCTCCCGCAGCTACAAATCTCCTTATTTACCGGTAAAACTGAAGGCAGCGCTGCTTGTACCCAAATGCAACGGGTGCTTGTGCTGCCGGTGGTAATGAAAAAATAAACGCGATCGGAGGGACGGACCTCAGAGACACCGTCACCTCACAGGAAAACGGGGGGGGGGGGTTGAGTCCAGGCATTCCAGTGCTGTGGCTGATTGTGATGGGTGCACTGGGCTGGCAGCCAAACCCAGTCGCTCGCTCACTCCCCACCCAGGGGATAGGAAAGAGAATTGGGGGGCAAGGGTAAGGAGACTCGTAGGGTGAGAGAAGAGCAATTTAATAGTTTAAATAAAGGAAAACTTAAAATAATACTGATATTAAAATAATAGTGATAATAATGACAGTAATAAAATACACAAATGAGTGACCCCCAGTGCCACTGCTCAGCACCCACCCACCCAGCCTGGCCCGTTCCCAGAGAACGATCCCGGAGCAGCGACAATCCCGACCCGAAACCGCAATCCCGGGAGAGCGAGAGCCAGAGAGAGCCAGAGAGAGCCAGAGAGGAAGAGCCCCTCATGGATCTCCTGCGCATGGGGGACAGGAGATGGAACAGCCCCTTGGCAGAGCCCAATGCCCATGGAGCTGATCCATGTCAATATTCCTCACCCCTGAGCTCTTGCGCTTGCAGACAGACAAACACAAAGTCCCTCAGTGCCAGGGACACAAATGCCAATGTGGGGATGTTCTCAGCGTTTCTCTCCTGACAAATCCCAGCTGAACCCAACCCCCAGCACTGCTCCAGCTGCTGAACAGAACCAGCTCTGGCCCAGCTCACACCAGGACACTGGTGCAGCACCAGCAGGAGGGTACAGGCCCAAATGAACCAGTCATGGAGAAAGGAGGAAAAAAAAAATATCAGTGCTGATAAATGCAAAGGAACAGGATTTGGCTTATCTCTCTTATAAACTTAATATGAACGGGCATTAAGAGGATGGGTTTCTCTAATTTATACCAAAATTTGCTGCGTCTGTTAGATCCAACAGCACACTGTCCCTGGTGAAAGGTGCTGCTCTCCTCTGCAAACTCCCTCCATCAGACCGTGTGTCACAACAAAGCAGACTGCAGAGCCCTGGTGTCACCATTCCCGTGTCACAGGCACCGCGACTCACTTGAGGGGCCCTGGGCAGCCGTGTGCGGGCACCTCCAGAGCCCACCCTCCCTGGTTTGATGTTCATGATGCTGAGAGAAGGAGTGTCAGGGAGACAGTGTGCTGGAGGAGGGTGATGGGCAGAAAGCACAATTAGCCACTGTCTGGGTGCTCAGGTTGTGAGGTTGCCTGTGACACGAACACCTCCTGGTGCCATGGACACCTCCCTGTGCCATGGACGCCTCCCTGTGCCATGTGTCAGGGGTGATTTCCTTTAACTCTGAGTTGGTTTCCAAGGGAGAGGGTGGAAGATGCTTGGCCCTCAAGCCCTCCCATCCATGTGGCCCTCACTATGCTCTCTTCACCACCAGCTTCCCAGTCCAGGACAGATAGTGGGACTCCATCCCTGAATGTCTTCAGCCCCTTGGTCCTGCTCCTGGCTTCTCAGCCCACTCTTGCCACTCCTCTTCTCCATGGAGTTTCTCAGCCCTGTCAGACCCAGCTGCCAGGTAAATCACCACAGCCACTGAAGACCCTCACTGGGCTTTCCTCCACCCAGGACCTGCTCTGGCTGGTCTCTCTGCTGTGGTAGGGCTGGTCAGAGCCTGCTTTTCTTTAAACCATTTCTTTTCATAAATTTCCCAGACCTGTCCTACCTGTTTCGAGATCTCTGCTTGGCTTAGCCATGTCTGACTGAACAGGTTCACACCTGTGCAGGATACAGGGAGAGGGAACTGGGGCATCAGCCCTCCCCTTCCTGCCCCAACAACAAGGCAGTGACTGTGACGCTGCTCAGCTCTGGCAGCATCAGCACGTGCTGTTTTGTTCAGCAAAGGCTAAATCTGCGGGAAAATTAGGTTTTCTCTAGGTTCCTCCCTCATTTCTGAGCTTGCTGGAACAGACGGGAATAATAGGGGGAATTCAAAATGACCAGAATGCCTCCTGTCCAATTTCCCTGCCTGACAAGTCTATCCCACCAGGAAAGCGATCTGCAGATACCAGCAGCAGTTCCTGCACTGGCTGTCTGGAGGCTCAGCTGAAATCCTCTTGCTCCTCCCTGTGGAGCTTTCTGCTCTGGCAGCGGGGAGCTGGCACGGCTGCCCAGCGCAGCTCTGGTCTCACCACGCTCTCCAGAGCTCAGGAGGCTGCTGTGGGAAAGGCTGGTGCTTCCATCCTGGGCAGGGCTGGGTGAATGAGGTTAGGGAGATTTTGGAAATTCTTGGAAAAGGCTTTTTGGGGTTTTGTTTTGTTTTTTCTCTCTCTGAATAGTTTATCTTGGGACAAGCCCAAGCTCTTCTGACTGACAGAGCCACCTCTGGGTTTTTTCATCAAAACAACACATCTATTCAGCTCTTCCTCCAAGCTACTGGGAAGCACCAGCTGCCGTTCTTGCCCGACCCTCCCTCACTGCTGGCCTGCAGGCACTGGTGGGGACACTCCTCCCTAGGGAGGGCACGGGGTGTCTGATGTCCCCTGGAAGGCTGGTGACAGGCCAGTGTGTCTCAACAACCAGCACTGCCTCCCCTCAGAGGAGAGGTCGCAGCAGCAGAGCACCGAGGGAACAGGGTGCCCGTGGTGGAGACTGGGACATCTTCCTACGTGATTGTGGTGGTTTCACTCCTTTGGCTGCAGCCAAACGCAGTCGCTCTCTCACTCTTCCCGCTCCCAGGGAGAGAATTGGAAGGTTAAGGGCAAGGAGACTCATGGGTTGAGATAAAAAACAATTTACTAATTAAATCAAAATAATAATGACAACAGTAATAACAGAATATGCAAAGGAGTGATGCCCAGTGCAGTTGCTCGCCACCCGCTGACTGATGCCCAGCCTGTCCCAGCCAGCGATCCCAGAGCAGAGACAGTCCCCAAACCCAAACCACAATCCTGGGAGAGCCAGAGATCAAGCGATCACCGAGACAATCCCCAGCTTTCCGCTCAGCCCTGGTTAATGTACTGACCATGACGTGGTGAGATGGAATATCTCATTGGCAGAGCCAAATGCCAGTTTGGGGTTTTGATAATTACTACACTTCCCCCTCCCAGTCCTTAGCACCTGCAAACTAGCCAAAAAGCATGATGACCTTGGACTAGCAACACCTAATAACATCAGTATGTTATCAACATTCTCATAACAAATCTCACACTGAACCCAAAACACAGCTATTGCAGCTACTGAGAAGAGAATTAACTCTGTCCTAGTGAAACCAGGACACTACCCACCCCTTATTCCATACCATTCATGTCATGCTCTACCAACTGTGCTAGCTGGGCACAAAACCAGGACAATGACACTGATCAAGCCCCATGCTGACTTCAGCAGCACGTACGTGTTCACATGTGAATCTTGACCCTGCAGAGGACACAAGGTGACTGTAGCCATGAGGTTGTCTCGTGGGGACCATGCTGGGAGCCTCTGCTGCTGCATTCACCTGGGGGAGAGCAAGGTCTGGTGAGGAACCAGATGCATGTCTGTGGGCTCAGTATGTGGCACACGGACCTGCCAGCATGGCACATCCCACCTCTGTGTATTGCACTGCCAGGCCAAACGGTGCTGCAGCCAAAGGAGCCAGCACAGGTTACCAGACCAGACCCAGAAAAGGTTGGTCAGGGCTTGGTTAAAACCAGACCAAGAGTTGTGCAAATGATAATCCAGATGGCAAGTTCTGGTGCTCCTTGTCACTGTCACAGAATTGACTCAATTGGAAAAGCCCTTTAAGATCATTGAGTCCCATCATAAACCCAACACTGACCAGTCCCCAACTGACCCATGTCCCTCAGCACTGTGTCTACACGACTCTTCAATCCCTCCAGGGATGGGGACTCCACCCCTGCCCTGGGCAACCCCTTCCAATGCCTCAGAACCCTTTCAGCAAAGAAATTCTTCCTCACATCCCATCTCAACTGCCCTGGCCACAACTTGAGGCCATTTCCTCTTGTCCTGTCCCTTGGTCCCTGGTTGAACAGACCCACCCCCACCTCTCTCCACCCTCCTTGCAGGGACTTGGACAGAGCCAGAAGGTCTCCCCTCAACCTCCTTTTCTCCAGGCTCAACACCCCCAGTTCCCTCAGCCGGGAACTCAGCACACTTGTGCTCCAGACCCTTCCCCAGCCCCGCTGCCCTTCTCTGGATCTGGTCCAAACTGTCCAATCCATTCAGCACAATTGGTGTTAACTCCTCCTTTCAGCCCTAAAGCTGAGGGGGTGCAGGGAACAATTTCCAGTGGGTACCAAAGCGTCAACCCAGAAATGCGTCTGCCCCCAGGAAACCTCTGGGCAGAGGCTGGAAGTGGCGAGGGGAGTGCGGTCAGGGAAACGTGGGGAATCTTCCCTTGGGTGAGGGCTACCTCGTTTGATCTTCCCAGCTCCGAGATGCCAACGTGTTTTCCACCCTGCTGCTGACGGGGGCTCTCGAGGACATGCTCTGTTTGCTTTGGAGGGGGCCGGGCGCTTCCCACAAAGTTGCTTTTCTTTCCTCCAGACTGTTTTTTCCCTCGGAGGGCCGGCAAGCAGGAAGTCTGGTGGCTGCCTGGCTCCTCACAGGCTGTCACGAGGGCTGGGAGAAGGGGAGCGGGTGGGAAGCTAAAATAAGCTCTCCAGGGGGGTGGTGGCTTTGTTTGCTCGCTCTGCACCATGCCTGGGTCTGCACAGCACAAACATGTGCTGGTGGGAAATGGCCATCACTCGTGTCCAGCCTCAGCCCCACCCCTACGGCTGACGGGGTCTCAACACGACGAGTTTAAATACAGGAAATTGTCTGGGGCTTACACGGAACCGTGGCAGATGCTGCAAGGCCTCCAATTAGAATCCATCTAGTGATTGCTCTGTCCCCAACAGCAGGACATGGACCTACTGGAGTCAGTCCAGAGGAGGCCACAAGGATGATGCCAGGGCTGGAGCAGCTCTGCTGTGAGGACAGGCTGAGAGAGTTGGGGCTGTTCAGCCTGGAGAAGAGAAGGCTCCGGGGAGACCTTCCAGTGGCCTCCCAGTATCTGAAGGGGCTCCAGGAAGGCTGGGGAGGGACTTTGGCCAAGGGCAGGGAGTGACAGAACAAGGGGTGATGGCTTTAAGCTGAAAGAGGGGAGATGGAGCTGAGATGTGAGGAAGAAATTCTTTGGTGTGAGGGTGGTGAGACCCTGGCCCAGGTTGGGCAGAGAAGCTGTGGCTGCTCCTCCCTGGAAGTGTTCTGGGCCAGGTTGGATGAGGCTTTGAGCAACCTGGTCTAGTGGAAGGTGTCCCTGCTGCTGGCAGGGGGGTTGGGACTGGGTGAGCTTTAAGGTCCCTCCCAACCCAGACCAGGCTGGGATTCTGTGATGCCATTATAACTTCCACTCCGCTGCTGTTGCTGAAGCTGGCTCTCACAGCAGGGCTGAGGGCAGCGCATGGTAAATCATGGCACAGCCATAAACTCCCTGGCCTCTCATTGTGTTCAGGGAAGGATTGTAAAGCCACATCTCCTTGGGGAACATGGTGGTGGATAGTTAGACACTGAAGCCTGAAGCAGGGCTCTAAAAATCAAAAGCTCTGCTTCTCTCCTGGTAGAATATCTACCTCGATGGAGCAGTGTTTGCTGTCTCTCTGCTTTTGGGGTGCTGGAGCTTTTTTGATGATGAATTTCCTGTTCCACCTGCATGTTTGTGTTGTGTTTGGCTCAAGTGTAGCTCCTTCCTGCTCTCCTAGGTTGTCCTGCCCCGCGTATCTGATCCAACCTGCCATTGTTTTTATCACTTTACAGAAGAAATTCCTACCCACAGGGGTGCGATGGGTTGTGGAATCAGCCAGGGGACTCTGTGCAGCAGGACAAACCTGTTCTGGTGGGTGGCTGGATTTGGGGCGTGGGAGTGGGCTCAGCAGCAGCAGCATGATTCACTGTGGTTCTTCTGGGAGAGCGGAGATCCCACAGCTACGTGATCCAACACTACGTGCTGGGGTTCCTTCACGGCGAGGCAGCAAGGGCTGTGGAGTTTGGCAGGAAGAGGCAGGGCTGGATTTGTAAGTTGGATCTGGTGGGGCCTTTTCTGATGAGCGAGGGTTGATGGTCCTGCAGGCAGCATGTGTGTGGAAAGCCCTGTGCCCATTCACACACCGGGCAGGCAGGGAATGCGACCACAGCAGGGAGCGATTTTGTGTGAATGGGGGCAGAATGCAGAGTTTTGGAAACCCTGAGCCTCTGCCCAAGCAGGAGCTGTGCTGAGCCCCATCAAATAGGAACCAGAGTGTGAAACAGAAGCTCTGACAACTCTCAGAGATTCTTCCTGACTGGATGGTCACAGCCAGATGGGTCCAGCTCCCCTGGCCCTGGTCAGAGGCAGGGAGGTGGCTGTGGCTGAGCCGTCTGCCTGCCTGCTCATCTCCTCCTGCCCAGCCGGGCTCTGCTGCCGGCCGGGTGGCCCTGAGGCTGGCACAGGGAGTTAGTGCCAGGCTGCCCAGCGGCAGGAGCGGACTGAATATCCCGGGGGCTGGAGGACATGGCACCATCCCCACTCTCGGCAGCCGTGAGCCCAGCCCGGGTCGCAGGGGTCTGTCCCTCGCTTGTCTGTCCTCTGCCACCTCGCCGCTGCTCTCTGGGGTCCTGTGTCTCCGGTCGCTCCACCGCTGCCGGTGCTGCTCTCTGATGGGGAGCGGGACCGTGAGCCGGGCCTGGCCCTGCAGCAGGTGTCCGGGCGGGACCCACCCATCTGCGGGGCTGGAGGGACCCCGACAGCTTCCCGGCACGACTGCGGGTGCGAGACGGCCCGTGAGAGATTCTCCGGTACCGGGGTCCCAGCCCCGCCACCCCGCGGGTCCCTGTCGGACCCGCCCCCGCAGCCAAACCCGCCTGGCAGCAGCCGGCCCAGCCCGGGAGCTGAGCCGCGGGGGAAGCGCTGCGCGGACCGAAGACAGCCGGACACGCCGGGCGAGGCAGGGCCGGGCCGGGCGAGCGGCGGGAGGGGCCCAAGGCGGCGGGGTCAGTGGGAGCTGCGGGGTCAGGGGGAGCTGCGGGACCAGGGGGAGCCGGGCCCGGCAGCACGCGGTGCCCAGGGGGCAGGGGGGAGTGGGCAGGGCCGGGCCTCGCTGCGGCCGCCGACCGGTCACGCACCAGGGGCGGGGAAGAGGCTCCGGGGCGGGGCCGCCATGTCACGACCCCGCTCATTCCCCGCCTTGGCCCCGCCTCATCCCGCCCGTGTCCTGGCCCTCGCTCCCGCCCGCCGGTGCCGGGCAGAGGCCGGCGGACGCGGCGCGATGGGGCCGCCCGAGGAGGAGCGGGCGCGGCTGGAGCGGTGCGGGCAGAGCCACCTGCTGCGCTTCTGGGCCGAGCTGGGCCCGGCGCAGCGCGGGGCGCTGCTGGCGGCGTTGCCGCCGGGGCTGGGCGAGCACTGCCGGCTGGCGGCGGCTGCCGGGGCTCGGGCCCGCCAGCGGGGGCCGCCGGAGCGCCTGGACGGCCGGATAGAGCCGCTCCCCGCCCGGCTCCTGGGCAGCACCCGCCGCAGCAGCCCCGCCGCGCTGGAGCGCTGGGAGGCGGAAGGTGAGCGGGGCGCAGGGCCGGGCCGGGGGTCTGGGGTTCCGGCCGTCGCTGCGGCCCCCGCGCTGCCCGGGGTTGCGGAGAGCGGCCGGGGTGAGGGCTGGGGCAGGGAACGCCTGGCTCTGCCGCCACTCGGTGCCAGAAATCCTGGGGCTTGTCCCGAGCCCCGCCGGGGGCGTCCTGCCCCCGCCGCAGCGGACAGGGCCCGCGGGGTTGGCGCGGGGGGCGCGTCCCTCCCTGGGCCCCGCCGAGCCTCTGCCGGCGCGGGGAGCGGGGCTGTGCCGGGCGGGATCCCTGGGCCGGGGACACATGTGAAGTGACAGCGACACCGCGTTTGGGGGGGTTGGTGGCAGGCAGGGGAGAGGCTCGGGGTTCAGGCCGTACCGCCGGGCCCTGCGCTGCCCGGGGCTCGGCTGCGGTTGTGGAGGCACTTTGGGGCCGGGACGTTGAATTTTCACTCTTTGCTTTTAAATCCAGCGGCTGAGGCGGGGGAGCGCGGGGTGAGGCCGTGGGTCGCGGGGTGAGGTGAGGTCCCTGGGTACGGTGGAGGCGGAGGGGTTGCGATGCTTCCAAAATCGGGAGCCCATCGGGGCACACGGGTGGTCTCAGGTCACTCGGGGAACTGAAGGCCGGTCCCCGCGCAGGGGCTGGCGTGGAGCCCGGCCAGGCTGGGCCACGCGCGGATGGGGCCTGGGAGCAGCGTGGATGGTGTGGACGGAGCCCAGCAGCCCTGGGTTTTGGAGCCCGGTAGATGTGGGTCACCCTGTGGGTGTGTGAAAGATGGGAGTGACGGCTACAAAGACGATGAGGGGACTGGAACATCTCTGGTGAGCAGAGGCTGAGAGAGCTGGGTCTGTTCAGCCTGGAGAAGAGCAGCCTGAGAGGGGATCTCATCAATGCTGATCAATACCTAAAGGGTGGGTGTTGAGGATGGGGCCAGATTCTTTCCAGTGGTGCCCAGTGACAGGACAAGGGGCAACGGGCACAAACTGGGACACAGGAGGTTCCACCTGAAGATGAGGAAAAACTCCTGTGAGGGTGCCAGAGCCCTGGGCCAGGCTGCCCAGAGAGGGTGTGGAGTCTCCATCCCTGGAGAGATTCAAACCCACCTGGACACTTTCCTGTGCAACCTGGTGTAGGGAATCTGCTTTGGCAGGGGTTGGACTGGATGATCCCAGAGGTCCCTTCCAACCCCCACCAGTCTGTGATGCTGTGATGGGGGAGGCGGTGGCTGTATGTGGGGTGCTGTGTTCTCCCCACAACATGTGTATCTTACACAGACATCGTGTGCTTTTTTCTGAGTACATGCCCTATTTTATTTGTTCACAAAGGTTCAGATGAGCCTTCCCTCCTTTCTTATAAAATAGAACAGCACCATTAAAAAAAAATCATAATAAAAAAGGAAGCCAGAAAAAAACAGCTGTGATCAGAGAGACACTTGCCTAAATTGTGGCAAGTGTCTACACAGCCTTGACCTAAATCTGCCAGCAAAGACATGAGGATGTGTGGGCAAGGGAGGAAAAATTTCCAAGCAAAAGCAAAAATAGAAGCAGCAGGGTCACAGGGCAGAGGAGCTTTCCTGCCGCGTCAGATTCTGCTGATGGGTTGAGTGGTGATGGAGGGAGCGGGAGGAAATTCTGGTGACCCAGGGGCCACGTGTGCTTGGTCCTGCCAAGGTTTCCACCAGCCATGCTCGTGTTTCCAGCTGATCAGAGGAGGGTGTCTGGGCCTAGCTGGGACCGTGGCGGCCACCCAGACCCAGCTAGTGGGGTTTGTAGAGGACCCACTTGGCTGGTGGTCGCTGCCTCTTGCTTGAGGGTGTTGCAGTGAGGAGGAAGGGAACCCATAAATCCTGGAGACAGATGAGGCTAGGTCAGGGCCAGGCAGTTTGGTTAACTTTTGGTAAAATTAGCAGTTTTACCAAACTGGGTCCTTTGTTTTCCACCCTGGCAGGCTGGCGAGGAGCTGGTGTATCTGCCCAGCAGGGAGGGGAGGGCACACTGCAGGGCTGGCCACACTGGCTGTGGGCAATGCTTGCAGGAGTCCAGGGGGTCTGGTGGGTTTGGGACCACCGCCACCATGCACGAATCACCTGGCCCTGAAGTCTGGATGGCCCCAAGCCCCGTCAGTCCTGCAGGCAGCGGTTCTGAATTTCTACCAGGAGAGGGGGATGCCCTTCTTCTGTTTCCCTGTGGTTTGTTTGTATGATCCAGTTTCATGCTGGAGGTGGGAATCAGCCCTGGGTTTTATTTCCTGGAGGAGGGCAACCGGGAGCGAGACTTTGTGCCGCTGGACCCAGGCAGTGCTGACGTGCTGCGTGTCCCTGTGGACGTGGCCTCATCCCCAGGAGTGTCCCTATGTCCCTGCATGGCAATTCTCAGTGGAGCTGGTGTTGTCAGCACAGGCTTTGTGGGGACTTTGGGTCCCTGAAGGGCTGCAGCTCCGAAAGGATCCTGTGTCCTGTGAGCTGGACAGGAGCTGAGTGAGCAGTCCTGACCCGCTGCTCGATGTCCCCAGGGCTGCACCGCTGCTACAGCCCTTGGCTGTGGGGTTGGGGTCACCCCTGAGCTGAGTTCATCTGTGCTCTGTCTGCAGGTGTCCCTGTTCCCAGCAGCTCCCACCTGCAGCGTGTCCTCTGCAAAGACTGAACAGCTGAAATTATGTCTCCTCCTTTCCCCTTCTCCCTTTTTTGAGATTAAAAATGATGGTTGAAAGAACCAGGCAACTCAAAACTTAGTCTTGAGAACACCCAATTTATTTTAAAATGGTTAAATATATATATATATATATATATATATATATAGCATTATTATTGTGTCTGAGATGATAAAACTTAGCCTGGTCAGATTTGTTTTAGATCTTAAACACAAATGTTAAGCAGTCACATTTTCTAGGCAGCTCTAGGAATGATGGTGTAAATCAAGCACAGATACTTTTACATTCTCTAAGTGTTTTACTAATGAAATCTAAGTCTTGGGCAGGGGCTGCAGCAGAGCTCCCATTCCTCAGAGGGTTTGGTGAGCTGTGCTGGTTATCACAGAATCACACAATACCGGCTTGGAAGGGACCTCGGGGATCATCTGGTCCAACGCTTCTTGGCAAAAGCATGGTCTGGAGGAGATAGCCCAGCACCCTGTTCTGCTGAATCCAAGTGTCCAATGTTGGGGACAATGTTGTTGTTATCTGACTGCTCTGCAGAATTAAGGATTGTGATCTTTTTGCTTTATTCATCCTTGCTGACTGCTGTTGTAATCGGGCTGATGCACCTGTTCAGGAGGAGAATCCCATCTATTCTTGCAGGATCAATCTGTTCTTCCTCCAAAATCTATTTTCTGTGCAGAATAAGACTGCAGCACTGGTGGGTATCTGACAGCCAACACATCTTCCCCTTTTTGTTTGGTTGAGCTGTTTGTATTTCATAAGCTGCAGAAAACAAGGTGGACTTTTTCTCAGAGGGATAAATATTTCCATTTACTGTAGGAATGTGCAGCAAGATGAGTCAGTTGTTATGAACTTTAGTCATGAATATTAGTAGTGTTACAGGTGGGAAGTCAGAGCAATCGTACGTACTCAGATTTTTGGGGATATTTATTTTCACAGCGACCTAAGATCATAAACTTGGGAAAACTCTCTGGTAGTTGGAGGGTTGCACCGTAAATACTGGGAATGCTTGAAATAATGGGAAGGAGAATCTCCTTGTGCAGTGTGGTCAGCCCTCTCCCGGGAATATGGCTCTGTCAGTGTGCTGGATTTTGGGACAAGGAGAGTGACACCGTTGGTGCTGTCAGTGGTGTTGCTGTGGACTCGGGTTCGTTCCCCGTAGGTCAAGGTTTCAGTCCCTGCAGGGCCAGGCCCCTCCAGGGGGTGGGTGTGAGGTGCCAGGTCACCCTTGGGCAGATCCCATCGTCTCCTCGCTGTGTGGAAGACTTCAAAGAGCTGCTGTCCCCTCTGGGACGCCCCTGTTTCAGTGGGGTGACGCCAGCCCTGGCACCCTCGAGTTGTGGCTGAGGGTCACAGCTGCCTGCGCTGGGCGCTGCCCATTGGCACCTCGCAGGCTCTTCCCATACAGCGCTGGCTCCAGAGCTTCACGTGGGTGGTGTCCCTTGGTCACAGCCTATTGCTGTGCACAGACCTCTCATTTGACACTGGGGGATGTGGTGGGTCACATCAGGACAGAGTGTGCGTGTCCTCGCGAGCCAAACGGTGCTGTGGCGGGGATGGAGCCGGGCGAGTGCCTGCCTTGGTCTGCTGGTGGGTGAATCTCAACTGCACCCCACAGCAGCACCTCCTGTGCTGCAGCAGCTGAGAGCAGCAAATGCTGAGTCTGGACCTCAGACAGCTTAGTTTGAAATCAATGTGAAATACTTCAGCTAAAGCAGTTTCACTTCTAGATTATTTATGTTTTTAAAGATATTTTTACTGCCCATCTGAAACAACAGTTTGGAGGTATCCCACAGAGGAACTTCTTTTTTAGATTTTTTTTTTTCTGCCATAAATTCTTCCCTCCCTTAATTTTTCTTTCTCCACTGGAACATTTTGGGTGAGGTTTGGTGGAAGGAGCCTATCAGCCTGGCACAGTGCTGCTGAGTGCTGCCTGGCTCACATACTGGAGGTCAAGCATTCCTTGCCCCCCTGCAGTAAGGCCAGGCTTGGGTAGGGACGAGCACTGGTCAGTACTGGGCTCTGGAGCAGAGGTGTTTCTTTGTGGAGAGGTGAATCAGCTCCCAGTGCTGGCTGAGCTCAGCAGGACGTGATGGTTGTTAACCTTTTCCTGGGATAAAGCAGGGGAAGGGAATGGGCAGGGTCTGTACAACCACAGCCTCGCTCGTGAGAGCACCCACGGCTTCAGCTACAGCCGTGCCTGTCCCAGGACAGGGGTGGCTGCCACACAGAGCGACCCAAACCGAAGAGTTTGGCTTTGGTTTCTCACCACGATCACTATCCTCTCCCCATCAGTAATTTTGTCATCACTGCTGTCCCCCTGTTGGCCGGTCATTCCTGCCCGCTCCGTCCCACGGCCGTTGCTCCAGGCACGGGTGTGCACTGGGGTGATGGTGGGGCTGGGAGCTCAAGGGCTGGCTGGGAGCTGAGCACCCCTGCTAGCCTGGTGCTGAGCTGGCTGTCGGTGTGCTGAGTCTCTGTGTGGGGAGGAGAGAGAAGGGAAGGGAGAGGGGGCTGGGAGGAAAGGTTTTACCCAGGTTTGTGTTCCCCAGGGCTGGACGGCTGCAGCGGGCCAGGCTGGCGTGCGAGGTGCGGGACTCGCCCGTACGCTTCCCTCCTGTGCCGGTTCGCTGCCTCCTTCCCCCGGGGAGGGACCTCTGGCCAGAGGCAGCCCCAGGGCCAGGTCCCAGTGCAGGGACAGCCACCACCCGAGCCGGGGCACTGGGAGGCCCTGCTCCCTTCTCCCCCAGCGGTGCCATGTGCTGGTAAACAGCTGCCCAGCACACGGCGGCAAACCATGTGCCAAGGACCAGAGCAAGCAGCAGTGGTGTAATATCCCTGCTCTGAGCTTTAGGTATTTTGTGATGGGAAGTTCAGTAAAGACACAAAGGAGCTGTCAACTGCTTGTGGTTTGTTGCATAAAATTATGCTTATTTTATTTGCATCCCCATACAGTTCACCCTGTGCTGTACCTGTGCCTTCTTAATGTTAAGTTTAAACCCCTTTAAGCTTCCCCCTCTATCCAAGGACCTCCTGAAACTTTGAAATCGCAACTTCCATCTGCAGCACAGGTTTCCCTCGAGAGACCTCTCCTAATCCCACTTGGAACCAGAGAGTGGACTGCAGATCTCTGGAGGAGGCTTCCAGCCAACACTCGTGTCGTCCTGTGAACTCAAAGGCTCTCTCTGCAGCAAGGCGACGGCGGAGCTGCGTACCTGGCCTCCTCCGTGGTGCCCGAGCGGGCACTGCCAGCCTTTCAGAAGGGTGTATTTGAGTAGAACCTTGGTGTTACTGCTGTGATGGGACTGAAACCTGTAAGCGTGGGGAGGTCAGTAGTGTTACCTCAGCGTCATGGGTGGCTTATGTCTGGTTTTATTGCTGGAAGCTACATTTTTTAAACAGAATTAAAACCAAGCCAGATTGTTACAGCAGCAGTTGGTGTTTTCCCTCCATTGCTCATGTAAACAGCCAGTTATTTAAAGATGAGCATAAAAACTATCCTGTTTTTCTTCTAATTCAGTGTCTTTGGTCCCTGTGTCTTTCAGTCAAAGTCAGGAATGTTTTAGTCCGGGCTGTGGTTAGAAGTTGGGTGTTTGTGTTCTTGGAGGCTGGGGTGGAGCACGGGCTGTCCTGGAGCACAGGGAGCAGTGGCAGGCTCGACTTCCTTGCGCTGGGTTGCGGAAGGGTCGGGGATCCACCGCCCAGAGCTGGGCAGCTCACTGCGTTCCTGGAGGGAGCAGAGCGGTCCCCAAGGAAAAATCTTTCTCGTGGTTTTCAGTCGTTACTGTGGTGCTGGCTTGAGAGAAGGCAGAGAACAGAGGCTGTGAAGGAGCTGAGTGTTCGTTATGTGGTCTGGTTCTTCTGGTGTTGGACTTTCCTGGTTTGCCAGGAGCAATGACACTGTGGGTAACCAGATTGTGGGAGTTTTGGCTTCTGCAGGCTTGGCTGTGTCACTGCTCCTGACTGCAGCTGCAGCACAAGTGCAGGTATTTGATCCAGGCAGATTCCAGAAATGCCTGTCCTTTACTGAAGATGACAACACTTCACTTCTTTGGGATGTAGAAACATTGGTGATAAGGAGCCTCTGGAGGTCTCTAGTCCAACCCCTATTTGCACAGGACTGTACCCAGCCCCAGGTCAGGTCACCATGGCTTTATCAAAAAAAGCCATGAAAACCTCAAGGGCAGGACATCCCCCGCCGCTCTGGGTGCCTTTTCCAGTGCTGCACCACCTTCCTAGTGAACAGTTTTTATCCTGATGTCCAGTTTGGACCTCCCGAGCTGCAGCTCATGGCTGTTTCCTCTTGTTACACCGTGTGTTGCTTTAGATGAGGAAACTGCTGTGTCAAAGAGGTGAAATTAATTTTTCAGTACTGCGTGCAGCATCATATTTCTCTCTGAACTGGCAGCAGCGGGCATTGAAC
Organism: Caprimulgus europaeus; assembly: GCA_907165065.1. The sequence goes on from OU015545.1 coordinate 11,977,392, forward strand.
TGGGAGCTTCTGGCTGCTGAGCTCTGCACAAAGGCTCAGGAGAAGAGCAGGGGGTGCAGATTGCTTTTGTGATTCTTATATTCCCTTGGGCTTCTTTCTCCTGTTCAGGCTTACATCAGATCTCTCAGAACAAGGTGGCAGTGCTGCTCCTGGCTGGAGGACAAGGAACTCGCCTGGGCGTGAGCTATCCCAAGGGCATGTACGACGTGGGCTTGCCCAGTGGCAAGACCTTGTATCAGATTCAAGCAGAAAGAATCCTCAAGGTGGAGCAGCTCGCTGGCCAGAGACACCACTGCAGGTGCACCATCCCCTGGTAGGTGACCTGGTCTTTGCATTGCAGTCACGCCCACGTTGTCTTCTGCAAACGCTTTTGGTGGGGGTCGTACAGAGACGTTTCGGGAAGAGCAGGGTTTGTGATACCAGTGGCTGGTGGAGGGGTGGGAAGTGGCAGGTCTGTGTCTGGAGACCTGAGGGACCAAGCACTGCCCTTGAGGCACTGACCACTGCCCTGGCTGCTGTACCATGCTGTCTCTTCAAGCACAGTCCCTGACAGGACTATCAAAGACACTTTTCAGTGCCTGTTGCAGATGCTTTGCAAGAGATTTCATCCATTTGTGCCATGCTGTCTCAGGTTCCTGCATGGAGGGAGAGATCACCTAGAGCTGACCTTCCACAACCTTCTGCCTCCCCTTGCCCACAATTTCTGCCACAGCAAAAAACCCTCTTCCCCTTGCAGCAGGGAATGCTTGTCATGCTCCATTTCCAGGCTACCTCCTGCTGTTGTTGTTTACAGCTGGCTGCCGTCTCTCCTGGCTGCTCCTGGCTTTCAAAGCCTCCAAGCTTCAGAAGAGATTAGCTCTGTGCAAGGTGCAAAATATGAATTCCCTATGGGATGTGGTGGGTGAGAGAGAGGAACGTGCTGCAGCACGCTGCTGGGAGTGTGTTCTGCTAAGAGCTCTTTGTTAGACTATAGAGATTAAAGCACTGTCTGGTCTGAGCCAGGGGTTGGGAAGAGTGAAAGAGCACATCTGAGGTCCTCAGGGTAGCACACTGTTCTACAGATTGGAGATTGAAGAGTCCATATGATATGCATGGCTTCAGAAAGAAACACATGGCCTGCATTGCAACTGCTCCATCCCAGGTGCTGCTGGAAGCCAGGGTGGGTTGTTTGCGGGGTGCAACCTTTGCTGATAACGGTTACGGCTCCTCTCCCCGGGCTGGGGAGGCAGTTGGCTGCGACAGCTCACCAGAGGCCAGGCTGTGCTGTGCTGCAAAGGTGGAAATCAGGGGGTGTGTGAGGTCCAGGCTTTCCTGAGGAAAGGATTGGTACCCTGGCATGCTGTCAGAGGATCCTGTGTGCCTGTGCCAGTAGTTGTTGAAGTGCTTGACAGGTAGGTGATGAAGATGGCTCTTGGCCAGTATTGAGGAAGGAAGATAGTGGAGGAAGAGACAGCAGCAATAAGGAGCTGGAAGGAGAGGAGGAAATAGAGAAACGTACGAGAAAAATCATGCAGCCAACATTTGAAAATGCTGCTTTCACCTCGGCACAGGAGAGGCGTTGGCAGACTGAGCTGCTCCTCCTCAGCACCTCGTGCTGGTCAGTGGATTGCTGGGGATTCTGGGGAGACCTTCCAGTGTCCTTCCTGTACCTGAAGGGGCTCCAGGAAGGCTGGGGAGGGACTTTGGACAAGGGCAGGGAGTGACAGAACAAGGGGTGATGGCTTCAAACTGGCAGAGGGGAGATGGAGATGAGATGTGAGGAAGAAACTCTTTGGTGTGAGGGTGGTGAGACCCTGGCCCAGGTTGGGCAGAGAAGCTGTGGCTGCTCCTCCCTGGAAGTGTTCTCGGCCAGGTTGGATGAGGCTTTGAGCAACCTGGTCTGGTGGAAGGTGTCCCTGCTGCTGGCAGGGGGGTTGGGACTGGATGAGCTTTAAGGTCCTTCCAACCCAAATTATTCTGTGATTCTATGATAATGCTTCTTTAGACACTTAACATCAGTTTGACTCTAGGGTGAACAAGGCTGTTTGCTGTCCTTTGCCTTGTTTGCAGCTCATCTAGATATCCAGATGCCATTCACATTTAGGGAAGAGCTTTTCTGTCCTGCCTGGAGCTAAGCCTGTGTGTTGGATCATGCACAAGACCCTCTGCAGCCTTCCTATGGGTTGAGTTCTGGAGGAGAGCTCTCCTGCTCAGTTCCACACCGCACGATGCTGTAGTGTCTCTCATTTAACCCTCTTGGGTTTCCTCCCATCTATGTTCTGTTGGTAGTTTTGTCTTGTGCTGTTCTTGCTCGTTGCTCAGCACCCATTCCCACCAGGTACATCATGACCAGCGAGTTCACGCTGGGGCCCACAGAGGAGTTCTTTGTAGAACACAACTACTTCAGCCTGGACAGATCCAACGTCGTCATGTTTGAGCAGAGGATGCTGCCCGCGGTCACCTTTGATGGGAAGGCCATCCTGGAGGAGAAGGGGAAAATCGCAATGGCCCCAGGTACCCCATGTTCACTCGTGCATGGTGCAGTAACGTAACGTGTGTGGATAACTGCTGCTCGCCACCAGCCAGCCTTGGCCCGTGGAGCAGTGTTTGGAGGTCAGTTAACGCTGCTGCTCAGCCTGAGAGGGTTCAGTGAAGTGTTTCAGGGGAGCAGCGAGAGCGTAGCAAACTGCTTAGTTCTCGCTGGGGATTTGCCTGCAGCACGTGGTTTTCATCAAGGCCTGGGAGTCTGTAGTGGTGTAACTTGGCTGGCAGCCAAACACCACAAAGCTGCTTGCACCATCCCTTCCCGCCCAGGGAATAGGGGAGAGAACTGGAGGGTAAGGAGGCTCATAGGTGGAGGTAAGAGCAATTTAATAACTGGAGTAAAAGAAACTTAAAATAGTAATGATAATGATAATAATAATATATGTGAGTGATGCACAGTGCAATTGCTCACCACCTGCTGACAGCGATCCCAGAGGAGCGAAAAGGAAGCCCAAACCCGAAACCCCAATCCTGGGAGAGCGAGCCCAAGCGATTCCCGAGAGGATCCCCCTGTTTGCAGTCAACCCTCATTAATACACTGAACATGACGTGATATAAGATGGAATATCTCATTGGCAGAGCCAAATGCCAATTTGGGGTTTTGTTAATTACTGCTTTTCCCCACTCCCAGTCCTTTGCACTTGCAGACTGGCAAAACACGATGTCCTTGGACTTCTGGCAGCAATTAAAAACATTAGTATGGTATCAGCATTCTTCTCATACCAAATCCCACACTGAAACCAAAACACAACTATTCCAGCTACTGAGGAGAAAATGAACTCTGTCCCAGTGAAACCAGGACAGGGTATTGGCAGGATCAGGAGTGATGCAGCGGCAGGGTAGGAACAAGGTGCATTGGCAAGGCGCTACGTGAGGTCCCTGGGGTGTTGCCTCCCAGGGGTGAAGCTGTTGGGAGCCAGGCTCCCATTCAAGGCTGGTAGCTGGAGATAGATAAAAAAGCAGCAAGAAGGTGAACTCTTTCCCAGATGGTTGCAGTGGCTCACCCACTGACGTTCTCTTCTCTTAATCTGGACGTGGTGAGAGACTCGGTGAAGGCAGCCTGAGTGGGGCCACGTTGTAGTGATGCAGTTTTGTGGCTGCACAGTGGTTTTCCAGAGCTGACAGGGGTGTCAAAGGAGGAACCGTGGAAGGGTGATCTGTGATGAACAAACGTGCAGGTGTCCTTTATGCAGCTGCAGTTGAAGCCTTTAAAAAGGCATTGAGAAGTGGCAGGAGGAAGGTGAACAGAGAGTCAGATTTATTTTAGTCCTTTTCTCCAAGCTGAGTTTTAAATATGTTTTGCTCTGTACTGGAAGAGGAGAAATGTAACAGGCTTTTCCCACCCGCTGCATAATGTTTTTGCCCTTTAGTGCTTTCCCTTGGAGGCTCTTAAAAGGCTTCATAAAGTCTCATAATGCTTCTCTGTGAGGCTGGTCCCTGTGGTTCCACTCTGCAGGTGGGGGAGCTGCGGTGTGGGGGGGAACAGACTTGCCTGAACTGTGTGCACAGCTGGGCATAACATCTGGTGTCACTGACTCAGCTGGAAAGCATTCTCTGCTCTGCTGCTGGAGAAGGGTTGTTGAGGACTTTCAGCCTTTGCTCTGTTAGCTGCAAAAACCCCACAGTCACTGATTAACCAGAGCTTTCTCTTTTCTCTCGCGCTATAGATGGCAATGGTGGCTTATACCGTGCTTTGGTGGATAACAAGATCTTGGATGACATGAAGCAGCGTGGGATCCAGTATGTCCACGTGTACTGTGTGGACAATATCCTTGTGAAAATGGCAGACCCGGTCTTCATTGGCTTCTGTGTCTCCAAGGGCGCGGACTGCGGTGCGAAGGTGAGGCGGTGCCAGCGCTCCCCGCTTTCCCATGGGGAGTTAAGGTCTGGTTGTGCTCAAAAGCTGCTGGCTGGGCTGAGCTTAGATGAACTGGGGTGCTCAGACCTCTGTCCAGCAGCACCTCGCTCCAAGCAGAGGAGCTGCTTGCTGCCTGCAGTGCAAGCAGAGCCCTACCTGTGGGTGTTCTCCTCCGCTGCTCCTCCTGCCCTTCCCAGAATACTGTGGAAAATAAACGAGAGCCAGAACTGTAACTGCACAGGAAACTACAACCTGGAATGACTTTCTCCTTATGCCATGTCCTTTCCACAAAGATGTAATTACTCCACAGCTGTCTAGAAGCCGTATTGGGCTGGGTTGTGTTCTATAAATGCACCTTTAAGTCTAATGAAGGCGTGCTGGAGTGTGTGCAGAGAAGGACAACGGAGCTGGGGAAGGGTCTGGAGCACAAGTGTGCTGAGTTCCCGGCTGAGGGAACTGGGGGTGTTGAGCCTGGAGAACTGAGGGGAGACCTTCTGGCTCTGTCCAAGTCCCTGCAAGGAGGGTGCAGAGAGGTGGGGGCTGGTCTCTCCTCTCAAGTAACCAGTGATAGGATGAGAGGAAATGACCTCAGGTTGTGCTTGTGGAGGTTTAGATTGGATGTGAGGAAAAATTTATTTACTGAAAGAGTGGCCAAGCATTGGAACAGGCTGCCCAGGGCAGTGGTGGAGTCACCATCCCTGGAGATGTTCAAACAGTGAGTAGCCATGGCACTTCAGGACATGGTTTGGTGGGCATGGTGGCGCTGGGTTGATGGTTGGACAGGATGATCTTGGGGGGCTTTTCCAGCCATAATGATTCTGTGATTCATTCTGTATGTATGATTGTGGAAGTTGGGGAAAGCCAAACCAGCCTGGTTTTGTCACTCTAAAGCAGCAGGCACCTGAGGAGGGATTTATATTACTTTAATTATTAACCCTGTTCATGCAAACAGGGAGCAGAAGGCCAACAGCTGCAGACATTTTCCATTTAATCCCAGGTCCCAGTCCTTGATAAGAAAAGTGCCCCACTGTATTCCAGTTTATTTTAACTGGTCTGTCTTCTGAGCAACTCTGCAATTAAGCAGTTGAGTACTGGGTTTTATGCCCAGTTGTTGGGTGAAATGTGCCTCCAGGCTGCTCCATACACCCAGCACTGCCCTGCCCGTGCTCCTGGGGTGCTGGAGGATCAATGTGCAGCGGTCCTGTAGGCTCATTTGTATGTGGGAGTTGGAACAGTGTGGGGATTTTCTTCCTCCTTGTCATAGCCCTCTGTCCTGTGGCTGCAGGTGGTGGAGAAGGCCTACCCCACAGAGCCTGTGGGGGTGGTGTGCTGTGTGGATGGAGTCTATCAGGTGGTGGAGTACAGTGAGATCAGCCTGGAGACTGCGCAGCAGCAGAGCCCTGATGGGGGACTGATGTACAGCACCGGCAATATCTGCAACCACTTCTTCACAGTTGAGTTCCTGGAGACAGTGGCCCAGTAAGTTCCAGCAGACCTGCTAGGCAGCTGTGCAGCCCAGAAATGCCTCCAAGAGCGGGTGTTCCCATTTTCCACTGTAATTTCAGTTATGGTTTCCTTCTGCTCTGCTCTTCTCCTCTGTCCTCCAAACAGCTCAGACAGCTGTGCCCACTTTCTGCCAGCCCCAGTGTGCTCTTCAGGCCATACCCAAGGAAGAGGTTACACACTTTGCTGTAGCTAAATCGACCAAGATATACCAGTGCATGACCTTCCTGGGCCTGCAGTGGTGAGCAGCCACATGGGCTGCAGTGTGGTCAGTGATGCAGCCCCTCCACTGAGGATTTTCAATGGGAATGTCATCCATGCCATCCCTTGGGACAACAAAGACAGGGAAAGGACTCTGCATCTTGGTGTTGGGAGATGGGGGTATTCAGTGAGCAGCCATGTGACCTTCCTGGAGAGCTTGATCCGTCCTCGTGTGAGGGGTCTGCTCTGCTCCATTGTCATCCCACTCAGGTAACAATTTGGGTCACCTTTTCTATCTCTGCCCGCAATGGCAACTGGATACCAGGTCTTCCCTCCCATGCTTTACCCTGTCATGTCCCACTGGTGCGAGGAGCGGCGCTGGCCAGGCTGCTCTGCTCAGAGGAGCGTTTCCTGGGTGTGACTTGGATCAGTTTGGAGAGAGAAACACCTGCAGCCGTTGAGATGACCCAGAGCAGTAATACACCATCTGCTTCTAGAAGTGTACTGCTTTTCCTAAGTGGGCATGAAGTGAATTAATGTATTTCTCTCCCTCTGCAGGAAACATGAGCCGCAGCTGAGGCATCACGTGGCCATAAAGAAGGTGCCCTACATCGACGAGGAGGGAAATCTGGTAAAACCGCTAAAACCGAACGGGATAAAGCTGGAGAAGTTTGTGTTTGATGTGTTCCAGTTCTCTAAGTTAGTGGCAGACATGCTTTTATTTTTTCCTCCCCTTCTCCATGTTTGTGTGAATGGCTGTAGGCTGTAACAGGCCAGGGAGCGCGTGGTTGGTGGGGGGCTTGTGAGAGAGGTTGTTGGATCCACACTGAGCTCCAGCACAGCGGCAGCACCGCGGGCTCCGGGCGGGGCGGGCACAGGGCGCTCGCAGCAGCCGCGCTCGCTCTGACCCTGCTCCCAGAACTGCTGGCTGGCCCGGCCTCTGCCAGCCCTGTGAGAGACAGGAAAAAGGGAAATCGAGCACAGAGCCAGCATTTAGTACAAGCCCATGTTGAAGCATTCCAGCTCGCAAAAATCAGGTCCTTCAGGTTAGTGGTTTCCATGGCAACAGCAGCTCTGGTTACAGTTTCGGTGTGTGCCAGGGCTCAGCTCACACTTTGTGCTCGGAACACAGGTTGCTTAAGCACTGTGGGGCCGAGTTACTGTTGCTGTGGGAACTGTTAGCATTCACTTGCCAAGCTCTAAAGCAGCTGAGGGCGCAGTCAGGGGTACTTTGTGTTCAGGGAATGTGGAATTTTAATAATTTGGGAATTTAGCAGAAGTGTTCTTATAAAACCTATTTTCTGAGGTCTAGAATTCAGCAGTAAAGATTCTGTTTTAGGCTTAAATAAATGGCAAAAAGAGGCCTCAGGCAATCTGAATTATCTTTGTTTGGGGATGGTATTTTTCTTTTTAGAGGATTTACTTTAGGATAGAGAGCTCAAGGTTTGAACTGGTCTCTGTTTCCTGACATGTGTTCAGTAAAGTATCATATCAAAGGCAAAACCAGTTTGATGGAAACAGTGCTGCGTTCTGAGCTTTGAAAGGACTCATTTGCAAGGAGTAGTTCTTTGTGGTTTTTTAATAATGCTGCAAAAGCAGCTTGGCAGCTGCTCCTCACACATGAAATACAGAAACACACAGATGCTGCTGTGGGATTTTTAATTTTTCATTTCTATTTCTGGCAAACAGCTGTGCTTAACATTCAACTCTGAAGCCTCCCATGTTGCTTATTCATCCCTGGGAAGTGGCGTCCTCAGGTGATCCTTGCCTACAGCCTCCCAGGCAGAGTGGCCTGGCTTGGAGCAAGGCTGGGGCGCTCTGAAGTGAGCTCAGCACTGTGTCCGAGCTTCAGGCATCGCTGCTCTCTCCATCCTTAGCTGCAGCTTTTTGTCCACAAGCCTCCTGATGCCTGGGGAGGTTTCTGTGGGATCTCTGCAGAACTGGTGCTTTTCCTCTCACCTGTGCACAGCTCTGGAGGGTCCTGAGGCTGCTGTTATTTTCCCAGAGAGACCAGGGTTCCTGTGTTTTTCCACCATACAGGCCTGGTACTCCTCTGATCTCTAGAGGGGAGGTGGGCTTTCCTTAGCTGCTCCCTAAAATATGTATGAGCCGTTCCCCATTAAAGCTGTTGCACCACCAGGGCTGATGGCGAGCTTTGGTTTTCATTATGGTCTTTTTTTCCCCTGTGCCCTGGTAGGAATTTTGTGGCATTTGAAGTTTTGAGAGAAGAGGAGTTCTCGCCACTAAAAAACGCAGACACAGCTGACAAAGACACTCCTACCACTGCTCGGCAAGCGCTCCTGGCCCAGCATTACCGCTGGGCTCTCAGGGCTGGGGCCAGATTTCTGGATGAAAGTGGTCACAGGATACCAGAGAAACTCAGGTACAGACCTCTGTGACCTTCTCCGTAGCCTCTCTGCCTGTGGCTGCCCGGCTGGGCCAGCTGGCTAGCAGCATGTGCTGTGCTCTACAGCACTGGGAGTTAGGTTGGTCACAGAGTGACTCGGCATGATTTTCATTCAGCAGATCTCTCCTGAACACACAGAGTAGTGTCTGCTGCAGCTCCTGCTCTGCTAGTGCTTGTGAGTGCTCTAGACAATAATGCACTGTGCTCTGGGCTTTATCTCTGGCAGAGATTCCCACCCTTGGGGTTGTGAGTTGGCTCCTCCTATAGCAGCTTGTTAGGGAGGGACAACCTTTTCCATCATGCTGGGTTTATCCAGCCCAAGGAATTGTAAATTGTCCTCACCAGCTTTTCTGAATCTGGCCCCAGTGCTTAAAGCCCAGCAAGGTTCTTGGGTGGGCTTGAGGATCAGCTATTACAGCAATTACCAGTTGAGATACCTCCCACATCACGCTGCATGGGAAGCTGCTGTTACCCTGTGGAGCTATTACTTCATCAACTCGTAGTTTAATAAACCCACAAGCTGTTAATTTTTCTTGAAAAGCATTTCTGTAAAAGCAGTGTTCTTGTTTTGATGACAAATACTTGGAGCGTGCTAATGCCCCTTTATTTTCACGCTTTGTGTTTGAATCGTGTCTGGTGCATGTGATCATAACAGAACTCGTCCTTTTCAATGGCCTGGTCTCAATGATCTTTTGAAGATGCTGTGGTTTTAAGTATAGCAAGGGGTTAATGCTGTGTTCTTTTCTCTAGTCTCTCAGGAACTGAAGATCCTCCAGCTGTGTGTGAGATATCTCCATTAGTGTCTTACTTTGGAGAGGTGAGAATTATTATCTGCTGAGGTATTTTTAAGAGTGTGCAGGTATGCATCTGATTTCCTTCCAAACACAGGGATTTCTTTAGCCTGGGCTTGCTGAGAAATGGTAAGACCAAGGGAACTAGAACCTGGGCTCTGCATTATGTTTGTGGTTCCACTGTGGTTTATGCTTCAGCACTTTGTTCACTCTCAGTTTTAGCAATCTGTAAAATGAGATTTGCAACAAGGCTGCACAGTTTCATTGAGACTCACAAGTACTTTGAGATCTCCTGAATGAACAGTGCAGAATATTCCAACTGCAGAATCCATGGGGTCACTGTATTTGGTTGTGTGCTGATTTGTGCCCATTGCCAACAGTGGGTGAATATGGAATAAGAAGTGTGATATGTACATTGGCTTTAGAGAAACCAGGTCTTAGAACAGATCTCTCAAGTGTATCCTTCTGAAAATAATTGGTCCTGGGAAAGCTGCTTCCATTTACTAGTGAGAAGAGGAGCTTCCCTGTGCTGGACAGACAGGGTGAGAAATAGTGGATTGCAGGTGGATCTGTGGGTGCTGTGGCAAAGGACATTCGTAAAACCTTCCATCTTTGCTGGGTTCCTGCGTGCAGGCAGCGGACTCATCGCCATCAATGCATTGTAAGAACAAAATTAAAGCAGTTCCAGCTGACTTTTCTGTGCTAGGATGATTCTCATGTGAGTTCAGGACACACCTTCCCATGCTTGCCCCTCCCCAGGAAGCTTGTTTCTGAGATCCATTGTTTTACGGTTCATCGGTGCCTCTCCTTCACGAGCCCCAGGTTGGGGCTGGAACACTTTTCACCTCTGTTACTGGGGAAGCTGTTGGTGTTGTCTGTCCTTCCCCTGACCTTTTAACTTTGGGTCATCAGTCATTGAGTGACCTTACACAGACTTAAAAGTAGTGCAGGTGACCAGTCTGATGGATTTACAGCCTAACGTGCTGTTCTCACCCGTCTGCAGGGCCTGGAGGCGCACATGAAGAACAAAGACTTCCCTTCTCCCTTTGTGCTCAGTGAAGAGAAAGCGGGAATGCTAGGAAACTCTTGAAGAGAAGGGAGGCCTTCCCCCCTCAAATCAGATATGTGTCTCAGACCTATCATAAGAACTGCCTTTACTAAAATGTAATCTATCAAGTGCTTTATAAAAGAATTGCTTTGCAGTATCGGCTCGATGCCAAACCCTCGCAGCAGCTGTGTTCACACGCAAGTGCGTGCGCACCGGTTCTGGTTGGTTACTCTGAAGGCTGTGCCTTTGCCTCAGGCTATTTTGTAGACTTGGATGTGAATGAAGATGAATACCTTCCACGTGCCAAACAGATTTTATATTTCCTATTTGCTGTGCATACAAATAGGTGTAAGAGCCAGTCAGGGCCTAATAAATCAGCGTTCAAGATTAAATCTCTTCAGTGCCTTGTTAGGTGTCTTGTTCGTGCTGGTGAGATTGGGGTTTTTTGGTTGTTTTGGTTTTGTTGTTTTTTTTAACTGTGTGCACAGCTGATGAATCAGTTTGAGTCCCCACTGTGAAAAGTCTGGGATGACTTTGTGTACTGGGGCCGTTCTCCCCAGAGATCCGTCCTTGCCCTGATCCCGGTCTGGTTGGGAGATGCAACTGGGCAATGGCCCCTGACCGGGTTGTACAGAGGAGCCTGCTGCAGGCAGGGTGCTGCTGTGCCTCAGTGCTGCTTCAGGCTTGGACTCCCATATCTGGGCTTCCTGGTGCCATTCCAAGACAACTTAAGTAAATACACAGCTTAGACTGCACTTTGCAGCTGTAGTGACTTGGGTTTTTTAATTAAAAAAAGAAAAATATTCTAAGAATTTTTCTCACAACGACCCTCTGCTCTTCCTGTCTGTAACAAACATTTGTTTTACTTTTCTTTTTTCTGTGTAACGTGCACCATGTACCTCAAAGGGGGCTCTTTTAAAGTGCCTTAAAGAAATAAGAGGACCAAGTCTTGACGGTAGAATTCAACGTTTAACCAAAACAATAACAGGAGTCTTGATCCCACCATGGGCAGTGCACACAGTGAGACACCAGCCTCTGCTGCTGGAAAGCTACAGCTGCTGGCCACGTAGTTTTCCAGTGCTCTTTCATGTATTAAATAATTCTTCAGATGCCCCCCTTTTAAACATATTACTAACCATACTGTAAAGATAAGTGTCAGCTAATTAAGGACGCTAATTGCCAAAGCAGATGTAGCATGTGGACTCAGTGCTGTCCGAGGGACCCCAGCGTGGCCATGACCTACAGAGGGTTGTTCCTGTTTGTCTTTGGATGCTGCCCTGGCCAGCTCGTGCCAGGCGGGCACCTGCCAGCAGCAGAACCTGTGCTGGACACAGCAAAGCCGTTCCACCCTTTGTGAGGAAGCTTCAGGTGCGCTGCAGGTGGCCTTTGCTTGAGGAACACTCTGTCCTTTTCCCCTAAATCAGGTGTCCAGGAAGGAGGTGAAGTGCCTCATCTGGAATGTTGTCATTTCATAAATCTGCTTCTTCTGAGGAACTGCTGATGCTATTTTATTAAGTATAAATCTTCTAAATAACTTAGGTGGCTTTCTGTAATTCCTGATGTGAAGCTGCATTCAGAATGCTGGGGAAGTGTAAACATGGCTTTGAGAATTAATACAGTTTGTGTTTTCCAAAGAAAGAATTTCAATGTCAGTGGCAGAGTTTGCAGGTACAAAGCACCTCAGCATGCAGGGAGGTACTGAGCCCTCTGCACACGCAAACCAGCCAAGGACAGCTCTGATGACCTCATTTTGCACGTGGAGCCAGTAATTCCCATTTTCAGTGTAAATCAAGCATTTGTCCTTGACACTCGATCTGTGATTTTTTTTGCACAGTGTTTGATGGGTCATTCCATTTCTGTGAGTCAGGTTTTCTGTCTGAGAACAAATTGTGTTTTATCTTTGTGAGAATTGCTTGTCCATTCGGGCACACACTCGTTTTACATTGCACTGTGCTGTAAAGAAAGGAAATTTCTTTTGCTCTTTCTAAAGTGCTTTCTCTTTTGAAACTTCAGTTCCCATGTGCTTTAGTCATGTGCACGCTGAGCTGCTGACATGGTTTTTAGAGGCTGTTTTTAAGAAGAAGCTGAATAAGAATGCTGAATGCCTTGTCTGTTGGGTTTTTTCCTATGACTTCTCACATTTTAAACTGGAACATAGGAAGAATTTTGATAGAACTTTAAAAAATAAAAAAATCTGTCCTGTATGTAACAAAGTAATTCCAGTATGGATGTTGAAATGAAAAATATACCTGAAACAAAGGAAGTCCCAGAGCACTCCAGAAACTTTTAGACACCTAAGCATTTTTATAATAAAGATGTTACTGTAATTTCTGTGTGTTTGTCTGTTTCTTGTCTGAGATACCAAAATGCACTTGTCCTTGTCCCTGCATGTGGTGGCTGTTGTCACCACAGCTGTGGGACGCTGAGGCGGTGTCACTGTCTGGAGGCTGCAGTGCCCACGCTTCAGATGTGCAGGGGGATGTGGAACTCAGCAGAGGGCAGTTCCTGAAGGCGTTTGACATTGTGGGATGTATTTTTTCATCAGAAAACAGAAGACTCTGTTCTTGCCTCCCATCCTGTTTTTTTTTTTTTTTTTTCCTTCAAGCTTTTCAACTCAGTTTGCTGCGGGGAGGGAGTTTAATTGTGGGTGGTGTGTGACTTTCTTTTATTTAAGAGAGATGTGAGTGATCTGGCTCTGAGTCAGGCTTTCACAGCTGTTGTGTAGGCAACGAGCACTCACTGTAATGCAGCTTTTGCTCGGCCCCCCATTGACAGGCACTTTCCAAACAGGACTCTACAGAACAATCAGGAGGGGAAGTTGGTAATTTCTCACAAATGACAGATTGCCCATCCTCTCTCCTGGAGGTTTAGTGCTGAGCCCAGCCAAAGTCAGCAGATATTCTTCCTTCCTTACCTATTTCACCCCTTGTTTCTCTCTTGATGCCCATATGAAGGCTGCTGGGGTTTTTAATGTGTTTTTAAGCTATATGAATCAGTCGTTTCCTATGATAGGAAAATAAATACTAAAACTGAATGCATGCTTCAGGCTTCTGTTAAGTTGTTCCTCTACTTGTTTATGCAGAGTGATCCTATCTACCAGAATTGTTTGCTTGCTTAATTTTTTTTTAATCATTAAATGCTCAGAAAACCACCCAATTTCCAATTTTATCTGCAAATCTAGTGTGAGGTGGATTCCAAATTTAAAGACTCAAATGGTGCATGTTAACTGAATAGTTGGGTGCAGCTGAAGGTGAATTCAGTGCCAGCACTTGAAGCAGTCATCCCAAAGCAGTTGCTTCAACACTTCTCTCTCCTGTTGGACTGCACACCTGATCAAGAAGTAATGGTTATTACAAACCCAGTCAAGTTGTGGCTCTGAATGTGTACATCACTAACCAGCCCTCTCCCTGTGGGTCTGAGAAGAAACAGCTGAGGGAAGGAATTGTGTGGGACAGTGGATCCTGTGAGTACCAAAATTCAGTGCCAATCTTATGGAGGGGTGATTTACACAACTGCTGGAGTTGCTTTTCACCCACTTGCGCATCCTCTTGCAGATCTCAGCTGTTGGCTCTCAGGCCCGTGTTCCTGTGTTGTCTGCCCAGGACTGTGTGTGCAACGCAGAGGGTGCGGGATGCTGGCTGTCAGACATGTCTCTGGGGGTCTCGCTGCAGGTGACAGTGACCTTAGACAGCTCTTCTCTGTCCCCTGGGAGTCAGCAGTTGTTTGGGGTTCTCCTCAACTCGCTTCTCACCTTCCCGGTGGGCAGGAGGAACAATGGTGTCCATGGTGCACCCTCGCTTGTCGGGATGCAGCAGGTGCCTTACTAGAGTGCGGCTCTCCAGGTGGGATGGGAGCTGCACCTGCCTCGGCTCCGCTGCTGGAGCTTCTGTTAATTGTCGTTGAATTCTTTTTCCTGGTGACCTCCCCCGGGCACGCGTCCGTTTGTGTTTCTTTCACGTGTGACGGGTCTGTATTATAATCTCAGAACAGAGAGGAAGAGCGAGGGCTCCCGGTCTCCTTTCCCGCCCGGGCAGCTGAAGTCCTCGCTGGGCAGGTTCCGGCTTCCGAGCGAGAGCGGTGAAGCGCGGGCCGGGGCGGGGAAACGGAAAGAAGTTCAGCCCCGATCACCGCCCACCCTCTGCCCGTGCGCGGTGACCGGGAACGAGCCCAGGCCCAGAGCTGCCTCCCCCCATGGCACCAGCGCTGCCTGAGGCCCTGCGGGCCGCCGCCTCGCCGCCCTGAGGAGGATGAGGCCCCTCGGCTCGGCCCGGCCCGGGCCGCGCTGTGGCCGCCGTTGCCAGGGGGCGGTGCGCCTGTTGCTAGGGGCGCCATAGAGTCCCGGAAGTGCTCTCGGGCTAGAGCGGCACCCGGAAGTGACCGCTCTGTGCTGGTGCGGGATGATGGCGGCTGGCGGGCGGGCGGGCCGCGGCCCCTGAGGCGCCGCCATGTACTCGGCTGCCGCCGCCCCGCCGCCGCGACGGGACTTCATCTCCATCACCCTCAGCCCGGAGCAGGCGGTGGGCACCGGCGGCTACAACAACAGCAAGGCCTGGAGGCGGCGCTCCTGCTGGCGGGTGAGTGCGGGACCCGGGCCGCGGGGGGCTCCGGGCCTGGAGCGGGGGCGGGGCGGAACTGCAGGGTGGCGGCGGGTACCCCCGGGCTGGGTGCCGGGGCACCGAGTGAGGAGGGAGCCGTGCGGGGCTGGGCCCGCGCTGTGGGCGGTGAGCGCTGTCTCTGTGCTTGGGTGCAGAGGGACTGGGCTGGGGGCTGTGGCCTGGGCATCTTGCTCTCTGTTAGTGGGCTTTGCGGGGCAACACTGTGCTCTCTGGAGGGGCAGGAGTGGAGGGGCGTGAGGTTTGTTTGGAGGCTGGAAGGAGGACCCCCATGCTCAGCCCTGGGAGAGTGAAGGGAACAGCTTTGCTCTGTGAGGGAGGGCTGAGTGCGAGAAGAGATCTGCGTGGAAGTGACTCTCGTGTCTGCTCGGGGGCAGGGAGGGGGCAGGCAGCTGTACCGGGAGTGGGGGTCTTGGGCTGGAGAGGCAGAGTGGGAAGGTGTGAGTCAAGGGGACATGATAACCCTCTTTGCAGGTAGAGGATGAGCTGTAGCCACCACTCGAGGCTTTACAGGTTTCAGATGAAGTGTATGAAGAACATGTTTAGGGACACAGTATGGCAGCTTCTCTCTCAACAGCTAAGGAAACGTGGAGAGATAGGGCATGAAATGTTTTACCCTTCTTTATATCCTTATTCTTTGTCAGCAAAGAAAAGTCAGACAGTAGTGTATGCCCTTATGTGTTCTTGTGCCTGATTCCCACCCATCCCAAGGCACCACAGTCAATGCCTTTTTGCCCATCCTACCCTGAGGAAACGCTGAGCTGCTGGGTTGCAAGCATCCTGCAGCTGGGAGGTGATGGTATGGTTGGACACGCAGGTAGAGCTGAAGGTGAAGGAGTGAGGTCAGCAACTTGCAGTGTCCGTAGGGAAGGATGTACAGGATTGCTGTACGGGTTAACCTCAAACATACACACAGGCTGGGCCATGAATGGGTTGAGACCAGCTCTGAAGAGAAGGACTTGCAGGTGGCAGTGGGTAAGGAGCTCAACATGAGCCGGCACCGTGTGCTGGCAGCACAGAGCCAATAACCGTGTCCTGGGCTGCACCCAGAGCAGCGTGGGCAGCAGGGCCAGGGAGGGGATTCTGCCCCTCTGCTCCGCTCTCCTGAGGCCCCCCCTGCAGTGCTGCCTCCAGGGCTGGGGCCACCAACAGCACAAGGACATGGAGCTACTGGAGCCAGTGCAGAGGAGGCCACGAGGATGATGCCAGGGCTGGAGCAGCTCTGCTGTGAGGACAGGCTGAGAGAGTTGGGGCTGTTCAGCCTGGAGAAGAGAAGGCTCCAGGGAGACCTTCCAGTGGCCTCCCAGTACCTGAAGGGGCTCCAGGAAGGCTGGGGAGGGACTTTGGCCAAGGGCAGGGAGTGCCAGAACAAGGGGTGATGGCTTGAAAGTGGCAGAGGGGAGATGGAGCTGAGATGTGAGGAAGAAATTCTTTGGTGTGAGGGTGGTGAGACCCTGGCCCAGGTTGGCCAGAGAAGCTGTGGCTGCTCCTCCCTGGAAGTGTTCTTGGCCAGGTTGGATGAGGCTTTGAGCAACCTGGTCTGGTGGAAGGTGTCCCTGCTGCTGGCAGGGGGGTTGGGACTGGATGAGCTTTAAGGTCCCTTCCAACCCAAACCAGGCTGTGACTCTGTGATTGCTGCACTGTCAGGAGTGCAGGAGGAAAACAGGACACGTGCTGTGGGCTGGGCAGTGAGCACAGCACACTGACAGTTCTGCACTCAAACCTCTGCAGCCTCTGGTTGTTTTTGAGGGGATGGGGACTGTGCTGAGGGGTGTAAAGTGGTTTGTAGGAACCTGTGGGTTGTTCCCAAGTGCAGCATTGGCACCGAGGCGCTCGCCCTGTGCGCCACAACCGGTCGTTAGAAGCAAAATGCTGCTCTGGGGAATTTTGATAGGACTGTTGGAAAACCAACAACATGGTAATTTAGTGGTTAATGTTTAACTACAACTGTGCTTCTAAGTGGAAGAAACTTCTCAGACTAATGTGGCCTTTGCTGGCTGACTTCTAGTCATTTTGTTGTAGATACTTCAGTTTTAAAAATGCATTTTTCTTCAGGGATAAACTTGAAAACATTGTGGTTCTGTCTTGTTCGTTGTTCCATTGATTTACTTCATTTTTGTGCTGCTGCAGGTGGGTGACTCTATCTGTGGTGGCAGGGCCCGTTCTGGTGACAGCTCCGTGTCTGTCTGTCGGAGACAGGGCGCCTGGCTTTTCCTCTCCAGTGCCTCCTCCTGCGCCTGTTTTGAGCCTTTCTTCTTTGCTGCAGCAGCATTTTTAGTTTTCCTACCGCTTTCTTCCGTTTCTCGTGCGTGTTCTGCAGAACCCCCCCAGCCAGGAAGGAGGAAAGAGGCTTTTGGCCTCTTTCCCAGCTGACCTCTGGGCAGATGCACGGGTCGGCCAGGGCGGGGGTGGTGGAAGGCAGCGCGCTGTGGGTGCTGCTCGCTGGGAATCCTGCGCTTGGCAGCCTCTGGGGTTCTTGCAGCTCTGATATTTCTCTGAGCCTGCTGTGCCATATGCCAGCAAGTTACATTTCTGTTTTCTGTGGCATCAAGGAAAATAAGCAATGGGTGTCTGCAGTTGGAAACAGAGGGTAAAATTAAACCTACTCAGTTTTGTGTTTTTCGCTCTGAATGAACTGATAAGAGTTTATTTTTGGCTGAGTAGGCTCTCAATGCTGTGCTAAATATTCTCCCTCTCACTTATTTTCTCTCCCAAAGAAATGGAAGCAGCTGTCTCGACTGCAGCGGAGCGTGATCCTCTTCCTGTTCGCCGTCTTGGCGATCTGTGGAGTCCTGTCCTACACCAGCATGGGGGAGCCCTGGAGAAGTGCGTGTGCTGTGTGCTCAGAGCTGCCAGAACGTGGTGTCCTGGCCAAGAGACTGTTGTAGTTCTTATAACTAGTGTTAATTGTTATTGATTACGGGTGTATCCATTAAG
This sequence comes from Caprimulgus europaeus, assembly GCA_907165065.1. Next base: position 11,995,273 of record OU015545.1, read on the forward strand.
GTGCAGTTGTGAGGTGATTTTATGTGACATGTTTCAATGACTTGTTTCTGCTTAATCAGGATTATTTTTCATATGCCTTTCATTGTCTGTCTTGACCACAGCAACATTTTGGTTTTATTGATTCAGATTTGGAGAGTGTGAGTGGTTTTTAAATTATGTTTGTATGTAGATATTCATAACCCAAACCTAAACAGGAGGATAAAATAATCTTCTCTTGTTTTTGACTGTCTATCAGATTAGAAAGCTTTTCTACAGTACAAAGGCACGTTTACCTTTGATATTATTTTACTGCCTGTATTGAGAAGCTAAAATAATAGCAATTAAAAAAAAAATGTGCCTTTTAGCAGCCTCCTTGTATGTTAGGGAGAATGTTAGTACCAAAAGACACACCACACTGTATCTAATGATTAGTGTGTGGTTATCAATATTTTTTGAATGGAAACACTTTTTGGAGGTGCATCTGGTATGTGAATGCAGCAGCCTCATAAATTTCTGTCTGGAACCTAAGCTGTTGACTTCTTGTGCTGAGCAGTTTTGTGTGTTCAGGTCTGACAATCAAATCGCTGGATGACCAGAGAACAGAACCCGAAATTCCTGGATTAAAGCTGGCAGTTCCAGCTGTTCTACCAGCACCCCAGAAAGCAGATGCCAACCTTGGAGACTCCCCAGAGCTTTCACCACAGGTACTGTGAGAAGAGATGAGCTTTGTAAACCTACCAAAGAGTTTGTGAAAGCTGCAAATAGTGCTTGGTTCCAACAGCTCCTGAGGAGAAAGAAGTTGTAACTGGCAGTAAAAGCTTGCTCTGGGTGGAGTGCTCTCCCCTCAGGAAGGGCTTTGGTACAGTGCTTCCTGGCTTTACCTTTTTGCTTCAGGTGTTCAGTGTGCTATTTCTGCATCACTGATGCACCTGGGAGTGCCAGGGCTTTAGGTCACAGTGACATCTTACTCGAGGCTTTGCTTTCCTGCTGTGATTCATTTGCTGGGACTTGGAGTGCTCTGAATGTCAGCCTTGCTGTGGTGAGGAGCCCAAATAGAGTCGTGGCTGAATGGGAGACACAGGATAGGGTCAGTGTCACACCGAATTGGAGTGGCTCTTCTGGGAAACAGCAGCAGTCAGAGCAGATGTTGGCAGGTCCTGGAAGGTCACGTTTGTGGGGGATGAGAGAGGAAAGAAACATGAACTGCCTGTGTTGATTAGTGGAGCAGAGGAACACTGGTTACTGTGTTGCTCTTCATGTATTTCCCTCATGAATTTTGAAATTTCAAGTGAATAAATTCAAAATATTGTATTAATTTTTTCTCTCATCATGCACAAATGTCCATGTGTTACTGGATTAATTCTTGGTGTTATCTAACACTGGCATTGCATAAGCTTTTTTTTTTCCCATGATTTTTGCTAGTTCTAATAAAAATATCTTTTCAATCCTTTGGCAGTGCTTTGTGTTAAGTTCACAGCTGGTAGCAGCAGAGGTAATTTAACAGTAATTTTTCAGTGTAAACTTAAGAACGGGACGATTTTACCAAAAGTTTAAAACAAACAAAAACCTGAGGTCTTTAGTGTACATTCCCCTCAGGGCAGGACTTGCATGCTGATACAGTATCAAAATGACATATATCTGAGGTTATGTTTAGCACTGGAATGCTTTGGTTTATGGTTTGAAATTCGACAATCTCTGCAGCGTACGAGCACTTTTTTTTTTCTGTATTTTCTCAGAAGCCACCAAAACCGCCTCATATTCGACATGGTCCTTCCCACCTTCAGATCAGGCCACCACGGAGGGATGTGAGGCTGAGGACCCGACACGGTGCCAGCAGGGTTGTGGAAGAGCCAGTGGAGGCTGATAACGAAGAGAAAACGGAGAAATCTGTTATCAGGTAGAAATGTTTGCAAGTGGCAGCGCTCCTGCCTGCGCCTCCTGCGGGATCCAGTGGATGCTGGAGTGAAAGCTTTGAGGGCTTTTTGTTGTCTTTCCTTGCATACCTTCGTTCTCAGGTCTGGCCTGACAGCTGCTGGCACTGCCAGGCCGATTCCTTTAATTCCAGTGTCCGTGCAGCTTTGTTTTTCCCGTTTGCCTCCCGGAGCGGCAGCGGACGTGGAGCCCCACAGACCTGGCTGCGTTTCCAGCGTGCTTAGGGGATTCTCCGTGTCTGCACGTGTCCACTGTTTGTTTTGCAGTAAATATCAATGTACCAGGATCAGTGCAATAAGAATGTCACCAGTGTCTTTGTCCTGGGCCAGACCTGGGATGTTACACCGCTGTCAGTGCTGGTTCGGGGTGTGGTGCCGCTGAACAGGGGAAGCCCAAGCTGAACTGGCAGAAGCCGGGGACATCGATGTAGTTGTGTGCGTGTAACTGTACAAGAAATGCTTACTCCTTCCTTACAGAACATTAATCACAGTGCAAGGATCCCTTATGCAGATACAGGGATATCTTTACAGAGCCTCTGTGTTGCTGTGATCATAGTTATACAAAGTTATTCCCTAAGAGATTATTGATTGAAATATTTTGATTTGGGAATAATTGATGGGGTGTAGCTTGGATATAGAAAAGACTGCTACAAGTTGAGCAAAGGTCCTTAAGGTTTGGAACACTAGGCTTAGTTTTTTATATGTGTTTGTGTCGTTTTTGGCACCAGCACAGCTGATCTGATCACAGCATCAGAACTGTGCCTGCACCAGGGTTTTGGCTGTTGGTATAATCTGAAACCTCCTAGAATGGCTTGAAGTGTTGTGTTCTTGTCCTTCCACTTAGGCTGTAACCCATAGAGTTAAATGGGTTAACAGGAAAATGAGGAGAGCAATGAAGGGATAGTGCAGACTCGTTAAAATTCAAAGAATGAAAGTAAGAACTGGAGTGATGGGATTTGTGTAAGTCACGGGGTGCTGACTGTGAACAGTGCAAGCTTTGAGGGTTCTGTGAGCCTGGCTCCCTTAGGAGGCGTATCGTGCACTGAGGGGCAGCGTATGTGTGCACTAAACAGCATGGTTGAGATTGATCTTAACATGAACTTGGCTTGACTTGAAGTCTATTGTGAAGTCTTCTCCTTCAGGAGGTTCTCAATAAAAACCTTTAAAAGCTGTTGTATGCATCTGTGGTGGTAGGGAAGGCTTGTGAACCCCTTGGTAGTAAAGCAAGTACTTTAAGTGTCTGGTGCTTTGTGCTGATTCATGGTTTTTTGGTGATGGTGATTTGTGTGGTGGTATTTAGTGTTAGTGGCTCCTGTGATCATTTCAGAAGTGGTAGATAACAAAATACTTCTAATGCAGCATTCTCAGGTGTTTTAATTCTTTTTAAAAATTCTTGATTGAATTCCATTGCTAAGATATTTAATGAAATTCCAAGAGCCTGTAAGATGCTTCTCAATCCAGTAAAATTTCTCTAGTGCAAATTACTGTCTTTGAACAGAAAAATTATCTAGTGGACATCATAGTTATTTTGATCTTTGATACACAATCCAGCTCCTGTTTTATCAAAGTATCATGAGAAAAAGGAAATGCAGAGTTAAGTCTCGTCCATTTGCATAATTGTCTGGCGTCAAATTAAGTCTTAACTACAGTCCCTTCTATTTGCAGCTGGCGAGGAGCAGTGATAGAACCTGACCAAAGCACTGAACCTCCTTCTAGTCAAATAAAGGAACCAGAAAAACCTTTGTCTGTGGAAGCTGAAGACCAGAAGGAACCAGGTAAATAGTACAATTAATGATACTTTTATTTCTGTTCATTTTTGTGGTTGGAGTTGTACAATTCCACCTCTTGCACATCTATTTAATTTATTTTAATTAAAGGAAACAGAAAGTATAGGAAGGATTGTTTACCTAGAACATCCAGGCCTTTGGGTGTCTGTATTCCACCATGACAACCTTCACACTTATTGCCCTTCAGAGTTTTGATTCAGTTGCAGCCTCAGTTTTTGGTGTTGAATAAGGAATATTCTGATGCAGAAGGAAACCTGCCTGGTGTGTCCAGCACACTGGCAGGGGGTGGTTTGCTGTGGCCATGATGGCCAGGCTCTGTCAGTGGGTTGCAGAGGACGTGTTACATGTGCTGTCCCTTGCAGCTCCTTGCTACCTCTGTCCTCTCCTGAAGTGGATGTGTCTACTTGTGGCAGATGCATCGGGTGTCCTCTGTTAGGTGCTGTACAAACTCTTACCAAGGCCATGTTGTCAGGACTGTGACTGCCAGAGGGCTTATTTACTTGTATGCAAACTCACTGCTCGTTCCCTCACGCTCTGTGTTTTTGCAGCAGCATTCTTTCCTCTGAAATTCTGGAACAAGGGGGTTGCAAGTAGAGAGGCTTCTGATTTTGGGCTTTGTTTCCTTGCCAGAAGATAATGTCTTAATGTTGAGTGGACTGTGGAGATGCCCTTGGTTTCACTCCTTATCTTCTGAACTTCTGGTGCTTCTCTTCCCCCATCAGTTTCTTCTCAACTCACACAAGAGAAACCAGAAGAATGTGCTAGAATATTTGCACTATGGATTTTTGCTTTGCTTTTTTCCTTTGTTTGAGGAGCATACACTCTGTTCTGATCTTCTTGCCCAGCTCTTTGCTTTCCTTTAACTGTTGCAGTACTATTAAAAGGAAATTTTAGTGACAAATCTTTGAATTATCACCTCTGAGGGGAGGCAGATGCTCTCACCTTTTCTCTAGTCTAAAGGGGCTTGAAAGGGACAGCTTCCTTTTCTCAGAGTGGTTTTCCTTTTGTTCTGCAAATACAGGGAAAGTGACTTCCTCCCTGAATTCAACAGAACTAGTTTTAAGGCTCACCAGAAAGCTGTAGAAGTTGTTTTTGCAGTTGCTGTCCTTGTGGAGTAAAGAAACTGTTGTTCTGCTTTCTGGGCTCATACAAGGAAGTTCTGATATTGTGGCATATTACAATGTAATGTATTTGGCTTGTGCCAGCTTAATATATATGGAGTTAGTTGTGCTGCTTGGTGTTTCCCACTCTAGAAACCTTTGTTTATAATTTTGCAAAATTTCAGCTGATGGGCTTGATGAAATTTTTCATGTTGGATGTGTAATATGAGCTCAACTTTTTGGCAAATTGTGAGCAAAAATTTCAGTAGAAACATAGCAAAAGACATAGCTTTGCCCAAAATGGAAAATGTAAATTATCTTCCCTTTTTGTATTAAATGAAAAGTTCAAGAGATATCATTTTATATAACTGATTTTAAATTTAGTAGAAAGCAATGAATAAGACAGGGAGTGAATTAAAAATAGTATGTGGTGAATGAGTCAAGCACTGTATTGTTCAGCATATGTATCCAACAGCTGAGTTACAGTTGATTTAAGCTATCTTAATCCTGGTGTTTCCTGACTTTCAGATCTTTGAGCTTTAGTGATACTCATCTAACAATGGTGTGTGTGATTATTTAATGTTTTATTTGCAGAAGTGCCTTTTTATCTCCAGGGTGAGATTGCTGTTTCCACACTGACTGCTCATTCTGCAGAGGAAAGGCTGTGCTGAAAAGAATAATCTCAGGATGTTTTATCTGTGACACTGATCACTTAGTTTAGAAGCAAGTTTATTTTGGGTAGAAAGCAGCCAAGTGGTGTTTGCTGTAGCTGCATGACTCCCCTGCAGAAGTCTCTGCTGCTCTCCTGTTGCAGTGCCCATCAACGAGCGCCAGCTGGCTGTGATCGAGGCATTCCGCCACGCCTGGAAGGGGTACAAGGATTTTGCCTGGGGCCATGACGAGCTGAAACCTCTGTCCAAGTCCTACAGCGAGTGGTTTGGGCTTGGGCTTACCTTAATTGATGCCTTGGATACCATGTGGATTTTAGGCTTAAAAGAAGGTAATTTTTTTTTTCTTCATTTTTTTTCCTCTAAAATAATTCCTTGTGTTCTGTTCAGGCAGTGCATGTTCAAAGTTCTGTCAGGGGAACATTCATTGCGTGTGGCCAGTTAGATTTCCTGTGAGGTAAATACATGTATATACATAAAAATAAACAATAGGTATCAAAACAAATAGTAAAAAACCCAACTACATTAAAGGACACCAATTTTCTTGGAATAGAATTTTGAGACAGAAAAAAAATATTCTGCTATTGCATATAACAATGGATATATCTGCTAGAAACTCAGGAATGTGTTAATTAGCCTCCTGATTGTTGTTTCTGTACTAAAACCTTAGTGCTGTCTTTGGGCCACTGTACAGCCACTGCAGGCTTTCCACCTGTCAGCCTTAGGGGGTTAGCCTATGAGGTAGTGTTTTATCACACCTAATATGGATAACTCATATCTGGGTTTAAGAAGGTTGTTTCTGTAAGGAATGAATGGACTGGGAAGGGGAGTGTTCAACACCTCCTTCCTGAACTGCTCTGCTCTCTGGATTTTTTTCACAGTTACTCTGTAAGTGACTTATGTTAGAAAACTTTCCAGCAGATTTTAAAAACTAAGCCAAAAATTCTGCAATTCTGTAGCAAAAAACCTTGCCTAATCAGTATTCAAGAGGTTGTTTTGGGGTTTTTTTTTTTGTGGTAGTAAAAAATTTCTGGAACTGTATCTGTTTAACCTTGGTAGATAACCACCTTTGTAAACTTTTATCAACCATGCAATTTTTTCTGTCAAGTTAGGAATAACAGAGCTGCTACCAAGGGGGCAATAAACAGTCAAAGTCTTTCAAGGTTCTGTCTCTTCTGCCTTGAAGTTTGTGAAAATATTAAATCAAATGAAAACTCTGTATCATGTGTCTGCAGCTTTAGGTCTGAGCAGGCTATCTTGAAGTTTCATCAAGTTACAATGTGCTTTTTTTTTTTTTCCCCATAAAAAATTAATTGTGAACTGCCTAGAGCTTTTAAAATAAATTACTGGTAATTTAGGTGTGTGGGAAATGGTTTCGTGGTGAAGGCTGTTTCATATTTTATAGCAGTTCTTTCGCTGACTGCCTTAGAAGGCTCCTGGGGTTTCTCTGAGTAACAGATGCTGTATGAATGGAAGCTCTGTTAGAGGAGCCCTTTCTCACAGGCTGCTGAATGCTGATGGCTCTGTGGAAGTGGATCTCCCCTCCCCAGCTCCTGCTGGATAGTGCTGGCATCTGACAGCACAGACCTTCCTCTGGTTCTTCTCAGCCTGTCCAGCGCCCAGGATTTATCTACCCAGCATCCAAGATGTTTTTTCTTGTGGGAACACAGAGGCATCCTCTTGCTGTAGAGTTAATCTCCTGAGAAATAACTGCTGTTTCTGGGGAAACTGGTTGTGCTGTGCCTGCTCATAAGCAGGAGTTTCTGGAAGGTGTGAGATGGGTTCAGGTAGCTCAGCTTGCGCTGTTAGAGGCATGAGCTGACTCACATGCACCATGGAGTGCAATAGCAATCATTGAGTGATGCTGATGATAAACTGACTATTGAATCCCATATGGCTTTTTTTCACATTTTTTTTTTAATTAGTAGTTTGATAAACAACTTTTTTTTTTGTTTCTGGAGAAAAAATTGCAGACTGTCTGGATTTTATGGGTTAAGTTAGGAGGCAGGCTCACCAGGACATTGCTAGACTGAAGGCATTAATGGCTGTTAACTGAAAATGTTACCTGTTATCTTGGTAGATAACAGCTTTGGTTTAAAAAGATTTAATTAAAAAGTTCAGAAGGCTCTTGTGGAAGTGTAACTAATTGTCTGACAAGCCAAATGGATGGACTTAGAAGATTGCAATTTCTGGGCTGTTTTAATAAAGACCTCAATTTCTTCTATTTTTTTTAGATTTTTAGGAACTTTGCTGGGTATTTCTGTCCATATGCATCTGGGGTGTGTGCTGAATAAGAATTAAGCCAGTGGCAGTCAAACTTCGCCCAGCATGTGCTCCTCATTTTAGTTTCCCACCTAAAAAGATGATCTCTGTAGGCAGATATAAGTCACCGTCATCGCTATATGGAGTACTGATGTCTCTAGCCTCGTTGTTGGAACATGCCATAAGTTCATAACTGAGCTACCTTTTATACTTTGCAGAGTTTGAAGAGGCAAGAAAATGGGTAGCCAACGATTTAGTATTTGATAAAAATGTGGATGTGAACCTCTTTGAGAGCACTATTCGTATCCTGGGGGGCTTGCTCAGCACCTACCATCTCTCTGGAGATAGCCTCTTCCTGGAAAAAGCTGTGAGTGACTAGTCTTACAAATGGAACTGGATTATGTATCCCATGTTGGACAGAATGGAGGGAAGATTCATCAGAAAGTTAAATGTTGCTGGGTTTTAACAGTTTCATGTTTAAAGTGGTGGCAGGAGGATTTATGATTCATCTTCTAAGCCTGCGCTTCTTTTTGCTGTCTGGGTAACCTCAGAGTCTTGCTGTGTTTTGCCAGATATTCTTATGTGCCTGTTCTTCTGCTGAGGAAGAGCTGACCATAATAAAGTTCATGAAACAAAAGAGGAAGTAAATGGTTGGCAAAGAGCAATAATTCTCTTTTGTCACGCTTTCTGTGTGTTTTAACAGCATAAGCCACCTCTTAGATTCCCTAGGTGCAGTCAGTGACTTCAGAATTGCATCATGTTGCATAGAGATTGCAGGCTTGAGTGAGGCATGCAGTACCAGGAGTAAGGTGGAAACCCTGTACACGTTACTGTAAACAAATCCATCATCCTTTTCAGTTCTCAGCTTTCTTGTGCCATCTAAGCTGCTGTTCTCTGTTTTGCTGTCTGCTTGGTGCAACAAAACCTGAAGGGATGGGTGTGTATATTTATTTTTTGGTTTGTTTGTTGTTTTGTCCTGTGCTCTTGGGTTTTCTGTAGAAAGACATTGGGAACAGGCTGATGCCAGCATTCAAGACCCCCTCCAAGGTACCATATTCTGATGTCAACATTGGTCGGGGCACTGCGCATCCACCTCGCTGGACGTCCGACAGCACTGTGGCAGAGGTGACCAGTATTCAGCTGGAGTTCAGGGAGCTCTCTCATCTCACTGGAGATGAGAAATTCCAGGTATGCCAGAATCAGTTGATGTTTTTCTCTTTTTTTCCACCTCTACAGCACCACCACTGATGCTCCATCAAGCCACATGGTTTCTGTAGTTGCTAAGTGACGTTAGATGAGTTGTGAAACTCTAGCTGAAGGAAGGAAAAGAAACAAAAGTAATTCAAATTATTTTCTTAATTACCAAAAAGTAGTAGAGGTGAATAATTTTTTTCCCTCAGAAAGAACTTGTGATTTGAAAAAACAAAACCAGAAAAAAACCAGCAAAACCAAAATAAACACCTCCCTTGTGCTCCCCTGGCCCCCCCTGTTTTTATCACTGACATTTTTGTTTGACACTACATTATCAGATTTTAAAAATATATTAAGCTAAACAGGGGACTATGAAACTGTGCCTTGCTTAATGTTGTTAGAATTCTGTGTGTGGTTTCTTGATGCCATTGTCTAAATGCAAAGAACAAAACCTTGGTGTTGCCATCCAAGGAACTAAAATGGGACTCACTAGATAAGTCTGACACCAGGTCACAGTACAAGGGAAAGTCAGTTTAAACAAAAATAATTCCAGAGAAAGAGTATTTTCCACTCTTCTTTTTGTTTGTTAATCTTGTTTTATTGTTTTAAACTGTATCCACAGCTCAAGTTTTGGAGAGTGCGATTATTTAAAGAAATTTTAGCTGTTGCATGATTCATGTAGGTGTTATTGTAGCTGGACTTGTACTTTGTAAATTAAAGTAAGTCAGATCATAGTCCTGTGCTGTAGTACTGGCTTTAGAGTGGGATTACTTGAAGGAAAGGAACTAGTTATAATTATTTTGGAGTACTTAACTGGACTAAGAACATCATGTTTTGAGAGTCAGAAAGTTTGAAGTCCTGTGTTTAATATATTGCCTGAGCTGAACTTGTGTCCCTGACGCTAATCTGAGGAAGAATAGTTAAAGATTGCTTATCAGTCTGAAGTTACTAGCCACAGTTCTGTGCATCATTTATACCTGTAATTTGTGTTTGCTGTTTTCTTTCTTTTAGAAAGCTGTAGATGAAGTAATGAAGCATGTTCACACCCTCTCAGGGAAGAACGATGGACTCGTGCCTATGTTCATAAACACCAACAGCGGGCAGTTCACCCACCTGGGTGTCTACACTCTGGGAGCCAGAGCTGACAGCTACTATGAGTATTTGCTCAAGCAGTGGATCCAGGGTGGGAAAAAAGAAAATGAGTAAGTTCTTTCCACTTCTCATATCAGTGTGAGAGTTACATGAGCTGTGAAATTTTTCATTGTGGTTTGCTACTTAAAGAAAAATAATGTATGTGCCCAACAGCTGCCTGAAAATATCACTGTTTTTAAAAGCAGGCAAAGCAGGCAAGAGGGACCTGTGGTAACTTGATGTAAAAACAGCATGAGAGTCTCAAAACTCCCCCTCCTCAGAAAACTTTTCTTCCTCAGCACATCAGGTGTGAGGAGTGTTACAGACAGGAGAAGAGAATGAAGGCTTTGCAGTAGATATGGAGCATAATTAGACATTCTGAAATACTGATGATACATCATTTCACCAGCAATGTCTGTGTTTTCTCTGGATTTGTTAGGGAAAGGTGAATCCTACAAGATGGTTGAGGTGGGAGAAATCAATCCATAGGAATAACTTAGAAAGAAGAGGAAACTGACCTTTGCTTTAGGTCTCTTATCTTTGTCTAGCCTGCCCTGGATAAGTGGAAGAGAATGTTCACAAGGGCCAGAGAAATTAGAGATTTTGGAAAAGAAGGTTTCCTCTAAAACAAGACAAAAGATCCAAGCCATTTTTGTCTGCTTATAAACTGATTATGTTGGACTTGTTCACAGTGAGGGGTTTGATGCACACAGAGTGACGACACGCTTCTCTGAGGCACTTCTTCATATCAGAGCAGGTGCATCTCTGCAAAGACAGTTTGCATCTCTGCTTTATCCAAACCATACCCCAGTGTAAACACAGAGCCCTTGTCTTTGGGGTGATGAGTGGTGGCATTTTGTGAGCCTCAAAACTGAATTATTCAACAGATTTTTTTTTTTCCACATAAAAGTACTTTGAAATAAGGGAAATTCCAATTAAGTACTGTGAAACAATGTTTCACAATGAGAGTGGTCAAACATTGGGAAAGATTGCTCAAAGTCATTGAATCTCTGTCTTTGGATGGAGATACTAAAAAATTGCTCAGATAAACCCTCAGGCAACCTGATCTAATTGATTCTGCTTCAAAGCAGAGGGTTGAAGTAGAGACCTCCAAGAGGTCCACACCAGTCTGGGTTTTCTGTGCCTTCAATTACTGTACTTCTAAGGATTCCTGAAATAAAATCTGGTTTCTGCCTAGAAACAGAGTTGGGAATATATTTCCAGTTCTGGGCCCCACAGTTCAGGGAGGACAGGGAACTGCTGGAGAGAGTCCAGCACAGAGCCACCGAGGTGATGAAGGGAGTGGAGCATCTTCCTGATGAGGAGAGGCTGAGGGAGCTGGGGCTCTTTAGCTTGGAGAAGAGGAGGCTGAGGGGGGACCTCATTAATGTTGATCAATATCTGAAGGGTGAGTGTCAGGAGGATGGAGCCAGGCTCTTCTCAGTGGTGTCCAATGGTAGGACAAGGGGCAGTGGGTGTGAGCTGGAGCGCAGGAGGTTCTGCTTAAACTTGAGAAGAAACTGTTTTACAGTAAGGGTGCCAGAGCCCTGGAACAGGCTGCCCAGGGAGGCTGTGGAGTCTCCTTCTCTGGAGACATTCAAAGCCCGACTGGACGCAATAATTAATTAATGTCCGGTTGATGGTGACTGTGAGGGGTTTTTTTGTCAGTTTTCACATCTGGTTCAATATTGTTCTTTAGACTGAAATAATGGTCTCCAAAAAGATTGTGCTGAATATCAGTTATGAATAAATGTGTTCTGACTGCGTGTTTGTGAGCCAGCTGGGAATTATTTTAATTCACAGGCTGTTGGAAGACTACATGAGAGCCATAGAAGGAGTGAAAAAGCATCTTCTTCAGAGATCACAACCCAAGCAGCTTACTTTTGTAGGAGAGCTTGCTCATGGCCATTTCAGTGCCAAGATGGTAAGAAGTTCAACTGCATTTAAAAAAACAACAAAAAAACCCAGAAAAACCACCACTACCAAAAAAAAAAATCTACATGGGCAGGCAAATGCAAAGCTGCTCTGCTGTCTTGCCCCCTTCCCCTCTCCAAAGAAAAGAAACAAAACCAACCAAAAAAACAAAAGGCCAAGACTATATATATATATATATATATATATATATATATATATATAGACACACACACACACAGATATGTGTGTATATATAAATGAGGTGTGATGGCAGTACTGAGTAACTGGTTTGTAGATACTGTGCACAGCTCTTTGAATTACACCACTAAATCCATTTATGTTCTTGCAAGATTGAATATTTTGGTGCTGCAGTCAAATTTTATTCCTCTTTTTTCTGTTTTGCTCATAAAATCCCAGTGTCTGAAACTGTTGAGTTTTACTTATTTATTATTTTCCATAATTCAAAGATATGTGACACTTGCACACCTGGCTCTCAGGCTCTCCTTCAGAAGAAGCAGGTGATCCAATATTGTGTTACTGGTCACCAAAAAAAAACCATTATAATTTTGGAGGGTTTGGTGCCTTCATGACACTCGTTTCCTTTCTTACAAGTAGAATTAGTGAATGAAGCAATATGCTGTTTACTGTAGGGAAAATTGATTGATCTTAACTCCCTGCTCTTACTTTGTGTGTCCATACTTTTAAAAAGGCATTTTAAGATCTTTCAGTTGGAGACCTCCTGCAAGTGCAAGGATAGTGTGGTGTGGCTTTTGTTCTTTTAAGCTCAGTGGTGCATTATTAATGTATGTGCAGCCTTAGGCAGACTTCTTCAATACTTGAAGTGAGCTTTAGTGAATTCTTGTTTGGTTTCGTGTTAAAATGTTTTTGAGATTTTCAGTTCTGTTTTTCAGCCTGTGCTGCTTGTATCTGAATTTCCCAAAGACCCTCCAGAGCTGCTGTGAGTGAGACCAGATTCTGGTTTTTGGGGAGAGGGGAATCCCCCATCCCAAGATGTGACAGTTGAATTCAAAGAGGGAGACTGGGCTGAGGTTTTGCGTGTGCCAGTGCACTTGCTTCTGTTCCAGGGAGACAGAGTTTGGTATTTAACCAATTATGACTGGGTAGAAAGGTTTGATATCTTACCCTTGGCACCTGGGTGTGGTTGTCTCCTGTGTTGATGTTGACCTTCATCACCCTCAACCATTTATTTTAGGATGGACAAAGTTGTTGAAGGTCCATAGCAGTGCTGCTTGTGCACCAGAGTGTTTTTACTGTGTTTTTGGGTGACGAGACCTGAGCTTTCATTCTGAGTGGTAACAGTCATTTGAAATTCCACATGTGACATTGATCTGTAATTCTTGTGTTCACAATGTCAGTGGTGGGTTAGCCCCTGAAGGAGGACAGTCAGTCTTGTATTGCAAATTGAATCTTGCTGGAGATGAGTTTTGGACCTGTTATGAAATCTGTTCTTGAACTGACTGACATTTGAGCTTTCCTGGAAAGTTAACTAAATTAATCTTGATTGTTCACAAATGCTGTACAGCTCTTGTCCTTTGAACAAACTGTTTGCTCTAGCAACTAAAAGCTAAGAAATAAACGTCCCTGCAGTCCTTTCACCGCTGCTGCTTTGTCTTGGGAAAGCGAGCAGGAATGCTCCTCACAGGATCATCATCAGGTGCCCCTCTTCCACACACGCCAGGAGCCAAAGGTGTTTTGTTCAAGGTGCCTGGTATCTGTGGTGCTTATCTAGCTGTAAACAAGACAGTAAGTGTAGGAGAGCTAGTGGTGGGACTGGGAGCCAGCTGTATCCCAGATTCTCTAGAAAAATGGTGATCTTGCCTCTTTGGTGCTCTATAGACCTGAGGGGTAGTAGCTTTTTATTACCCCAAATAACAAAGGTGCAAGAAAGGGGCAAGCTGTCAGGCAGAAATATGCTTGAAAGCTTATCAGTGTTTTCTGGTTGTATCAGTGGATCTCATGATCTCTGCAAATGTTGTTTCTCTCACAATAATGCTAAGGTGATTATTTCAGAATGATGAAAATCTCCTTTAGCTGACCTTTCCCCTTCTCCAGAGCTTTGTTTTCTGGGGCTGACTCCCATCTCTGTTCCTTTTTAAGTTTAAAATTAAATTCAGGTCATCAGTTTGTCCCCTGTGTTGTCCCTTTAGTTGTTCTATTGCAGAACCTTTAGGTGATTCTTCCCACCCCCCTTCATGAGTTGGCATGAAATGTGTACTTCTGGTAAACCAAAAGACACTCTTCCCCCTGGCCCTGACCTTAGACCTTTCTTTCAGAAACTGGACATAAAGACACAGAATCTTGTACATTTTCCAGATTAGTGAGATCTTTGAAATAACACTGTGTGCCTCACACTACATTACATCAGAGTGTTCAAGAGCTACCCTCAAGTTCTTGGCACCTGAAATGTGTTTGAAGAAGAAAGAGAGAGCGAGAGGGGCGGGGGGGGAGAGACACACAGAAATACTGTCTGTGGTGTAACTTCTGCCCCAGTAAGAGTTGTCTTGTCTTGCAGGATCACTTGGTTTGCTTTCTGCCTGGTACTTTGGCTCTGGGAGCTCACAATGGATTGACTGCTGATCATATGAAACTGGCTGAAGCCCTTATAGAAACCTGCTACCAGATGTACGCGCAAGTAGAGACGGGCCTGAGTCCGGAGATCGTGCACTTCAACCTCCATGCACAAAAGGGCCACAGAGATGTGGAGATCAAGGTGAACAGGAACTGTAATTCAGTGCTTCTTCTGTATCTCTGTTCTGGTGTTGAAACTCCCAGCTGGGTGTTGGTGATGTGCTTCGTTGTGGAGCAACTTGTTCTCCTGCCTCGCTCTCTAGGTGTGCCCTAGCCTTTGTTTTTAAGAACCCCATAGCGTATTTAGAAGCTGAATTATGCATAATAAACTCTGGGGTAGGTGAAGATGGGAATCACTGTTTTTCTTTCTGCATATGTCCTTGAGGAAATTCCCTCTCTGATGAATTATTCTTGCCTTTTGTTTTGTTTTGTTTTCTCTTGCAGCCTGCAGACAGGCACAACTTACTGCGACCAGAAACTGTGGAAAGCCTTTTTTATATGTACAGATTCACTGGTGATAAGAAATACCAAGACTGGGGCTGGGAAATCTTGCAGAACTTCAATAAATACACACGGGTAAGGCCAGCTTATAATGACCCTGTTCTGTCAGGACTGTATTCACTCACTTGCTCTCTAACAAGGACTTTGGAAATGTACTGTCTTTCAAGAGTCATCAAATACCTGTGGGGAAATTCATAAGAACACACTGAAAAATTCAGTTCAGGCACTGCCTTGCAGTTTGAGGTACACTGCTTAGTACATTCAGGTGAAGAACTTGTGTTACATTGATCACACAGTGAAATGCAGAAGCTGTGCACAGGCTACCAAAGCGTCTCTGCGGTTTCTTGGAAGCTGTTAGAATCTCCACTGCAATCTTTTAGAATTCAGAAGTTGAGCAGGACCTGGCAGGATTGAAAGAACCCTTTGGTTGAAGTAGAAGGAAAGAAAACCAAAACAAAACCAAACCCCCACAAAATGGCATTAATGCTTTAATGGAGGGGGTTTTGTGTTCACTCTGACTGCAGTGCCCATGGAGATATTGCTCTGATACACTGGGAAAGCGTGGCCTCGGTGCCAGTGGTAATTAAACATCCTTGGCCTGTTCCTAACAGAATAGGTATGGTACTTTGGCCAACTCTAATGTAGAAATTGCAGTAGTTACTTCCTGTACATTGTCCAGAAACTTCAGTGGGATGTTTTTTGTGATACATTTTTTGATTAATCATAGGTGGACATTTTGTTTCATTTTTATCCTTGTAGTTTCTTTTAAAATGCAATGAGACTTTTTTTTCTTAATTGAAGTTTTATATGTAAGTGAAAAACAAGTATGAAATGAAAAACATGCTGATCTGTTTCTTAGCACTTATTGTCTCCAAGTGCATCTGGATGTTAAGAAGTGAAAATTTATTTTAGGTCATCAAAATATACAAAATTTCTGCTCTCTTTTTTGGCACAGGTTCCTACAGGTGGTTATACTTCCATTAACAACGTCCAGAATCCCAGTAATCCAGAGCCACGAGATAAGATGGAGAGCTTCTTCCTTGGAGAAACACTCAAATACATGTTTCTGCTGTTCTCAGATGACATAGACTTAATCAACCTTGACAAATACGTATTTAACACCGAAGCTCATCCGCTCCCTATCTGGGCACCAGCATAGACGGGTGTCAGCTCCCTGTGGTGGCATCTTTATCTTCAAGTCACTTTACTTGTCAGGGTTTGAGGAGAGATGCTATATTGCACCTTTTTTTGCTTAAAACAAACAAACAAAACCTTTGGGAAAGCATCTCTGGGTTGGAGGAGTCATGTCAGTCTTAAACAGAATCCCTGGTCTGGGATGGACAAACTGCGCCCTGCTAAGCTGATTTTCCTGGTATTGATGATGGGGTTCAGAGAATAATTGTAGTGTGGACCATGACGTTTATCACAGGGCTCTGGTGAACCAGGACTCCCTTAGGTCAGTCTTAACTAAATGCTCATTAAGTATCAGGGATGCAGAAGTTGTCTTGCAGCACAGGGTTGTCCCTGGAGGGAGGGATCAGCCGACAGGGTCCTGGTTTATTCTGGATTCGCTGAAACACGCGGTCACGGCGCCGCTCCCTCACAAGAGCACAGTGTTTCGTGGGAAATGGAATAGACAGAGAGCTGTACCGTTGTCCTGGGTAGGAGCAAAGCTGTCAGTATTGCTGCTGACACTCTGATCTCATTCCAGACTGCCGAGCTCTGCTGCACCACGCTGGAAGAAGGAAGTGGCAGCAGAGCCTCTGCTGTGCGGTGTCTTAGTTTTATAAAGCACTTTGAACAACCTGTCCAAGCTGTGGCTGAAATGAGCCATGGGAGAGAATTTGCTGCTGGTTTGGCTCAAAGTGGTATATAATTTTGTAGAGCTATTGCAGTTTTTTAACTTACCTGCAGGAATGCAGGAGATAATGTGAAACCCAAGTGAAACTACACGTGCATTTTATGTGTTATTTGTATCAGTTAGACTCAGGAATTCTGACTGAAAGCTGCTTTCTGAGGCTGAGCACTGGGAAAGCTTGTGAGCACATTAGGTATAATTCTAAGTCAGCCTCCTTCCGTCCCTTCCTGTCCAGGCATTGCGTTGTAAGGTGTTTGTTGACTCAAAACAAGCTGACAACTGTGCAGCAAAGTTCATGTTCATCATTTTTTGGACTGTGGAGAAATTTTCATTTTATTTTTTTTTTTTCCTTAGGAGTACTTTCAATAGAAGTACTTTCCTTAGTAGCATTAAAAGCAGACAGTCTAAATGTATTACAGCATTTCCTGGGCCCAACAGAATTAGTGAAAACTCTTCAGTTGCTTGAAGACAAAGCAGACCCAGGTGGTTTAAGAGTCTTATGGGAGCCCAGGGGTCTCTCATTTTTATATGTGCAAATAGATTTTAAACCATGAATTTGGAAATCAGCTTTCTGTAGTGCTTTTCCTCTTGGTTTTGTAGCTACTTGCACAGTCCTGTATTCACAGGTAAGTTCTCAGAAATGTGCTTGTTCATATTTCTTGAAGAGGTTGTTCTCACCAAAATGTCCTTTAATTAATGTCACGTTAGCGGGAGCTGCGGGAAGTACGCGGGCGCGTGGTGGTGGCAGTGGGGTGCAGTCCCTCTAAATTAGGGCTGCTGCTCAGAACTAATTAAATCTGGCTGTAATGGTTAATTTTCCAGTGGCTGAGGGGGTTGTGTGTTTTAAGATGCATCTATTTGTGTTATGCTATCAATTCTGTTTGGAGGAGGCAGAAGTTACCCTTGGGACCACTGTTTACGTCTTTTAAAGAGTGTCTGTCATTCCATGTACTAGTGATGGCTTGTGGAAATGGAGAAATTTCACAAATAATTTAAATGCACCTTTTTCTGTCATCCAGGGGGCTCTGGGATTTGCAAGACATGAGAAGTTTGTGCAGAATGTTAATGCTCCTCCAGTTCACATGCCACCAGTAACCCTGGAAATGAGTTCCCCAGTTGTGTGTGCAGTGGAATCCAGCAGGTGTAGCCTTTGTCTCCACAACTGATTTGCTCCTAAGGCTTTGTTTTCTTTGACATAGCAGCAAAGAAGGAAAGTGCTGTTGAAATGTGGGAGGAAACACCTTCAGTGGTTTCGTTTGTGGAGCAAGTTTGTGTTACTGAGGAGATGGCTTTGGCTAAAGCTGAAGGCTTAAAATGGGAGACTGGAGATATTTTTTTAAAAAAAAAGAAAGAAAAGGGAAAAAAAAAAAATTCAGTGAGACTGCCCAGGCCCTGCTGACTTGTGTTGCTTTGGTCTTGTGCCTTTGATTGAAGCTAGTATTGAACTCCTGATTAATGACTTTGCTGTGGGTTGTAAAACTTCCAGAGTTTGGTGTTCATGGTATCCAGCAGCCCTACTGAGGAAACAGAGGTTTCTTAGAAAGTGGAATATGTATAAATACCAAAAATCTTCTGTTGCTGAAGTCTTACTCTAGTATTGATATAATTGACTACAAATGGGTCTGTGGGAGTCTGTGTTACAATTTTTTTTGCCTTCTGATTGGCTTGAGAGTAATAACCCATTTCATAATGAGTTAAAGGAAGGAGAGGCGAATAAATTATCACTTTCTCAAACACTTCTTGTCTTTTAGCTGAGCTTGTTGGTCCAACTAATTTCTACCTAATTCTTCCTGGGAAACTGAATCTCTTTGCAAAGCGTGGCTTTACTGTCCTCATCCTTTAAATCTGAGGTTGAGATTGTTCAGCTCTCCTTACCTTTGAGAACAAGTGCTTGTTTCAGACTCCTGGATCACATGTGAGATGGCACAAACCTAAATAATCTGATAAAAGTTAATCTGCTGCTTCCCGACCTTTTGCAGGGGTCACTTTCACTGCTTGTTCATTTTCACTTCCTTAGCATCATTCCTCTGTTGTGTCAGATGAGTCTGTGAGCTTCACAGCCCATCTCAGTTCCACTGTGTGCTCCTCCAGCACAACAGAAGCTTTGCACTACTCTGAAGTTTCCTTTTGAGCACTCAGTGATTCCTTGGACCAAAGCCTTAACTGCAGGCTCTGGTGTTTCAGTGTGCGGGTACGACGCTGGTGCTCACGCTGGATGTCATGGAAAGGCCACCTCGTGATTCTGTCCTTTTGCACAAAGAGCTGCCTTGGGTCCTCTCCAAGAGCTTGAGTGCCTTGCCTAATTAAAATAAAACGAACAAAAAACCCAACCCCAGCCCTACCCAGCTGTGCTGTTCATTTACGTTTTCACTGAGAAACAGAGATGGGAACGGGCACAGCCCTGGAGCGCTGCACGGCTGTGGGGCTTGGACATCTCCCACTGGGCTTCCAGCCACAGCTCAGAGAAAAATGCATACCTGTTAGCTCAGGGGAAACTCAGCAGAGGGATGGGGCCACATTTAGCACCTGATCTTGGTCTCAAAGGTCTTGGAAACTGGCAGTTTTGTCAGGTCTGTGGTGTTGGTGACAGGGTTCTCTCCGTGTTTCACGCGTCTCTCTGTTAAGACATTCAGTGTTGCATGCCACGCTCACAGCTGTATTTACTCCTCCAAATACCAGGCAAAGCATCTGCTTTGTTTCCTGTTCTGTACCAGTGTGACACTGCAGTGATGAGAGATGCAGACAGGACGTGTTATTGCAGCTCATATGTTTAGGCAGTGTTGTGCATTTCTCCTTCCCTTTTAAGACCACTTTCCTTCAGCTCTGCACTCCGAGAAATAACCCTCCAGGCAATTCAGCTCCTGATTCCCAGTGCCACGCTCAGTATATTCCACAGGACCAGTAAGACTGACATGTTGGGGTAGCTCTATAATGCTGTCTGGCAAGCTTGTTGCTTCAACAGAAGGGTTAAGAGTTTCCTGACTTTGGATTCAGGGAGAATGGCTTGGGGATTCTTTTGTCTTTGAAGTATTGCTAGAACTTCCTGTTGAAGGCTTGAGGCCTCAGCTTCCACTAAAAACCAACCCTGAGCTCTTCAGAAATAGAAGCCTTGTGCTTGCCAGGAAAACCTGCTGATTTGTGTGATCAGTTTTCAGGCTCTGACTTAAAGGCACGTAACCAGAGGGACACTTCTGTGCCATGATCCTGTCATGGTCATGCTCCTCATGCCGGGACGTGATGGTGGAATAGATGAGCCTTTTCCCAACACCCACCCTGGTACAGGTCTTAACCCAGCGTGGGAGCTCACCCATGGCTGGTGCTCGGGGTCACTGACTTCCACCGTGTTCACTTTGTCCCCTGAAGTTCAGCCACGCGCAGCGACGGCGGCTGCTGAGCTCTTCCCTTCAGCTCGGAGAGCGCCACACAACCTGGGTTTTCCACTTAGATCCCATTCTTCTTTGCCCAGGGCTTCAAAATGTTCTGGGTGTTTGTGGCACTGGCTTCAGACTTCTGCCACATTTTGTGAATACTGTTTTTGTAATTTTTAGGGCTGCTCATCGATCATCTGCCTGGAAGTCCATGTGTATCTTGTTTATTCCTTTGCCAGACCATCTGAAAGCCTGTTCATCCTTCCATATAAACCAAACCATCTGTGTCCCTTGCACTGTGTGGATTCCTTTGGGACAAGTACTATCTGCAAGAGGGCAATAAGGGATCACTATGGTCCATTTTAAGAGCATTAAAGGACTCTTCTCTTTCTGGAAGGTCAAAAGACACCTGGGCCTCTGTTCACTCAAAGGCACAAACCAAGCCACTGGCCAAAGGCAGAAAATTGCAGGTTGCTTTCCAAAAGACTCCTACTGAGCATGGCTGCTGTAATGCCCTGCTGGGTTGGTTTAATTTAAACCTTGGTTTAAATGGTGCCTGCTTACTGGGAGCTAAGGATGCTCTTAAAAAGGTAATACAAGCAAAACATAATCCTCTCTGTCTGCAGCCACATCCACCCCCGTCTGTTTTTTAATGTGGTGCTAGTGCTGAGTAATTGCTGGGGTGCAGCAGATCTAAATTCAGACAAGTCAGAGGGGTCTGTGAGCGTGGAGGGTAAATGCCAGATTCCAGCAGCTCCATCAGGCTGGAAGCAGCAGGGCTGTACAAGCCATAGTTTCACCAACAAACCTGAAGCCTGACTTCAGTATGAGCAGAAGGGACGTCGACAGCTCTTGGCAGAGGGGTAGAGGTTTTGTTCAGCACAAACAGAAGATATGGGTCTTACTGGGGATGTGGCTCAACAGTCTTAAAGCGTTTCTCTTTGGGGGCTACAGTTTGATTAACTGGGTCTTCCACAAGTTCTCCTTCATTTGTACATATCTAAAGATCTTCTAAATTGACTTCATCTGTTCCTGCTCCTGCAGTCCTCAGTGGGGGCTGGAGAGCAGAAGCTTTGGCCCTTTGTGCTTAAGAAAAGGGAAGAGGTAAGCGGGTTGTACACAAAAAATCCTTTTGTCAGCACCCCAATGTTGTGAAATAACACCAGTGAGTGACAGTGACTGACCCAGCCTCGCTGGGAGGGCGGGGAGCACCCAGCAGTGCAAACACTCGACACCAAGCCTTGTGTTTGAGCAGTCTGACAGAGGCTGGAGCGATGCTGTGACTCTGCCTGTGTAACAAAAGCCTCTGGTGACTTGGGAGGCTTCTCTGCTAACTCATAAAATCATTGTAAATGGATCAACTGGGGCATCCACTTGATTACCAGGGTGTAATATTTCTGCAGTTAGCTAGTATTTATTGGTGCATAGTAATTCCAGTAGGTAAGAATTCACCTGTTTATGTGCAAAGATGAGTTTACTCCACCTGGGAAGGTGAGAAATAGCCTTTTTTATCTTTGGTTATACTACCAAGCCATGAAATTATATCACACACTTTAATAAAGTTGTAATTTATTTTAAAAAAGATCTGAAGTTTTATCGAGTGGCAGTGTGCTTTACTGATCACCAGTACACAGCTCTTAAGTGGCAGCAGCACATACCAGGGTTACTTTGTGTAAATCTCCAGCTCAGCAACTGGAGCCATCTCGTCCAAGTTAAAAACAAACAAAAACCCCCAAACCCCCAGCACTGGGTGCAGCTGAGTCGTTTGTTTTTCTTTTTAACAGAACTGGGCACTATTGGAGTCCTCTGTGCACCTGTACAAGTAATGACCATACCTCTGCTTTTCCACTAGTCATCCACTATTTACTTTCAGTCTAAAAATAATTTAGCTTCAACCTTAAGGTGCTTCCTGCACCTTATTTCTACCATTTATAATGCCTTCTCATTCTGAGCAGGTGAGCAAGAAACTCACACAATGTGGTTTTGGCTTCAGTCAGTGATTTGGCCTTTTGCCTTTGTTTTGATGCTTGATTAGGGACAGGTGGGACACTTCAGAAAGGTGAATTTCCACAGTCGTGGCAGAGGAGATGACACTGGGTCAAACAGCACAGGCACAGCTCTGCAGGCTGCTGGCTTTTAGTGTCCTGGTGGTAGCCTCGTGCCCCCACTGTGGGCTGTGGGGATGGAGGTGTTCACAGCCCTCTGCCCACTGCAGCTCCCCAGCGCTTCTCCCAGGCTCTTTCCATCGCTGCAGATTTCACCCAGCCGTTGATGATGCTCGCTTCCAGCTTGCGCGCCTCTGTGACGGATGGGGGGTCAGCTGGATTGTGTCCTCTGGAGAAAGCAGAGCAGTGTGAGCTGGTTGGGGGCAGCAGCTCTTTGCCTCTAGCCCAGGGAAAGCCAAGCCAGGGAACTCAAGGACAGAGATTATCTGTTTTGTATTTGCTCCCTGGAGAACGAGTGATGGTGTCACACCCTTGCATCAGTGGCTGCTGCCCTCTCTGCTCCAGGCCTGAAGGCTGATGGCTAATGCCAAGAGATGCTGGACTACTTCACATGACTGATTGTTACAGGCTGTCATGTGCTTGTGCCAATCCCTGTGCAAGAACACGTCCTAATGAAAGTACGAGAGCTCAGGGCCGAGTTCTGCACAACCCAGCAAGAGCCCTGTGCTGGTGAAGAAGTTGCTCTTCCACAGTTATGCTGCAAGAGTCTGGTCTCCAGCCCTCTTTAAGTCAAAGTATCTCCTGGTCCTTTGGACTGGGGGTAGCTCAGATCAAACACCCAGGGCAGGAGGATTTTGTCAGCCACAGGAAAGTTCAGTACTTACCGGAGATCTAGGTGATGAGCACCTCCTTTAATGGTCAGTGCAATTAGTGAAGGACTGAGGCTGCTGTTTATCTGGAAGAAGGACCAGAGAGAAGCTGTCACCAAGTTACTGTGCAGAAGTGGACATCAGTTCTGAAAACTGGACAATGAGCTGGGGACAGGAATAGCACGGGAAGAGATCCCAGGTGTGCAGGGCTGACTCCCAACGAGCCAAATCGCCTGTCTCAAACGAAGCGAAGGCTTCACCCATGAGAGCTGCCAGCCCGTTCCAGTCCAGGTGCTTTGAAGCAACAGACTCGACTAGAACAGGAGCTCAACTATCTCAAAATCCACTTCTGGGTAATTCTTGGGTTTTAATTTTAAACTGGGGCTCTGCCACCACTTTTTATTGAACCCAAGCCCTGGTTTGAGCTGCTGCTTACAGCAACCACTTGGTCTCACAAAGTGTGCTGAGGCTGGAGATAACGAGGAGCACTCGGCTGTCAGCACCAAGACTGAACCATAAACACGATGGGCTGTGGTTCAGACCCGGGCTGTTGGGTACGGAGGCTCCTGCTGTGGCTGCAGCAGTGAAGCCACCTTTGCTGCATCAGTGTTCCTGGCTGATGGACTCTATTCCATGTGCCTGTTTGATGTCCTGAGGTTCCTGAATGGTTCAGCATAAAACAGCTGCTTGCAGAAACTTAAATGGGCTGAAGAGGAATCACCAGTGCTGCTTTGGAAGGGAGAGGGGGCTGTGTACCACCTGGAAAGGCTGTGCTCGGTGTGCAGGAGTGCCCATGCTTACCCCTCCTCCGGCCCACGGGTCCAAGTCTCCATTTGAAAAAATGATATTGCTTGCGCTTTCCAGGTCTGCAATTCAGAGAGATGACATTTGAAAAGCCTCCTCTCTGCCCACTTACCCAAACGTGTTTGGCTGCTGCAGCAAACACGACCGAGAACAGAAACATAGGGGAATAAAACAAATTCTTGGCAGTTTTTAGTTTTTCCGCTTCTGTCTCAAAGAGGAGCAGAAAGGTCTGTTTGGCTCAGTCAGCACAAGGCTGTGTCTTTCCGCTGTCCCTGCAGAGCTCGGCTGGGCAGAGGGGGGACAGGCTGACAGTCACAGGGACGAGCAGCCACCACAACTCACCTCCTCCCCAGAAGTTTGTCCGCAGCCAGTGCGCCCGCGGCCTCACGCGCCACTTGCTCTGGCAGTACTGCTCACGCATGGCCTCCGTGAAGGACATCTCGGGGAACATGTCGGTCACGTTGTTGCTGTTGAAAGTTAAGTTGATCTCGGTGCAAACCTAAGAGAGGTACCAGAGCTGTCATGGGGTGAGGGGACAACAAGGGCAGCAGCTGAAACCTGATGGTGTCTCCAAGCCCTTACCTGGTAGTCCCAGGCCTCAGCATCTGAGCCGACGCCGCAGCCCGTGGGGTCAGCGCAGGACTGGTAGAGCTGGTAGATGTCGTAACACTGTGCCGACCCGGAGGAGTTGTAGAACACCCCTGCAAGGTGGGAACACAGCACAAAGCCAACCTGTCAGTCCCCCTCTGCTGGCTCACCCACCACCTCCCACGGAAATGTCACGGCCAAGGCCAAGCAGAGGGGCAGCAATATCAGCTGGGCAAGTGCAAGGCTGGGGCAGAGCTAACGGGCTCTGCACCAGGGTGAGGTTATGATCCCAACTTTATGCCAAAGCTTTCACATGGTCTCAAGCCTGGCTGCACGATCTCCTTTGCTTCTGCTGTATCCACAGGGAGGAACAGGCTCCCAGATGCTCTCTGCTGTCTCTGCTCACGCCAAAAGCCAAGCGACTGACCCAGCAGTCCCTGGCAGAGCCCTGTCCTGCAGTCCCTACGCCGGCTGTGCACAGGACATCGGCTGAATGCTTCAAACTGAATGGGACACAACTGCCGAGACCTTCCCAGCCCCTCCCTGAAAGCACCTCCTGTCTGAATGCATCAAATTCAGTCAGAGGGCCAAGGGTGGCACCACACAGACAGGGTTTTGTTTGACTGTTGTTCAAGAAGGGAAAGACAGCGTGTGCGGGCTTGCCCAGATGAAAGAGCATCTGACCAGGCGGCCCAGCGAAGCACAGCGGGGGAGCTGCCAGAGAATGAGCTGCTTTCTGTGTGGATGGGCAGTTAACAGATAGCGAGGAGGAGGAATGTGGCCACGCCACTGTCACAGCCCACAGACAAAACCCACAAACACTCTGGGGTTTGTGTGATAACCAGCACCAACAGCTCCACCTGCGCGTGGCCTCGTGCGGCTCTGCGGGGCACTCGGCACTCTGCGCCTGCACAGCGCCGGGCAGAGGCCACTGAGGAGCGAGGCTGCTGCACCTCCTGCCTTCTGGATGGCTCTGTGGTGTGGGCAGCACAGCCTCAGCTCCCTCGAAGCGTGACACCACTGCTCTGGCTGCAGAAGATTGCCCAGGAGATGCACTGAGTGTGTGCAGCAGAGTCCTGGGGCTGGTCCAGGGCTCCGCTGCCCTCAGAGCAATGCTGCCCGGCTCGCAGGCCAGCACGGCGGGGCTGGGGTCAGACACCTACCTGGGGAAACTCCTGGAAGGGCTCAGCAGCCTTCGCTCGCGGGGTGCGCTGTGTGACGTGACGCTGGAGGCAGAAGGGGTTTGCTTTCCAGCCCACAAGATCATTTTAGCGTCAGCAAGTAATTACTGCAAGATCCTGTTTGTTGGAAACTTGACAAGAGCGGGGAGCCTGGATGGAAACGTCCGGCTGAAAGCTGTCAGTGCTGCCGGGCTGAGGAACGTTCTCAACTTCATTTACTCCAACAAACTAGACCTCTCATTACAGAATATCGAGGAGACCTTCAAAGCTGCAGAAACCCTCCTGGTTCGGGAGGTGATCACGCTGTGCTTTCGCTTTCTGGAGGGTTCCCTGAACCGTGAGAACTGCGTGGATGTTCTCAACATTGCTAAAAAACTCGGCCCAGCAGATCTGAGACAGAAAGCCATGTGCTACGTAGGGCAGCACTGCAAACAGCTCCTGGCTGATCCTCAGTGCTTGAAGGACTTGGACCGAGGAACCCTCTGTGAAATTTTAGACAGGACTGACGGGGAGGGATGCAGTGAGCTGGAGCTGTTCAGAGCCGCTGTGAGCTGGCTGCAGCACGACCGCACGCGGCTGAAGGACGCGGCAGATATTTTAAGGTGTATAAGATTCCCTCTCATTCCTTTATGGGCTCTGCAGAGTTGTGTCCAGGAAACATCTCTTATGAGGCTGGATTCAGGCTGCCACAGATACCTGCAGGAGGCCCTGAGTTACCACTCCCAGCTGTTTGCTCAGCCAGTGCTGCAGACCCGGAGCACGAGCCTCCGCTCCGGTTCCACCGTTCTGCTCGTCGCTGGTGGCAGAACCGCCAACAACCGTGTGTGCAGAGAGATGTGGGCTGCAGACCAGAGCTGCAGCACCTGGCACAAGGTCGGGGACCTCTGTGTGCCAGTGTACAACCACTGTGTTGCCATCATCAACGACTTCCTCTTTGTCATCGGGGGACAATGCAAGTTTGATCCCACAGGAAAGCAGCCATCAAATGAGGTGAGACACGAGAAACCTTTAGAAAAATGGCTGAGGGAGGGAGGGGGTCATTCCTCTTGCCCACCAGAGATATCCCACATCTTCACAGTTCTTAGGGCTCTGTGCAGTACTGAAAGCCCTTGGGAATACAGCTTCCAAACTCTCTGGGAAGCAATCAGGTCCTGCCCTGGTCTCACCTCTCTCCTATTGTAAATTGTCATCCTAAGCTGTACACAACTGCCACAGTGCAGGTCCAACCAGGTCCATGTCCCTCAGTAAAGCTACCCCTGTCACCACAGTTGCTGCCATGGCATTTGTGCTCGGGAGGCATGATTAGAGCCTACCCCTTCACTGGAGATCTGCTCCTTCCTTGGTTTTGCCCTTGAAAGGCAAATCTGCTTTAGCACCAAGGACCTTCCCCTGCTGCCTGGAGAATAAAAAGGCTTGTGCAGGATTTTATATTCTCCTAGATTACTTCAATGAGCTTGCTAAGAAAACCAGCATGTTTTTCTTTCCCATGCTCCCAGGGGGCTTATTTCAGCATTGTACTCAGTTCAGCAGTGCCGCTGCAAACAGCAACTCTCTCCCACTGCCTGGAAGGCAGGAGGCAGCTCAGGATCTGGGGATGCTAAAGCAGCAGGGCCATGGCACTGGCTGCTGGGCTCCAGCCCAAGCCCAGCACTCACCGCATGTAGTTCTGCAGATACTGCCCTGGCCTTTCTGACCAGGACTGACAGAACAAGCCTGGGCAGGTCTTTACTGCTGAACAAGATGTGAGTGCTGTAGCAGAGGTGCTGTGCCCCTGTGGTGATGCCACCACGGATGAGGGGAGAGGAAGCCACTCCTGCCTTCTCCTGGGCAAGAGCAGTGGGCAAAGCTCAGCTGCTCTCTTTACTACACTCAAACATTAGCAGAGATGTAATTCCACGGACACATGCTAGCTGGTGCTTGAAAACAAAGGTATTCCATTAAGCCAATGTGTTTCACATCCTGCCTGCTGCAAGCTGAGAGCACAACCTGTTCCCATACCCCCCAGACCTGCAGAAAGGCCATAACTGACCTCCAGCTCCACTGGGGAGGTACTGCTGTACTTCCAGCGCAGCTGGCTGGCACTGAAAGCTGAGCCTGTCCAGGTCTGAATAAAAAACCTTCTTCAGCCCGGGGAACTTGTTTATCAGTTCCTGAAACCACAAGCCAGCCACCTGCCTCCTGCTAACCACCACCCCTCTGCTGTGATCCTAGGTCTTCCGATTCGATCCCCGCAGCACCTCCTGGCTGCAGGTGGCCAGCATGCTGGAGCGGCGGACGCGCTTCCACGCGGCTGTGCTGTCGGATCACATCCTCGCTGTGGGCGGTGGGACACTGCTGGGGACCCTCACCCGCACCGTGGAGTTGTACCAGCCCGCTGCCAACAAGTGGGAGTTTGCAGCTCCTTTCCCTGTGCCTATTGCTGACCATGCAGGGACAACCCACAAGGGAATCCTCTATATTTCAGGTGAGAGAGCCAGTAAAAAGCAGCCCATTTTCATATAGTTTGGCTGTTTTTTCTGGTGCCTTAATGCCACAGTCCAAGCCTGCACCCGCACCAGGAACATCCACAGCTCCAGCGTCCCTTTCCTGCTGCATTAGCACAGCCTCACTGCCCTCCTGAATGGCAACAATTATTTTCTTTCCAAGACGTTAAAGGTGACATCATCTGTTTGCAATCCACATCCTTGCTCACCTTTGACCTTGCAACCCTGGCTAAATCCCAAAGCTTTGCTATCTGAAACGGCAAAGCAGGAGCCAGGCTGCCAGAGTACTGGGGATAGGATTAAACCCTGGTGTTAATCCAAATAGAAGATGTGGGACCAACCCTACTGCACAGCTTTGTTAATCTGTACAGAAAGAAGTACAATGCAGGCTCTTCCCCTCCTACCCACTGAGCCTGCACAGCTCCTGCCCTACAAGGGATCCTCAGTCTTTACAGGGACCTTTGGCAGCCCGTACAGGATGTTTAACACAGCAGGACGAGTTTAAACCTTTCAGGATATTCTTTAGCTTTTGCAGCTACTAATTTGGACTTGAAAGATAATTTTTGGTTTGCCTTAGGAAAAGCACTGTGTTGTTTTTGTTATTGCCTCTGCAGTTAAAACTCCTGGGCCAGTCTGCCACCACTTTGTACACTAGTTAGGGCCGGCTGGGATCACCGTACTGATCTACTCCAGATCAGCTTCAACCCCACAGGCGCAGTGAAGGGCAGTTCCCTGTGCTGGACTGCACAGTCGAGGCCCCAAGGGCAGGGAAGGCAGCACATGGGCTGTCCTACCCAGACATACCCCACTGACAGCAGGGCTGTGGCACAGGCAGCACAGATGTCTGGAAAGGAAGAACAATGGTTCAGCTGGGGGAATGGATCAGGCTCAGGTTCAAGTCCCTGCTTTGACTCAGGTGACCCAGGGTGCCACAGGCAGCTCATCTAACTCTGTTGGTCACAGCTCCTACCAGAGGAAAAGGACAAAATTGCCTCATAGAGCTTCAAATATACACTAGTGATCTAGACTGGATAACACTGTAGGCCTTGGGTACAAGATCTTCCTTACCTAGAGCTTTTGTTTCCTTCTAAACTAGTGGGCTGATGTGATCTGGCCAGCACTGCCCATGCAAACTGGAAAATTAGGAGCATTACTTCAGTTCAAGATTTAAGCACAAGCCCCATGCAGACAAAATGTCCACGCCCAGGTGAGCTGGGGCTCATGGCCAACCTGAAATATCATCTTCCTTGTTGGCAAAGATTCTCTGCAGGCTGAGATTCCACAGGCAGGCAGCTGGAGGCACCTACCCTTCCCATAGCAGCACCTTCCTTCTGCCAGGAGCTGTTCATAACGCACCCCTGAAATACACAAGGAAGGGCCTAATACAGAGAAAAAGTGCCAACAGCGCTGGCAGATTGGCTCTGACCTCCTGTTGAAGAACCAAATTTCAAAGAGCTTTGAACACTTTTCTTTCAAACCACCATTCTGTGACTGCGCATGCTGGAAGCAGATTCCCTAATTAAAGCTGTTCCTGGTTACACCTGAAATGCCCCAAAAGCTTTATTCAAAAATCTTCTGTGGAAAGATGTATTTACATAAAGAGCTGGGACTATATGCTGGGTTTTTTTCTCTCTTTAAAATACCTAAGAAGCTCAGGTTTTAAATTTCACAATGCATTGGCTCTGCAGAATGGTGTGAAATTGTAAACCTGAGCTTCTTAGGTACTTTAAAGAAAGAAAAGACTCAGCTCTGCTGGTGTTTGCAGAAGGTTTCTTGGATCTTGGTTTGTAGATTGTAGACTTGTAGATTTTCAAGACTTCTACTTTCCTTCTAGGGGGCTTCTCTGGGGGTAAAACCTTACGAGACCTGTACAGCTACCTCCCTCGCCTGCAGCGCTGGGTTGGCAACAGCGCCATGGCTTTTACCCGCTGTGACCATGGGATGGCCACAGTCAGGGACAGGATCTTTTGTACTGGAGGAAGGACACTAACAGGAGTAAGTTCATTTGCTTTTATAATCCCAAATGTGATCCCAAATGGGGTCTCTCTATTGCTAGACCCTGACTTTTATCCCAACAGGTTGATCAGTAATTTCATTATCTGTGGTCTCTTGGTGGACTGGCACGGTGCCAGCCAGGGCAATAAGCTGCCATTGCAGTCGTGTGCGTTAGGAGCTGCCCTGGTGTCACCTCCATTTGCAGCACAAAGGCTGTTTAAAACAGAGAAAACCTCTGGTGGAGGCACAGTCTGCAACACAGGGAAACCTAAGAGCAAAACTGGTCACGTACCTGCGCCAGTGACCACGGGAAGAGGAATGGGTTGCAGTGAGGACACCAGCCTAGATTTTAGGAAAGATGGGCTCAAGTCCTGGAATGCAAATGAAGTATATTCAAACCTGGATTTCCCATCTCTGAATCTTCAGCCTTCTGGGGATGGCAAGCTGGGAAGAGACCTGCCAGGGACTGGAGGGCTCACTCGAGCAGAATCCCATTCCCTGAAGCCAAGAGAACCGAGTTTTCAAAGACTGTTCAGCAGTTCCCATTTGAAAGTGTAAAGACTCGGGGCCTGGCCTGATTTTGCCGTGATGGGTATGGTTTCATTTGCAGGAATACAGGTGTCTTAGAGGACTGAACTGCTCACTGAGGAAGGGATAGAAATCTCTAAAGAGAAACTGCACATCAAGGCTGACATCAAATTCCACAAACACAGTTACTATCCACAACTCAATGCAACGTAGCCCTCTTCAGACAACTTCCCTCATAATGTGTTAAATGGCCAGAGAGCAGCAGGACCTGGGCTGTGCCAGTTCCAGCAGGTCCCTGTGGCACCTTGCTCAGCTCACTCCTCTGACCTTCCAAGAAGAAAGCTCCTTTAAAGCTGTGCCATTCTGGTATTTTATTCAGTTTTTTCCTGAGGTTCTGATTGCTAAATGTGGATTGAGAATCTAGCACCTTGAGCCCCATGGTATTCAAACAGGTGTTGAGACACTGGTTTCCTTTATCATGAACCCAGCGAGCCTGATGTGACAGTGATGCCCACTGGGGGTGTGATATGATGGGTAAGTGTTGGTCTGGTTCTTTGCAGGTGGAGGAATGGATTCATGTCAAGGAGACCGAGTATTACTGTCCTGTCAGCAACCAGTGGACAACGCTGACGCTGTCCCCGTTCAACTGCTGCCAGTTCAGCATTGCAGCCCATGAGTCCACGCTCTACCTCACAGGAGGTGGGTCACTGCAGCACATGCAGAAAGGAGACAGTGTTTTCCTGTATGACACAGAGGGGCGGGTATGGAAGAAAGCCAGTCCCCTGCCTAGAGCTCTGGTGGATCATGCCTCTTGCATGATTAAACTGGCCCAAGTGAATGCAGCTGGTGAGATGGGGAGGGGCACAAAGTGCTCCTCCACAGGCAGGAGGAAGAAATCTCCCCTCAGCTTGTTCATCACAAAGAAACAAGAGTCACACACTGCCTCAGAAAAGAAGTAGGATGTGAATACACTGAACAGATGTGACCGGATTTGCCAAGATATTAGTACTTTAACAACTCTTCTAGTCGCCAGCCAAACATCTCTAGCAGTGATTTGGATTTGGTTTGTTTCTGACTTGGTGTCATCACGTGACATGCATCATTTCCAAAAAAAAGAATTAGCTCCCAATTCTACTAAGCTGCATTAAACCCATAAGAATTCCTTAAATCAATTTTTTATCATTCAGAACCTGTTTTTCTGAAGAATGACGAATGTAGAACTTACTTTTAATGAACAACTTGAGAGTTTTTATGAGGAAGTCTTCAAAAGAGCTTTGAATTCTATCTCTAATAATTTCCTTACAAACACTGCTGCCTGACAAATTAAGTACTCACAGAGATAAATATACAGCATGTATTTACAAGACTGTCTTGCCACTGGATTAAGACTGTAGGGCACTGTGACACAGACCAGAAAACTTCCTTCAGTGAACACGCACTGAACCTGTGACTGCTTGGGCCAGAGTATGGGTATACTTTCAGAAAAGAACCAAGTACCACAGAAGTCCACACCTCATCAACAGTCAACAGGCTAAGGGGCTGCAGTGGCTGAAAAACCTGACAAGGATAAGTTTGGAGAGGTGAGAGAATGAACCCATGGGCCACCATGGGACAAAGCTAATATGGGGCAAAATGTCCCAGTGGCAGATTGTGGTAGTACCAGCTCCCACACTCCACAACCCACACAAGAACACAACAGCTCTACTCACAGGTGCTTCTAGAACACAGGGTGTTAAATAAAAGACCAAACTGGTAATACTAACTCACCAACAAGAGCAGCCAGGCCTTGAATCGGGTCTGTGTGGGCAAGGATTTGTTCACAGCCGACCTGGATGAGACACATTACAGGCAAATTGCAGACAGGACAGTTAACAGTCTCTGCTTCGTGGAGTGAAAGATTCATTCCAATTATCACTTACACATTTTATGGTTCAGCAGTTTTCCAAGGGCCTAATGCAACAGGTTTGGGGTTTTTTTAACTCCCTTCTAGTAACAAAATGCATAGAAGGAGGGAGACAGGGCTAGGACAAACAGCTCCCTTTCCAAGTTCAGCAGCTTTGAAGAGGCCGCAGCGATGCACAACAGTTCCTTCCTCCTACAATCAGGATATTTTAATGCCCTTCTCAAGTCAGGGTAGATAAATTGTTTCAATTTGACAGGTTGTTAAATGGACCCTAGAAGGGAACTGGGTGCCCACTGGAGCCAGAGGCAGCATCTCCTGAGTCCCAGTGTGGCGTAGCCTGTATGACCTCTTGCACAGTTATGCTCCAGGTAGGACTCGAACCATAAATGCCACAAGGCCAGAGGCAAATGAAGCCCCACTGGTGTGATGTGATGGAGCACAGCAGAGAACAGCAGCATGAGGCTGACAGCACTCCAGAAGAAATCAAGAATTTCAACAGCAACTAGTGATCTGGGATCAAAGCTGGGACCTTTCAAAAGCAGCTGGTGTCGAGAAGTCTCTGTAACCCCCTGAGAACCAGGCCCCTTTCCCACACTTTGCCATCTCCAGTTCTCTTGAAAGTTTACAATTTTCCAGTCCCACAGCAGCAGAATTTTCTCTGCATTATATGCTGAGGTATTTTCCTGGGCAATACTTAGAACGGAGCCTGATTTAGACCTCCACCCCCACCCACCCAGAAAAATACATCTATGAAAGTGTTGAGGTAGGCTACAACACATCTACATTTTTTAAGAAAAGCTACAGGTTTTTAGTGTGTAAAAGCTGAAGTTGACAGGCTTGCACCAGCCTTTGTGTCTAAGGTAAAGGCAGAGCAGGGTGGGAGTGGCTCCAGTAAACCCTCCCCAATGAGCCTTACAGCCGCGTGTTTCAAACACAGCAGTCACTGTCACAGAGGAGTTTAAAATGTGTGGATTTACTGTCAGAATGGAAGGGCTGCAACACCCACCACAACCTCCCCCTGCCACCACCACTGCTGCTGTGTGTCTGACAGTGTCCCAGGCTGTGCAGCCCCCTGCTGCACATCAGAAACTGGGACTCTCACCCGTGTCCTGGGACTCACCTTCACTGGATTGGCAGGGAGGTGACCCATGAAATCAGTTTTGTAGGGATAGTCCATCATGGCCATCATGGTGAAGGCATTTCTAGCAAACCCAAAAAGCTGGTAAACATCCTCCTTGTTAGAGATCTTCTTGC
Source organism: Caprimulgus europaeus (assembly GCA_907165065.1). The sequence continues at coordinate 12,029,103 of OU015545.1, forward strand.
ATGTAGCCATTTTGCTGCTGATTTCATCGTAGGCTGCAGAAGAAAAATGAAAGGCACAAACTTCAACAGAGGAAAATAACACCAGGCTTCAGCATCTGGCTTCACTCAGGAGTAAGGAGATGCCACAACACACAGATGAGGTTTCCAGTGGGAAGGACACATTACATCTAAATTTACACACAGGTGGATGTTCAGGCACAGCCTTCCTGTGCAGCTCCAGGACCCCTCGCAGAGCCCCTGACACCTCTCTGGGGAGGCCAGAGGAATCAGCACCCGCTGACACGGAAGCGATCCTGGCCTCCAGATACTCACTTAAATAAGACCTTATCTACCCTGCTGCAGAAAGCATGGCCCCAGGCAGACCTCAAAGACCTTGAGTATTTAATGTTTTTCCTGTTGTGACCCAAACTTACACGGGATTTTGGACCTCTGGCTCCTCTGGGCAATTCCAGGACCAGCTCCTGCAGCAATGCAGTGTCAGCAGCCATCAGATGCACACAGCCCCTGCATGCAGCACCACAGACCAGCCAAGCCTTGAGACAGCCCAAGAACCCACCACAGCTGTTCCAGCACCATGCAGGGCTCCCAGGAGCTGCTGCATCAGCCCATGATACTTGGCCTACTTGGGAGACATTACAGAGATCTTCACCAGTCTCTGGCTTTGGCTTCACCTGTCCAAGGCTGGAGGTGAAAGAGACTGTGATGGCTGCATCAAGACCTAGACTGCCTTCCAAATATTTCTCAGATATGTTCAGTGGGCTGAGCCATGTAGCTGTCATGCCCACCTAAACAGTTCTCACCAGTGTGGGTGTTGAGGACAAGGGTCTGGCGAAACATGAGGCTTTACCAGCATAAAATCCAGGTGTTTTGCACTTTGGTGCAGATAAGATGGTTTCATTTACACTGTCCAAGCCCCCACAAAGATGCTTTCATTCTGGTGTCAGTTACTAATTTTAATGCTAACTGAAACTGTTCATTAAATCAAACATCAGTTGTGCAAGTAGAAAGAGGCAGCCAGGTGGGTATTTGCATTGATTTAGCTGAACCAATTGAAGATCTAGCTGAAGTAAAGCGGAATCAACGTTCTTCCTCATGGCTGGGACTGCCTCTGGCAGCGCTTGGGAAGCTGTCTGCAGGGCTGTCTCTCCTTACCTCCACTCAGGCCCAGATCCTTAATCTGCTGGAAGGCTTTGCGGACAGCTGTGACACAGCCTGGGCTGGACTTCTGAAAATCCTGAAGAGACAGAAAAGACATGGGATTGCGGTTGCACAGAGGAGATATGTGTGGAGGCTGCACTGAGAAGAACTGCCAGAAGTATCAGGAGGTGACAGGGGTTACTGGCCCACTGGTCAGAACTTCATCTTTGTCTCCAGGAGCAACAAGACCAGTGCTTCTGCCTTGTCCTCCAGACAACCAGCATGTCCCAGCAGAAGCCAACAGTCTGCACAGCTCAGACCAAGCAGCAGCTCTTTCACCAGGTCTCACTGGGATGAGCTGTTAGACAAACACTTTGCACTTAGTGGAGCCATGGGACTGAACACGAAGAAGCAAGAGGAGACACATGTCTTGGCCAGGACAAGGGAAGAGGGTGCTAGGCTGAGAAGTTTGCTTGGTTTTGGGTTTTTTTTAATTTTTAAACACACAATACCATCCTTCTAGCTGCACTTTGTCTATGAGAAGGAGCCATGGAGAAGTCAGTTATGCATGGAGGGTAGAGCACTCATTTGGGAACCAAGACCTGCTTTTCTTCTTAAGACCTGCCAGATGACCAAGAAGGCCACGTCCTTTTTCTTGGAAAAAATGTTACTGATCCTGAAAAAGCACTTTAAGGTATGTATGAAAAGCTGTGTCTGGTTATGCTGGTGGAACAAGTTCTGTCACTGAAGGCTCTAGCAACACAAACCATTTCTCTTCTGCCAGCCTGTAAGGCAGTTTGAGATACGCTGGCAACCAGCGCCTTGTAACAATAAGAACTATCAGGGCTCTTTTAAGGTCCCTTTACCCAGCTAGAGCAATGGTTCAGCAACCACAAATCACTAGCTAAGCATTTTTCTTACAGAGACCCAACCTCAACTAAAAACAGATTTGGGACCTTTCCTTTATTCCTAACTCTGCCTTTGTCTGATCGTGGGGTTTAGAGAAATCACTATGGGGCTTTCCACAGTTTACCTGGGCATCCCTATAGGGGTTCCAGATCTCCTTCTGGATGTGCTTATTGATCTTCATCTGTTAATGGCTCTAATTGGAGTGTGGGGACAGATCAGCCTGGGACAGAGGAGCAGGTCTGCTCTGGCTGCCACGACGGCTGAGCTCCCCAGTAGGCAGTGCTGGGCTGCTGCAGCACAGGCGAAGGGACCACCATCCATCCCAGTGCTCCCCTGCAGACCCTTATGGACCCAGGAACAGTTCAGCTGAGCCATGGCAGAGGCAAGAGGCATCACAGCTGTTCCAAGGAAAGCTGTTTCCCCTCCAGACTGCCAGCTTTACTCTTCTGAATCCCACCTAATGCAGATCTCTGCCCTGACGGCCCCTGCAAGCAGTGACCTTTTGGGAAGCATGCACGTGGCTGTATGGCAGTGTGCACAGCTGCAGGCAGGGCAGTGGCATACAGAACCTTACTTATGCAAATGCCTTATGCAAAATCCACCTTCTGCCCTTTGCTCACTTCCCCTGTGAGCTGGAGGCTTATGAAGTGAGATGGAAAAGCTCAGTAGCAGTCACAGAGAAAGCTGCTGTGAGACAATGCACTCTGACTCACGGGAAGAGAGAGCTCCTGCAATGATTCGTGAAAGGTTTGTGCCTTCATTAGTACTAACAGCTCTCAGGAGTGTTCTTTCAGCAAGAAGAGCAATTGAATTCAGATTTCAGATGCACAGATTGCTTTTATGCAAACACACTGAAGGTGGAAGGAATTACTTTGAAAACAACACAAAGTGCTGCTTTAGGATCTCAGCCCAGAGGTCAGCTTACTGCTGCAGAGAGAACAGATTTTAAAATGAATTGGAAAGTTTTTTCACAGGAAAAGGTCAAAACCCTAGTTTCAGGGGGTGTAATGACTCACAGCATTATTCACAGCTGAAGCAAGACAGAGCTATCAGCTGAACAGGGCTCCTGAGAAGGAATTACCTTCAACCAGGAAAGAATTCCCACTGCAGGGCCTGTTAGATGATTAAGTGGTATTTCATTATTTGCTTTAAAATGTATAATTTTAAGACAAGATGTCTTTTATTCTCTTATACACTTAGGAGTTCCATATGCTACTGTGTTTATTTTCATATGATAGTCTCTTCTTTACACTTACTGGCAATGCTACCTGTCCTGTAAGTCTCTGCATTGTAATAAGGTTTTCATATATGTAAATAAGAGCAAAAAGACCACAAGTTTCATACACAGGTACTTCATGCAAAGCCATCATGTCGAAAAAGAGGCAAAACAGACACTGTCACAAGGTTTCACTACTACCAGGTAGCACATTTCTTTCCTTATGAACTAAATGTAAGACAGTTCTAAGCAATACCACCTTCCTATGGGTCCTGTGTCCTCAGAATGTGAAAGCCACATTTAAATTTTGATTTTAAGTGAACCCAGGACACCTTGCATATTATTAGTTAGTGAAATGAAGATTTCTAAGCAAGCTCTTCATTTAAATGCAACGATCTTGGGACTAATGAACTGCTGTGAATCATTGATCTCAATGTAAAATACAGCATTTTGGGAGAAGGTTAGAAGAATAAATTGTCCAAAGGGGGTTCAGTCAGGCACAAAGGAAAATTTTGAGGCTGTAATATGGTCAAGTCACTAGAAATGGGGAAGTGAATCCTTAGTGGTACTGCAGGTGCTAGAACCAAGTTGTGCTGCTCATCAGAGCACCACCTTTGGTCCCTGAGCTGCCCCAGCAAAGGCAGTGCTCGGCCGTCCCATCTGCTGCTCCTCCTTGTGAGTTCCCATTTAGCTGCATTCCCTGCCCAGCACTGATGCTATGAAGACAGATGTGTGTTTAAAAACATAGAAAAAGGAAAAATATCCAGCCTTCTTAAAGGAAGAAAAGAATGTTCCTGAAAAGAGCATTCTACTTACTGCTGTTACATCTCTGAAGAATTGGGTGGGGTCTCCAAGCCCAGCCACAGACAACAGAGGAGCACTGGCAGCCAATGCTCCAGCCACGATGTTTGGGTATTTCATCCTCATGTAGGCGCTCAGCATTCCTCCATAGCTGCCACAGGAGAGACAAAAGAGTTATTTCCTTTAACAGATAGCTTATCATGTAGTATCTCAAAAGTTCAGGCTGGCATTCACAGGCTCACCTAAACCAAGGCAACAAGAAGCTTATGGACATCTAGTAGATGCCATCCTCATGTAAAAAGATGCAGTTAAGGTCCATGAGCAGCACACAGTGTATTCTTACTGGCCTGTCCCCAAACACTCACACCAACTCCAGTGGGAACACAGCAACCCAGTTTGCTTCTGCAGCCAAATGTAAATCCTGCCTCAGTATTTAACTCTGCCCCATCCTGAGTGTGTCCTGACAGATTCTGCGCAGAATCAAGCACTCTGGGGAAGGACTTCTGCTAGGAAGCAAGGAGCAACCAAGCAGAAGGTTGCAGAGCAGAATTATAAAGGAGGCTACAATGAAAATGGCTGGATGTTGTTAAAGAGACTGTGTTTAATGCAAGGCTGGGTGGGCAGCTTTATATTTTATCAACTATTGGGTTTTTTTATTTCCAATGTAAAATGTTCTAATTCTGCAGAAGGAACTTCCCATTTTCTGCTGTTCTGGCTGATGTACATTGAAGGTGCCTAGAAACATCCACTCAGTGGTGCTTCTCCAACACAATCACAAATCAACACTAGTTCTTGATGGAAGAGCTGGCCGGGGCTGGGCAATGAGCTCTTGGGAGCTCAGGCACAGGCACATCTGCTGTCTATCATACAGCTTAAAGTTCTGCCTTTAGAACTTGCTTAAGAGCCAAAGATGTCTATGAGAACAGCACGACTGTGGCTGAGAAAGGATGCAGAGGAGGGAAGGAGCACACACAACCTTTACCTGCCTCCAAAAGCAATGACGGGGCAGTCTGCAGCACCATACTGCTGCTTAAGCTCAGTAATTAACACTGCATAGTCAGCAAGGGCCTGTTCCACCGTGAGCAGAGCAGTCTTCTTCAGCTGGGTTGACTCAAGTCCAAATGGAAGAGACTTCCCGTAGTACCTCTGAAAGGAAAGCGATACGCTGTGGAGTGCTGCTGTCAAGGTCTGGGTCTCCTCTGTTCTCACTACAGAACTGGGATAGGCATGCTCAGATGGGAAGTGGCAACAGAGCACGTGGTGTCCTCAGACTTGTTTGTAACTGAGGAAGTGTTTTGTCTCCTGCAACTGACAGACAGGGACCTTCAGGACGTGTCCTCTAGAGGGTGGTCAGTCGTGACAAGCTACCTCAGCGGGTGCCAAGTGGGCTGTCGGCGTGTGCCTCTCCCCTCAAGTCAGCTGGAAAATGGAACAGGGTAATCTCTTCATGCATAAACTGAGGAATAGGAGATTTAATAGAGTAGTGTGGGAAAGGTTGGCTTGGGACTTCACAAGATAGAGAGATTAAATATTATCCAAACAAAATAACTCTCTAGTCCACTGTGGAGTTCAAGGCCTGTGGAAACTACTGACAAAAGCACCGGTGTAAAGCAAGTACACTGTGGCACAGGTTTCACAGAGGCAGCAGTCTGTATCCTGGATTGCTGATGGGCACAATAAAAAACAATTCAGAAGCCATGGTTAGGAAAAGAAGAGCTGCTACCACAAGGAGCAGGTGTACTTCAGCTTCAGGGAAAGAGGTTATATTCTTTTTCCAGACCACAGAAACCTGAACTCAATAACAGTGAACAGAACAAGGCTCTGCAGTATGCACAATGACTAAAATACTCACGTGCTCAGCAAAAATCACAAGTGCTTGTTGTTCCTCTGCTAATTCAAATATGAAGTCAGAGTTCTGAGCAAAAGTCCAGATGTCACCTTCATTGCCAGTATAGAAAAAGATGGGTCCAAATCCTTTCTTCCAGAACTTCTCTGAGTGAGACAATTGACAGAAGCAAATTAAAAAACAACACCAAACAACACCAAACAACACAACCATGAGCATGAAACGACTCTACTTTTGCTAAGTTTGGGCATGAGCTTAACAAGGAAGATTTCTGTGAACAGGCTGATCCCTGGGCCCCGAGCTGGAGAATAAAGGTGTTGGAAAGGCCAGGCTACAGAAAGCTCTCATTTGAGCAAGGGTAAATAAGAGCTTCCATGAGATCAGCACATGGCCTGGAACTTCCACTTCTGCCTGAAAATCCCTAAAATCTCAGTTCTGCAAGGCATTTGGAAATAGCTGCTCCTCAAAAGAGCGATTTCCCTTTTCAGACCAACTCATCCCAAAATATTTGCACAGATCACTTTTCCCACAAAATGGACATTAGGGAATCTCCTGGATCTTTCTGCTGCTCCTGCTGTGATGTATAAGCAAGAGCCAGCCTATAAATCATTGAATGGTTTGGGTTGGAAGGGACCTTCAAAGATCATCCACTTCAACCCCTCTTCTGTAGGCAGGGACAAAGCCCTGTCCAGCCCAACTGTGAACACTTCCAAGGAGGGAACATCCAGAGCTTCTCTGGGCAACCTCATCCAGTATCTGATGATCCTCACAATAAAAATTTTCTTCCTTACATCTAGTCTAAATCTCCCCTCTTTCAGTTTAAAACCATTGCCCCTTGTCCTGTCACTGCAGGCCCTGGTAAAAAGTCTCTCTCCATCTTTCTTATGAGCTCCCTTTGTACATTGAAAGGCTTCAAGAAGGTCTCCCCAGAGTCTTCTCTTCCCCAGGCTGAACAACCCCAACTCTCTCAGCCTTTCTCCATAGCAGAGGTGTTCTAGTCCTCTGACCATTTTCTTGTCTTCCTCTGGACCCACTGCAACAGGTCCATGGTTTCCTTGCACAGGGGACTCCAAAGCTGGATGCAGTGTTGCAGGGGAGTCTCACCAGAACAGATTAGAGAGGGAGAATCATCTCCCTCGACCTGCTGCCCACGCTGCTGGGGATGCAGCCCAGCATATACTGATGAGGACATGCTGATATATGCTATGTATGTAATACACACACACATATATATCTCTCTCATCTGATATATCATATATATATATATATATATTATGATATATGAACATGATGTGCTTCATCCTCTGATGTGTTTATAACTGAAGGCAAATTGTGACTGGCAGGACAAGCTGACCTATGATATCACTACTTGCTTGTCTAACCAACAGCTGCTTTAATGCTTGCTAACTAATAAACATTTGGTTTTAACTTGGTCTTAAATTGCACAGGAATTAAAAGGGTTAATAAATAGCCTTCTTCAACACCAGACCTCAGACTGTGGGTTGATTTCAACACACTGCCACGTCACCCAAGGGGACCCTTCAGCAGCGGCTGTCCTGTGGACACTGCTGCAGCCTGTCACACAAGGCTGTTCCCACTAACACAGAGGATGAAATGTAATTCTTGGCATTCTTAACACAGACTTCCCAAAGCAGGATTTGGCTTGGAAATGGGTTTGAAATCTTTTGTTAGCGAAACTGCTGCTCTTTGTTAACCAAGAAGCCAATTCTCTTGCTGTGTTGCGTTTGCTTTGGGTATCAGGTAGGAGGCTGAAGTGCTGTCCTTACTCTGGCTTCTCTTCTGATACGCTTCCTGACTCCAGGAGTAAACAGCCACTCACAGGAGCCAAAACCAAACCAGGCAGGTTGCTTAAAAAGGTATCTATTTTCAGACTGAAACCCTGGAGAACTGCCAGCTAACCTCAAGACAGTCAGATGCCTGGTTGTGAAATAATAGTCTCCTTCAAGTTCTTGCTGATAATCTGAAAAGTCTTATATTGCACAAGAAACAGCAGAGGGGAATGGAACTACTCACAGGAATTTTGAGTAAGAAACTACTTGTAAACCAGCAGAAATCCAATGTAAATGGTTTTTTTTCCTCATAAATATTATTCAGCTCTGCCCAGGACACACAGATAAAACATAACACTTTAAAAATAAAACAATAGAAGTTATGCAATGCTTTAAATTAGGTGATCACAGAATCACAGGCTGGTAGGGGTTGGAAGGGACCTCTGGAGATCATCCAGTCCAACCCCCCTGCCAAAGCAGGGCCATCTCCAGCAGGTTGCACAGGGCTGCATCCAGGTGGGTTTGAATCTCTCCAGAGAAGGAGACTCCACAGCCTCTCTGGGCAGCCTGTCCCAGGGCTCTGGCACCCCCACAGGAAAGGAGTTTTTCCTCCTGTTTAAGCAGAACCTCCTGTGTTCCAGTTTGTGCCCATTGCCCCTTGTCCTGTCAGTGGCCCCCACTGAAAGAGTCTGACCCCAACCTCTTGACACCCACCCTTTTAGATACTGATAAACATTGATAAGGTTCCCTCTCAGTCTGCTCTTCTCCAGGCTGAACAGTCCCAGCTCTCTCAGCCTCTCCTCATAAGAGAGATGCTCCAGCCCCTTAATCACCTTTGTAGCCTCTGCTGGACTCTCTCCAAAAGTTCCCTGTCTCTTTTGAACAGGGGGCCCAGAACTGGACACAGCACTCCAGATGTGGCCTCACCAGGGCAGAGTAGAGGGGAAGGAAAACCTCCCTTGACCTGCTGGTCACACTCTTCTGAATGCCCCCCAGGAGACCATTTGCCTCCTTGGCCACAGGGCACATTGTTGGCTCATGGCCACTGGCCACCCACCAGCACTCCCAGGTCCTTCTCTGCAGGGCTGCTCTCCAGCAGGTCAACTCCCAACCTGTGCTGCTGCCTGGGGTTATTGCCCCCCAGGTGCAGGACCCTACATTTGCCCTTACTGAACTTCATCAGGTTCCTCTGTGCCCAACCCTCCAGCCTGTCCAGACCTCGCTGACTGGCACCACAGCCTTCCATTGTGTCAGCCATTCCTCCCAGTTTAGTGTCATCAGCAAACTGGCTGAGGGTCCACTCAGTCCCTTCATCGAAGTCACTGATGGATATATTGAATAGGACTGGACATGTCCTGACCCCTGGGGAACACCACCAACCACAGGCCTCCACTTAGACTGCAGCACTCATTAAAATCCCAAAGTGCTGTTCAAGAAGGATCACTTAGTGAAATCTCAGCCTTGGGTGTGCCATCAAAACACACTGGTGTTCTCATACCTTTGGGCTGAGCAGATCCATGCATTCATGCTTGGTGAAATGCCTATGACTGTGCTGGTGCTGGACAAGCTGCAGTGTAACGGGTGGTGTGAAGAAGGTGAGATGCTGCACACAAAGCCCTGGACACAGGCAGTCTGGGAGGCAGCAGCAGGCAGGCACCAGGCTGGGCAGCACTCTGGCTGGGTGCTATTTACAGCTCCACCTTTGATCTCTCACTGCAAATCTTTCCCTGATTGCTCCAAGCAGGCAGGATTGAAAACCATGTGATGCTGGTTGTTGAAATTGCTGCCTTTTTAGTCACATGCTGTTTAGAAAAGCCTCCTCTCTCTTACCGTCTGTTGCACAGAAGATAACTCATTATCTGGCTAGAAAGGATGACACTGCCAGCTCCCTGCTGGAAACTCTCATTGTTCAGCATGGCTTAAGCTATCTAAAGTTGCAGGGCTTAGAGTGCAAAGTTTGGGTCACTATTTGCTCTTCCTGCTGCACTCAGAGCAATGAGCTGCACTGGTGAGAGATGCTGTGCACAGTATGCCAGGCACAAGTATAAACCGGGAGAGGAGTGGCTGGAGAACAGCCCTGCAGAAAGGGTCTGGCAGTGCTGGTGGGCAGCAGGCTCAGTAGGAGCCAGCAGTGTGCCCTGGCAGCCCAGAGGGCAAACCTCATCCTGGGGGCATCAAACACGGCATCACCAGCCCGTCAAAAAGGTGATTATCCCACCTCTGGGCCCCACCATTTAAGAAGGATGTGAAGGTCCTCGAATGCATCCAGAAGATGACAACAAAGCTGGTGACAGGGCTGGAAGGCATGTCCTGTCCTGTGAGGAGCAGCTGAGGACTTCAGGTTTGCCTTACTTGGAGAAAAGCAGGCTGAGGGGGGATCTCATTGCTCTCTACACCTTCCTGGGGAGGGGATATGGAAAGGGAGGTGCTGAGCTCTTCTCCCTGGAATCTAGTGACAGGATACATGGGAATGTTCAAAGCTTCATCAGGGGAGTTTAGACTGGACATTAGGAAGCATTTTTTAACCAAGAGAGTAGTCTGGTCAAACAGCAGAACAGACTTCCTAGAGAGATGGTTGATGCCCCAGGGCTGTCAGTGTTTAACAGGCACTTGGACAACGTCCTTAAGAACATGCTTTAACCTGGTCAGCCCTGAAGTGGTCAGGCAGTTGGACCTGATGATCATTGTAGGTCCCTTCCAACTGAAACAGTCTATTCAATTCTGTTTTCTTCTGTTCTATTACAAAATCACAGACTGGTGGGGGTTGGAAGGGACCTCTGGAGATCATCCAGTCCAACCCCCCTGCCAAAGCAGGTCCATCTCCAGCAGGTTGCACAGGGCTGCATCCAGGTGGGTTTGAATCTCTCCAGAGATGGAGACTCCACAGCCTCTCTGGGCAGCCTGGCCCAGGGCTCTGGCACCCCCACAGGAAAGGAGTTTTTCCTCCTGTTTAAGCAGAACCTCCTGTGTTCCAGTTTGTGCCCATTGCCCCTTGTCCTGTCACTGGGCACCACTGGAAAGACTCTGGCCCCATCCTCTTGACACCCACCCTTTAGGTATTGATCAGCATTGATGAGATCCCCTCTCAGTCAGACCCACGTGCACAGACCCAGCCCTAACACAGCTGCTGGCTCCCCACACCTCCTGGCCAGAATGACAAACTGAAGGGAAGGAGAGGAGGATCCAGATGATGCCAAGAGGAATGCTTGGCTCAGGAGGGGCTGGGGCTCAGCTCCAACCCACTGCGGGCTGCTCAGCACAGGCTCTGCCACAGAGCAGGGGTGGTTACAGCTTAAGGAGACACAAGCTCAGCCCCGAGCTACAGCAAGGCCCTGCCATGGCCCTGCCAGGGCTGGAGCAGCAGCTCAGCTGCAGCACACACCCCGGGACCCACCTGAGACCAGGTACCGCTGCGGGAAGGTCTCGTTGCCGCAGGTCTCGAAGCTGAAGTGGTCCCGCACCTGCTGGAAGAGCCGCTCCTCCAGGCCGGGCCCCGCTGCCCGGGCAGCTGGAGGGGAGCGTCAGCGCAGAGAAACCGGCACCCGGCCCGGCCCGGCCCCGGTGATTGGGGCCCAGGAGAGCCCGGGGCACCCGCCCAGTGCTCCCCAGTCTGGCTGGGGGCTCCTGCCCAGGGAGGCCGGTTCGAGGTCCCGTCTGGGGCCCAGGGAGGCCGGCTGGGGGGTCCCACCCGGGGCGGTTCGGGGCGGTTCAGGGGTCCCACCCGGGGCACCCACCGGGAGCGGCGCTGCCCGGCGGGAGGGGCAGGAGGAGCAGGAAGAGCAGGAACAGCAGCGGCGGCAGCAGCGTTTCCATGGCGACCATCCAGCTCGCGCCTCCGCTCCGTATTCACCGGCCCGTCCGCCCGCGTGGGAACCCCAGGCAGCCGGTCACATGATCGTGGGGCTTGCTGCATCACGTGGCCACCTCGTGCCCCCTCACGTGACCAGGGAGCGCCCCGCCCCGCGAGCAGCGCCATGTTCCCGGGGGGGAGGGGGTGTTACCGGCTCGGGGTGGCCCGTTCCGTCCCGTCCCGTCCCGCACAGCCCGGAGCTGCTGCGGGGGGTTGAGCCCGGCAGCGCCTCCTGCGCCTCCGTGGAGGCTGCGGGCGGCCGGGGCAGGAGCCTCAGCGCGGGCCCGGGGGTGCCGAGGTGGGGCAGGGCGGTGAGGGGCCTGTGTGCCCCCTCTGAGGGGCCAGGCGGGGCCCCGCCGCTCCCGGTCCCGCCGCTGCCGCACGCAGCCCGTGTGCTCTCCGCGCCGACGGGCCTTCACGGCTCTGCTCTGGGTGCGGGAGCCCAGCTTGTGCCGTGGGGACGGGGAGGGAGGAAGCGGGCGAGGCTCGGTGCTGGTGCTGGGCCCTCGCGCTGTCCCCGCGGCTCTGCGGGGAGCGGGTGGGCGGGGATGGGGTGTCCATCCTGGCTGCTGGCTTCTGCTCTTCCAACCCCTGCAGCGTTTGCCTCCTGGTGCTGAATCGGTGCTGGCATCGCAGGTCCCCTCCATGGTGTGTTTGTGTGAGAAGGAAGCGCTGGGGAAGAGAGAAAGCCCAGCAGCCTGCAGGGGCCATGGCAGCTCGGCTCTGTACCCAGAGGAGGTGAGGGAAGTGGGAATGTCACGCAGGAGGAAATCAGGGTGAAGATTCACAGTGGGGTTTGTTGGCTTGTGTCCATGTCTGGTGAGTAGTGGTGGGTGAGGGAGCACCAGAGGAGAGGGGATCTGGAGGATGTCAGTGTGTGACGAGAGTGGAGTGTGTCCCCGTGGTGGTGATACGCTGGTAGCCCTGTGATTTAGCATACTGGGGAGAGGGGGAGCTTATGCTGCTCTTGAAAACAAGTTAGGAGCAGCATGAAATTGTTAATAGGTGATTTCTCTAGATTTTTGGTTCTAGAGGGAGGCCTAGAAGATATCCTAAAGGGCATACAGCCCTGAAAGAAAAGGGGAGCAGAGAAAGTCACATTGTGAGCTGGGCAGGGCTGGACCTGCTAGCTTGGCTGTAAGTAAACTCTGCAGTACGTATGATCTAGCTTGATCTTGTTATGCCAAGTGCTGTATAAACATGCAAAAAAAGGCCTGGTTTTACCCCAAAGGGTCAGTACACTGTCAGCTTATTCAAAATGTGCAGATCCCTTACAAGATGTCTGTGAATGTCATGGAAGTTCACACTGCTTAGCTTACTGAAGACCAAAGGAGCTGTTGTAGGAAGAAGATTTAAAGGATGTGGCCATGGCTGGGAAGCTGCAGAAGCATTTTCACATCTACTGTTGCCATCTGCAGCCACACAGTGGCAACCCCAGCATGGGAGATGGGTCTGGTTCAGGCAGTCACAAGATAACCAGGCCAGGTGGAAGTCAGATCCAGCCTGTCTTGGTGTGATGAAAGAGCAGCACCAGTCTCCAGCATAGAGTGAGTGGCTCTGGCCAGAGCTTCTCTGGGGCTGATTTTGTCCTTGGGTTCCCAGCTGAGGAGGTGCAGAGATCCTGTCTGCTTCTTGTCTGAAATTTGCATAAGATTTCTCTCTGGTAGACTGGTCACTTGACTGATAAAATGCTTTGTAGTGCATTAGGACTTGAATTGTGTTATGCTTTCTTTACAGATTTAATAGAATGAAAAGATTATACTCAGAGGGCTTCTGAGCAATATTTAAATTACATCATTTTTTAATTAGAATCCTGCACTCCCAGGTTTGTGCTTTCAGTAAAGTATCATTATAATTAAGACTTTGAAATCCCAGATTTTTGGGGGGCTGTTGTGTTTAAAACTGTTTCAGCTTGATGCTCCTGAGCAGGTGTATTTCTGCAAAGCATGAGGCTCAAGCAACTTTCTTCCCAGCTCTCCAGAGAGGAGAAGGCACAGACATAAAACACATGGGAGGCTCTTTGACTTCATAAACCACTGGACAGTCTTCACACGTGTTAGTCTAAAACATGAGCTGATACTGTTTAGAAAACTAAACACAGTAGCAGGGAATGGTTTGTTTTGCAGTGGAGAGGGAAGGCTGGAGCTGGTCCTTGGCGTGTGGGCTCGGGGTGGAGGCTGTGCTGCACACAGCAGGATTAAGATCTTATTTTCAGACTACTGCTTATCTAAATTCTGTCCCGAGGAGCTTTGCAGAGTTAGGCTTCAAGTGGCTGTGTAATCCAAGGCTTTAGGGAAGAGGAAAGGATTTGTATTCATTGCCAAGCTTTGTGAAGAGGTTGGGGAAATCCATGAAGTGACATGGGCAAAGACAGACATTTGTCCTGGGGTGAGGAAAAGGGTTTTCACCAAAGCCTTTGTGTAAACCGATCCTAATAAGATAATGCCTGTAAAAAGCTCTTGGTATCTTCAGAAATAAAAATACTTGCTGGTGGATGAGGCAAAGAGACAGACACTTTCCAGGATCTGAAAAGAGAAAACAATAGTCTGGTTTTGTCCCTCCCCTGTGAATAACATTAAACTCATCACTAAACTGAGAGGGCACGTCGCTCTCTGGTGGCACTGTCAGACTGTCAGCCGTGGGCAGCTCCAGCTGGACGAGCTCCTTCCCATCTCCCAGGGTGAGATCCTTGGCCTCTGTGGGATAACAGAGCAGGGGGTGCGTGGAGTGACCTCTGGGCCCGAGCAGTGCAGTCCTGTGTCTCTAGGCGGCTGCATTTGTATTTTGTCTATTAATTTTAAATTATGTAAATCCTTCTTCCACCTGCCCCAGGTTAACGTTTCCAAGTTCCTGTTCTGTGAAAGATCGAGGACTTGTCCTGTCTGAGCTGTGCAGCTTCCTCTAACAACCCGTGCTGCTGCGCTGCCTTGCCGTGGGTGGGTTTCTGTGGTCTGTGTCAGCTGAAGAATGGCTGGTGTGGTCCCAGCTGGCAGGACACAAACGGGATGTTCAAATGGAAAATAGGAAGAGGGGTTAAGCATGTAGTGAATTATAAATAGCCGTGCACATAGTAATTGTGTAACTTCAGTTTCCTTCTTTGGAGGAAGTAGAATCTTTGTATCTTGGTTTACAGCAATTCCCAGAGCACCTTTGAGCTCAAGCAGTGCCTGTGAGATGCCCAAAGCCGTCCCCAGCAGACATGCATCACTGCTCAGCTCTGGGCTCTGCGGGCAGCGGTGGGGTTTGGCTCCCTGTGTGGAAACTCAGCTCCCTGGTGAGCTGCAGCTGAGGCCGAGGGCTGTTGGCGTTCACCTGTGGAACTCCTGAGCAGTGGCCACCTGAGCGTGTAGCTTCCTTGACTCCTCTGCCTGCTGCGGTGGTTCCTCGCAGAGCTGCCTGGCTCCACTTCCCCGGGCTCCTCTGGCTGTGTGCTGGGACAGCAGCAAGACTCGGAGCAGCCTTGCTGAGAGCGAGGGTTTGGTGTGTTTGCACACTGCGTCCTTTCTCTGACTTCCAGCCGACAGCCTGGGAGCATCCCGTGGGGCAAAAATCGCAGCTTTCTTTGGGCAGGTGACCCCTACGCTTCAGCACGTGGAGCAAGTGGAGAAAAATACGGGAGGTGGTGGTCAAGGATTCAAGAAGGGGAGCGTTGGGCATTGGCGCGGGTACTGCCGAGGTCAGAGAGGCAGCAGAGGCGGGGAGCTGGCCCTGTAATTGCAGCGAGGTCAAGGTTACCCCGCCCCTCGGTCTTGTGGGAGCCGGGAGAAGGGGGCACTCCCGCCCCGATCAGGTGCTCGTCGTGGCCCCTCGCAGGCGTGAGTTTGTGCTGTTGAGTAGAGGGAGGAGCAGGGAGCTGAGCCAGCTGAGAAATAGTTTCCCTTCTGTTGAATTAAGTTTCCGAGGGGTCGGTCTCGGGTCTGGCTCACAGAGCAGGCGGCGCGGGGGCTGTGCCGGGCGCGGCGGGCAGGGGCAGCGGGAGGGTGCGGCCGTGCCCTCCAGTGCAGCTGGATTTCTTCTGGATTGCAGAAATGGCACAGCCCAGGGAACGCTGAGGGGCAGGTGTGTTAGCTCACAGTGTCTGCTCATCAGGGGCACTTGGGGGAAGTGACGGGGTAGCCATGCCACAGAGGATGTGATGTGGAGGGCTGCAGCACCTGGCTGGGAGAAGACCTCCCTGCAGAGGTTGCACTTACCCTATTTTTTTTTTTGTTTCCTGGTGATTGTCAGAGGAAAGGTTTGACCTTGTCTTTTGCTGCTCCTATCCCTGTAAAGCACTGGGTGGATATTCCCAGGGCCGTGCTTGCTGCTGCTTTGAGCTGGAGATCAGCACGGCAGCGCTGGAGGCACAAAGAAGCCGTGTCCCTGAGGAGCGAGCGAGCTGGGAGCAGCGCCGAGCCTCAGAGGCAGGAGGCAGCGTGTGTCAGTGCCAGCCAGATGACCGAGTGCTAACGTCAATCCATGCACGGGCTTGCCAAAGCAGAACGTGCGTGTGCTGTGCAAAGTGGTGCTACAGCACCAGCCTCCTGATAAGATTCTTCAGGAGGTCGGGTTTAGTGGCACTGTGACCTTCATGAGGTGTGAGCTGGGGAGCGATGTGGCTGCGCTGCTGCAGCAGTGGGAGGAGACACAGGAGAGCTGGGGGCTGGGCCTGGCAGAGCCTGGCTGGGCATGAGGCTGGCAACCTTGGCCACCAGCACTGTGTGGGGTGGCAGGCCACGGCTCTGGACACCACAGCCTCAGGAGATGCCATCACCAGTGCTCTGAGGTGCACCACATCTTCCAGGGGCAGCTGGTGGCAGGCTGCTGCCGGGACTTGCAGCTCCACGCTGCAGGCAGGAGTGAGCACAAACTAGAGGGATGACCTGGCTGCTGGGCAGCCTGGGGAGGGGGTCAGTGAGAGTGCTGGAGAGGGGCTCTGCCCCCCAGAAATTGCACTGTCACCGTTGGCTTTTCTTGACTTTGGCAGGTGTTCATTGCTCCGACTGTGCTCTGCAAGCAATGCCTCCAAATCCAGTTGGGAGCGGGGCATGGCTGGGCTGTGTGTGACAGATTTGGTGCCACTTGGCTGTTGTGTTTTGCAGGAGGGCACAGCCCGTCCCTCAGTAAGGTTCAGTGATGCCAAAAGCTTAAGAGTGATTTTAATAAGCCAGAAAACAGGGACTTGCCTGTGGGCAGGAGTGGGTGGGTGGTGGCGGCTGAGGGGCCGCCCCTGCCATGAGCAGCTATCGTGCAGTCAGTGAGCATCACGTTCTTCAGGCAGGAGGGGTGAGGCTGGGGGTGTCCCTGCACTGCCACCCCTGCCAGTGTCCCAGATTCTCCTGTTTCTGCACAGGGTGCAGCAGATCCCGGGGCTTGGGAGTGTGCTGAGGGAGAACGCGCCTGCCCCCGCTCAAGCTAGCAGGCAGAGATGTTCTCTGTCCTCAAGGATGTTCAAGGACAAGGTCCTGGAGGAGCTGCTAATGGGTGGGCATGGCCAGTGCAGCTGTGCAGCAAGCTGGTGGGAAGGGTAGGTGTCAGTGGGGACAGGGCTCAGTAGCAACCTCAGCCTTCTTTAAAGGACCCAAGTAAGCCACAGTGCCTGAGTGTCACATCAACCAGATTTTTCCTCTTTTGGGGTATGAGAAGGGTTCGTGCACACAATTTGCCAAGCTTTAAAGTCCCTCTGGAAGGACCCAGTGCTGTGGTGCTCTGTGCAGCCTCGACAATCTCCTGGTTGTCCCATGTGGGCAAGAGGAGTCATAGCAGATATTTTGGCAGATATGGGCACTCCCTGTGCTGACTGTGGGCTCTCTTCAAGGTTTTCTTCTGGTTGGGTAAGCTGCTGTGCTGTTCTTGGTGTCTGAGAAGGCTCTTACCAGAGCCTCTTCCACTGCTGAACCTTGAGGCAGTTGCTCTGAGGTGTGGATTCTCAAATGTCTGCTAAAGGCTGCAGCACCTCCTGCACTGAGAACAGAAACAGTCTCACGTCCCTGTGCGCTGTTTTCAGAAAACCAAGACCTCTGAGGTCTTGACACTTCTGTCAAATGTGGCTGAAATGACAAGTGAGCCCCCAGTTTATCCAAGGCATGACAAACATCTGGAGGCAGTGTGGTTGCTCAAGTCTTTTCTAGAAGATATTTCCCAAGGAGCACAAAGGGAACAAATATCTTGCACTGCATTGAATGACCTACAGAGTGACATCAGGCTGTGCCATGAGTTTGGCTCTGAAAATGGCAGGTGCTTAGACCCACCCCAAGTCTCTGTTCTTCTCTTTGTTGCCCTGGTCTGCAGGCACAGCTGAGGGTCCTGGGGGTCCCTCACCCAGGGGCAAAGTGGCTCTCCCAAGATCAGGACATTCACTGAAGCACACCCCATCTGTCCTCAGCAGAGGGATTTTCCATATACTGGACCTTTTCTGCCAGGCTCTTTCACACCTGCAGAGGCTCCTCTTCGGGCTGATGCTTTGTGACCAAGTCCTAGCTGTGGCTTTCACACCTGTGGCTCTGTCAGTGATCTTCCAACCTGCAGAGACCACCAGCATTTGGGACAGGCAGCCGTCACCCCACAAGTTCCCCAGTGGGTGTTGTGGCTGCTGGCTGGCTTGGAAATGCTCAGAGCCACGTGGCGTCCTGAGCTGGGCTTCAGGTGAGAGGCTTAAGTGACTGCTCAGCTCCTCCAGTAACACCTTTTGACCTTCATTTAATTACTTCAGTGACAGCAAGCACACAGCAAAGAACATCCTTGACAGCCTCCCAGGGTCCTTGATAATCCTAAAGTGATTGAAAGCAGGAGTGGGGGAAGGTGTTTCAAGCCTCTATCAGAGCAGAGTCACTGCCTGATCGTGTGGCTGCAGACATGCTGGAGCCCCTGCTTCTGCCAGCTGTGCCTGGGGACCATGGACATGCTGGCCTGGGGGCAGCTGGGGACACCAAGGAGGCAGGGAGAGATGGTGACATCCTTTAAGGTCTTGCCAGAGGAGAAAAGCACCTGGGAAAGAGAAGGAAATTCTTGCAAGAGGAAATGTAAGTGGCACTGACACCTGGGTCTTCTTGTGGTTTTCTGCAGAGCAACGCAGGTGCCTGGTGCTGGCACTGTGTCCACCTGAAAGCCGTGTGCCCAGTGGGTTGCCTGTCTGGTGGTCAGTCACCTTACTGATGTGGACACTGGGGCCACTGAGCCGTTTGGCTGGTGTTGATGGGGCTGCTTGTGTGGTGTTCAGCTGGATTGGGCCTGAGCACCGGGACAGCACCTCTGCTTTGACACCTGCTGGTGGTGGCTCCACAGCTTGCAGCTTCCCCGCTCGTGGTGAGGGCAGAGACCTGCTGCTGGGGCTGCTCCTTGCAGGGAAATGAGCCGTGCCCGCAGGTGAGGCAGGGCGGCGTGCAAGGACAAGAGGAAATGGACTCCAGTTGTGGCCAGGGCAGTTGAGATGGGATGTGAGGAAGAATTTCTTTGCTGAAAGGGTTCTGAGGCACTGGAAGGGGTTGCCCAGGGCAGTGGTGGAGTCCCCATCCCTGGAGGGATTGAAGAGTCGTGTAGACACAGTGCTGAGGGACATGGGTCAGTGGGGACTGGTCAGTGTTGGGTTCATGGTTGGACTCCATGAGCTCAAAGGGCTTTTCCAGTCCCAGCAGTGCTGGGACTCTGAGGGTGCTCTGCAGCGCATCGCTAGTCGTGAGCACGGCCAGGTGCATCGTGCAGGTGCGCAGCCTGTGAAGGGGTGTCTGTGTGCTGAGGAAAGTGACAGGGGAGAAAGGAGCTGGGGTTCTCCCTCTGTCTTGGCACTGAATACATTGCTCTTGATGGACGCTGTAGAAGGATCAGGCAGGAGGGAGGGCAGGGAAAGCAGGATAGCAGGCTGGCCAGCAAGCCAGGCCGGCCATGCTGCACCGCAGTGAGGAGAGACGTGCCTGGGGCTGGCCCCCAGACTGACTGGGGATGCATCCCCATCCTAAGGTGAGCCTTTGGCTGGGGGAGCTTCACCACACAAATGGACTTGCCTGGCTGACCTGTTGGATTTGTGGAGATCACTGACACGTCTGCCCCGTGAATGGAGTTGACTCTGGTCCCTGTTAATCCCTTTCCCAGTTTCCCCCAAAGGAGATGGAGCCACAGAGCTGTGGGTACCCAGAGCACAGCCTGACCGACAGCCCTGCGGTGCCCATCTGCTCACGAGCTCCTGATGCCACTCATGCTTTGTTTCCACTGCATTTGTGGCATTGCTCTTAAGGAAAATGTGCCTGAAGTGGTCACCGATTTGAGGAAGCAGTTTGTAGCCCAGAGTTGTAGCTTGTGAGCTGACTTGTGAGCCCACCTGGGCTGGGCAGCTCCGCAGGTCACCGCTGCCCTGAATCTTGGTGCAGTAACTGCCCAGCCAGTTGCTCTCACATCCTGTGCTGCAGTGGAAGGACACTGCTGAAGATGGTTTGTCATTGTACAGCTGCATTTTAGCAACCACGTTTACAAGACAGCAGTAAATGGGCAGTAAATATTCTTAAAGTCAGGTATCTAGGAGCCATTAAGAGCCTTGATGGTGAGTTACGTGGAAATGTTCTTTCTGTGCTAGAAAGTGGCTTCAAAACTGCATCTTGTGTTGTGACCTGTAGAACCTACCTTTCCCCTGGTGAACATGACCCCTGGACATCCCAGAGAGAAGGCATTTCTGTTGCTTCCCATGTTGGTGGTTGTCATGTAGAAGTACAAGAGGCTTCAAGACATCATGCCAGGGGCCCTGGAGAGATGTGGGCAAAACTTGTGATCTGTAGCCGCTAGATTATAGAATCACAGGATGGTTTGGGTTGGAAGGGACCTTAAAGCTCATCCAGTTCCAGCCCCCCTGCCAGCAGCAGAGACACCTTCCACTAGACCAGGTTGCTCAAAGCGTCATCCAACCTGGCCGAGAACACTGCCAGGGAGGAGCAGCCACAGCTCCTCTGGGCAACCTGGGCCAGGGTCTCACCACCCTCACACCAAAGAATTTCTTCCTCACATCTCAGCTCCATCTCCCCTCTGCCACTTTCAAGCCATCACCCCTTGTTGTGTCACTCCCTGCCCTTGGCCAAAGTCCCTCCCCAGCCTTCCTGGAGCCCCTTCAGGTACTGGGAGGCCACTGGAAGGTCTCCCTGGAGCCTTCTCTTCTCCAGGCTGAACAGCCCCAACTCTCTCAGCCTGTCCTCACAGCAGAGCTGCTCCAGCCCTGGCATCATCCTGGTGGCCTCCTCTGGACTGGCTCCAGTAGCTCCATGTCCTTGTGCTGTTGGTGGCCGCAGCACTGGAGGCAGCACTGCAGGGGGGGTCTCAGGAGAGCGGAGCAGAGGGGCAGAATCCCCTCCCTGGCCCTGCTGCCCACGCTGCTCTGGGTGCAGCCCGGGACACCGTTATTGGCTCTGTGCTGCCAGCGCACGGTGCCGGCTCGTGTTGAGCTTCTTGTCCCCCAACACCCTCAAGTCCTTCTCCTCAGGTCTCTCAGATGTTGCTCTCCTTGTCAGTGCCCTGTGCCAGCTCTGTTGGAGGTGGTCTGTGGTGCTTCAGAGGAAGAGCGTCTGTGACACCCCGTAAATGAAGTTTCCTGTTGTATCCACCCAGACATCTTTGTTCCACCTGATTTCATTGGAGGAATTAATCCCTTTGCAGGGGGGATTGAAGGACCTTCACCCAGGAAAGCCTGTGTAGCTGCTCCAAGTGTCTCCCCTGCAGCCTGCGTTGCTGCTCCTGACTCTGTGTGCTTCCAACCATGTCCCTGGGGAGCTGGCAGGGCCAGAGAGGAGGGCAGGGGGCTCACTACCCCTTCTTGCCTGCGCCTCTCCCTGGCCCCTGCTGTGCAATGGGACAGGAGAGGGCTGAGCATGTGTCTTGGTGTCCTGGTTTTGCTAGAGTAGAGTTAGTTTTATTTCTTCTCAGTAGCTAGAATAGCTGGGTTTTGTTTCAATATGGGATTTTTTATGAGAAGAATGTGGATGACATACCAGTGTTTTTAGTTGTTGCTGGAAGTCCAAGGACATCGTGTTTTGCCAGTCTGCAAGTGCAAAGGACTGGGAAGTGACAGTAATTAACAAAACTCAAGATTGGCATTTGGCTCTGCCAATGAGATATTCCGTATCATATCACGTCATGTTCAGTAAATTAATGACGGTTGACCAGAAAGCTGGAGATTCTCCTGGGGATTGTTTGGGCTTACTTTTCTGGGATTGTGGTTTGGGGACTGTCTGTGCTCCGGGATCACTGGCTGGGGACAGGCTGGGCATTGCTCGGTGGGTGGTGAGCAACTGCACTGGGAATCACTCATTTGAATATTCTGTTATTACTGTTATTATTATTTTAAGTTTTCTTTTATTTCAATTATTATTTTGTTCTTATCTCACCCTATGTGTCTCCTTACCCCTGCGCCCAATTCTCTCCCTCGTTCCCTGGGAGGTGCGGGGTGAGCGAGGGCCTGGGCTTGGCTGCAGCCCCGTGAAACCACCACGCTCGGTGACACGTTGCTGTCCTGGGAGCTGCGTCCTGCTCTGGAGCACACTGTGGTCACTGGTGTGGCACAGATGGTTCGGCTGCGGCTGCCCAGCCTCCCTTGTCACCAGCTGCATTCCTCGAGTCCCAGCTGTCACCTGCTTCTGCATGACCCAGATTTTTGTTTATCTTGTCCTCATCAGATCACTAAAATGGGTCCTGGGTGCTCTCGTGGTGGGGTTGCTGTAACCTGCAGGGTACCCTCACCCGGTGTGGCAGCAGCGTTTGTATCGATGGAGACACGTTGCGGTGCCTGTCGCACACGTGAGGGGGGGGGACCCTGCTCTGGCCCTGTGGGCCCGTGGGTCGAGGGCGTGGTGGTGGGTGCTGTGTCGCTGCCCCTATCCCGGGGGTGAAGGAATGGGATAGCAGCGGGGAGGCAGAGCTGGAGGAGGCGGGAGGAGGCTTGGCCCCCCGATGGAGATGGGAATAGAAAGCGCTTTCCTCGGGCTGGGGTCACACAAGCTCTTGTGGCTTTGTCCAAGTCCCGGTGCCAAGATCTGTCCCCATTTAATGGCCTGGGATCTGGCAGTGGTGTTCTTGCGAGCCTGGCATGTACCCCTGCCGCCTGCCTGCCGTTTGACCCGCCCTTGCCCGGAGTAGCCCCCGGCCATCGCCCGGGAGCCGGCCCGCTCCGGGGGTGCCCGGGGCCGGGCGGGGTGCGAGGCCTGGCTCAGCCACAGTCTGCCCCGGCGTGGAGGTTTCCTGACCGGGAGCGGGGCACGGTGGGGTTGGGGGTCACCCCTCCTGCGGGCTGGGCTGGGGCGATGCGGGGCGTGGGGGGAGCTGCCCCGGGAGCCGTGGGCCTTTGTACTGGTGGGGGCTGCGGCAGCGGGGGTAGACCCCGAGGGGTGTGAGGGGGTGACCTGGGGCGGGGCGCGGTGTCAGCTCGTCCTGCGGAGGGGCTGGGGCGGGGCGCGCGGGGGAGGTGCATCGCGGGCGGGGCCGGGCCGGGCAGGGCTGAGGGGAATCAGAGCCGGGGAAGGCGGCGGAGCACGGCAGTGCCGAGTCGTGCCAAGCCGAGCCGAGGGCAGCGCGTCCCGCAGGAGCCGGGCCGAGCCGAGCCGAGCCGAGCCGGAGCAGGTCAGTCCGTGCTGGGGCGGGCGGCGGTACCGAGCCGGGCCCCAGGCTGCCTCTCGCCCTGTCCCCGCGGCTCGGGAAGCTCCGAGAGGAGCGGGACACAGCGCGGCTCCGCTTCCCCGCGCCCTAGGTTTCTCCTCGTTCTCTTCCCCAAGAGGGGAGCCCCGGCCCGGGCAGCGGCACCGCCCGCAGCCGCTGCGAGCCCCGAGCCGAGCTCCCGCGTTCTCCGGGCCGGCTGCGGGGAGCCCGGGAGTGCGGGGCCGCCCGCGCCGGGAGCTGCCGCTCGCGGGGCACTCGGTCCAGCTACGAGCGGCTGCTGCTTTATGAACGAAGCCCCGCGGGCTGCCCGGCTCCCGCCTTCAGGGGCTGCAGCCCGCGCTGAGCTGAGCTCCGCTCCCCCCGGGAGCTTGCGGGGTCCTGGCAGGAGCGGCCGGGCGGGCAGGGGACGGGCAGAGCTGTTCCCGAGGGGGTTGGCGAGGCGGAGCGGGCTCGGGACAGAGCGGTTCGGCTGTTCTCCTGGCCTGGGCTGGTCCTGGAGGTGGTTTCCCAGCTGCTGCACCCGGGACCTGCTCGATGGTCTATGGAGAGCAATGGCTCTGGCCCTGGCTCTGGCCTTGGTTTGGAGAAGGGCTCTGGGCTTTTTGGAAAACCACAAGAGTGAAGTAGATCCCAAAGAGGGGGGAAAAAATAGGGTTTGTGCTTGGTGTGGAGTTCCTGCTCTGTGTCACCCTTCCCTGTGTTCAAGCAAGTACTTTGCCATTGATGCAGCTCTGATGCTGGTTGCACACACTGTGCACACGGTGGCTCAGATTGCTCAGGGACAGATGTGTTTTCAGCCCAAGGTCCCTCTTTCCCTGCCCTTTCATTTGGGCCTGGTTTGGAAATGCAGATCTGCCCTGGAGCAGCCTCACAAGCAGGGCCCTGCCATAGGCAGTGAACTGCTTACAGTGGCTCGGGCTGGATTCTCCCACATCTGTGGCCCAGGGGCTCTTCCTTCCATTTCCTGGCCAAGTTCAGCAATTCCAGTGAAGAAACAGTACCCAGGAGAGATCATACAGGGTCCTGCCTTCCGCTTCAATCCCAAATGTATCTTGTTTTTCTTTAAAAAAAAAATAAAAATCAAACAACAAACTATCAGACAACAAGGAAGACTGAGTTAGAGGCTGTGTAAAGCCTGAATGCAAAGTGTAGGTAAAGCTGTGAGGTAAACAAATGGTAAAAAGCCAGCACTGAGTAGTGAAGGGATTGTAGTTATCATGCCGGGTTGGTCACAGCAGGGCGGGAGGTTGCAAGGGATCAGACTCCAGCTGGAGCTGAAGTGCTGGAAGCGGAGCCGCCTGCGTGTGGATGGTTATAAATCCCAAGGGGAGAGTTACAGTGCTCCTGTCCCTGAGAATCAGGGATCCTGAACAGAGAAAAAGGATAAAACCAAGCTGGACCTGGGCGGTGAGGCTGAGGGACACACTGGGCTGAAAGCTGGGACAGCTCATCATGGGATGTGCCCCTCGGCACAGGGAAGACCCGGCAGCACTGGGATCGCTGCAGGGACCTTGCTGGAGGGTCCTTGTCCAGCCCACAGTCCTTCCGTGGGCAGGAGTTGGGGCTCAGTCACTCAGGGTACTGGGCAGGTGTTTGCTTGTCCTTTTCCCGTGGGATCTCACTCCCCTGGGAATGGGGGCTCTCACAGGAATGCCGCTACCCGCGCCAGGTGGGGAGGCTGTGTGGGTGTGATGCTGCAGCATCACATCTCTGGTGTGCTGGTCCACCAGGCAAGGTCTTCCTCACACAGTAAATCCCTCAGCAGTCCCCACTGCTGATGCTTGATACACTGTTATTTTCACTTTAAATTATCACTCCATGATCATGGGGTTTGGTGCTTTTTAGTGACATTTCAGAGGATCCCAAAAAACCGTGTAAGCTCATGGGCTGAAACTGGAGGTCCTCTTGTAACCACAGCTCCTTTCTACACCAGTTCGCAAAGCTTTTGGAGTGTTCGGTATCTTCAGGCTGCACCCAAACGCACCTGCACTTGGGGAGTGGCACAGGAGTTGTCTCGAGAGCATGGGGCATAAGTGGCAGTGCCCACTTACAGCAGAAGTTGTGATTTTTTTTGCTGCCTCCCCACTTCTTGCTGTGTGGAGAACACTGCTGCTCATCTGCCTTGTGAACACAGAAGCTGGTTTTACTCTGCTGGGAACTAGAAGCCTGGTGGCTTCCTGCAGTCAAGGTTTAAAACTTCAGGGCCTTTAAAGAAAATACTTCAGAATCATTCCTGCTGTTCAAATGAAGTCTTACATGGTCATCTCCCCTAAGGGCAGATTTTGCAATTCCTTTATGTAAAGCATCTTACAAGAAGTCAGGCCCTGGGATGTTGACTTGGAGCACAGTTTCTGAGGCAACTTTCAACTTTGAGCATTAATGGCAAATGCTTTGGCTCCTGCCCCATCTGATCTTCAACGAGAAGGCTTAAGGCTGGAGGTATGCGTCTCTTGCCACCAAACATGAAGTGTGTTGCTGCTGTTTAGCAAGTGGTTGGCTGGTGCTGTGCTCCTCCTGTGTCCTCAGGGACAGCTGTAATTAGGTAAAGTGCATGTACCTGCAGTGCTGTGTCCAGTTCTGGAGCCCTCAACTCAAGAAAGACATGGACCTGTTAGAATGAGTCCAGAGGAGGCCACAGGATGATGCCAGGGCTGGAGCAGTTCTGCTGTGAGGACAGGCTGAGAGAGTTGGGGCTGTTCAGCCTGGAGAAGAGAAGGCTCCAGGGAGACCTTCCAGTGGCCTCCCAGTACCTGAAGGGGCTCCAGGAAGGCTGGGGAGGGACTTTGGCCAAGGGCAGGGAGTGACAGAACAAGGGGTGATGGCTTGAAAATGGCAGAGGGGAGATGGAGATGAGACCTGAGGAAGAAATTCTTTGGTGTGAGGGTGGTGAGACCCTGGCCCAGGTTGCCCAGAGGAGCTGTGGCTGCTCCTCCCTGGAAGTGTTCTCAGCCAGGTTGGATGAGGCTTTGAGCAACCTGGTCTAGTGGAAGGTGTCCCTGCTGCTGGCAGGGGGGGTGGGACTGGATGAGCTTTAAGGTCCCTTCTGACCCAAACTATTCTATGACTCTGTGATATGCACCGTGGGTCAGCTCCGTTCTGCTGCACGTTGAAGCTGCTGGAGTTACAGTGGGGTGGGAATGGGCCACGGTGTCCTGGTAAGTTGCACAAAGTGCCTCTTCACCAGCCTCCTCCTCCTCAGCTGCTGGGTCTCTGCCCGGGTTCCTCTGTGCCACCCTCCCTCCCTGGGATGGAAGTGGGCAGCAAGCTGTACGACCTCTGCTCTCGTTGCTGCCGCTCTGCCATCGCCGGGGTCCGAGCTCTGCAGAGCCGGCAGCGCTGACGGGCACAGCCTGGGCTGGCCGGTGGTCCCAGCAGGTCTGGTTCTTGGTCCCCATGCAGGAGGCCGTGCAACCGAGCTGTGTAACTTCTGAGCAAAGTATGTTCTGGGGATAAAAATGTAGGTAGTTTCAAAAGCTTTATTGCGCAGATTAACAGAATACAAATGTGCGTGAGAGCCGCTCAGTGCAGTCTCTGCGCCCCTGCTGCGCCGAGCTGCACGTGGGAGCCTGGAAGGCAAACGATCAGAGCTGGGTCTGTGAGCCCAGGGCGCAGCTCAGGTTTGGCGTCCCACCTTGACACTGGCTCATCATGTGGCCGTGGGTAAGTCACTTAACTTGCTTTCTGTACATTTTAGCTTTGTTTTTTCCTTCTGTGATTCTGTGATCTGTTAGCCCTAGCCAAGTCTCCCTGCTTTGCAATGTGGACTGGTATGAGATAACATCTGTACTGGGGTTGGGATTGCCTTAGGGGCTCAGGCTGCTGTGCTACATTGATAAGAAAATGCTTATCTCGGTGCAGATCTATTTCTCTTTCCTTGGCCCTTTGGGAGCTGCTGAGTGACACCTTGTTCCCTGGAGACTTTATTGTGTCCAATGTCCCCAGCACTAGCTGGCTATGACTGTGTTGGGCGTTGTGTGAGGAGCTCTTGGAAACAGCTTGCTTGCCATGAGAAGCTTCTTGTATCATGTGTTGTCATGCAAATACTGCTCATTTCTCTAGGTTACATGAAAAAATGCGGGTAAATGATTGATTTCCCTGCTAGGGGTAACCTGACTTTCTGAGCCATGCAGGAGACCTGGGCAGCCTGTCAGCTGAAGTTCCACTTCCCTCAAGTCACATGTTTTTTAAATAAGCCAGTGGTAGGTTTGATGTAGCATATGGTGGCAAGAGGAACGCTTGGAGAGGAGTGGGGAAGAGCAGGATGTTACAGGAGAGCAGTCCTGGATGCTTGAGGCAAACTCAGCTTGAGGTGCTGCCCCCAGGGCAGACAGACAAACCCTGTCTGGATTTGAGCTGTCTTCCTTCACCCCCCTGGGAGGGACTCGTGTCTTGCAGGTTGTATCCTGGAGGCTGTTGGAGCAGGGACCGTCTCCTCTGCGCCCATACAGCCCAGCTGTGGGGGCCAGGGTGAGGGCCAAGTGCAGGGCAGGGATGTGGTGTCCAGAAGTGCTGTGGAGATGCTGGACTTCTGAGAAAGCACTCGCCTGCTGTGCTGAGATGGGTCTGGTTACCTCCATCTCAAAGCATGGGCTTTTCCATTTTTTCTTACCTACTTATCTCATGCTGCTTCTGGCAGTTGGGTTACTCTGGTTTTAGACCTGCATACAGACGGGATGGGGAGGCCCAGCAGTCATGGGGTGCTCCCTCTCTGCCCTCCCACCATCAGCAGCTCTTTCTTGAAGCAGCTTTTTTTCTAAGCATGAATTAATCCGTTGCAGGGGTTTAAAAAAAAAAAAAGTGAGTTAATATATCTGTGTTTGCAATTCAAAAACCTGTGCCACAGTGTGGTGGTTTCACCCACAGGTAAGACCATGGAGCCTGCACTTGCTCCCCTCACCCGGTGGGATGGGGAGAGGAGCACAACAAAGGGGTCAGGGATCAAAATGAGGACAGGGAGGGCTCCCTCTCCAGTGATGGGCACGGGCAAAACAGACTCAGCTTGGGGAAGAAAAATCAATTTAATTGATTACCAGTCAATCAGAGTAGGATAGTGAGACATAACCACAGCCAGTGTGCTCTCCTTGCGGGCCTGTTGGTGCAGCTGGGGTGGCAGAGGTGTGCAGTTGGCCACCCCGCCAGCAGTAGCCGTCACACCAGGGCCTGGGAAGATTTGGGTGGCACAGACTGAGAAATGGGCTGGTGGAAATGAGCCCTCATCAGTGCTGGGGAATGGAAGAGGATTCATCACCTCCCAACTCTCTGCATAGCGTGAGAGGGGCTGGTTTGTTTCTGTGCACAAGCTGCCTAATGCAATGAAAGCAGGTCTGAAAATGTTTTTCCAGTGTTGAGAAAGCTTCAAAACACTGCAGTCTCTGCCAAACCTGTTGAAATAATTTGGCTCTGGCTGTTTGCAGGAAGAGGGTTAGGATGCAGAAAAGGGATTTTCTGCCCCTTATCTATAAAAGGTTGAGAAAATTTGCTCCAAATTCTTTATCTTTTATTAATTGGTTTTAAGCTGCCTGGAAAGATCAATGGCACTGGGGACAAGCCAGCTGAAGTCAATGAGGCTGCTGTGATTAATTTTCCACTGCTGGGAAAAATAATGTCTGATATGCTCTAACTGGATTTCAGCTTTATGTGCTGGATATTTACTACCATCCTGCTTTGGCTGCAGAGTGGAAAATGTGCAAGGGGAAAAATGTGCTGCGGGCTTCTTAAGCTTACAAGGGGCAGAACTTCTCCCAGGATGACCTTTCTGAACCAGCAAGGTCTCACACCGGGTTTCCCAGCCCCTCTGTGTCCTGCTGCCGAGATGCCTCTTGCTTTGGACCCACCACCACCTCATCCCCATCGCTGCCCTGCCCAGCATGGGGGTGGCTCGGTCCAAGGTGGCCTGTCTGGTGCTGGAGGGAATGGGGCAGTGTGAGGGCTTGGGCTCTTCTCATCCTTGTGCCCAGTGGGAAATGAGGCACGGAGATGTTATGGGGAATGCAGTGTTAGGCTGTGAATTACATGAATAGTGCCTCAGAGGCTCCTGTAAATGATAGAGAGGGAGAAACACAGGCAGAGGGCAGCTTGGGACACGTAAAGTCCCAGTTCTGAGTGAGCCTCGCTCTGGAGGCAGCCAAGCTGGGAGGGCCAGGGAATAGGGGTATTTTGGTGTACCCCAGCCCAGGGGCAGCTTTGTCCTTCCTCTCATGGTGGATCAGGAGTTCATTAAAGTTATACTGGAGCCATAGGCATGTTGCACTGGAGGCAGGATGAGGAAGCCTGAGTCAAGTTCACTGCTGAATTATGCAGAGTTTAAAATTCAGCCAGCCGAGGGGGCTGCCTGCGGCTCCGAGGGGGCTGGGGCAGCTTTTCTCCATCCTCTCAGCAGCTCTTTGGCTTGAACCATGACCTGCAAATGTGGAAAGGGGAAAAGTGGTCCCTTTAGGAAGGGAATAGGATGAATTATTTCTGCTTAACAGAAGGGTGGTGCTTTGTTTTTGCCATGGATCTTGCAGAGCTCTGAAAACGAAGCAGAGCCCAAGCATCGCTGAACAGGGAAGGGCACTGGGACGAGGGTGGGAAGCTGTGATGGTGGAGCCGGAGAGGGACGCAAAGTGAGGCTGTTTAATGTACCTCGCTGTGACCAGGTCCAGTGAGTTGTTCACTGGTGTGAGCCTGAGTTAATACAGCACTGCCACCGCTCTCTGGCTTTCCCTGCGTGCTGATGCTTCTCGAGCATGGCTGGTGCATCTGCTGAGCCTGCGGGCAGCAGCAGCCGAGGGATTGTCCTCTGGTCCTTAGAGTCTGGTATTGCTTTGTTGTAGTTCTCAAGTTGTTTCCCTCAGGTGTGTCTCAGCTGCTGTTCCTCTCCACCCAAATGGCTGCTGTCAGCAGAAGGGCAAACTAAGGCCTGCAGCTTTGTGGGTATTTGAGGCCCAGGGTCACCTCTCAGCAGGTTTAGTTCTCTGGAAGTGGGTTGCCTGGTCCAAATGGGTCTCCCTGGTGGGTTTAATAGTCACTGGATAAAGACCAGTGCTTCCCAAGAAAGACTGATCCCACTTCCTTTGGTATCCTTCTGCAGTGTCCTCAGCACCGCTGGCAGGCATGGGGTGCATCCCACCTTGCCCAGGTCCTTTTGGGTGCTGGGGGCAGGGGGGCACTGTCCCTGCAGCTGCGTGTTGGAGCACAGCCTGCAGATCCCTCCCTTTGCACTGGAGACTCGGGTGCACCCATGGCTGCACTCCCACCATCAGGAGCCCCTTGCCAGCATTCCCTGAGCCCTGCAAGGCAGAGCAGTGTCCCCCTCGGCAGGCAGTGTGATGATCAGACCTCTGACACCCAACACGGGCAGCCCTCGCTCTTCTCTTGGTAGCTTCAAGACTCCTGGCAGCCCCAGTGCACAGGATCCCAGAGGGACCAGGGCTTATTTCAGATGCTCTGTTTCAGGACAGCTGCTGCAGTTCCCTGTGGTGTGCTGGGTTCAAGTGAACCCTCTGCTCTGCCTGTGGACCTGCCAAAGGGTGGTATGGGGCAATTCAAAGACTTATTCTGGTTCCCATTTGTGGTCCATTTAAACGTTGAGCAGTGCTGTGTGCTGGTGCTTGGTGCCACAGTGTGAGAGGTGGGCTCATGACACATGGTGATGGTGGTGAAAGCTCTTTGGGCATTTCTCTTAAAATGAGAAACTTTGCTCACCTGAGGGTGGTGAACAGGGACGTGCAGGCAATGAATGAGTGTTTCTCTTGCTTGATGAGCCAAGAGTTGACTTGATCTCCATTAAACTCATCAAGCTCTTGAGATGTCTGGAAAATGTACCACCTTCCATCCTGCATTGCTGTCTCCCAGGGGTGGTGGGGAGTGATCATTTGCAACAGGGTGTGGGGCCAAAAGATCGTTTGGAGTTAGAGCAGGGGCACAGCAGAAGCTCCTTCCCTGGCTGGCTGCAGCTGGTGCCCAGAGGGGTGGATACCCTGTGCCATGTCCGTGACTTTCCACCTCCCGTCTTGGCCGCAGGACGCGCAGAGTGTGGCTTTCCTGAGAAAACAGGGCAGCAGCATGTCCTGCAGGACTGTCCCTCCCTTCTTCCCCAGCTTAATGCAAATATGGTTTTGAGCAAGTATCAGCAAAGAGCCATTTGTCAGGCGCTGGGCAGGGTGCAGCGCCCTGGCTCAGGGTGCTTCACACTGATCAGGAGGAGATAACGCTCTGGAAAGACCCAGCAGCCAGGGCGTGCTGGCTCTGCACCGATCCAGCTTCCGAGGGACTCTGCTCTGCCCTGCCTGAGTGTGGGCCAGGCCAGGAAACGTGCCCGTCCTCAGCTTCAGAGCTGTGGCCCCTTTGCTCTGGACTAATGCTAAGATAGATGAGAGTCCAGGCTGCAAAGGGCAGGGCAGGTCCCCCTGCCTGCCCCTTCACCCATGAGCCAGCACTGGAGGTCCTGGTGCTGGTGGTGAGGCGCATCAGGGACTCATCTGGCTCAGAAGGAACCCTGCAGAATTGGTTTTCAGCTGAACTGGTGCCTAAAGCAGTCAGACTCTGTATCGAAGCAGGCGTGTGCCCGTGGCTACTGCACCTCCTGTGTGGCAGGGCTGGGGCAGGATGCTTTAGCTGAGGCAGTACTATGACCTCATCCCCAGCCCAGGTATGAGGTCACTGTGCTCAGGGGGTCCAAGGCCAGACTTTCCACTGCGCCTGGGGTCGCAATGGGGGAGAGAAAGGGTGGGGAATGCTTGTCTCTGAGGCAGCCATTCCTCATGAGCCTCTAGCTCTGGTAGTGTTTGCCCCATTTGACAATCTCTGTGTGGGTTAAGAGCTGGTCCTTGTCCTGGAGGGCTGAGAAAAGCCAAGAAAAGGAAGAAGGAGGAAAGGTGATGCCAAGGAGATGCTGGCTGGGGCTACAGCCCAGGCGTCCTGAATCAGCTCCTTACTCACAGGGCTGTGCCATTTCTATGCTGTACATAGAGGAGTGATCTTGTGGAGCAGCACGGTCACAGTGGTGACTCTGGTGTCTGCTCATCTACAGATTTCAAAGGCCTTAAAATGTTTAATTCAGTTTATCATGGTCAGTGTTTTCCTAGGAACAGCCTCAGAAGAGCAGAGTTCCGTGGTCCCTCCAGGCTGTCCCCATCCCCCATGGCAGCCAGCACCACAGTGTTGGAGAGTGCCACAAGGATGGGACTGTTCTTTCCATCATTCACTGGGAGTCTGTAGATAGAGCAGTCAACAGGAGGTGGGCTCCCATTAACTATCTTCTTCACCCAACTCATCCCCTTCTCTCTGAGGGATGAAGGCATGGCTGGAGCATGGGTCTTGGGTCTGCTGGGTCCTCTCCTGAATGGTGCTAGGGCAGTTATGTGATTTTGAGCCATTTCCTGATCGTTTTCCGTGTGTAAAATTAAGTTTCTCCCCACCTGGCTCCCGAAGTGCAAATCCTGGTTAATGACCTCTAAACATCCCCCAAATGAACTGCTTTCAGGGAAATTGGTGCTGTTTCTATTCAGTGTTTTTAGTGGGTTTTATAAGAGCTGGCAGGAACCAAGTGATGTTCAGTGGTTTGAAAAGAGATAGACCAGGTTTTGGAGGAAAACTACTCAACCAGGTGTGGTGAGAGCTTGTGTGTGAAGTTTGCGTGGGGAGTTTCTGCATGCTCAGAAGCAACTGGCAAAGACCATGTACTGCTCTAGAGGTTAGTGCTGGGTATTACTGCTGTGGTGAGCTGGTAGGAAATGCTTTGGCAGACCAGCAAGACATGCAGGAGAGGACCTGAGGGGCCAGAAACTGTTGGTTGTTGCAGATGGGGTTTTCCTTGCTAAAATATCAGAATGTCTTGTGAAACCAGACAAGTGTTGTTGCTGCCTTTGGCATTTGAGGAGAGATGGACACAAAGGCTCATTCACCATGGGATGATCTGCCAGCTGTGTGTGGCAGACAGCCTGAGCCTTTATTCTAGCTTAGGCCTCTGGCCATCTGCACAGAGAACACTCCTTGAGCTAAAAATAACTTCTTAACTTCTGGGAACAACACAGAGTGTTTGAGATTTGAGACTTATCTTTGGGGTTTTGGTTGGAAACCCCAAAGGAAATGGCCTGGCTTTCACCTGCTGTGGAGCACCCTTGGGTTTGCAAGGAGCCCAGCCCTTCATGGGCTGTTTGACAGTACAGCCCCCACCTCCCTCCCTGGTGCCTCCACAGCCTCCAGCCCTTGTCTCTGGGCTGTAACAAGAAGCAAGTTACAGCAATCACTATCAGATGATGCCTCAAGCATTTCAGCAGTAAGGTCATGGTGTCTTCTCTCATCCTAATGCGTTTTTCTTGATGGAGAATGTGGGCTGGGGATGTTCTAGCCAGCCCAAAACGCTTGACAGTTCCCACACGCTGAGCTTCCTTTTACACACCCACATGCCCTGCTCTGCTTTTTCATTTGTATAGAGTCACTTAAATATCAGGGGAAAATGAGGTTTGTATATGCTGTTGAAATAAGTGCCATATGACATCAATTAGGGCTCTTGTACCATGAGTCTTCAGAATTAAAATTAAAGTTACAGAAAATGCGTGAAGAGTATAGCAAAGGGAGCAGAGATAGACAGTAAATGTGTGGGATTAGGCTTGTGACTGATGAGTTGTTACAACTATTTTTTTCCTACTCTTTTCTGTACCATTCCATCTCAAAGGAATCCGTGTGCCTTGTTGATCATCATCCATTTTGCAAGATGAGCCAACCTGAAGCCTCCTCTGCTGACTGCCCTGGTTAGTGTGTTTTCGCTCCTTCCTGTCTCGTTTCTCTTCCTTCAGAACACTCACTGGTTTCCCATCAGGCAGGCACTGCTGTGGCACTTCTTGCACGTGGGGAGTGTTACCAGGCAGGACTCTGCACAGAGACCTTCACAGATGGTTGGATCGTACTTGCCCAACACGTGTTGCAGAACAGCCAAGTTCTTCCTGGAGGACAGGTGCCTGACTGTCCTTGACCCTGCCAGAGGGTTACTGCATCTTAGCTGCCTAAATGTCTTCCACATCCTGGCCTGACGAGTCTTTACCAGTTTTGTGAAAGCGGTTTCAGGTGGGACTTGGTCCTCTGGATGTGGTCACAAGGGAGTTGGAGATCAGGGCTCCTTGGATGAGGAAAGGACCGGCTGTGTCTTCGTTCCCCTGTAGACTTGTCTTATGAGGAGGGGCAAGTTGGTTGCTGGAGGAGCCAGTCCTTCTCTTATCTTAAAAAGTGTTAATTGCTAAAGCTGAAGTTACAGACAATTAATCTCTTCCTTGAAAGCCTTGGGGAAATACTGAGTTTTAGGGCCAAAAGATCTTAATAGCTTGTTTCCCCCTTGTAGGTAGCATCATCCATAGATCTTCACCTGGAAACTTTTTGCTTTTTGGTTAGGTTGCTTTCTGAATAACATGCATCTCATACATCAGGTGGGATCAAGACTGTGTCCTGTTCAGGTTTTCCAATGCTTAGATCCTCCCTGAGCGTAATCTGTGTGGAGTCATTTAAGTATTTCAGATTTCAAAGGGGATTTGTGTCACATGGTGGACAGTTATAACAAAGACCTGTACTTACCTGTGCCAAGAACCTGCTGTGTTCTTGGATCATCTGAGTTCCCACTTACTGGATCTTGTAATGCCCTTGTCCCTGTTACTTGGCATTTCCCCCTCAGCAAACGGAGACTTTAGCTATCAGTTTTCTCATGAATTTCCTTTGTCTTTAAATCTGGAGAAGCAGATTTCCCAGATTTTAGATCTTTCTTAAGGTTTCTTTCTTACTTGGCAAGGGATAGATTTCAAATCAGGGCAGCCAAATGGAAGCTGAGATTGCCATCCAGGGTGTGATCTCGGCCCCGTGAGTATGATGCCATCTCAGGAAGGCAGGATTTTGTCTAGGTCTGTGGCTCACAGATGTCCTTGTTGACAGCAGCATAATAAGCACTTGGATTTGCAAAGTGAAAATGATTTATTCTGCTGGCAACTTACCCTGAGCTTTATAAGTCTTACTTTCTGGGCTGTATTTATTTATTTCAATTCATGAAAAATGTGTTCATGCTCAAATGAAATGCAAAGTATCCCTTTATCCCTGCTGCGTAATTGACTTTAATTTACCTTCCCATGGAGAGAGGAATTTGCCTTCCTCATTCTGTTTTATTTTTTTCCAACAGAAAATTTTCTGTTTGACTGGAGAGATCAGATATATTTGGGTTAGCTTGAGGGAAACAGCCAAGCTTAGACCAGATGTTCTCACGTGTGTGAGGATGTCTATGAAAAGCTAATTGCTAACTTGTGTAACGATGGCACCCAGGAAAAGCCAGCTGGTCCCCACTGATGCTGGGAGCTGTTCCTGACATCCTGGCACTGGTGAATGTCACTCTTTTGTCTGTGGGAAACCATCCTCTTGCTGGGCAGCAGGAGCCCTGGTCTGCCTTTAGCCTCCAGCCCAGGCCAGGAGTATTGGGGAAATACTTTTTCCTTTTTATTTGTGGGTTGAGAACTCAAAAATACTGGTGACGTATATTTAGGGATCAGCAGCATAGTACTGGTCAGCAGATCCATGGGGAGTCTGTTTGTTCAAGCAAGGAACAAGGGACAGGACAAGAGGGAATGGCCTCCAGTTGTGCCCAGGGCAGTTGAGATGGGATGTGAGGAAGAATTTCTTTGCTGAAAGGGTTCTGAGGCACTGGAAGGGGTTGCCCAGGGCAGTGGTGGAGTCCCCATCCCTGGAGGGATTGAAGAGTCGTGTAGACACAGTGCTGAGGGACATGGGTCAGTGGGGACTGGTCAGTGTCGGCTCCATGAGCTTAAATGGCTTTTCCAGTTGAGGCAATTCTGGGATTCTGTGATCTGTTTGGTTTTGCTTGGCCTGCGACGTTTTCCGTGTGCTACAGGAAGGTTTGCTGGTATCTGTTATAAAAAGCCAGAATGGAAGAAAGTCCATGTCTGTTCACAGAGATAAATGCTGAGTAACTGCTGGGGTGGTTTGTTCATGTGGCTTAGACAGATGATCTCATCTAATGTCACCATCATTATCTGGATGTGCTCTGTGTTTTCACCTGGGAGCTGAGGAGCACTCGTCCCTCCATCTGCATGAACCAAGTACAGGCAGGGCAGGACGGAGAGGGCTGCAGGGAGTGCTGCCCACGCACCCCACGCATGTGCTGCAGGAGAAAACCACTGAACTGGTGTGGTTTAAACCATTTGGGCACTGAAGTAATTTTCTGATTTATTGTTGAAATGTAAACAAGTGGCCATCAGTGAAGCAGTTGGTTGACAACCGGCTCAACATGAGCCAGCAGAGTGCCCAGGTGGCCAAGAAGGCTAAGGGCGTCCTGGCCTGGATCAGCACTGGTGTGGCCAGTAGGACCATCCTTCCCCCTGTACTGGGCACTGGTGAGGCCGCAGCTCGAGTGCTGGGTTCAGTGTTGGGCCCCTGACTCCAAGAAGGCCATGGAGGTGCTGGAGCGTGTCCAGAGAAGGGACCGGAGCTGGGGAAGGGTCTGGAGCACAAGTGTGCTGAGTTCCCGGCTGAGGGAACTGGGGGTGCTGAGCCTGGAGAAAAGGAGGCTGAGAGGAGACCTTCTGGCTCTGTCCAAGTCCCTGACAGGAGGGTGGAGAGAGGTGGGGGTGGGTCTGTTCAACCAAGGACCAAGGGACAGGACAAGAGGGAATGGGCTCCAGTTGTGCCCAGGGCAGTTGAGATGGGATGTGAGGAAGAATTTCTTCCCTGAAAGGGTTCTCGGGCATTGGAACCAGCTGCCTAGGGAGGTGGTAGAGTCCCCATCCCTGGAGGTGTAGGGATAGAAAAAGCCGGGTAGATGAGGTGCTCAGAGATCTGGTTTAGTAGTGGACAGGTCTGGTTGGACTCAGTGATCTCAGAGGTCTTTTCCAGCCAAATGATTCTGCGTTTCTGTGATTCTGTTAGGATCGTTATCAGCAACAGAACAGGTTAACCCCAGTGCCAGACACTTACAAAATGTTGATAAGCACCTAGAGATTCCTAAGCATCCTGCTGTACCTGACACCCCAAGGCCCAATCCTGCACAGGTGTGCACAGGTACAGTCAGTGCACAGCCGGGAGGGGGGGTTCCCCCATTTGTGCACCCCAGTGCTGGCACCCAGCGCCGGTATCCTGCTGTCCTGGCAAAGATATTTTGTTTACAGAGTGATCCCACTCACAGAAGGTTTTTGCGTGGGGTGTTAGTAAGCACCAGATAAGCTTTTACATGCTGCTCCTCAGGGCAAGGCTCCAGCCATCAGGGACTGGGCTTCTGGGTCCAGGGAGGTCCCTGGGGCTGGTCCAGCCTCCTGCTTACTGGAGAGGAGGAAGGGGAGAAGCTCTGTGCTTTACTGCTGGCAGGAGGAAAAGTCCTGGAAACAGTGGCAGGGGAGGTAGGTCGGCCTTCTGACGGGCGAGAGGAGGAAGAGTCTGTTCTTCTCTTTTTTCAGGAAAATTTGCTGTCTAGAAGGGGTGTGAAGCCTGGGGTTTGCGTCCTTGCAGCAGGGCCCGGGCCCGGGCAGATGCCTGGAGCTGTGTCCAGCTGTGCACGGGTCCGGGAGAGCCGGTGTGCCGGGTGGGGGGTGGTTACTGGAGAGCCGGTGTGCCGGGTGGGGGGTGGTTACTGGAGAGCCGGTGTGCCGGGTGGGGGGTGGTTACTGGAGAGCCGGTGTGCCGGGTGGGGGGTGGTTACTGGAGAGCCGTGGCTGCTGGGTGGGGGGTGGTTACTGGAGAGCCGTGGGTGCTGGGTGGGGGGTGGTTACTGGAGAGCCGTGGGTGCTGGGTGGGGGGTGGTTACTGGAGAGCCGGTGTGCCGGGTGGGGGGTGGTTACTGGAGAGCCGGTGTGCCGGGTGGGGGGTGGTTACTGGAGAGCCGTGGGTGCTGGGTTGCTGAACAGAGGGAGTGAACCCCCCGACACCCGCCTGCTCCTCCCTGCGCAGCCCTTCGCCGGGCTGCAGCCGCGCTTTGGCTGCGGTGGCTCTCGCAGGGGGTGCTCAGGGCTGGGCACAGCCTCTCTGCCAGCCCTGGCGCTGCCGGGCCTGGCCGAGTGAGGGGAGCTGGGCCCTGCCCGGCCACGCGCGGGTGCCTCGCTGGTGTCTGCAGACGGGGAAAGCCCTGAGGAAGATGGTGCCTCAGGTTTGCTTTTCAAAATAACTGCTGATTTCATGTTATGAATCTGGCAAGGAGAGAGTTCCCTGCAATCACAACTCACAGCATCCAAACGTTTCCTGGCTGCCCATGTCACCAAAACTGGGAATGAACTTCATGACACCAATGTAGTCTTAAGAAGCCGGGATTCTTCATTGCAGTGCCGGATGCACGGGGCTTCACTCCACCGCTCGTGCATACTGACCCATCCCTCTACAAAAGCTTTATACTATCAAAACATGCACATTAGAATCACAGAATCATCGAATGTTGTGAGTTGGGAAGGACCCACCAGGATGATGGAGTCCAACTCCTGTCCCTGCACAGGACAATCCCAACATTCACACCATGTCCCTGAGGGCCTTGGCCAAATGCTGCTGGAATCTTGTCAGGCTTGGGGCCATGAGCACCTCCCTGGGGAGCCTGTGCCAGTGCTCCACCACCCTCTGCCTCAAGAACCTTTTCCTCATGGCCAACCTCCCCCTCCCCTGCCACATCTTCCTGCCATGGCCTCTGCTCCTGGCGTTGGTGGCCAGAGAGAAGAGCTCAGCGCCTGCCCCTCCTCTTCCCCTTGGGAGGATGTTCCAGACCGCCAGGAGATCTCCTCTCAGTCTCCTCTTCTCCAGGCTGAACAGACCAAGCGACTTCAACCCCTCCTCATACAGTTTCCCCACTAAACCCTTCCCCAATGTTGTGTTCCTCCTCTGGACACTCTCTAGTAGCTTCATTTTTTTTTTTCAAAAAATTATTAACTTATTCATCACATTTCCAGGAACTCATTAATACATTTAAATGTCCTTTTCACATACATACTGATGCCATTTTCATTCTCTTCAGGGGTCCTCTGGTGGTTGTGGAACCTCTATCACTGTGCCTTTTAGTTGAACTTTTCTTCTGCGCATGCCTAGTTCATCTTTTAGCCTGTTTACAAAACTTCTGTCTCCACAAAACTAGTTTATTCTGGCACAACTACCTTATCTACCCTATTGCTAGAACTCGGCGCTGCAAATATACTACAGACTTGACCAGGCCCGGCAGATGTGGAACTGTCTTTGTGTCACATTGTTTAAGCAGAAGAGTGTGTTCTCTTGGGATGGTGTCAGCCGTGAGCTGCTTCCCTGGTGCTTCTTGCGGCCCTGGGGAGCCGGGAGGTGCACGCTGGCTGCTGTGTACACGGGGAGCAAGGTGCTTGCTGCAGGTGCAGCTGAGAGCTTGGGGCCTTGGGCAGTTTCCCCAGAGGGTGGCAGAAGTCAGTGGCACCATGGTCCTCCCTCCGGCTCCCTTCTCCCTGCAGGCAGGGCAGCCTCCAAGGGGATGAGCCTCCTGCTGTGCCGGGGCCTCGTCTCCCCGCCATGGGTTGAATTCAAGCTGGGAGCGCTGGGGATACTGGCAGCTGCCCCAGTGCTTTGCCTGCTCAGCCAGAAGCACAGCTTTGGGTGCTCTGGACCTTGCTGTGACATGAGGACAGGCCCTGGCCCGCTGCCTGGGGCTGTACATTGTCCCCAAGACCTTCCTGCTTCCCGTCCTTCTCCCACCCTCTTCACCTCCCTCCGTGGCTTCTAGGAAGCCTTCAAATAAATCTTGGCATTCTGAAAAGCTGTTTTCTCTCCCAGCCTACATGTCAGCACTAATCTGGAGACAAACAGCTGCATTTATAAGATGAAAATAAAGATGTGGCTCCCACTCAGTGGCATAACGCGAGGGGCCGTTCCCGACGTGCTGGGGATGCTGCAGGGATTCTTCACTGGACAAAGAGGCGATTGATGAACTGGGTCACGGCAGGAGGAGATGGTGCGTGGGAAAAGCACTGAACAGAGAGGCCTCTGAAAAAGAACCTCTTCCCTGTGGAAGAGACAGCCCCAGGCAGCCTGCCTTGCCCCAGGGGACCTGTGGTGCCAGTGGCCAGGTCACCGGGCAGGCAGAAGGAGCTCCAAGGTGGCTGGGGATCAGGGCACCTGCGGGTGCTGCTCTGCCAAGGAAAGGTTTCTCTTTCTCTTCCTTTTGTGGCTGAAGGGTGCTCGAGTGGAGGGAGAGGCTTTCAGGGCCTGCTGGGTCAGTGTGTCTCTGGTGGCTGGAGCAGCAGTTGAGGGTGATCGCCCAGCTCTGCTGGTGAGTGACCGGCTCCCCAGGATGAGGCTGTGGCTTGGTGTGTTGCTGTTTTGCCATCCACACAGCAGGAGAGGGCAAACCTGTGTCCCAGGACTGGGGGCAGGAGGGGGTAAGCCCTGAGAGTGCATCCTCAACATGGATCTGATGCTCGAGGGTGACCCTTTGCTCTTCCTGTTCCATATTTTGTTGGTGGCTTGGGGTGGGTCAGCAGGATCCCTGTCAGCATCCCCTTATGCCCTGGCCAGTTGTGCAGGATGTGGAGGAGCTCCTCTCTCTCTTGCTGACCGAGTGTGAAGCACCTCTTGTTTGGCCTCGAGCTGCAGCACTTCCTGTGTCTGCCCTCCTGCTCTGCAGCCCTGAGCATGGCCCTGGGCGATGAAAGCCCCTTGCTGCACTGGGCCACCAGCTTGTGCCGGTGCCTTGCCCTGCTGCGCCTGCGCCCCACGCCCTGCCAAACCTGGGCCAGTTGGCTCACCAGAGAGAGAGATCCTTGTGGAATCTGGATGAATCATCCCTGTGGGAAGGGAATGCCTTCAGTGATACAGCCAGAGCGGGGTGGCTTTAGCAGTGCTGTGTGATTGATGTGAGTCCCGTTCTCTGCCTCTGCACGAGCTTCTTCCCTTGTGCCAGTTCCCGGCGCCTGGGTGCAGGCTGGATGGGAGGGGACCAGGCATGGTGTGTTTCAGACGATGTGGGTTGTCAGGAGCAGCGACTGTCCCAAGGCAAAAACCTCCAGGCAGGTCCCTGCAGCTGTGTACCATCATGGGATGTTCCTTGCTTGCCTCTCCTTGCATCAGAGCAGGGGTAAAGCTGTGGCCCTGTAACCTCTTTCATGTGCCCTGCCTGATCTGAGTGCTTTCCACTGATTGTGGCCATGGGCTCTCCTGTCCATGAGCAGTTCTGGGGCTTTGGTCAGAGAATCACAGAATCCCAGACTGGTTTGGGTTGGAAGGGACCTTCAAGCTCATCCAGTCCCAACCCCCCTGCCAGCAGCAGGGACACCTTCCACTAGACCAGGTTGCTCAAACCCTCATCCAACCTGGCCGAGAACACTTCCAGGGAGGAGCAGCCACAGCTCCTCTGGCCACCCTGTGGATGGTTGCCTGCCTGGTCCTGCGGGTGTTTGCCATGCAGTCAGGTAGGAGCCCATGTGTCATGTTGATTTTGCTGGGACTGGATTCCTGCAGCCTGTGTGGGACTGTCCTGTCATTGTAACTTTGGGGTCTGGCTGCTTTTGGAAGTTTGTGCTGTTCCCCTGCGTTGCAGCTCCCTGAGTCTCAGCCTGGAGCTCAGCTGCTGTTTGCGGCAGGGATCTCTGCCCTGCTTGGTACTGCCTGCCCCATGTCCCAGCCCTCATCTCTTACTGAACTCCCATCTTCCTTAGCCCTGCCACCACATCTGTCTGTCCCCTTTGGCAGCTCTCTTTGGATCTTAGCTGGGTTGGGGTGGATGAGGTAGCTGGTGCAAGTATTTTATACATACCTCAGTGCAGGTTTTGCCTCACCCTGTAGAACCAAAGTAGCCATGAAATAATCTGTGGGATAAAGGGATTCTGATACAGCATCTTGTTTGGTGCAAGATCTAGGACAGAAACTTAGGGAGGGCAGAGCTTACCTTTGCTTCAGCTGGAAGCACTGAAGAATTACCTTTTGTAGACCATGGCCCCATCTGGTTACAGTCTGGCAAAGCAGCTCGCCAAGCCCCCAGGAATCTGAACACGTGCCATGAGTGAAAGGTGCTCTGACAGCTTTATAATGTACCAAGAGTTGTTCACAGTTATCCAGAAATAGGTGCCTTATTTGCCTCGCTCAGGGTGTCAGAACCCCATTTTCCACTGGGTTTGCCTGCCCTGCATTTTTGTAAGTAAACAGAAGCAAATGATGTGGGAGAAGGGGGAGGATGGCAGATGGCTTTGGAGGAGTGTGAGCCTGGTGCTATGAAAGGCAGAAAGAGGAAAAGGGAGAAGAGTGGAGAGGGAAGTGTGAGAATCAGAGCAGTGGAAAAGGAAGACAATTTATCAGACGCGTTTGGGGCTTGGAGTCAAGTTCAGGATACACAGACAGGAGGAGGGTTGCTGGGGCATTTCCTTGTTCTGTGATTCTTTAGGGCTTATAATGATCTGTAGGCACCTGCCAAGTGAGGAGCCATTGAAGATTGTTTCCTGTTAGCACACTGAAGCCATGACCCCCTGTCTGCAATAGCTAAGCATGTCCAGAGAAGGGCAACGGAGCTGGGGAAGGGTCTGGAGCACAAATGTGCTGAGTTCCCGGCTGAGGGAACTGGGGGTGTTGAGCCTGGAGAGAAGGAGGCTGAGGGGAGACCTTCTGGCTCTGTCCAAGTCCCTTGGAGGAGGGTGGTGCCCAATTTAGGTGCAGTGGCTTTTAACTCAGCATAAGCTGCCTGGGCAAGACCGAGTCCCCTAGGCTTTTCCTGAGCTACTCTATTGTGTGTTGAAGGTGATGCCTCGTACCTGTCGTAAGCCTTTAGAGGGTATAAATGAATATATGCTAATTTGATGTCTTTAAGTCCTAGTCTAAAGTCTAAACACAACCTGCATAAGACAGGCCTAAGTCCAGGGTGACTTGTCCAGGAGATGGTGCGCACGGCTGCTTCCCAGCGCTGCAGGGTGCCTCATCTCAGCGCCGTGTCTCCTCTCCCTCTGTTCGTCCTGTCACGGTCTCTAGTGCAGGGATTTGATGTCCCAACGCTGCTGTTGGCTCACTGTGACATACTCTGTGTTTTAGCTGCCGCCCCCACGATGTGCGAGGCAGGGCTGATGGCAGCGGAGCCCCCCGGCCCCACGCAGTGCTGTGGCGAGTCGTCGGACACCTACTGCCACGAGGACCGCTGGCAGAGGCTGCGCACGGCTGTCCGCAGGCTGGAGTTCTGGGAGAACTTCAGCACCGAGATGATAGGCAGCGGCTTCTTCTCCAAGGTCTACAAGGTAAACTGATGTGCAGGCAGCCCCTGACCTGTCTGAGAGCACCCGCTGAGGCCGTGTGGATGGTACCTCACCTGAGGAGCCTGTCCCCCAGCTTATTTCCTTGTTTTCTTCCCTCCCAGCTCACTCTGGCAGGTTGGATGGGGTGAGGGAGGAAGGGACTCCCCTTCTGCACACCCAGCGTGTCACCTTTGATGCACATTTCCCCTTCCACAGTGACAAAGGAAATGGGAGGACTCAGTCAATCAATGTTCATTGATGGTGTCATCTAGCCATACAACAGGCTTGTCGGGGAGCTAAACTTAGTATTGGATGAGATATGGGGATATTTATGGTCTGTGCAGGCTTCATTGTCAAAACTTTAGCAAAATATATAAAGAAAAAGAATGTAAAATTAAGCTGCATGTGTCTCCTAAAATACCTGCCACCCACACCCCGTGGAGGTGCCAGTGCTGTCACCCTCTCCAGCTGCTGCCCTGTGTTATGGTGATGCTGGGGAAGAGCAGGGGACCTGGGGCAGGGTCAGGCTGCGACAGGCTGCTGGTCCATCTGTTTATGCCTCTGCTGCCTTCGTGTCAGGAGAGTCATGGCTCCATGGAAGCCCCGGCATGATGTGGATGATGTGTCACCACAGCAAAACTGCTTCTCTCGCTGGGCCTGTTGTGAGTCACTCCCTGCACCAAGCTCTACTGGTGGGAGTTTGTTTAACCCTCTCTGAGCAAGCACAGGGTCTGGAGTGCTGCTGGCTTTGCTCCTTCTTCAGTGCTGCTTCTCAGCCTGGGAGTGCCATGGCTTATCTGGGGGAGAGTGGATGGGATTTGGGGCTCTTTCCCTGCAGCCCTCAGTGATCACTGCTCCATGAACAGCAAAGTGAGAGGAGGCACTTCATGTTAGGAAGAGAGACTCAGCCTTCATCTCTGAGAGCAGATGCCACATTGCTTTGCAGGTTGGACAGATTTGCCCACTTTATCTCTCCCCCAGCAGCCCTCCAGTGTGGCTCCTGACACTGATCTTGGTTGTTGGGACATGACACAGACTCAGTGGAAACAAATTGAGCCTGACTCTACCCTTGCCTTCAGCTCCTTAGCTTGAGCAGCCACACGATAAAAATCCTGCCTGCACCTTTCTCCTGGGCCAGCACAAGATGCTTCTGCCAGAGGAGTCCTCTGACATTCTGGGCGAGATTCCTGGCTGATGTAAGCACTTGTGGCCAGCTGAAACTAATGGAGCCAGGCTGGCAGGA
The DNA here is from genome assembly GCA_907165065.1 of Caprimulgus europaeus. The sequence continues at coordinate 12,073,670 of OU015545.1, forward strand.
TCTGGCCATGGAACTGTAGAAAATACACAAGTTGGAGAGATAAAGGCGCGTTGCTTTCTCAAGGCTCTGTCTCCTCTCCTCCTCTGCTGCATCTGGGCTTGGTGCTGTGATAAAGGCGTTGGCTGAACCTCAGGTCCAGTGACAGTGCACTGAAGCTGTTCAAGGGGGATCTCCAGCCAAAGGTCTATGGCAGCTCTTTGCAGACTGGGGCAATACATGACAAATGCATCTCCCTATCACAGCCTGCTTCTAGTAATTGCTTTCCCCTCCTACACCGTGTGCTGTTGCCATCACTTTCTCTTTCCTTTATCTAGCAGATTTTCATAGTAACAGTTGCTGTTTCCTTCGTGTGTGACATTTTCCTCCTGCCCTAACAGTGAATGAAATTCCAGCAGTAGGCAGGCTGGAGACACAGAGCTTGAATGAAAATAAAGTAGGAACAGAAAAAGAAATGTAAAAAAAAAAAAAAATTGAATAAAATGCTATGGGTCAAGTAGTCAGAAGACAGTGGAGGAGGACTTGGGACAAGGACAGCCCTTTGTGGGGCTTGACATTTGTCTGGGGACTCGAGCGTAACCGTAACCGAGTGCCCCGATGACTCGTGGTCCTCTGGGGTCAGCCAGTCCCCTGTGGACTCATCGCCCGGAACAGCAGCACTCCTGCTGTGAAGCATCACTGGCAGTGATCCTTTGAAGCTCTTTGCCAACAGAAGCTGTCTTCCAAAGTGCTCCCCCAGCAAGGACATGGGCTCCCCAAAGTGCTGGCGCTGTTGTTTGCTTTTGCCATCATTTGTCCTTCAGTTAAGCCCGTTCTCGGAAGCTGGGCTGGCTGAGGAAGGAGGATTCACTCGGTTCTACTTGGTGACTCAGACTCCAGAGGTCTGGACTCAGCCTTCTGCTCTGTGGCTTATGTATTGCATGACCTGGGCACAAAGTACTTTCCCTCTTTCTCTGCTTTAGTTTTCTGATGTGCAGTAAGGAGTTATGCAAGTGTGAGTTTTTCTTGGGGAAAGCATAAAGCTTCTTTCATTGGCAGCTCTCATACATAGGGGTCTGAGGTGCTCTAAAGCGGGAGAGAAATGCAACGTGACTTCTTTTTTCTGAGGCTGGTTTAGGGCATTGCCCAAAAGGAGCTTGCTCCAAAAGGAGCAACCTCTTTCTCTGTTGGCCCTCAGAAAGCTTCATATCTGATAGGAAGCACAGTCCCACTCCCTGTCTTTCTGCAACTTTCCGGTTGAAGCCAGACCTAAACCTTTATTTCTCCACTCAAGGCTGACACCAGATCTTTATCCTTATCACTCATTAGCATGAAATGAGAAAACATTTGAGGCACCTCTGCACTTCCTTGGTTCTCACACTGATCCAGGACAAAACTGGACACTTTGCATGATTCAGAGCGGACCAAGGACTGCTCCAGGTTGGCCAGAGCAAAGTCTTAGGGCCTGTGGTCTTGGAAGTGGCCTTCTGAGTCTGTTACCTTTGCCCATCTCTCTCACTACTTTTTTTGGGGTGTGGGTCTACCCTTGCTGTTCAGTCATTTCTTCTCTGCACCAGAATGGAATTTGCATTGCCCTGTGGACAGGAATCCACTGGCCCAGTGCTTGTGAACTCTGCTGACATCCAGCTGGGCCATGCGACCTCACCTGGAAGTTAAGTGTCTCCACCAGAGTTTGTGCAGAGTTAATAGGTCTTGCTGAAACTCAGCTCTTCTGAAAGTTTTTCAGATCTTCAGATTTCAGCTGCTCCCTGTGCTCTGTCCTGGGCACAAGGGCACTCTCAGTCTTTGTGCAAAGATGATTGATCCCATCTCTTATATTTACATCTGTGCAATCACAGTTAATAGTTGCATCTGATTAGTGACCCATAGTCTGTGGTTATGAAGTCCCATCAGGTGAGGGTGTCAGAGCTCTGGCTTTCTGATGACCTGCTCAAGTAGAGAGGCAGAGTTATTCATAGAATCCCAGACTGGTCTGGGTTGGAAGGACCTTCAAGCTCATTCAGTCCCAACCCCCCTGCCAGCAGCAGGGACACCTTCCACTAGACCAGGTTGCTCAAAGCCTCATCCAACCTGGCCCAGAACACTTCCAGGGAGGAGCAGCCACAGCTTCTCTGGCCAACCTGGGCCAGGGTCTCACCACCCTCACACCAAAGAATTTCTTCCTCACATCTCATCTCAGTCTCCCCTCTTCCACTTTCAAGCCAGTATTCCAGCAATTGTGTTGACTATTGGGTTGTGTTCCTTCAAAAAGGAAGCAGCAGTCCATGTTGCTCCCAAGACATTTGGTTTTGTAACCCTGATTATAATGAAGCTTTCTCTCCTAGGTCTCTAAGGTTTCTCTAAGCTAGGTCTTACATGCAGCTCTTTGTTCTCCTCACCTGGACTAGTAACTTTATCCATTAAATTACCATCACAGAGAGCAATGGATGGCACTTTGGGACTCAGAGTGCTGCTCTTAAGGCAGCTCATGCTGTATCTAAACTATTTTTCCCTTAAAATAAACAAAGAAAATCCACACCCCTTCTCTACTAGCCCTGAGAGAGCTGTCAGGACATCAGCGTGTGCCACATCTGATACATGAGCATCCTTAAAGCACATGTTAATTGAGGGTGGAAATGTTAAAGTGCCACAATGCTCTGTGACATGGTCTGGAAACTGCTATTTGGATTATCAGCCCAGATAACATGAGCTGCAGCACAGGGGCTCTGGATGGTCCTGTCTGGGCTGAGAACCAGGCCACAGCCTGCATGAAACCTCCACATGCAGTACTACCCAACTCTGGTACCTCCACAGGGGACAGCAAATTTCCTCCTAAAAATGCCTGCTCAGTCTGTTCAGTGTTGTCAGGTGGAGGAAGAACATTTTTTTATTTTCTTTAGCTTCCAGTATCCCAGCCCAGGGAAGCCCTAGGAATGGCATGTCTGGTGGTAATCCATAGTGGAGGCTCAGGGTAGCATGTGACTGGGAAGCAGCTGTGGGACCTCTGTCCTGGGATGTGGGGAAGAGACGAGCTGGCTCTGCACTTTCCTTGCTGTGTCTGTCTGGCAGAGCCTGGGTGGAGGGGGGCTGGTTGTGGGCAGGGGTGCAGGAGGAACTGGGGATGAGGAGTGTGGCCAGCAGCCTTGTGCAGTGCTCCAGGTGGGAAGGAGGGATGGAGATGTGGGGCAGGCTGTGATTGGGAAGGGACATTGAATGCAAGATGTCAGAGGGGAGAATGTAAGCTCTGTGGTAACCCAGTGTGGGCTGAGAAACTGCTTCAACCCAAGGAACACGCACATTTTGGCAGAGAAATAGTGTTGTGATGTGTTAGGATAGGAGGGACCTAGCTGTCTCCAGACACCCAGGCAAGTGTCACTGGAGTGGAGCTTTTGTGGAAGGGACAGCACCTTGCAGTTGTGCAAATGACTATGCAAAGCTCTGGGCAGCAGGGAAATGAGATTCAGGCCTTTGGTTGGGAGGGGATGCTGTTGTCCAGAAGGGCTGGCAGACAAGCTAAGAGATGTCCTGCTCCAACCTTGGCTCCAGGTGACTCAGGCTTCTGCTTGTAAAGTGATGGTGGTGAAGATCTACAAGAATGACGTGGACCAGGAAGTGATTGTGCGTGAGATCAGCCTGCTGCAGAAGCTGTCCCACCCCAACATTGTCAGGTGGGCACATCATCCAGCCATGAGCAGTGGGCACTGGCTGGGCTGGAGCTGGCTTGACATCTCTAAGGCATTTCTGCAATGAGGGATTGAGCTGAACCTTAATGACTTTTACTTTTTTTTTTTTGGTGTATTCTTCTCCTTAGGTACCTTGGGATATGTGTGAAGGATGACAAGCTGTACCCCATTCTGGAGGTAAAGGTTTCTTGCTTGTAAGTGTGCTGTGGGCAGGCAAGGACCCTGCAGTTCTTTGGCAGGGAGGGTGGCAGGTATCCTGTAACACGTATCTATGCCTCTCTGACTCCTGTGCCTGTGAATGACTGTGGCCTAGCAAGACCACAGTCTTGCTAGGAGGAGCTTCTAGTCCTTTCTACCCCATAGCTGATCACAGCTGGAGTGGGGCACAGTCACTGCAAGGCCATGGGATTCAGCCAGGATAGCCAAAAAGTGTTTCAGGTTGGCTTGGTACCACCAAAGGGCCAGAATGGGCCAAATGGCAGGGAGGAACCAGGGATGGAGGGCAGGAGCAGAAGGTAAAGTAGATGGAGAGTAGCAGGACCTCCAAAGTGGCTCTGGAATGGTGGTGTGGTCTAATGGAAAAGCCTGGGCTGACACTGGAGAGGTCTCGCCTTGTTCTGCCCTGTTGGTGGCAGAAGGTGCTGACTGAGCCGTTGCCAGGCTTTTTGCTTCTGCTTTGCTGCCCCTGAGTGAGGGCCACGGCTGGTTCTACAGCCACCCCTGCAGTGAGGCAGAGCCCAGAGGCCAGCAGTGAGCTGCTGTGCCAGGAGGGGTGTTCACACCGTGCCACACGCTGGGGCCCCTGCATGCGGGGGCGTTCCCAGCCTGCACCCCGAGGGAAGGGCTCCCGGGTTGGGGAGGGAGGGCTCAGCACCGGGAGGCTCTGGGGGAGCCTGGGACTGCACAGCCACCGGCTTTTTGTCTCCGTTCACAGTATGTGAATGGGGGTTGCCTGGAGGAGCTCCTGGCCAACAAAGACATTGCTTTGACATGGAAGGAAAAAGTGGACTTAGCTTCTGACATCACCAGAGGCATGATCTACCTGCACTCCAAGAACATCTACCACCGAGATCTCAACTCCAAGGTATGCAGCTGGAAAGGGGACATCGTTCCTAACTGCTGAACGTGACTGTGGGGGTTTGACCCACAGTGGGACCATGAGGTCCTGCCCTCACTCCCCCCACCCAGTGAGATGGGATGGGAGTCACAACAAAGGGGTCAGGGATTAGGAATGAAGGACAGGGAGGGCTCCCTCACCTGTGATGGTCACGGGCGAAACAGACTCAGCTCGGGGAAGAAAAATCAATTTAATTCGTTGCCAGTCACCAGAGCAGCACAGTGAGACACAACAACCACCTCTGGCAGCACCTTCCCCCACCCCTCCCTGCTCCCCAGCTCCCAGCACTTTGCTCCCCATTTCTCTCCCTTCCCCCCCAGTGGCACAGGGACAGGGAATGGGGGTTCAGTCAGGTCACCTCTGCTGCTCTTCCTGTGAAATCCCTCCTGTGGGCTGCAGGAGTCCAGGGACAAAGTGTTCCAAGCAGCTTCCCATGGAGTCATGGACCTCTTCGGGCTCAGCTCCTGGCTCCAGCATGGGGACACCCATGAGCTACAGACAGGTCTCTGCTCCGCTCACCTCCTCTCCCCTGGCTCTGGGATCCACCCCTGCTCTGGCACTGAGTGACTCTGGGGTCTCAGTTCCAGTCACACCTGCCCTTGGGCTCAGCTTCTCTGCTCCAGCGTGGAGTCCTCCATGGCCCACACGTGGGTCTCTGCTCTGCCATTGAACCTCCATGGGCTGCAGGGATCTCCTTTACCTTCTCCTGCTCCATGCTGTTGAACTGGGTGTCTGAGGCTCTCTGTCCTCCTCCTCCTTCCTCCTGTCGAGGATGCTCTGCTCTTTGTTTAGGCTGATGGTCAGTGGCCTCTCCTCCACGTTCTCTCCACCTCCTTTCCAAGACAGTCCTTCCCCTCACAAACATGGATGCGCAGAGGCATTTCTCTAGTGCTGATTGTCTCAGCCTGGGCTGGCCAGGGGTGCAGCTTGGAGCCAGGGGAGCTTTTGTAAAGCTTGTCACAAGATGGCCCCTTGCCCCATTACCAAAACCAGCCCCCCTCGCCCTCCCCCCATAACCCCACACAGTGACTGTGTTAGGGGACCATACAGGGACCCTGTGGGGCTGTAACCAGGAGGCCTCAGCCTCATGCTGGTCTTCTGCTCCATGCTCATCCCTCTGTAGGCAAGGAAGCTTTCTTGTTAAAACCTGTCATTACAGGGCATTCATCACTTGCCAGGCAGGAGACCCAGACAGAGATAAAAATATCTTGCTCCTAGTGCTGTTGCTGCCAGAAAAGAAACCAGATGGAAACATGCAGGATTGCACATGGTTTTCTTTGCCGATGGTTGCAGAAGCTCTGCCAGATTTAGAGGTTCCTTTCCTGCTCACAGCCAGGAGGAAGCTGTTGCTAACAAGAGCTGGTCACGGGCTCTGGGAGCAAGTGCCATGTGAGATGGTCCCTGTCTGTGTGCAGAACACCAGCAGAACTCAGGAGATGTGTGTGTCCTCACTCAAGAACAGGGAGGTTATTCTTTCTCGTGGTGGATTGACCCTGGCTGGATACCAGATGCCCATCAAAGCTGCTCTGTCACTCCCGCTCCTCAACTGGGCAGGAGAGAGAAAATATAAAGGCTTGTGGACTGAGATAAGGATGGAGAGAGGTCACTCACCAATTACCATCACGGGCAAAACAGACTCGACTTGGGGAACAGTAATTTACTTTATTAACAATCAAAATCAGAGGAGGATAACGAGAAATAAAACCAAATCTTGAAACACCTTCCCCCCACCCTTCCCTTCTTCCCGAGCTCAACTTTTCTCACTGTTTTCTACCTCCTCCCCCCGCAGCAGCGCAGGGGAACAGGGAATGGGGCTACAAAGATGGTTAAGGGGATGGAGCATCTTTCTTATGAGGAAAGGCTCAGAGAGCCGGGGCTGTTCAGCCTGGAGAAGAGCAGACTGAGAGGGGCCTTATCAATGTCTATCTAAAGGGTGGGTGTCAGGAGGATGGGGTCAGACTCTTTCAGTGGTGCCCACTGACAGGACAAGGGGCAATGGGCACAACTGGAACACAGGAGGTTCTGCTTAAACAGGAGGAAAAACTCCTTTCCTGTGGGGGTGCCAGAGCCCTGGGACAGGCTGCCCAGAGAGGGTGTGGAGTCTCCTTCTCTGGAGAGATTCAAACCCACCTGGACACAGCCCTGTGCAACCTGCGGGAGATGGCCCTGCTTTGGCAGGGGGGTTGGACTGGATGATCCCAGATGACTGGATGGTCCCTTCCAACCCCCATCATGCTGTGATTCTGTGATTCTGTAATAAGGGTTGAGGTCAGGTCATCACACATTGTTCCTGCCACTCCTTATTCCCCAGGGGGAGGGCTCCTCACACTCTTCCCCCGCACCAGCGTGGGGTCCCTCTCACAGGGGACAGTCCTCCACCAACTTCTCCAGCGTGAGTCCTTCCCATGACTGACAGCTCTTCACGAGCTGCTCCAGTCTGGGTCCATTCCATGGGGTGCAGTCCTTCAGGAAGGGACTGCTCCAGCGCGGGTCCCCCACGGGGTCACAAGTCCTGCCAGCAAACCTGCTCCGGCGTGGGCTCCTCTCTCCACGGGCTACAGGTCCTGACAGGAACCTGCTCCAGTGCGGGCTTCCCGCGGGGTCACAGCCTCCTTCACCATCCACCTGCTCTGGCGTGGGGTCCTCCATGGGCTGCAGGGGGACATCTGCTCCACCATGGACCTCCAGGGGCTGCAGGGGGACATCTGCCCCACCATGGACCTCCATGGGCTGCAGGGGGACATCTGCTCCACCATGGACCTCCAGGGGCTGCAGGGGGACATCTGCCCCACCATGGACCTCCATGGACTGCAGGGGGACATCTGCTCCACCATGGACCTCCAGGGGCTGCAGGGGGACATCTGCTCCACCATGGATCTCCATGGGCTGCAAGGGGACATCTGCTCCACCATGGACCTCCCTGGGCTGCAGGGGGGCATCTGCTCCATCATGGACCTCCATGGGCTGCAGGGGGACATCTGCTCCACCATGGACCTCCATGGGCTGCAGGGGGACAGCCTGCCTCACCCTGGTCCTCACCACAGGCTGCAGGGGAATCTCTGCTCCGGTGCCTGGAGCACCTCCTCCCCCTCCTTCTTCACTGACCTTGGTGTCTGCAGAGTTGTTTTCTCTCACATCTTCTCACTCCTCTCTCTTGCTGCAAAGTGTGCTTTTTTTTTTTTTCTCTCTTCCTTTTTTTCCTTCATTCTGTTCTCAAGGTGTCACTGATGGGCTCGGCCTTGGCCAGCAGCAGGTCCATCTTGGAGCCGGTGGCATTGGCTGTGTCAGACATGGGGGAAGCTTCTGGCAGCTTCTCACAGAACCCACCCCTGTGTTCCCTCACTGCTACCAAAACCTGGCCACACAAACCCAATACATTCCTTGATCCAGAAGGTCCAGGTCACCAATTTTTGGATGGCCACCTCCATGGGTTTCACACCCTGGCAGTGTGCCAGCTGTGAAGGCTGGCATCTGGAGACAGGCTCTGGGTCTAACGCAAAGGTGCATCATGTTCCTGGTCCCTCTGGCTGGGAAGCTGCTTTCCTCAGTGTGGGCTCATGCTGCTTGATGAGGGCAGGAACAGCACTGGGGCTTTGCTCTGTCAGTGGTACAGCAGTACAAACGTGATGGGGCAGTGCCTTGTTGATCTCTCCTGGGTGAAACTATCCAAACCTCAGGTGGATCTGCAGTGTGTCCATAGCACAGGGAGTGTGAGCTGAGGAGTTGGCCACCATCCTGGGAACATACCTGTGTCAGCTGATGCCAGAGGCTGGCCTGGTGATTCATAGAAATGGAACCTGCAAGTCCTTGCAGTTGATGCTGGATGGTGCATCTCTTAAAAGACATTTTTGTTGGCACTCTGTGAGCTTAAGAGAAACTTGAAATATGGATGAAGGTTGGCAGTGGGGAAGCCAGTCAAGCATTACAGTCTTGAAAGACATCAGCACGGGAATGGAACTCACCTTTGTAATCTTGGGCTGTTCCCTTGGCTCAGTAACTAACCATGAAATTGTAAACACCAGGCAAGGACAAGGCAAGAGCCTGGTTCACTCTGACCACGGATTTCGTTGGCCAGTGTGCACTGAAGTCAGGCGAGTTGTAATTTCCTGTTTGGTGGTGACTGATGAACTCAGAAGCTTTCCAGATCTGCTTGTGGAAAGTTAGTGAGTGCTGGAGGACCTTGCCTTTCCCTTCTGTCTCCCTGTGGTGGTTCAGCTTGAAAGAGGGTCATCCTTCCCCAGGGAAACCTAGGAAACCTGCAGTGATGATGACTGAAGATAGAGAAGTGTGTATGTGCTCACTTCAAATCTAGTTAGTGAGAGCCATCTGGAGAAGATGCCATCATTTCTGCTAGTTCCCTGGGAGCAGATACCGAGGAGGAGATGCTGGGGAAGTGAACTGCTGGAATTTTGAGAAACCTTAAGATCATTTTATAGGAATTCATCTGGGAAGCTGTGTTAGGGATGTGTAGCTGTGGGCAGAGGGAAGGGCTGTGGCTGTGATCCTGCCCACCTTCAGCTGAACAGTGAACAGGGTCAATGTGCTCATTTTGAGGTCTCTTTCAGAGAAAAGGATGTGATCATCATATCTGTTGAACAGCTTCTTCAAAGGACTTTTCCTGGCTTCAGATGTGATCACTCCATCCCTGATTTGCCTGGCGCACTCCATGTCTGCTGCCAAGATGCAGTTCTCTAGCGAGGGGAGGGCCTGTAACAGCGAGGTGGGGCTGGGGGCGGGTGAGGTGCTGCCTGTTGAAGTGTCCAGGCCCTTCCCCCGGGTGTCTCATGTTGTGCCCCGGGGGCTCCTTTCAGAACTGCCTCATTCGAGTGACGCCACGGGGCCGCGAGGCGCTGGTGACTGACTTTGGGCTGGCCAGGGAGGTGGTGGAGCTGCCTGTGAAGGATGTGGAGAGGAAGCTGTCTCTGGTGGGCTCTGCTTTCTGGATGGCTCCTGAGATGCTGCGAGGAGAGCCCTATGACCGGAAGGTATGGCACTGCTTCCCATCTCCTTGTTAATCCTCATCGAGAGCTCCCAAGCAGGCACGGTCAATGTCTTCTCTGCTTGCTGGTGACGTGTCCCAAAAGCAGAAAAGTCCTTCCCTCCTTTCCTGGGAAATGTTGACCTGCTACCTGTACCTTTTCTCAGTGATGTTCTGCTTAGCAACTTGGGAGTTCCTTATGTGACCCTGTGAAGTTAAACTTTTAGGGAAATGGATTGCTGTCACGGACAAATGCAGTGAAACCTCTCTGAGGAAGATGCTTGAGGAGTTACAGCCCAGTGAGCCTGTTGCAGGATCTGTGGGGGGTGCAGTGGTAGAAGGACCAGGCACATTGAAGAAGGTCATGGGGCCAGGCTTCTTGACGATGAGGCTGGACTTCAAGTGGGGCTGTGGTGTTTCTGGGTGGATTCAGAAGCCCAGAAGTAGTTTAGAAGTTTGCTGCCTCCATCTTCAATGAGCTTTTTTGATGGGCTTTTGCATAACTAATAGAAGGACCTTGTTGTTGGTACTCCCCTTCCTCATGCTTTGTTCCCTCCTGCTCCCCCACCCCTCCTGCAGGTGGACGTGTTTTCCTTTGGCATTGTCCTCTGTGAAATCCTGGGCAGGATCCCAGCAGACCCTGAAGTGCTTCCCAGGACTCAGGTAACGATTCCTGCAGCCAAATCTAACGGTGTTTTCCCCATGGTACCAGACTGTGGTTTCTCTCTGGACCAGACAGACCTGTGCACACGTGTGTGTGTTCACACTCAGATTTCTCTCTAGAGGTTTTTCCATGAGAAAATCTTATTTCAGAATCTTCAGTGCACGAGAGTTTAGTGCATCTATAGTTTCAAAACTTTTGTTACATCAACAATTTGAGATTAAGTGCTTCTGTTTTAAAGACCTTAATTCCAAATACTTAATTTCACTTTGACATTTCCACTTCTCCACTGAAGTGGCAAGTAAAAGACAACTTTCATCACAAACGTTTGTTTTCAGATACGCTGTGGTTAATGCACAGTTTGGGTGGAAACGGTGGGCTTCCCTAAAAACATGGCCTTTTTTGTTTCAACATTTGCAACCTTTCCCTTCCACAAAGTGGGGAGGGAAAGTTTATCCTGAACAGGGATGAAAAATCCAGCAGGGAAACAGGGAACTGCTGCTTTCCAAGGAGTAATGAAGAAATGAAAAAAACCTGCAGTGACCAGAGATTATTCAGGAACTAACACTCTGCCTGTGTTCACAAGATGAAGAAGAATTACATACCAGAGACTGAAGTGTGGAGGGACAAAGCTGTAGTTATGGAAACAGCTGGCTGGACCCCTTGGACTCTCAGTTGCTGTTGGAAGACCAGATTATCTGCAGTTCCTGTCCTCAGCAGCCACTGCTCAGCACCTGGTGCTGGTTGCTCTATGGGTTTCTGCCTTTGTGGCTCTTGTTTCCTTAGTCGGAGCTTTTCCAGGAGGGCACATACTGCTCCGCAGGGATAGCTCAGAGCAAGCAGAGGATGCTGCAGTCTACCAGCTCTGCTAATGATTTGCCATCTGTTCAGTCCTGCCAGAGTTGATGTTGCCCTGGTACCTTTGCATAGCCATCAGCAAAATGCTGTGATGGAGACTCTTAAAGCTTTAAACCATGAGCATTTTATGCTTTAACACCTTGAGAAGGATGAAGAGCTTTTAAAGGACTTCATACCTGAAATCTTTTCTACCTACTTTCCCCCCCTCCTTCCTCACAGGATTATGGCTTGGATGTTAATGCCTTCCAAGGGATGATCAGCGAGTGCCCCAAGCAGGTGATGGACCTTGCTGCTGGCTGCTGTCGGGTGAGATTCTTGCTAGTTTTGTTTTTTTTTTTCCTTGATTTTATTGGATCTGTGTCACACTTATATGACTGAGACCAAAATTGTTATAATCCCTGGAGAGCTTGAACCTGCTGCTCTCAGTGTTAGCACACAGGGCTCTGCCACTTGACCTGTGAAGTGATGAGATCTTCCTCTGCCATTAGTATACTTTCATCCACTGTGCAATTTTGCATCTAGGAGAAGTGCTGAGTTTGTATATTACAGCCTGAAGCATCCCAAGGTCCTGCCTGTTCCCTTGCATGTCAACCCCAGAGTGGGAAGCAGGTTGGTGATGATGGACAGTCCCTCCTAAAGGCAGACTGTAGGCGGAGGCTCCTGGCTGATCCTCTCTGGAGGGCAGTGCCTGTTGCCAGCCCTGGTGTTACACATATCATCAGAGCATAGTTCTCCAACCTTTCTTGCTTTAGCATAAAAGGTAATGGTGAAAGCTGAGGAAGCCTTACTGTGCTGCCCAAAGCTCAGAAGGCAAAGCAGAGAGAAAGCAAGGATTCAAGTTAATCTCTGAAAGGAAGACAAAAACAAAGACAGTAATCAGGCAGAGAATGGAGAAGCTGGATGATCAGAAATGCACATAATTGCTGGGAGCTCAAGGCAGCAAGTGGAAGTAAATCCTTGCATAGGTCCCGAGGACATGTGAATAACTTGCTCTGAATCAGAGGAATGATTCATGTCAGCAACTGGCTTAGATTTATATGCTCAGATCTTGTATCTCTGATGGGCAGCTTTCTAATGCAAGTTGATATAATAACAGGCTTCTGCCAGGAGTGGCCCCTGGGGCTGTTCTCTGCCCTTGTGCGATGTGCAGGTTTGGGGAGTTTCTGGTGCAGCTCCCCAGGCTGGCACCACAGGGTCAGGCACAAAGGGCAGCCCCAGCTTGGCACAGTGGAGCTGCAGGATGAGGGTGCCCTCGGCCGTGTCCCTCACTTTGGGTACACCCCAGTGTCACTGGGAGGGCTGAAGATGAGCTGCATCAGGGAGACAAGACAGTTAGATCCTGACTGTTATGAAGAAGCTCAGGGAATGATACATCTCCCTCCTGATACCTACCTGCAGACTGTCCCTGCTCAACACCCACCTCTGCATCCTTTGGGTGGGCTTTGGGATGAGCATTTCCCACACCTGTCCATGCTGGGGTATGTCAGGCTGGTTTTCAGCATCTCACTGCCTCTGCTTGAGCTGTACTGCACCACAGGACCTGTCCTGCAGCTGCAGCCCAGGTCTGGATCACCAGGTGGTGGGTGATACCAGAAGGCTCCACTGGGAAGTGTGTGACCCAGACCAGTGCTAACGATGGGTGGATGCCATTGCCCAGCCTTGGGGCACCCAGCAGAGCTGCTGCAGAGCACCTACCTCCTGTCCAAGATGTCCTCCTCACCTTTCCCTTCTCGTTCTAGGTGGAAGCATTTAAGAGGCCATCTTTCTCTGAAGTCCTGGATGAATTGGAGGATGTTGCAGAGAGCCTGGAGCCCAGGAGGGACAATCAGCTTCCAGGCTGAGCTGCCTGCCTCCTGTGAGGCTCGGCAGAGAACTGCCCACACTGTAAATTAACTGTCTGGCAGTCAGGAGTGAAGAAAGAAGGTGGGGAAGGGAAGAGCTGTGTGCTGTGCTGCTGTTTATTTAATCATAGTCTCAGTCTTTAATTTCTTGGATGGAAAAAAAACCCCCTATGGTTAAAAATGGAGAAGGGACTTAACCAAGGGTACATTTTTCCTAGCTGAGGTTTTTAAGCGATGTAATTAGGACACCAAGCAGCCTTTGTTTGCTTGTTAAAAGTGAATGATCCTGGAGGGACCTGAATTCCTTGAGGATGCTTTCCAAATCTCTGACAGAAACATCGTCCTCTCCTGCTTCCCTGTGCCCCCTGGACCAAGGGCCTTCCCCTTCTCCATCCCCACGTCCTTGGGGAGTCACCTCTCGGGTGTCTGGGGTCTGCGCGGTGTGAAGGAGAGGGCCTTTGGGCTGCTTGGTGAGCCCTGGGATGGCCTTATGTTTCAAAGCCTTAAAGCACCCGTCTGCAGCCTGGCAGGAACAGGTATGCTCTGAAAGGTCTCTGGCTGGGTCTCCTGGCGTTGCACTGGGGGCACACCCAGATGCAGAGGCATCTGGCAAGGTTATGGAGAGTCAGCCGGGCCACCCCCGGGATGCCGACCTGCACTGGATGAGGCGATGGGGAGGGTGTGCCTTATCGAAATACAAACTAACCAACTAACATCTCCCCTCAGAAAAGCTTTGTCACACACATGCCCCAGCATCACAGCACTCTGGATTTCTCCCTGCCACCCTCGACTGGGGCTCAAAGCTGGAGGGATCTGCCTCCTCCCACTCTGCTGCAAACATGGTGACAAGCACAGTGCCAACAGCTTGTGAGACCAAAATGGGGGAGAGCTGGGTCCAGCATCATCCATCCTCTCACCCATTCCTCTGCCTGGCCCAGCACCCATCACCTTGGTGATGTGGGACACCCTCGCAGGTCCCAGGGCTCAGGCAGCCAGAAAAGGACTTTGTTTTGATACAAATTTTCTTTTGTGGGCCAGAGGAGGGTCCTGGGGCGGTGGATCCAAACCAGAGGGGGAAAGAATAATGGCTGGAAATGATCTGGCACTGCAAGTTAAGAGAAAGAGGTGAGTGGTTGAGTCCCTGCCCCTAGATCGGCTGATTGCTGGGCTACTGGTCTGAAAGACACGTTCTGCTGGGACCAAAATGTTTGTGGGTGTAAATTGGTGTAACTTCTGTATAGTGGTGGAGCTGTGGCTATGTTCTTGTAGACTGTAAGCTCTTGGAGCAAGGATCATTCATCTGTCCACCAAAAAGTATTTGTACAGTGCTTAGCCCAATGGGCCTTCAACCTACAGCTTGAAGGCTGTTCTCCCACGTAGTGGTAGACCTACCTGGGGGCTTTTTCTCAAGCTCTTGGAGCTGGATTTGGTGTCATATATAGCTCAATGTCTCTGTGCCATGGTGTCTGCACAAGGGAGTGTCAGTGGTGTGCTGGGAAGGAGACAGTAGAGGACCATGGTGCATTTTTTCACCAGGGATCATAAGGAATCAGGAGCTGGATTGAAATGCACTTAATGGCACCAGGTCGCCAGCTCAGCCACATCTCCAGGAGACACCCGCAGCATCTCGTTCCCCAGAGGTGTCATTGTGCTTTTGTGGGATCTTTTGTGCTTTTATGGGATTATTTGCACGAGAGACCTCCTGCTCAACAGTAAGCTGCCCAGCTGGATACCTTCATCCCAGCTGGATACTGCCAGTAGGGAGGAATCAAAGCCTTGAGAAGACTGAACATAAGGGAAACTTTTCATCCTGGAGGAGGTAGAGTGGCCACTTTTTGCACCAGTTTTGGGGACTTTAGACCAGTGAAATGGACTGCGATGGCAGTGCAAACAGCACTGATACGTGTGTGTCTTCAGTGAGAGCCAGCCACCACCAGCATCACAGCAAAGTGTGGGACAAAAATCACAGGATGTATTTCTGGCTACCAGGAGATGGACCTGAGGAGCTGACTGCAACCTCCCAAGGTTTCCCAGGCTCCCCTGGGCTCTTCTTCCACAGAGGAGTAGGCTTGAGATGAGGAGTCCAGCAGTGTGTCCTAACGCAGAAAGCATTAAGGAAGCAAAGCCGCTATGGATGAAGGGTAGCTGTCCACCTTGGCTCAGTCCCTGGCTACATGCATTGCTTTCACAAAGCCTTTCTCCAGCCTTCCCCAAGCTGCCTGGTCTGCCAGCTGAAGCCTGCTCTTCCGCTGCTCCCTCTGCAGAGGAAGATCCCTCAACATACCTGTCCCTCAAATGGCCTGTTATGGGCTGAAGGTGTCTTGTTTCAGGGCTGCTCCATGCAGGGCCTTCCCCTTCCCAGGACCAGCAAAGCTTGGTGCTGCCCTACTGCAGACTGGGCTGATCCTTCCTCCAGCTGTACCTGTCTCTGGTCCTGCAGAGCAACAGCCGTGGGGCTGGGACGCAGAAGAGGCATGTGGAGCTGTGTTTACTTTGGTGATGCTGTGGTATGAAGGAAGACCTTTTAGTTTTATTTATCTGCTTGGGGTTGAGAAGCCTGCTCAAGGATTGAACAGATCTGGGAGGGGGAGAAATTTTCTCTGCAGAGCACAGAGGATAGTGTTAGCCAGCATGGTCTGAGCTGCGATGGGCCAGAACTGTGTTTCTTCTAGGCTTGCCATCCACTCTTATGGTGAGGCCACATCTGGACCTCAGGTGACCGAAGGGTACCAGGTCCTTGCTAGAAAGAGCTTTGGTGCCCATTGCAGAGGCAGGTGGGATCAAGACTGTCTGTAGGCACCATATGGACTAGAAAAGCCAATGCTGGGAGTCTGCAGAGAACAGAGATGGTCTGGGAATTTGTCTGGTGAATCTTGTGGACCAGCTGGCCAGAGCTAGAGGGAGAGGTGAGCATGGGGAACCTGCTGTGATGCCCTCCTGGTACGAGTGCCTGTGCTGGAAGTGCAGGGCCTGGCTTCCCCGCACCAGTCTGACATGAAGTCCAGGTCAGTGGTTGAAGTTCATGTCTCAGAGACCTGGCACTGAACTGGTGGAGGGTGGGTGGAGGGTCTGGGTGGCGCAGCAGGCTTGCCTTTGCCGGACCTGACCAGGAGATGCTCCTCTGCCGCTCTTCCCTCTCTTGGTCACTTGGTCCACAGGTGCTGATGGTCCGGACCTGGCTGTGCTGTGCCCCGAGGGCCATGCGTTCCCATGTCCTCCACTGTGTCTTTGTTTGTCTGTTTTTATAAATGCCATTTGGGAATAAAGTCTAGTGGTTCTTTTCGACATCAGCCCTGGCTGCTGTGTTTCATCATCCTGGGTTGCTGAGGGGTGCTGCTGCAGCGCCACATTTCCAAGCACAGGCACCAAACACAACTGAACAAACAGATTTGTGCTGTGTCAGCAGAGCTGGCATAATAAACCTTCCACTGAAAGTGATTCACAAGAGAGTGTTACCTGTGAGAGAGTGGCATTTAGAGTCCACTGCCACCCCGTGTCTTCAGTTTGGGGCAGTGCCAGCTGGTATCAGTCACCCCTTCTCTTTGGTTGGGTGGGCACAAGGTGACAGCAGCAGCACAAGCATAGTGCAAAGGATGTTGGATTCATCTTTTCCAGCCCAGCAGCCCCTAAGCCAAAAGGTCCAAAGCACAGTGAAATTATTTCCCTTCCCCAGCTGCAGTTTATGCTGGCTCACACATGGCATTACTTTTCAAATGCAACCTTCTCACAAGGACACCCTGGAAAAATCAGAGGAAGGTGTTCACTATGCCAGGACCACGGGTTTGCTGCATCCAAATGCAAATCATAGAGCAGTGCTGAAGCTCAGTTCTCTGAACTCCTCACAATAGTCATCAGTGTTAGGTAGGAAGAAGACCTTTGACACCGTTTCCCATAGCATTCTACTTGAGAAACTGGCTGCCAGTGGCCTGGACAGGCAAATTCTCTGCTGGGTTAAAAACTGGCTGGATGGCTGTGCCCAAAGAGTGGTGGTAAATGGAGTTAAATCCAGGTGGTGTTTGGTCACAAGTGGTGTTCCCCAGGGCTCAGTGTTGGGGCCAGTTCTGTTTAATGTCTTTATCAATGATCTGGATGAAGGGATTAAGTGCACACTCAGTAAACTTGCAGATGACACCAAGCTGGGTGGTAGTGTTGATCTGCTTGAGGGATCTGGACAGGTTTAATCAATGGGTGGTAACCAACTGTATGAAGTTAAATAAGACCAAGTGCTGGGTCCTGCACTTGGGTCACAACTACCCCATGCAACACTACAGGGGAGGAGTGGTTGGAAAGCTGCCTGGCAGAAAAGAACCTGGGGGTGTTGGTTGATAGTGGCTGAACATGAGTCAGCAGAGTGCCCAGGTGGCCAAAAAGGCCAAGGGCATCCTGGCTTGGATCAGCACTAGTGTGGCCAGCAGGACCAGGGAAGTCATCCTTCCCCTGTACTCAGCCTTGGTGAGGCCACACCTTGAATACTGTGTCCAGTGTTGGGCCCCTGACTCCAAGAAGGACCTGGAGGTGCTGGAGCGTGTCCAGAGAAGGGCACCGGAGATGGGGAAGGGTCTGGAGCACAAGTGTGCTGAGTTCCCGGCTGAGGGAGCTGGGGGTGTTGAGCCTGGAGAAAAGGAGGCTGAGGGGAAACCTAATTGCTGTCTACAACTACCTGAAAGGAGGTTGTAGGAAGACGGGTGTGTGTCTCATTTCTCCCAAGTAACTAGTGATAGAACAAGAGGCAATGGGCTTAAGTTACACCAGGGGAGGTACAGATGGGATGTCAGGAAGTACTTCCCTGAAAGGGTTCTCAGGCATTGGGTTGGGCTGCCCAGGGAGGTGGTTGAGTCCCCATCCCTGGAGGTGTTTGAAAGACGGGTGGATGGGGTGCTCGGGGATCTGGTTTAGCAGTGGACAGGTACCATTGGACTAAATGAGCTCAGAGGTCTTTTCCAACCAGGAGATTCTATGGAGGGGATGCAGTGCCAGCCCATGGCTTACAGCACTACCTTAGGGGACACAGGAGAATCTCAGTCTGCAGCCAGGTCTAAACCACCTCACCTAGCACTGGTGATGGCTTGTCATACCTGAGCAGTTCCTCTATGGAGTCAGGTGGTGGCCTGGGTATATCAACTAGATGGGCTCGAGTAAACTGTTTTTGGTGTGCTCTTAATCCCTCTAACATTAGTGTCCTACAGGGATGAAATTTAAATGTTGAAGGTTTCTGTGTAGTCAGCACTTCTAGAAGGTTCAAGCTGAGGATGTCAGCACCAGCTCGTCCGTCTCTGCAGAGGAGTCTGTGGTTCTGCAGAGCTGTCTGTGGCAGCACCTTGGGCCTCTCTGAGAAGCTCCTCATGGACAACAGTATCAACATCTGATTGATTGGGTGAGACACAGCTGGATGCTGTGGGACCTTGCTCCTGCTCCTGCTGATGGCGTGTCAATCTGGGAGTAGGAGAAAAACAAAACATAGCTCCTGGTCATGGGGAAGTGGCTATGGAACTTTCAGTGTGTGCTTCTCTGCTGAGACACACACTTTCTCATGTGCCTGAAGAGGAGAAGTGACCAAGGACAGACCCAGTGAATAGGGAGATGCAAAACCTTAGGTTTATTTCTTAGCACATCACTGACCTGCTGTGGCATGCTGGGGGAGTGGACTCTTCAGTTTTTGCACCCATGTTTGGATTCAGTGTTGTAGGGCTGGAGCTGCCCTTGCTACGCATCAGTGCAATAAATAGTGTGATAAACGTGGGACTTAGGAACATAGCACAAATAAATGCTCTGCTTCCACTGACTCTGGTCTGACCCTGCAGTGAGGAGTTAGAACTAGGCTCTTCTCCCTTGCCTCAGCTGTGGGGAGGGGTCCAGGAGCAAGAGTCCAGGAAGAAGAGACCCTTTAACCAGTTCTGCTAGTAGACAAACACCACATGAACTGGATGAACTGCCTCCATTTGCCAGCAGAGCGTCCATCTTCAAGTGCTACTGGAAACAAGATGAAACAGAACAAAGATGGTCAGAGGGCTGGAGCACCTCTCTGCTGAAGAAAGGCTGAGGGAGCTGGGCTTGTTGAGCTTGGAGAAGAGAAGGCTCTGGGGAGAGCTCACTGCAGCCTTCCAGTGCCTGAAGGGAGCTCAGAAACAGGAGGGAGAGAGACTTTTGACGTGGGCAGAGTGACAGGACAAGGGGAGATGGTTTTAAACTGAGAGAGGGGAGATTTAGGTCAGAGGGTGGTGAGACACTGGTCCAGGTTGTCCAGAGAAGCTGTGGATGCCCCGTCCCTGGAGGCATTCAGAGCCAGGTTGGATGGGGCCCTGGGCAGCCCTGTCCACAGCAGGGGGGATGGACCTAATGTTATTAGTTTCTGCTGGAGCTCAAGGCCATCGTGTTTGGCTGCTTCACAGCTTTGGCAGGACTGGGAGGGAGAAGTGTAGTGAACAGCAAAACTCAAATCTGGCATTTGGCTCTGCCAATGAAATATTCCATATTGTATCATGAACCAGGGCTGAGCGGAAATCAGGGGGATTCTCTTGGGGATTCTCTTGGGCTCTTGCTCTTCCAGGGTTTCAGTTTCAGGACTGTCTCTGTTCTGGGATCGCAGGCTGGGACAGGCTGGGCATCGGTCTGTGGGTGGTGAGCAACTGCACTGGGCATCGCTCATTTGTACGTTCTGTTATTACTCTTATCATTATTATAATTTAATTAGAAAATAGTTTTAATCTCAACCTGTGAGTCTCCTTCCCCTTTTCTTTCAAGTTATCTCCCCTACTCCTTGGGTGTGTGTGTGGGGGAGGGTGAGAGAGCCGGCTGTGTTTGGCTGTAAACTAAAAGGGTGAAGCCAATCCACCACACTGGCCTACACTGTGGCTCCATCACAGAGAGAGGAGGGGTCGGGAGTTCAGTGCCTTTCAGATGGCTCTTGGGTCAAACAGCAAAAAAAGGCTTCAGGAGCACTGGAGGCTTCATATATGTGGATTACACTGAAAATTGCCAGTAATTCCCATTTAGGGTAATAATATCTGAGAGCTTTACTGAAATGCAATAGCTTCACTGTCACTTGGTCACACACTTTTCAGAAAAAGATGCTTCTGCTTAGTAGCATCTGTGGGGCTGCTGGAGATAGTCCAGGGTGAGAGTCTGGTGCTTACAGGAGCTGAAACGAGCACCAATTTCTTCTGGTCTCCACAAGTCTGCTCTAGGCTGAAGGCACAACCTGTAATATCCTCCTGGTCCAATTCTGCCCTCAAACAACATTATGTTTTGTGTCTTTTGGTGGTTGAGTGGCACCTGTTGGTGGTAGTCAGACACCCTCTTGCTATGTTAAACTGGCCTGAATTTCATTTCTGTTCACTGATGGGAGCAATGGTATTCTCTGCCCATCTTCCAGTAGTGGTGGCTGAGAAGCTGAACGTCAGCCAGCAACGTGTGCTTGCAGCCCAGAGGCCGGTAACCGTGTCCTGGGCTGCATCAAGAGAAGTGTGGCCAGCAGGTCGAGGGAGGTGATTCTCCCCCTGTACTCTGCTCTCATAAAGCCCCATCTGGAATTCTGTGTCCAGTTCTGGAGCCACCAACACAAGAAAGACATGGACCAGTTAGAACAAGTCCAGAGGAGGCCACGAGGATGATGCCAGGGCTGGAGCAGCTCTGCTGTGAGGACAGGCTGAGAGAGTTGGGGCTGTTCAGCCTGGAGAAGAGAAGGCTCCAGGGAGACCTTCCAGTGGCCTCCCAGTACCTGAAGGGGCTCCAGGAAGGCTGGGGAGGGACTTTGGCCAAGGGCAGGGAGTGACAGAACAAGGGGTGATGGCTTGAAAGTGGCAGAGGGGAGATGGAGATGAGATGTGAGGAAGAAATTCTTTGGTGTGAGGGTGGTGAGACCCTGTCCCAGGTTGGCCAGAGAAGCTGTGGCTGCTCCTCCCTGGAAGTGTTCTCGGCCAGGTTGGATGAGGCTTTGAGCAACCTGGTCTAGTGGAAGGTGTCCCTGCTGCTGGCAGGGGGGTTGGGACTGGGTGAGCTTGAAGGTCCCTTCCAACCCAAACCAGTCTGGGATTCTGTGATTCTCTGACTTGGCACAATAGCTTTTCCCCTGACATGGGATTTGGGGCTGGGAGGTCCAAATGGCAAGACTGACAGATGTGTCTGTTGGAGCTGGCTGCTCTGCCTGCTGCTGGCCAGCCCGCGGAGTTGGGTACCAATATTTTGTGCCAGTGAGTCCCATTGAGCTGGGCCACATGGGACAGGAGCAGGTGGGTGTGGGAAGGGAGAGAAAACACAGCTGTGGGAAGCAGTGACAGGGGAATGGTTGCTGTTGGCAGAGGGCTTTAGTCAGTGGTTTGGGAGCAGCTGTGACAGCTGGAGCAAATGTGCTGGACCAGGCACCAGATCAGCAGCGCTTGGCCCTCAGCTGTGACAAGCCAAGCTCCAGTGAGGGAAGCCACAGTGCAGACAGTGCTCAGTGACAGGTGCCAGGGGCCCTCGCATGCAGAATGAGGGCATCAGGAATCAAAGCTCGTTTTCCCTATACCCTGTTGCTGGTGCTGCTGCAGGGACACGTTTCTCTGGCACTAGCAGTGACTGCATTTCACCCGCGTCTCTGCCTTTTGCCATAGCACGGGAAGGTCAGACATCTGCCCAGCTCTGACTGGTCCCTCAGGCTGGGGCATGTGAAGCCTTGTGGTTTCTGTAGCTGATGGTGCTGGGCACAGCAGCATCAGGCACCTGAGTTGGGGGCAGCCGCTGTGCTGAACTGTTGGTGTGGGAGAGGGGCTGCTCACGGCCCCTGGGCCAGGGCTGAGCCTACAATGGGGCACAACTGTCACCACACAGCCCCATCTGGTACCTGGCAGGGTGCTTTTATTTCTTTATAGTTGTTCCCACCTGTTGTGTTGTTCCAAAACAGCACAGGGTGCAAGTTCAACTAAACCAGCTCACATGATAAATTCAGAACAACATGATTTACCTTTGGGTCCTGGGAAGCCAGGCTCTCCAGCTACTCCTGCAAGAGACAAGAGGAAAATGCTCATCACAGATGACCCCATGTGAGTGAATTACTGAGGCTCCCCAGGTGGCTGCTCCAGCCCCTCAAATGCACAGGAGAGGCTACCAAGTGGTGCAAAGCCACGGTGCTCTGTGTCCCAACTGGCGCTCCCACCTTGGCCTGGCTGCTCTCTTGGTCAGCAGCATGTCTCAGGAAGACCAGGACACAGGGGAGAGGGAGTCTGATGGAGTGTGTGGGGGATTCACAGCTCCATCTCAGTGACTTTTTGTGGGGGCTTTCTGTTTTCAGTTAAGCACTTGTGAGATTTTGGGCAATAGCTACTTTTTCAGTGGGTTCATCCATCTCCTGCTGGGGTTTCAGCTGAGGTCTTGTGTGCTTTTGGCCAGGAAATAGCTCCATCTTCAGCATGCAAATGGGATGTTTTCCCAGCTAGTCGGTGCTCAATTCCTGGGTGCCACCTTGTGCTGTGAACCAGGTCGGTTTGAAATCACCCCTATTGCCCTCCCGAGTGTCTTGGGCTTGGTTAGGATGGAGTTAATTGTTCTCAGGGAGCTGGGAGGGGGGTGGCCGGGCAGCCAGGGCAGGTGTTCTACACCAGGTGTCAGTGTTCCATACCAGGTGACAGTGTTCATACCAGGTGACAGTGTTCATACCAGGTGTCAGTGTTCCATACCAGGTGTCAGTGTTCCATACCAGGTGACAGTGCTCCATACCACAGGACGTCAGGCTCAGTATTTGAATCGGGAAGTTCCGGGAGGAGGGGGCCGCTGGGTGCCCTGGGGAGTTCTGAGCCGGTCCCGCGGTGAGCTGCTTCCGCTTCTTTTTGTTTCATTTCGTTACTCTCTCATTAGTGCTGCTGTTGTTGTTGTTTGATGTTGTTTCTCCCTCACTATTCCAGGAACCTGCTCGTGTCTCCACCCCCGAGCCCCCTTCGTTTATATTTTCTCCTCCCCGTACCCCCGGAGGGTGGGGGTGGGGCGGGCAGCGACCCTTCCTGGTTAAACCAGGTCACCGAGGAATACAGACAGAAAGCTGTGTTGTGCAGTGTCCCCAAGCTGACAGGGTGCCTGGCCCCAGCAAGCACTCGATCGATCCTTTGTATTGCTCTGCATCCTTTAGTAACTAGGCCAAGGCACCATGAACAAAAAACCTTAATCAGGATGGAAAACTTCAACTGGGACAGCCTGTTCCTGGGGACCCCACTGGTGAGTGGGGGGGATGCTACGTCTTTGACTGGAGCCAGGACTTTTGTAAGTGGCTGCTCAGACTACACCCCCCCCCCCCCCCCGCCCCTCCCTATCGTCTTCCCACTTGCAGTTGAATTAAAAAAAGCATAGAAGGAAAATAATCACATCCCCTTCCCTGCCAGTCCCTCAAGCTCCTTGCATAATAGGGAGGAATGAAACAGGCTGTCTCCATGGGATGGCAGTCGGATTTGTGCCCCTCTCACCTGGCTGGGTGTCCTGGGCATCACAAGTAGTTGCTGTTAGGCTGAGCAGGGCCAGGAAGGTTGGGGCTGCCCTCCCCATGGCTGGCACCGCCCTCCACTCTCTGCGCAGCTCCCCTGCCGGAACACAGTGATGGGCTCTACACACGATCCATATGATCAAGCAAGAAGCCATTTGTTTGTTCTAATACAGTTATATTTATACTTTATAAGGGTCCTTGCCTTATGGTAGCAAACACTGGAGTCGGCTTTCCTGACTCCAGTACACTTTTCCAAGCTTTCCAGGCTAACTCCTGGGAAAGCTGGAGTGTTGGAATCCCCCAATGACGTTGCATGTCAGCAGCAGCAAAGGGTCCTACACCCAGCAGCATTTCTGCAGTAACTAAGTGAAGAGCATCACCTCTGCATTAACACAGAGGTCCTTCCAATAGTGCTAACGAACATTCTGGTATCATGGGGCGTTAATAAAGTACCGTTAAAAATGTGCGTTAGAACTGCTTCTGAAAAAGGTTATTTTAACCCATGCTGACTTATAGCATTTTTTGCTTCTTTTACAATTTTCCAGTCTAAAGCTGTATAAGCCCCTTCATCATTCGGTCCTATTGAAATTGGAAAAGCAGAGGGAGCATTAGGCAACGTTTCCCCTTCTACTAAAGCATCCCTTATAATTCCCCTCCACCGATGGTGTGGATTTTCTCCCTTCCCCCACCCCTTCTATTAAAGCAATGTTTTTGAATTGTTCTGCTGTAGACACCTGAGGAATAGAAAAAGAGTTAGTATGAATAAAGGATATGGGTGAATCCTTGTCCTGGTTAGCTGCCAAGTCCTTAAGTTTTTCTATTAGCTGTTGAGATGGGTCATCTAAGTTCACTTTTTTGCCTTCAGGTTCTCTCAGGGTGTTTGGAGTAGAACGTGGTACAGGTGGACAGAGCAATGGTGCATTTTCACAAGCTGGAGTGGAGGGTTGTGAAGAATCCTGTGGTACAGGCACGGGAGGAGAGTTATTTGCCGAGGGAGGTGCCGTATTTGTCACCGTGGGCGCTGGTGATGCGGGCAGAGGTGGATTATCGATATTTGCATTAATTGCCGCAGGTGCTGGCGCTGAAATATTGTCCATAAATATCAGTGTGGAAGCAGACATCTTTGTACTGCATGGCTTACTGGTAGAAGTGGTAGGACTTAATGCTACACAGGCTGATGCAGCAGCATCGCGTTCTGCTTTTAATTCTTGAAGAGCAGTTTTTAGCAGCTTCCATAAGGTAGCAAAGTTTTGTGCTTCTTTAGACCCATTGCTAATTTCTTCCCATAGGGCACTGCCTATTCATTCCCAAGTTTCAAGTTCAAAGGCAGTATTTACCCTGGAAAATAATTCTCTGTCCTTACACCATTGCAGTAGACATTTTAAGCACACCACACCATATTTTATGCCTCTCTTAGAGGGAAAATGTTGGAGGAGCTTAAGTACGGCTTCTTCTTCCTTACTGAGAGAAGCCCCCATTTCTCCCCTGTCCGGCCGCTCACCTCTCTGTGGGGTGCTTTTCTGTGGCTGCAAACGCCTTGAAGGGCCACCTCGATGGGTCTTCCCCTTTATTCTGGGGCACTGGACTCGTTCCAGACGGTCCTTTCCTCCGGCCGGTTCTCCCGCTTTCAAAGCCGTCGCACAGCGATCTTCAGGGTCCCTGTTCGGGGGCCGTTTGCATGAAGGCAATGATGGACTCTGCACACGATCAATATGCTCAAGCAAGAAGCCGTTTATTTGTTCTAATACAGTTATATTTATACTCCAAATTTATGCAATCACACACACCCGTTAATATGTTACTGGCTCTTCACTCGTAGCATGAGCTGCTCACGCCCCTTTTCCGCACAGCGGTTGGCTGATGGACTCCGCGTGTGTCCTCTGTTGTTTGCTTGCCAGGGTCCATCTTTTATACATGTCAAGGCTCCCTCCTCATATCTTGTCGACTCAGCTGCTGACACCCTGGTTTCGACTCTGCCTTTTTGTGTCTCCAGACACATATCCTCTTAGATCCCACAATCCCCTCAGGGTATGCCAAGATACATTCCCACAATCCCCTTGCTCCCCTCATCCGCGTCCCAGGTGCTGGTTGACATTGGTCCATCTGACCAAAAACCGCAGTGTAAGCGCCAGCTCTGCACTTGCCCACTGCCTGCTCTGAAGTCTGGGGTTCTGGCTGGGTCACTTTCCACAAGTCTGATGGGAAAGTTCTTGCCTGGCTGCCCCAGCCTGCCTCACCTTTGTCCTCTTCAAATTTCGAATGCTTTCCTCCTCCCGTATTCTATTTCTAGAGGAAATGCACCTGCAAAGGGGTAGATTTAGCTAAGTGCAGACAGCTCCCCTCATCCTGCCTGCTAGTGACCCTTTACAAAGAGCAGAGTTTACTGTGTAGAGGGAGAAACTGAGGCACTGGGAGATGAAAAGCCCAGGGTCAGCTGAGGCCAGTGATGGAAAGAAGCTGCTCAGGCTGGCTCATGCTCCACTGCCCTGCCTGCCAGGCAGCCCTGAGCTGCTAGGGAGGGAGAGGTCTATGTAAGACAGCTATAGGGTAACCAGGGATTGTGCACCCCTCTTCTTTCATCTGTACAGCCTGTGCTGCTCATCTGGGACAGACTCGTGTCTGCCCCATGGGGCAGGTGGAGATGAAGGAGAGCCAGCCCCTCACGCTGAGAAGCCTTCTCCTGCCCAGTGCCTTACATCCTGTGCTCTGTGCCTGGAAACGGTTGCAATAGCTTGTTCCAACTACCTGGAGGCAAAAGCTGCTGCGCTCCGTTGTTTCCCTTGGTAAATCACTCCAAAAAGCAAAGGCAAAACTGGCCTTGCAGATCACCCCCATTGTCACAGTCTCTTAAGGGCTCCAGGCTAGATCTGTCATGCCAAAAAACCCTGTAAGAATGGGTTTGCCCAGCTTTTCCCAGTTGCTTCATCAGCAGGTTGGCCAGCTCTGGATTGGGCTGGGAACGCACGCTGCAGAGGCGCCTGTGCTCTATCTGCACAGCTCTGACCTGTCCCCTTAGGTGTTACCAGTTGTGAGCTCCATCCAGCCTGGAGGACACCTGGAGCTGTCACCCTTATTCCATCCAAGGTGAGCAGAAGTGTCCTTGTTCATGCAGCTGCTTTTGGAAGCAGGGGGGAAACTGCCAATGAACAAGCTTAGTCCAAAGTAGGTCAGGCCCCTAAAGGTAGATTTTGAAATTAGCCCAGTGATCAATATGTCCCTAATTGCTTTTCCTCATCCGAGAACCCAGTGAAGATTGCAGAGGGCTGATCATTTACACCATTAGCAATTATTTTTTTCTATGTAGATTCTCCCTTGAGCCCTAGGAAATTGTCCTCTGTGAGTTTTGAAAGTCCAGGATCACTTTGGGGATGAAAAAACAAGAATTTTAAGCACACTGGGAAGATGGGGAGCACCTTTAAACATTGTGATCCATCACTTCACCTCCAGAGACATAAATGCCAAGAGTGAAGTCCCCAGAACTGAACTGATCTGTGAATCCCCGAGAACTTAAGCTTAGCAAACCAGAAGGTACAACCTGGTGACAGAAGAGCATCAAAGAGTTAATGTGGGAGCATCATAATTGTGTGCAACAGGGCATTTAGCAGTGATTAACACAAAATTGTAGGTGAAATCCTGGCTGCTGATGGAGACCCGGGGCTTTGCTGCCACCAGGATGCTAGAGCTCTGCAGGGATCATGGGGAAAACTGCACAAGCTGTAAGTACGTAAAACAGCAAGCAGCGAGCCCCAGTCATTGCATCCCTCTGATCTGTGCTGACCTAAGGACATGGCCACACCACTCCTAGAGCTGCAAGAAGGGCAGACAGTTGGCACTGAGGAGCTGGGAGATAAACTCTGACAGATCTGATGTGAAATGAGAGCTTGCTGGAGAGTTGGCACCATTGCGGGTGCTCAAGGGGAGATTCCATGTGCTTTGGAGACTTGCCTTGCTGGGAAAGGAGTGATGACAACCTGCAAGGGTAGGTTATCGTCCAGAGCAGCAAGGAAAGCTGTTCTGGCTTAGTCTTTCATGGGCTTTGCTATTTGCAACTCTTCACTATGTGTGAATAGCAAAGTTTTCAGGATTTTTTTTTTTTTTTTTTTCTGGTGGACACTTAAATTTCCAATTTTCTCAGCCCATAACCAGTCTTAGTATCTGTGGTGAGGACACTTGCCCAAGCTAAGACAACAGGTCTTTTTAAAAGATGTCCCTTGTCTGTCCCTTTCTGCTTCTGGGTTTTGTGAATATATGGCCTCTTTGAGTGCCTGAGCCCCTCAGTGCCAAGAGCCCTGCTCCACATTTCCCTTGTCCTTACTACAAAAACAGTTCCAGGGAGTTCCTGAGGCTCCACAAAGGCACAGGTAGCTGGCAGAGTTTCTAAAGACAGTTGTCCTCACCAGGGAGGAGAAATGTGGGGAAGCAAAGGGAGGCAACTTCCCCGTGCTCACCCCTTGGGTTTCACATGCTGTGTTTCAATCTCTGCTTTCCCAGGGCAGCTTCAACGGAAGCTCCTGGCTGTGAGGAGCTCAGACTGCTGGTTTCACTGGCCTTGACTGGTGCTCACAGACCTGCCTGCTGAGCAGAGCAAGGCCAACCTTTCTCATAGCTGGTGCTGGCTGTAGCACATCTTAGTACTGGGCAGCCAGGCAGAGCAGTCTGGGGCACAGCGGTTTCCCAGTTTCAAGAGCCAATTAGGACAAGTCTCTATCGGTTATTGCACACCAGCTGCGTGCACTTGCTGAACATTCAGTTTAGCATTTGCTTCATTTCCTCTAGGAGCTGGTATTGGGGAGCCTTTGCTTAACTCTCCTTATGGTGATATATTGAGACAGACAAAAAGAATTTTATTTTAGTGGTTTCTTTCTTACCAGCCTCTCTATCAGCATCTGCTTCAACAGGATATTTCCTGTTCATTCAATTGTTAACTTACTTTATAGTCTCTGGTAACACCTCTTCTGACCAGCAGCTGTTCATCACTGAGAGCAGGGAAGACAGGCAGAGATGTGATTTATAGGACAGGCAGAAGCTGTTCTGCACCCTCCCTGCTCAGATGAATCCTGAAGAGTGGAAAGGCAATGCCTAAGCTCTTTTTCCTTGCTGTTATTAATTTTCCCATGTACACATCAGTGGAGACATAGGTGGGACTTGTCGCTCTGGCACAACTGGTTGGATTGGGAATGTGCTCAGGAAAGCACATCTGGAGATGTTCAAACCCACCTGGACACTTTCCTGTGCAACCTGCTGTAGGGACCCTGCTTTGGCAGGGGGGTTGGACTGGATGATCTCCTGAGGTCCCTTCCAACCCCACCAGCCTGTAACCCCGTAAAGGACTGGATTTTCAGGAGAGCCGAGGGACAGACCTCTCTGGACTCTATTGAAGTTTCTCTCTTGTAAGTCCTTTCAGGCTAGTTCAATAGCATCATCTAGAGTGGCAGTGTTCAGCTGAGCTTGGAGAGCAAAGGTGCAGGTTCCGTGTTAATGGTTTGGCTAATGGGCTGCTCAGTCCAGTATTTTGTTCACTTATTTGATGTCCACTGTGGCCTTGGTAGAACTACTGAGCACCTTTGTTACTCTGAAGAGCATAAGGTTTTAGTCAAACATTTATTTTTGTTTTGCTTGTTTCAGCATTAATGAATCTTGTAGAAAGTTACTTTCTCCTTTCCTTTAGCCTGAGCTGGGAGTAAAGACCAAGGACTGAGAGCTGCTGAGTTGGAAAGTCTCACATGGAGCTAAAATCCAGCTGAAATCCAGCTCTGATGGCAACAAACTGCATCACTGAAAAATTTCCTGAAAGCAACAGATAAACTGCAGCCTCCCTGATGGGCTACACTGTCTGGAATTTCATCTCTCATAGCTGCTAGGAGTGCTTGTATCCTTTGCCTGTCTGCCACTTGGCACCATCTGCAAAACTGTCATGATCAGCTCCAGGGTGGTAAAAGCCATTGAGGTTGTTGTGGCACTGGTGGTACCAGCAGACACCTTTGTAGGTTACAGAATCACAGAATCACAGCATGATGGGGGTTGGAAGGGACCATCCAGTCATCTGGGATCACCCAGTCCAACCCCCTGCCAAAGCAGGTCCATCTCCAGCAGGTTGCACAGGGCTGCATCCAGGTGGGTTTGAATCTCTCCAGGGATGGAGACTCCACACCCTCTCTGGGCAGCCTGTCCCAGGGCTCTGGCACCCTCACAGTCAGGAAGTTTTTCCTCCTGTGTTCCAGTTTGTGCCCATTGCCCCTTGTCCTGTCACTGGCCCCCTGAGAAGAGTCTGGCCCCACCTACAGAGCATTAGAGTACGCATTGTTATCATGGTCTTTGGTTGAAAATGGCATGTTTTTGGTTTTGGCCACTGAATCCCCTGTGGAGAAAACCAACAAGTCTTGTTAAAACTCTCACTTCAGTGTGTCGCTAGAGCCCTGTCCCTACTACCAAGGCTGGTTTGTCCTGCATGTCCTCTCTGGCCTTCCAGGACGTGTAATCCTCTTGCAGTGGGGCAAAGTCCCTGCCCTCACACTTCCCCTTCCTCCAGCCAAGGGTGGTGAGGACCTATTGAGCGAGAGTGGAGGAGGTAGTTTGGACCAGTGGTCAGGTCTCTGAGATCAAAGATACTTAGATCTGGTTTGTCTTTCTCTTGCTGCTGTTGCTTGCTTGTGATAGTGTCCTGTCTGAAGTGCTAGAAAACCCAGACATGAAAACAGCCATCAGTTCCTATTTTAAGGGTCCAGTAAATTCCATATATGGGTCCCTCTTCAGCAAAGTGTTGCTGCATCAAATTTTGCCTTTGCAAATAGAAAGCTTAGTCAGTACAACTAATTCTGGACACCTGATGGAGTGAGAGCTTTGCCTTCACAGATCTCCAGGGAGTATTGTTAAATTGTGCTGTGCCTCTTTAGTCTTTAGGATTAATGACTTTGGTCTGAGAAGAACTTCTAACCTCAGGAGCATCAGTAATGTTCTGGGGTGGTATTTCTTAGGCCTCTGTGATACACTAGATGCTCTATTGCCTGCACTCTGAGCATCCCTGGCAGTGCCAGCCCATGAAAGGTCATAGAATCACAGAATCATAGGATGTTGTGAGCTGAAAGGGATGCACAAGTATCATGGAGTCCAACTCCTGTCCCTGCACAGGACAATCCCAACATTCACACCATGTCCCTGAGGGCCTTGGCCAAATGCTGCTGGGATCTTGTCAGCCTTGGGGCCATGAGCACCTCTCTGGGGAGCCTGTGCCAGTGCTCCACCACCCTCTGCCTCAAGAACCTTTTCCTCATGGCCAACCTCCCCCTCCCCTGCCACATCTTCCTGCCATGGCCTCTGCTCCTGGCGTTGGTGGCCAGAGAGAAGAGCTCAGCGCCTGCCCCTCCTCTTCCCCTTGGGAGGATGTTCCAGACCGCCATGAGATCTCCTCTCAGTCTCCTCTTCTCCAGGCTGAACAGACCAAGTGACTTCAACCTCTCCTCACACCCTTCCCCTCCAAACCCTTCCCCAGTGTTGTGTCCCTGCTCTGGACACTCTCTACCAGCTTTAGATCCTTTTTATACTGGGGTCCCGTGTGGTCCCTTACATGACAGATGAGCTCATTCGCATGATGCAAAAAGCATTTCATGTCTTGCCACTATATAATACAACATGAGCTCTCTAGCAGTGGCATGCCATGAACCAAGACACACACCTCTTCAAAACTGATCTATGGTCCCCACGTGCTGGGATTCGCCCTCTCATATACAGGGTTCCTGAGCTCTAACATCCCATTTTACTAACAAGCCATCTGTACATAGTCACATCTTCTCTAAACCAGCATTTCCCTCAAATTTCAGCATAGCCCCAACTCACTCAAAGGCCTCGCGTGTTGCGCACTTTCACCCAGGCTTTCGGTGGACTGCCTCTGCTTTGAGCTTAGGGGGCAGGTTTTAATCTACTCGCAAGTCCCTTGCTTGATAATCCCTGCCCGATCCCTTGCTATCCCACTGCCATCATACCTCTCTTTGTTTGGCTTAGCTTGAACAGAGACAGCAGCTCACAGACACTGACATCTACTTTGCCAGCTGAGACCTGGACTTCAGGTCTCTGCAGCCACTTTCTGGCTTTCTTCTAGGAGGAGGAGAGCCCCTTCTCATTTATTTTCTGTACAGAGGGAGCCCATTGAAAACAACTGAAAAAACAAACGATCTCCTGCCTTCCTTGTTTTAACAAGCCTCCAGTTCTGCCCATGAGCTTCATGTTGTCACGACCTGCCTGGATGCTGTTAGTTTTCTGCTTATTTTGAAAAGAAAGATTATTTGCACATAAAGATGTTCAGCTGGAGAGTTCAATATGTACAAATCGTAACACTCAGGTATCTTAAAACCTACTGGTAAAAATAAGCAAACTAAAGCAGAAGGGATCATAGCTGAGATCTCAAGATATAACCACAGTACAAATATAATGTAAAGAAAAATATTTTAAACATATTTTTACATACATGAAAATGTAATGAAAAAATCTTTACTGATGACCAAAATATTGCCTTCTTTCCTGGAAACTGGCAGTTACATTTTTTCATAACTGGGTTTTCAGGGCTTTGCAATCCTCACAGTGAAAGTGCCATGTCAAAATGACCCACTGAAGTAGTCGTTTTCTGAAATCAAGGGATTTCAATGTGCTAAGGCAGATCAGGATTGGGAGCCTTGAACTGAGAACTTGCTCCTCTTGAAACCTAAGGAGGCCGTCCTGCTGAACATGGGATTTCCAGCCTTATAAAATCCATGCCTGCGTAGAAAGCCAGGAGCTGTCACTCAGGAACAAGCTGCTCCTGTTTGAAGGGTGCCAGCTACAGTCCTTGCCTGTTTTCAAGGATCAGAGGTAAGGACAGCAGTCACCTTCGTTAGTGTATGGTCTGCTGGAGAAATCGGCCAATACAATTCAGCAGGGAAGAGCTCATCTCAGAGTATTGATTAGCAATAGCTGTGGACATTTCTTAAGGAAAAACAAGTTTAAATAATATCCTTATGTAATGCATACACAGAATCTTGTGTTCTTCCCATCCAGGTCTCATCCACTACAAGAATGTTCTGAGCTCACTACTGAAGCTTTCTATGCAATTCAGTCATTATAATTCCAAAATAAAATACAAGAGTGTAGAAAATGCCACACAGTGTGTGGCACTCTTTAGTGTGCACTCTAAATGATCCAAAGGAAGGCTCTCTGCTTTATCCTAGCTCAATTTCAGCATAAACTAGTAATGTAGTATTCGTCAAAAATGGTAATTGCACTTCTCTGAGCAAAACTGGCTTTTTGAGATACCAGCTCCCTCTGTTTTACAGGATTTAAGCTCTATGCTTAGCTTGTCTCATGGGAAGCATCCTGAAGTTCAGTGGTATAAGACTTGAGTACGTATTCAGGATGAGTAAATGACAGTGTCAGCATGTGGCTGCAAGACAGTATAGTTTTATAGGAACTATGCTCTTCGCCTGTCTTGGCTTGGTAGGGTTTCCTAGTGTTACAAAATGTGGAGGGAACATCTAGTACCTCCCTGCGGTACCTGAATGGAAACTTGCAAGCAGTAGCTCATAATTTTTACTGGAATCACTCCAATTCCTCCTTAGAATACTCTCCCCAGCCACCACAATCTACTCCTTACAGCCCTTACAATTTCCCACCAGCACTCCCCTGTCTCCAAATCCTCCTTGCAATGTTGCTAATTCTCCTCATACCCAAAGCCCTTTGCAGTTCATAGAGCAACCTTCCTAAGCCCTCTACCTGTTTTCCTCATTACTGTTTCTTTGGGTTAGAGCTAATGAAAATTAAGCCAATTTGTTATTTAGAGCATGTGCTGATAGACTCACTGGCCTTCAGAATGGCACAGTTTCACAGTTTCCCTACAGGCAGCAGTTGTTTGGGTCTATCTCTTATTTTCACAAGCCAGCTTTAATTCTTGAGGGATGAAACTGACTGTGGGTCAAGCAGACACACAGATGGCAAGTTGGTGTTAGCTTTGTTTCCTCTGAGAGCCTGAAAGAGCAAATCTTGAACAGTACAGAGATGTGACAGTAACATTCACTTTTCACTCACTAATGCTGTAGAAGGGAAAGGAAAAAAGGTAAATCATCTGCTGGTCTAACAGGCATCTGCTGAACTAGGACTGTACCATTGCCATTTTAAATATTTACCCAAACTGATACTGCATGCACGCTATATGCCTTAGCTTTGTGACTGGAAGGTTAAAACATTGTTGTGAACTTAAAAGAAAAAAGGAAGATGTTAGAACCAGAGCCATATAAGACAGATGGATAAGAAGTGTATATTACACGTGAGTAACTTCACCAGGCGTGCCTTAACTTGACTTCAGGTGGTTACACAAGATGTTGCTTTTAATTCCATGAACATCTATTCATCTCCTGCCTCTCTCAGGGCACAAAGTAAACAGTGCTCAGGCTTCAGTATTTTGTCTCACCTCCTCTGCTTAATGTGGGATACTAGACCATTCATGTTGCAAATAACTCTCTGAATCTAGCATTATTTTCTTCACTTTCTTTTCAATGAAAGACTTAATTACACACTCTATGAGCTTCAGACACATTAAATAATTAACCTTCATAAGACCTCTGTGAGATCAGCAGGCTGTGTTACAATCTGAAGCTCAGGGAGATTACACCAGTTACAAGTACTCACTACTTCTGAGTGCCTCATTTGGAGGTCCTAGCTTTAGTTTCAGCAAATGAGAATATTTCATGTGCAGTCTTCACCAGCATGCAGCTCTGAGCACACGTGAGTTCCACAGATCACTCCCCAGGCTGCCAGGAAGGCCATCTACAGAATGAGGTGCATCCACTAATAGGCCAATGTAGAAAACCTGGGTAGATAACTGAGCACTGCAGTGTGGAAAGAACTGAACATTAAGTTGCCTGGCAGAGCAAAAAGAAAATTGTCATGGATAGACTTGAAAGAAGTCTCTATTAATTTCCATCCTGTCTCTTTTCCTACTGCCTTACCTGAATGAACAGCTTTCACCTTTCTGTCAGATCTTTTCTTTTCAAGGTTAATTCTGAGCAACTGCTAAATCCAGGTATCATTTCAAAACTAAAAAGGAAAAAAATCCATTACAGATGGCAATTCCTAGCCCTGAACAAATGGGCTTTTAAAATCCTTTTCCTTTAGAGGGTGGGAGTGGGTTAAGGAACAAAATTATTCATCAGATTTGCTGCAAAGCCATTCATAGTTTCAGTCACTGCTAGTAAAAGTCAGTGTATTTTTATAATTAGCTACTTTTAGTTAGAAAAAGACCTCTGTATATGATCCACTTCAAATGGAGAGGATCAGTCACAGCTTGTGCAGTCCTTCCTATTGAACTGGCCTTAACACCACATGCTTCTAGGATGCAGCTTCTAATCTCTCTGGGCAAATCTGTCCCATATAGACAGCCTGAGTGAACCTGTCCCAAGTATGCAGCCTGGCATGCTGCAAATTTTATCAAAGCAATTATATTCCCTTCAGCTGCTTTTAAATACTTCATTAGTTTTCAGCTGCCAGCACTGGGTCATTGCCTGCTTTTACT
The DNA here is from genome assembly GCA_907165065.1 of Caprimulgus europaeus. Next base: position 12,108,764 of record OU015545.1, read on the forward strand.
GCAGATCACACCTTGCTGCTGAATCTGTTCTTCCAAGGCTGCCAGGAAGGTTATTTAATTTCATTTAGAGTATCTATTCAAATACTGATGAACTAAGTCCAATCTGGGGAACACGGCAAGCATCTCATCAAACACCATCTTGCTTTTATTCCTTTTCATTCAGAAGGGAACATGGAGAAATATCTTCTGCTAGGAAGAACCCCACACTGAGAATTGCCAGTGATGGTGCCAGGTGAGGAAGATGGGAAGCTATAAAGCTTTTTTTGCTTCCACCTACCTGCCCAAATGTGCATAGAGGGAGGAGAGGGTGTGATATGTGGCTTGGCAGACAGAAGCCGTCTAGTCTGGGAGATGGGACACTCCATACAGATGATGTGGGAGGGAAGGGTGTGAGATCTTGCCAGCCAGACACCACTTTATTAAGAAAATAGGGGGGAGAAAGGGAAATTTCCTTGCAGTTGCAGTTTTTCTGAGGGGACTGGCAAGTGGGTTCAGTGGGTCTGAGGCAAAAGTCCTCTTCAAGGCCCTCTGCCCATCTTCCCAAAGTCTCTGTATTTCCCAAGGGATATTTGGCAGAAAAACAACTGCATTTCCATCAGAGCCACCTCTGGGTTTTGGAGCTGCTTCATTTGTGCAAGCAGCTCTCCTCTCTCATCACTGGTGATATACAGGGAAGGTGACAGATCTGGACAGCCACTTTGCCCTGCAAATAAACCCCCTGACTGTTCATGCAGAAGGAAGCAAAGGAGGCCTGCAGAACTGCATAGGGCATCATAGCATGGCCCAGCCTGTCCTAAAACCAGTGCTGGTCTCAAACACTTGGTGTTCTAGGAGCCTGTTGGTGAACTGCAAGTAGGGAGGGGGTAATCCTCTTCCAGCTTGCTCACGTTCTGTACCTGAGATCTTCTTCCATAGCCAGAAATAAAAAGATGATGTTTTAGTCTCTGAAAAACATGCATTTGCTGTGCACTCAGAGGTGCTGCGCTAGATACATCCCCAAGAGTGCAGACACTAGCTGGTCCTTCAGAGGCAGGGAGCTTTACAAATGGAAGAGACAGTCTGGGAAAGAATGGTATGAACAGAAAGGGGGCTTAGAGAGAAACTTCAGGAGAGTTAAACTAGGCGCATTCTGGCAAACCTGGGTGGTACAGTGCTGGAGATATTAATACAGAAATAATCTCCCTCTTGAGGAAGGAGTTCTTTAATGATGCAGACCTATAACTGCTGATTAGCAAGAGGTAGTGACCTTACAAAGCTGGAGCACTGGAAGCAGATAGTGCAGTGTCAACACAGCTCGCTTGGCCTGAGGAGCATTAAGAACAGAAAAGGAACAAAAAATTATACTCTAACCTCAATTAATCAAAAGTGCAGTTTGCCCCTAGCAGCATTTTGAACTTTTATATCCTTTTCCTTAGAGATCTGTGCTATATTTGTTGCATTCACCCAGTATCAGTCTTCAAGGATTGGGGAGGGTCCTGCTGCCTGAAGGAGTGAAAGAAACCTTGAAGAAATGGAGGCTGTTTCAGAGGCCATGGATCAACTGTAAACCAGACTGGACTGGTTCAGCCCCCATGCTGATAACAGCTTGTTAAAAAAGAAAAAAAAAGTAAACCAACCACCTAATTCAGGCTGTTCACTGGAAAACTACTGTTGCAGTAAGCACTGACATTACTGGTGATTAGAATGAAACAGAAATACAAGCATGTTGCACCTTGCCTAGGACAACTGAATTTTTTGAGGGCTAGGATGTTTTCTAAAATGCTGATATTAATCAAAATGCAAACTATTCATTTGGTTTGACACATTGAAATCTCACAGGTATTTTGTGATGAAAGTGTCAGCTACTTTTAAAGTTTCCTTTGTCACAGAATTTGTAAAAAAAAATAAAAAATACAGGAATGAATTGTCATATTTGTACAATGTGTTGATCCTACAAGTGCCAGGGGTAAGCTTTAGAGCTTTCCTTAGAAGGACAGGGTTCCACCTCACCTCTCCCACCTCTCAGGCTGATGCGGGTGTCACCAAACTGGTTGTACTTGCGGACACCCTGGCTGCTGGAAAGAGCATGGCCCTGGCAGGGGGGGTTATCCACAGTGAGACCCTCCAGAGGCAGGGGGATTCTGCTTGTAACTCTTGGGATCTTTCTGTGCTGCACATTTAGCAGTCACTGCTCCATCTATTGGCCTGATTTCAAAAGAACAGACTCTGGCTGCATTTTGTAAGGGTCCTGATCTGTGTGTGTGTGGGGGGAGTATTTTGAAAATGTGATAAATACGACTTTGGGTTCTTATGGTAGCTTGTGCTAAATTTGTATCTCTTTTTGACAGGGCAAATGATTCTCTGGAAAAGGGAGGTGCAATATCTCTAATCTTTCTGTAATTCAGTAAAAGATCTGGTGCAGGGCAATGGAAAAAAATATTTCTTCTGGTTAAAGTGGACATTTTTACAAATGCTGTAAGTGATGGATACGGGGAGAGGGTGAGGAACTGAATAAATCAAAGTAACAAATATCAGTGTTCAAAGTGGTTCTGTGCAGCTGACCGCAGGTGACTAGTGAACTCCCTTCAAGATCAAGTGTGGGACTGATTTTGACCAACATTTTAATTTGTAGTTTCGACACTAAAAAAGGACCTCACCCAGAACTGTCTGTAGTATTTTCATCAGGCAAGAGGAACTCAAAGGGGAAGAGATGTCAACACAAGGGAAAATGGATATGAAAGCCTTTTACAATTCTGGCTAGATAGTGAGATTATTGTTTTGTTGTTGTTTTTTTTTTAAAGGAACAATAGTGCAAAAGATCTAACTGCTTTTATAATGCAACACGAACAATGTAGTTAAAAAAAAGATGAAATTCTAGCATGTCTCTTACAGTCCTGCATTTTTCTGTCAACAATAAATTGTCCCTAATTTCATTCTAATAAACTATAACCTCCCATTACAACTTACAATAGAAACTACTCCATATTCTCGAAGGTATGTTTGAGAGCTGTGTGATATAAAATTCATACAGATGGTATGCTCAGCAGAAATTAGCAGGTGATGAGTGAGTGCATTTCCACTTGTAGACATCTGAAGCAGAGAGTTACTGTTGGGCACCTTCCATACCTTGGCACTACACAGGATGGGACAAGAGGAAATGGCCTCAAGTTGAGTCAGGGGAGGTTTAGATTGGATCCGAGGAAGAATTTCTTCACTGCAAGGGTAGTCAAGCTCTGGAACTGGCTGCCCAGGGAGGTGGTGGAGTCCCCATCCCTGGAGGGATTTAAACGACGTGTAGATGTGGTGCAGAGAGACAAAGTTTAGCTGGGGACTTGTCAGTGTTGGTTTTACGGTAGGACTTGATGATCTTTAAGGTTTTTTCCAACCAAAACAATTCTATGAGTCTATGCTTCTACACACCTGCAGTCTGTTGCTTCCAGATTACAGTGTAATTCTGACAGCTGGAATTCTGGAAACTAAACTAAGGACTGTAAGATTTTAACAAACAATTTTTAAAAAGGCATTACAAATGCAGATCTAAAGTTTTTAAAGCTAAGTGACTTTTGTTCAAACTCTTTTCATGGGTTGAGTGCTCAGTGGAGATTAAGGAGAAACTTCCATTTGTTTTACTGTTAATTGACTTAGATTGGCTGTGCTTTCATGGAAAAGGGAGGCTTAAACTAATTAGTTGGCTTCTCTACTAATGCTGGAAAATCTGGCACTTTGGAGGTTTTGCTTAAATACAATTTTTATAAAGACAAGCCATGATAACCTAATGGTGGGCCAGGGCTGAGCGCCGGCTTGGAGGAGGCTGCTGCTCTGGCCTCTTGGTGACACCGATTCTGCCTATTTCCGTGACAGCTGTTTGTGCTAAAGCAACGACCAGTCCCGCTCCCAGTTAGCCCTGGAGACCATCCGGTGCCGCGGGCAGAGGCCGCGCTAGCGCGGGGGTGCGGCCCGTGGGGAGTGGCCTTTGTCCCCATGACCGGGAACGGGCCCCAACACGCCGAGGCCGGCGGTTGCCCACGCTCCTGCCGCCGCGAGCTCGGCCGAGGCCGGCTGGGCTGGGGTGGGGTAGGGCTGGGCGGTGAGGGGAGGGCCTGGCCCTGCCTCGGCCCCCGCTCCGGGGTGTGCTCGGCGACGAGCAGCCTCGCTTCCTGCCGGCCGGAGCCGGGAGAGGTGCCGGTGGGGCTGCTATGGCGGTCGGCGCTGGGCGAGTTTCTGGTCAGGCGGCGGCTGAGAGCGGAGAGGCGGCGAGGGCGGCCGGCTGCGGCCACTGCCCCGGGCAGGGCCTGCCCCGCGGGCCGGGGGCCGCCGAGGTACGGCGCAGCCGGGGTGCTGGGCTGCGGGCCTGAGCCTGGCGGGGACAGGGGCCCTCGCAGGCGCCTCCTCGTTCCCGGCCGGGTGGGACAGTCCCGCGGGCCCGTCTGGGCCTCCCGCTGCTGCGGCCCAAGAGGCCGCTGGTGAGACGCCACGGCAGCCTGTCCCGCCTACTGTTTGTCGTGCTTCGCCGCGGAGCCCCGGCCGTCCCCGGGACAGGGACAGCGCTGCCCCGCAGGCAACGCCTCACGGCATCGCCTCCCTGTGAGGAGCGGAGCTCTGAACGCGGGTTTCCCCTGGCCTGCCTCGCCCCGTGCACCTGGTATTGGTGCCACATTAGTTCGTTTCAGCCTATTTCTGCGTAAGGCGATCGCTTTCCTAGCGCCCGTGTAACGTTCACCTGATGAGCCGGCCCTCGCTGCTCGCTCTTCTGTCACTCTGTGTCCGGCAACTAAAATGCAAACTGCACATCCGCTGCTAAAATCCACACTGGGACACAAGTTTTCAGATAAAATCTCCTGCTCTCCTAGTTGGACGACTTTAGTCTGTCCTCACTCAAAGTAAATGGTTGCTCTGGGTGCTGTTGCATAATGTTCTGGGTTGTTTTTTTTTAAGCTAAGAGTAGTCACTCCTTTTATGCCACAAAATACCAGGACTGTGGCAGGGTTGCAAATTTTATTATTATTTTTAATGCACCAGAAGGTGTGAGAAATGCAGATTTTTATTTAAGTGGGATTTTTTTAATTATCAAATTTTGATTAATTTATATAAAGTATCTTCCAAATGTCTAGTTTTGCTTCAAAACAGTGCACACCTTAAATTGTTTGTGACTGAAATCAATGACAGTTGATCAAATTTCAGTCAAGAACAGTCAGATGAGCAGGTTTTCTTCCCTGAAGAGAGAGGGGGTTAGGGACAACCTTTTGACTTAGCATCTGCCACTTTCATACAATCCAGCACTATGTTTACCTACGGTACGAAATTTCATCAGTGCTTTATACTGAGGGGTAAGAGTGCAGGTTTTGGTGTAGTAGTCATATTTATCTTTTACACAAGTGGCGTGTAAAGGTTTAACGTCCAGTCACTTCACCTGCATCTAACAATTGAAGGCTTTTTTGGTTCTGCTGATTTCCCTTCTGTTTTGAATGCAGAATGGTAAGTGTGTATCAGCCTACAGGTCTTGATGAAACTGTTGAACAATTGAGTAAGTGTTGGTTTAACTTCACTCTTTGGCAACGCAACCAAGGATATGAACACTAATATAACATCTGCCGGAGCAGTGTGAACTGCCAGTTGCTACATGATGGGAGAGCTTCTAGAGAAACTGGTAACATCCTGTCTGAGTTTTGAAGCCTGTAACTAAAATGGAGTTGAGACTGTGCCCAGTCTTCTTAACTGTAACAGATTCACCTTCATGTGCCAGTTACCTGCACCTTGTTAGTCCTGCTCTGTTGCAGTAAAGAGGCAATTTCACTTATTTCTGTCCTGTCAGTTGTATCATTCTTCTTGTCTTGTCCTCTTTTCGTGGATTACAGAGATATGTGGGACAGTTCTACAAGGACCACCGCCATGGGAAAGGGATTTGCTACTGGTCTGATGGTTCCAAATTCACAGGAGCTTTTTATCTTGGCCATGCAGAAGGCTATGGGACCCTGGAATGGAAGGATGGCAGAAAATTTCAGGTAACTGGAAAAATGCTGTGCTAATGCTGGGATTCCTTGCCTTTCAAAGTATAGGAAAATTTGAGTGTGGGTTTTTTTCAGGCAACTACCTTAGTGTTTTGATTCTTCAGAGCAAAATTATCATGCTTCAATCTGCAGTGAGTTAGGGCACTCTTTTCAACAGCTTAGCTTCTGCTGTACTCAACTTCTGCATGGGGAAATATTGAAGAGGATGCTCGTATAATCATTGAGGTTGGAAAAGACCTTAAAGATCATCAAGCCCAACTACAAACCTAACACTTACCAAGTTGACCACTAAGACGTATCCCTAAGCGCCACATCGACATGTCTTTTAAATGCCTTCAGGGACCCATGTCCCCAGTGCTGCTAGCCGCACTCTTCCTGAAACAAGCCAGGGTGCTGTTGGCCTTCTTGGCCGCCTGGGCAGACTGGCTCATATTCAGCCAGCTGTTGACCAACACCCCCAGGTCCATTTCTGCCAGGCAGCTTTCCAGCCACTCTTCAGCCTGGAGTGTTGCATGGGGTTACTGTCACCCAGTTTCAGGACCTGGCACTTGGCCTTGTTGAACCTTATACAATTGATCCAGCATGTCCAGATCCCTCTCTGGAGCCTTCCTACCCTCAAGCAGATCAATACTCTTGCCCAACATGGTGTCATCTGCACACTTACTGAGGGTGCATTCAATCCCCTTGTCCAGATCATTAATAAAGACATTAAACAGAACTGGCCCCAACACTGAGCCCTGGGGAACGCTGCTTGTGACCAGCAGCCAACTGGATTTAACTCCATTCACCACCACTCTTGGCCACAGCCATCCAGCCAGTTTTTTTACCCAGCAAAGATTACACCCATCCAAGCCATGAGCAGCCAGTTTCTCCAGGAGAATGCTGAGGAAAATGGTGTCAAAGGCTTTACTAAAGTCCAGGTAAACATCATCCACAGCTTTTCCCTCATCCTCTGTAGTGAGAAGCTTCAGATCATAACCATAGTTAGAATTTTTTTCTTGCCAGTGGTAGCACTCTTCTCCTGCTCCTTTATCTTTGTAGCTAAACAGCTCAATGTGAAGTTGCTAATTTTTGCTCCAAATAGCTGTTTTGTGGTTGTGATAGCTTAGTGTGAACCATATGTGTGATCCAGATATTAATGAATATGCCTGAATTTGTTAATGCTCATGCCTTATCTACTGTAGTGTCATGGCCAAACTCCGATACCCGTGTAGGAAGACCAAAACTCCTGTCCTATAATGCCTTATTTGCTACTGAGACTCTTCTGTTGGCATGTCTTGTCATGCTTGCAGGGCTATAGATATCCTTAATGTAGTTGCCATTGTGAGAAAGGCAGTAGCTGTCATTTCCAGATTCTGTGTCTGTACAGATGTATGTCAGACGTATTTGTTTTGATTATATAGGAAAATCTAACCAGAAGTCTGCCCTGGCCTGAAAGGTAGCAGCATGGCCAATGAATCTAAAATTGATCACAGAATAAAATTAGAAGAAAAATCTTACTCAGTCCCTAAAACCATCAGGAAGTTTCATCTAAACATTACATCCCACTGGAGTTAAATTTAGAGCCTTCCACTGTTCTTGTGCTGGAAGATTTGTGTTTGCTATTAAGCGGGCCAAAGAGAACATGAAGGCTTTGCTGTTTGGATTGGCTTCAGCATTTATTGCTCTGTCAATAGGAAGTGGATCAGTAAGTCCAGAACCAGTCAGATTAGTTTAAATATAAACCAGAATTTAATTGTACCACTTTTAAAATCTCTGATACTAATGATTTTACTTGTTTCTTAAGGGGCTGTACAAATCTGATGAGCAATTTGGACCAGGGATTCAGAGCTATCCAGGTGGCTGTCAGGACGTTGGCTTGTGGCTCAGGGATCATCTGATTAAACTGTGTACTTCAGTACCTGGTTACTTTTCTGTCTTGGATTATCCAGCGCACTGCAGATACATTGATGACAATTCCCAAAAGCAGTATATTTCAGTTGACGAAGACCCATTTCTCCGTAGCTATAAACATCTCCCTTTTGATGATAAGGACATTTTCCCTGAAGGAATCTTCACATATTCTCACAACACAGATCATCTTACTTTGACTCGCTCCTTCCTGGAAGAGTGTGATGCTTGTTATTTTCAGAACACCCCAAAGCTGCCTGAGGACGACCCTTGGCCTGTTGCAAATGTAACGCCTCTGCTGGTTAGAATGCAGATGCATGTTTATAAGCACAGGTAACTGTTGAGGATTTATTATGGATGGATTTTTAGAAATTAGTATGTGTAAGTATTCATTATTTTCAGTTTTACGTTGCAGGATAAAAGAAAGTCGCACTTCATATTGGTTTTTATGGCCTTGGGGTTACAAGTTGCCAATGGGGATTTTTCTAAATACAGAAACAAACAACATATTCATCTCTTAATTCACAAATTTTATTTCATTAAGGTAAACATCAGTTTTATCCTGGTTACACCTATAAAAATAGTCTCATGACTCATTAGCATATCCGAGTTTCTGGAAGTCCAATTTTGAAAGGAATTAGGATGCAAGGGCTGTAGAGACCTGGTCTGACCTTCCCTGTTCAGAGAGTGTAGTGTCCTGTGTAGAGGTAGAAATATGGAGAAGCACAGTGCCAGATTTTCAGAAGCACTGATGATCTGTCCAATGATACCTTTTCGTGGTTGTCTTGACTCTTGTTCTCCTTCAAGGCTGTACAAATCATGCTGCAGCAAGTCTGTGGCTGGTAGAACTGCCAGCTGCAGGTCAGTTTTTACGTAGCTTGGTACTTGTACATAGTCATGCTCTTTGGGCCTGCAGAGTATTTCCTTATTTGCTTTTTTTGATAGGAACACAAGCTACATATGCATATTTTATATTAATAGGTAAAGCAGGTGGTGGAAATGAAATCATAGACAGATGTCATGAGTGTGCATGATAAATTGGTTCATAGAAACACAGGGTAGTTAGATTTTGTTTTCTTATTTTAGTGAATGTTTGATGGTTGGATATTTTTTAACTCATCTGGAGCTAAAGATCTATATACTGCTGCCAGCACCCTGTACACTGGTTTGGCTTTCTGCCATTAATGTAAGGAAGCTTAAACTATCTGGAATAGTTCTTAAAATGATAGCTGGCCTTATTTTCCCATCTTGCTCACCAACATGTTTTTTTCTTTATGTGTTTTTTCTTTAATTGCCATAGTGGTCTAAGAGTACCTAGCTACTGAAATGTGCTGTATTTTGTTTCCTTTTCTAGGCACTGTCAAATGGAGTTCACTTCAGATGTCAGCCTCATTCTCAGTGGAGCCCGCTGTTCTTATGGGCCTCCAGGCACCCGGGAACTTGCCTCAGAGCAGCTGATTCGGGAGGCAGCAAGAGGAGACTATGATGGGGTCTGTGCAATTCTGAGGAGTGAGCTTGCTCATCCAGACATAGCTGACAAACACGGATACACAGCACTTGCTGCTGCTGCTGTAAGATTCTAAGCATGACTCTCTACCACATGATGAGAATATTCCTGGTATAGTGGGTTAGATTAGATTTTTCTCTTGTTTCATTGCATACTGTGAAAGGAATGTTCAGGAAACAGAGAAACAGTGTGGCATGAGTAATGCCTGCAATAACTGATATCATGCCAAACCCCATGGTAAATATATAACCTAAATAACCTAAAAGAAGCCTTTCAGTAAATATTAGAGATTAATTCAAATGTCACATTTGATTTCAGGTTATGATTATGCAGTGGACTAGATCTATGTTATTGGACATAAGTATGCCCTTATTTTTTTCTCCTAGTTGAAATCAAATTCAGATAGAGTTGTTTTGTTTTTGCTGAAAAGAGGTGGTGGCTAGAAACCATGCATGCACAACTTTGATTTCTATAGGAGGTAGATAAAATCCTGCCCCCCTCACCTTTTCTGCACAACCTTTTCAGCTACCTTGATACCTGGCATTCTTTGTAGATGGCTAGCAAAATCTAGATAATAATTTAGAACACATGCATGAATCCTCACTGAATTCCTATGAAATCCAGCAGTTAAAAATTATCTGAAAAATGCATGCTTGGAACTCTGTAAGACATGGTTCAGTATTGTGTTTCTGTTTTGTGGGAAATGGAAATATGAATTAACTAAACAATGTAGAGCTTCACTACTTTAAAACTGTATTGTCAGTTCTTTCCATGTCAAAAGCTAGAAGTGTGTACATACATGTGCAAGTATGGATGTTTCCCCTCTACAGGTCCATTCCCACAATGATGTTGTCAGTCTTCTTCTTGATAGTGGAGCTGATGTGAATAAGTGTAGTGATGAAGGACTATCTGCCCTCTCCATGTGCTTTATTCTCTTTTATCCAGAAGAGTCTTTTAAGGGTAATATTGCTGAGAGGAGCTTGCACAGGTACAAGGTTCGTTTACTTCTAAACTGTCAGAATCATAATGTGTTATTTCCTCAAGCTGTAAGCTTGCTTTTTAAATTTACTGTTTATACTCCCTAGGAAAAAGTCAGAACTGTTAAGCATTTTGCATTCTGAGCATACAGAATAATCTCTACTCTCTCTGCTAACTCCTAACTCAGAGGACCAAGCTCCAAGGCAGTTACAAGCTTAGTCTCAGTTGAAATAAAGTGATAGCAGAGACGTGAGCTCATGTTGGCTTGGTGTTTAACACAGTGGAGGTGCAGTGGGGCAGTTGATGGGAATTACAAAAATGTAGTAGGTGTGGGTGATTCTCCTGGTACTGCGTAATCCTGCTGTCATCATGGAGGTGGCTAGTAAAAAGCAATTGTACTGGTACTGTCAAAAGTCTGCTGATCCTTGGGGACTTCTCACAAAGGTCTGGCCTTCCTCCAGAGAAGAGAAACACCTGCGCTGGACTTTCTATGTTGGAACACGATACACGTTTTGTAAAAGTGCAAACCTGGAAATTACAAAGAAAATGAAAGCAAAGGTGTCAGGAATCACAAGCCAGGATGAAAAAAGGGGTCTGGGCAGGAATGGTATGGTCTTTGAAATGTTTCAGTGGAGCCTAGAAAGGGAAGGGTGCTACTGAAACTTTTACATGAGGCTAGAAGGTAGTGGCCCATGTCTTGAGGAAACTTTTTGGAAATAAAGTACCAAATAAGGCTTGATTGCTCTTAAATGTCTGTTCCAGTTCTAAGAGTATGTTCAAGTGGTGGACCATTGCTAAAACTGCAAGACTTTTATGGGAAAGGGAGAAGGGGAATGAAAGAGAGCATCTGCTCAAAACTGCACAGAAAATCCATATGGAGCTATTACCTCTCATTTTGGAGGTAATTAGGAATAGAGAGGGGATCTCTCTCTCTTGGTTTGCATCTGTCACAGTCTCTGAGATTCCACATGGTAAATGTGCATTGCTTTCACTTTTCCTCTGAGTTGAATATGCATCCAGATTTGGAAGCATCAGCCTTGTCGATCCTAGTTCCAGATTCTCATGCAAACTAATGCAGGTTGAAAATCTGCAAGTGTCTTGTATTATTTCAGCTATTTTTTTCTTTTAAGCTAAGTTATGTATACTGGAAGAAACTTTCAACTCTTCTAAACGTGTTTTAGACACCAAGGAAATTGAACAAAGAAAATACTCCATTATTTTAAGAGATTTTTTTTTTTTTTTAAAGAAACCCCAAACCTATTTACAATTTGCTTCTAAATTATTTTCCTAACTGTTGTTAACAAAATCCCATTATCATTATATGCTGTGTTGCCGTTCTGATGTGTTAATATGCTGAATCATGCATTGGAATAAGATTTCTTGGTTTTGTTTTTGAAACCTCTTTCTTTTTTTAAATCTTTAAGTGGAATGATCAGTCAGAATCCTCAGAAGCAGTCAGTGTGGCTGAAGGCATAATCTCAGAGTAAGTCTTATGTGCTATCAATGGGAGACTAACTCTCATAAACCCTTTTGAATAAAGAAGGTATCAGTATTTCACATATTTCACAGAAGTGTGCATCCATTGCAGGGAAAGATATTTTTTGTTTATTTAACTGGGAAAATCTGTTCTTCATGCCAGTAGAAGATACTCATTGTTCATACACTCTAATGTAATTCATGTCAGCAGTGGGCAAAGACTGCAGTTGAAAAGTGTAGGTCAAGCAGAGGACACCATCCTTGAACAAAACAAGATTTCTCATTAGCTGAGTGTGAAAAGCTGCTACGTATGCAATGGGCGCTCGCAGTGTAGCGTAGACACGAGGAAGAAGAATATATTTGCTATATTTCTTGAAGTCTTGACTACATGTGAACTTGTTGCCTGTTTTCTGCAAGGGTCTGTTCAGCCATGTCAACTGAGATGTCCAACTATTTTGCCTTTGTGGATCTTTGAAAGGGCCCCGTTTTGCTTTTTGCTTACAGAGCAGTCACTGAAGATCACAAAATTTTTGTGTTGTGTTTTATAGCAGTGTATGTCATTTTGATATCTTAAAACTCCCAAACTGAGAATTCCCCATTGGCCTTCTGGCCTTCATCCCCTACATTTTACTTTTGTGGCACATCCTCCCACCTCCCATGATTCTTGTTGTCTGAAATATTGTGCATATTGCATGCTGTTAATTGGAATATAAAGATCTGTTAAATGTAGGCCTTCTGAGTAAAGCTGAGTTAATACAATGCCTAAAAAGATGAGTCTCCACAGAGAACACTTTGTAATGGAATTTCTGGGTGATTTCAAACTACTGTATGCCTTTTTTTTTTTTTTTTTTTTGGTAGTATAAGATTTTTTTGGGGATGTGTGTGGATAGCTTGCCTCCATGGAAATGCAGATGGCACTTGGAATATACTGTCCTAGTCTGGCAGAACTCCTGTTTCAGCTTTTGTTTAAGGGAGACACTGTACCTGTGTTTTCTTGGGATGGATGAATGAGGTATGACTGAGGAAAGAACCTTCTAAAGAGTCTGTTTCTTTCGTTAAACAAGTCTAAGACTAAATGTTTGCAAGTCACACGTGAATAACTGGTGGAGATGCAGAGAACCTTGCCTAGCTTTGCCGGTCTGTTCCCATGCAAGGGCTTTTCATGACCGCAGGGACTGCTTTTGCATGCCACTCCTTTAGTTTAGAGGGCTGAGATACCCTTAGCAGTGCTGTCCCTGTTCAGGTCATAATGTTGGTGCCTGGGTGGTATAGGGCGGCTGTGATGCAGCCTGCCATGTCTTCCCTCTGCTAAGTGACAGTTTTCGTGTCTATTACCTGGAAGTAACTTTAGTCCACTAGCTTTTCCTGTTTTCTTGGAAGGTGCTAATAAGTTACTGTGGTATTTTCCATGTCAATTCTAGACGACAGAAGAGATGGGAAACAATCCAACTGCTGCTTCATCGAGGTGCAGATCCCAATGTCTCACCACACCTTCTGTTCTTTGCTGTTAAAGCTGCAGATGCAGAAGCAGTGAAACTTCTCTTAGAAAGAGGAGCCAGGACTGATGTGCGGCTTCCATCCAAGGTTTTACTGGGTTATAATTCACAATATGGGATTCTAGATGTGTAGTGCAGCTTCAGCGCCTTGCTGTACAATATCCTGCATGTCAGAATAAGCTTTAGAATGGCCAGAAAGCTGTTTAAAGCAATTATCCTGTTCGAAGATAATTTTTGTAATAGAAAGAACTCAAAGCTCTTTACTGTTCAAGTATTTTTTTTTCTCATTATGTTTCCTGATTGCCAAGCTTGTGAGTGGCTGGGGAATTCTTGTGAAGTTGCACCTGAAGTTGGAAATAGCTGTTGTGATATTTAGTAGGCTTAGTGTCTGGGGTCTTTAGTGTTCCACAATCCTGTAACTCTAGGCTCTAGGTTTATGGTGGCTGTTTTGAGACAAAGCATGTGGGAAGAGTGAACTTGGATTATTCTTTGAAAAAATATTTAGCACTCTTTAAATGCTGCTTGTAATAAAGAGTAGTCTTAATGCTATGTTTATGTTTTCAGTTAGGGGGTTTAACTCCTCTCCACATAGCTGCCTCAATTCCTGGGGAGGAAGGAGTCCAGATAACACAGTACCTCCTGCATTCTGTCCCAGATCTTAATGCAAGGGCAGAAGATGAAAATGAGATATATGGTCGAGACAAGGTATGTTGCTTTTTGAGCTCATCTTTCACCTGTTGAAATTCAAATTGCACAGGACCTCATCAGGGACTTGAGATTCCTGCCTGCTTGATTTCACAGTGAACTCTTTGCATTCCACTGAAGAAGCCTTTAAAAAACAACAAAAAAGCGCCACTTGAGGTCTATAGTATTGCGTTGCAGTAAACATATCCTTCTGGTTTTGGTGCCCTAGAACATTTTGCTATCATGCCTTTTAAAAGGCAGAGTTTAGAAGTCTCTTGTGTGTAGTCTAGTACAAATGCCTGAAGATATGACTGCAGAAACAGAAATGTCTGTGATGGAACTTGCTTGTTTAATCTCCATGGAGTTAATACTTCTTTTCTTTCCTTAGTCCTCCTTTCCTTGAACCCAAGCTGTCTCTGCTAGATTTCTGCAGCATTTGCTGTGCTCCAGGTTGAAGAAGGCCAGCCTAGCAATAGACTTTTTGGTAGTGTAGCACTTTTTAGTTAGATTTGCAATTTTTTATGATAATTCTCTACGGCTGGTGGGGCTGTAGCAGCAATATATGCTTTTCACGCGGATTTATTACCTGATAAATTACTTCAAGTTGTAGTAACAAAATAATGTAGTCACAGAACAGTTGGAAGATTTGAAGGGACCTCTAAAGGTTGTGTAGTACGATACCCCTGCTAAAAGCAGGATCAACTATAGCAGGTTGCTCAGTATCTAGTCCAATTGATTTTTGAGTATCTCCAAGGGTGGAGACTCCACATCTTCTCTGAGCTACCTATTCCAGTAGCAGTGTTTTTCCTAATGCAACCCAGGATGCTGTTGTCCTTCTTTACTGCAGAGGTGCACTGCTGGCTCATGTTCAAGTTGTCCACCAAGACCTCCAGGTCCTGTTCTAGAAGGGTTTTTTTTTCATCCGGTCAGCCGCCAACATGTACTGGTGCCTGGGGTTCCTTCCCAACAATTTCCTTTTGTTGAATTTGGTAAGGTTCCTCTCTGCCCAATTCTCTAGCCTGTCCGGGTCCCTCTGAAAAGCAGCACAACCGTGTGGTGCATTAAACCATTCTCCACAGTTTTGTATCATCTGTGTACTTGCTGAGGGTGCACTCTGTCCCAGCATTGAGGTCATTAATGAGGAAGTTAAATAGTGTTTGCCCCAGTATCTGCCCCTGGGGTATAGTTCAGCTGCACGCTGGGGTGCTTATCACAACCCATGATCTACATCACTGTCCAATTGTCTAGTCCATGCTTCTTCAGCTTGTCTATGAGGATGTTATGGAAGACAGTGTTGAGAGCCGTGCCAAAGTCAAGGTAAACAACAATCACTGCTTTCCCAATCTTTCACCAAGCTGGTCCTCTTATTGTAGAAGGTTATTATGTTTGTCAGGCATGATTTCTCCTTTGCAAATACATGTTGACTGCTTCCAGTTGTCTCCTTATTTGTAGTATGTCTGGAGAGGACTTCTCAGATTTTTCCATCAGTTTCTCATAGGCCAAGGTGAGGCTGACCAGCTTGTAGTTCACTAGTTCTTCCTTCTATTTTGCCAGAAATGCAAAGAAATTTGTCAGAAACCTCCCTTGCTCACCATAACTATTCAGAGACAACCAGAGTGGCCTTGCGATGACATTGGCCAGCTCCCTGGCATACCATCAGGTCCCAAATACTTAAAAAAATGAGTTGGCTTATGTAACTAGACTGATAAAATTTATCTTGTCATGACAAGGACTAAGGTGAGTGTCTACAGGACAGGGAGATGTAGGTGGCATTGTAAGTTTGTGCTTTAGTACTTTGCCCTTAAGTAGTAAACAGGAGAGCTTAATACTTATTTATCAACAGTACTTAGTTATAGAATGCCCAGACACAGTGTAGGCAACATTTACTTTCTCAAATATCACTTTTGGTTTTTATATTGCTCTAGTGCCCCTATATTCATAGACCTTAATAGAATGATGTGTGAATGAGCTTGACACAAGGTGGGGCCTTTGTCCCTGAAAGCTTGCTTCTTCCTTCCCACTCCCTACACTGTGTTGTTTGGCCCAGTAATAAAGTTTATCTCTGCAATTTGCCTTCCCTAGACTTCTTCAGTGTTTTTATTGAACTTCTTAGTGTGCAGTGCAAAAGCAGTCTAGCAGATGAGACCTGAAGGTAGAGTAGAAAATAGAAAAAGGTTGGCTGTTGCTTTTGTAGGGCTGAACAAGTCTTGTCCATGATTTGAGATCTGGACCAATGGGTGACCAGGCATGTTTATTTTCTGTTAACTTGTCTTTAAGCTATGTTGCAAACATGCACATCATTTCACTTAGATTCTTCAGCTTCAAGACAGACAAGACAGCTTGACAGATGGTGTCATTTTGCAACTGAACAATGAAGCAGGACCACCAGAAGAGTACTTTTCCCCCTATCGCGGTCCTGTCCCTGAAGAAGGTGGAAGGAGTGTGTTGCATATTGCATGTGAAAGAGAGGATAACAATGAGGTAAGATCATAGCATCTGAGGCTCTGCTCCTAGGGAGTTGTTCTAAACTGATCTCAAGTGACATACTTGGCAGTGAAGACATTTCATCCCTCTGTAAGGAGCTGATTGAATACTAGTAATAAACTCCTATTCTACTCAATTATTAGCATTGTACTGATTAAAAATCTATCAACACTCGAGGAAAAAACATTTCTTAAATCTTTGGAGCTCTGTTTGACAAGAGAAACTCCTTTAGTTGAGCTTACTTTGGTTAAGTGGCTGTTAATCATCCACGAAACAATCTGAAGTTGGACAGTCTTAGTTTTGACATGCACTAACCCCTGTGCATTTGATTTTGTGCTGTAGTAACATTCTGGCAGATTTGGAATACGTACAGTCGGAATAAGTTATTTGAAAGCGGAGACCTGCTTCTTCAGAAGCAAACCTACACATACTTTCTGGTGGCAGGATTTGATAATCTGGTTGTGAAGAGGTTTCATGTATAACAACACTATGCTTGAGGTTCTCAATCATGAGAAAGTTGATGTATATTTTTACTGTAACATCACAGTTTAGGTGAAAGATTTGAATGTATGTTATACTGCTCATTTTATTAATTATACTATTATTATTAAATTTAATATTAAAAAGTTAACTTTATTATGATCTGATTCTACCTTTTCCCATTGCACTTGCCTACGAAGCATGCCAGAGATGTTATCCACCTCCTTTTAATGCATCAGGCAAATCCAAACACGTTGTGGAGTGGCCATTCACCGCTTTCCCTAGCGATTGCCAGTGGGAATGACTTGGTGAGTACCTTTTTGTTCCTTCAGTTTTTTGAGGTATACTTCTCCATTCATACCTACCTTATCTGATGACAGCCAAACTACATAATGAGTGGCACTTGCCATCATACATTTTCAGTGAAAATAATAAAGTTTTTACTTTTCTTTTGAACCTATGGATGTTTCATGAGCCAAACTAGAGGAGTCCTAAAGGACTATAGTATGAGGTAGACAGAGTATTTGGGTAGGACTCAGAAGGGACTTGCATTTGGGAACTGTGTTCCTTTTATGAATCACAAGAACATTTAATTCTCTTACAGGCTGCCTCCCTGCCCAGAGCAACAGAACCAAACACCAAAACACTTGCTTCTGAGTATAAGACAAAAGTGTAGCCATTGATAGTAAGAAGTATGCTGTTCTGTGAAAGATTAATGATCAGTCTTAGAAAGGATTTGGTTGTAATGAAGTTCAGCGCTCCACAGATGAGACTTATATTTCACACAGTAGATTTCAGTGTGTGAAGTTAGCAACTGTCTTCCTGAGCAGGGAATGGACTCCCTTCTGCCCACAATAATAATCCAGAGAAGCATTCTCTTGGAAACACAGCCATGAGCAAAGCTAGGGGAAACCCTTTTCAGTATTTTTGATGAAATCAACATGCTACCTTTTGTTCTGTCCCTACAAAATTTATACCTTACCCAGGAGAAATGGTAGAACGTAATAGAAAGTATCTGTTGCCTCTTGTCATTCTTTAACTTTATTCCTTTCACAGGAAGAGTATCAAATGTCTATAAAAATAGATAGTAGCTACTGAAGGTATGACAAATACTACAAAAGTGTGCTGTGGAAAATAATGTAAAGCTTTAGAGTCTTGACTGATCTGACTAGGGTCTCACTTTCCTGCTGAAGAGCTGTCAATAATGGCTTCTCCAGCCACTAATTTGTCACATTTGCATATTTGCAGGCAGTTGCTGAACTCCTCAAACATGGGGCTGACCCGAACCTGCCATTAAGTGGAGCAGTAAGAAGTGCTCTCTGTGCAGCTGTCAGTACAGCATATGAACAGCAGAGAACCGCAGCACAGAGGATTGCTTTGGTGAGATAACATCTGGATGTTTGTTGGTTTGGTTTTTTTTAATTCAGAAAAAGGTGACTTTTGTCAGGTGCATTGGGTCCTTTTTCTCTTTAATGGCTGTTTTGTTTTTTCCAGAACAATTACTTTGTGTCTATTTGTAATGCCATTTGTTTCTGTCCTGAGGAACAGGGGTTTTATATGGAAATTCATTTTCATGTTTGAGTAAAGGGGATGGTAACCTCCTTGTGCAGAAGAAGAAAAACTGCATTAAACAAGTGGGATCATTGTAGTGCCCACAGCCCTGTCAAATCTGACTGTTACCTTGTTCCTAAACACAACCAGCATCCACATGCAGAGATGAGTTGTGTTTCATTGTAAAGTGGTCAGTGCCACTTGTGATGAGTGCACTGTCTCATCTGTGATGAGGTCAATGACAGCATTAGGCCTTGTGGAAACTGGCATTTTTCTCCTCATCTCAGGGATCACAGGGCTGATCTCATCCAGAGTGGAGGTGAGGAAGGCTGCAGCTGAGGGGTCTGGGAGCAGAGGCAGTTTTCCCAGATGGGTTCTGTTCTGCCTCCTCCCTCCCTAGTTGTCCCTCCTTCATTTGTTGCTGCAAGATTGTGAGATATCCAGGAACAAATAGCAACTGCCTGGAAGAAGGTTTTACTTACAAAACACATTTAGATTTGACAATTCATCATCAGCTTTAAAGGAGAAGAAGAAATGCATGGTTCGGGGCACAAAATAGTCTCACAAATAGAGGTTAAGCTCTGATGCTCAGTCCTGTCTCTCTGGCTGTGGTGGGAACGCAATTTTTTGGGAAGTTTTTCTTTTGTTTGGATGTGTAATGATTTGCATTCTTCAGGTTGATAAGCTGCTTGAAGCTGGCGCAGATATCCTTGCACCAGTCACTCTTGGGGAAGGACAGAGAAAAGCTGTGGGAACAGCTGTTGACTACGCCTATTATAAATATTATCAGGTATGACTTCAGGTCTCATATCTGAAAGTACTGTGCATTTGCATCCATTCAGATACGTGGCCTGTTGTGTCCTAATGAATTCTAAGGCCTTCCTCAGAAAATTTTATGAAAATTTGCTTTTTCCTTTCATTTGTTGTGAGGCTCTGTTCGGCACCAAATAAAACATTAATCACTTAAAGTCTGAATACCTCTAATAGTTTTGCCTGTGAAGGCAATCCTTGCTGTCACATCTTATAGTAAGATTCCATCTGTAATTGAATTGAAAAGTTAATAATAATCTTAAACCCAGGCATTAAAACCAAAAGTAGTATGTGTTCCTGTGAGGCTACCATCAAATCAGAAGTTATTATGGGTTATATTTTATGGTAGTTTTATTTATATGTGTTGGAAGCTATGATAGGAGCATATTGGCCAAACTTTAATTGATTTCCTGAATAAAATATACATTTAAGTAAAACATACATTAAAATGGGTATTATATGCTATCTATTTTATATAAAATAACTAAAATATAGATTTGCTAGATAAATAAATTAATTTACTGAAGCTGTCCTTAATCATTTATTAATCTCCTATAAAAATGATCTTACTGTGAAGTATAACTACTAAATTTCTGCCTGATGCTTTTTTTTCTGGATATATTTGTTTAAAAAACTTTTAAAAGGCCTGGGATTCTGTGACCATTCTAATCAGAACTAATATAAGATTATCTTTTATAACTTTCTTACTAAGGAGAAAGCTTACATGATAAGCAGATTGCTTACCTCTGGAACATAAAGAGTAATTGTTCTGAGAAGAACAAAAGAAATTGTCCACCTCAATCATGGAGCAGCCTCCTTAGAGCTAACAAGGATTTTTGCATCAAACACCAATGTTCTGTGTGGACATTAAACTGTGATTTATTTGCTTGCAATCGCAGCTGGTCCTCAAACAGGAAAATAAACTAAGCAATTTATAGCTGTAGCCGCAGGTCAAACTTGATCACTGTACTCCAGGTACCTTATTTACTTCCCTGCCTTGCTCTGGGTTTTTGTCTCTGCTCTCCTTGCTGGCACTCGATATGGGGAACAGAGGAACGTAATAGTGGACAAGCAGTGCCCTCTAGCTGTCTTTTCATTTCCAGTAAAATTTTTGGTGTTTCCAGAAGCGCTGGGAGGGGAGCTCTGCAAAGTGAGGGCAGCTTCTAAGTGCATCTGGGTCCTCCACCTGAGTTGGGGCAAGCCCAGGTATCAATACAGGCTGGGGGATGAAGGGATTGAGAGTAGCCTTGCGGAGAAGGACTTGGTGGGTAAAAAGCTGGACATGAGCTGGAAATGTGCACTTGCAGCCCAGAAGGCCAACTGGATCCTGGGCTGCAGCAAAAGAAGAGTGGCCAGCAGGTGGAGAGAGGGGATTCTGCCCCTCTGCTCGCTCTGGTGAGACCCCACCTGCAGAACTGTGTCCAGTTCTGGAGTCCTCAGTACAAGAAAGACATGGAGCTGTTGGAGTGGGTCCAGAGGAGGCCACAAAAAATATCAGAGGGCTGGAATAGCTCTGCTGTGAGGACAGGCTGAGAGAGTTGGGATTGTTCAGCCCAGAGAAGAGAAGGCTCTGGGGAGACCTTCTAGTGGCTTTTCGATACTTGAAGAAGGCCTATAAAAAAGATGGGGACAGACTTTTTAGCAAGGCCTGCAGTGATAGGACAAGGGGTGATGTTTTTAAACTAAAAGTGGGGAGACTCAGACTAGATATAAGTAAGAAATTTTTTACAATGTGGTGGCCCACATTGACCAGAGAGGGGGTAGAAGCCCCATCCCTGGAAACATTCAAGAACAGGTTGGACAGGGCTGATCTGCTTGAAGATGTTCCTGCTCACTGCAGGGAGGTTGGACTAGATGAGCTTGAAAGATCCTTTCCAACTGAAACCATTCTGTGATTCCCCCTTGAAGAAACATTAGAAAATTGTTTTATTTCACTTGCTGAGCACTCACCAAACTAATTGGAACAACTTGACTGTTTAACCTGGACGTCTCCTGAGCCCTGTATTACAGACTGAGCTCCAAGCCAGGATACAGCAGGGATGATGCTGTGCTTCTGGAGTGGGTTGGCTCTAACTCTGAAACACTTGTGTGTTAGTGTTCCCATATATCAGTGGATAAACTCATGGTATGTTGCAGGATAGGCGAATCGCTCACACACCGTACCACATGCTGTCAGCATCTGAGCAGGAAGTTTTTCAGGCACGCCGGTCACTGCTGGAACACATTACAGCGAAGCTCCGTGAGCGTGTCATCCTGAAAGAGAAAGAGTGGGATCGAGAAGAGCTGAGAAGATCCAAGAAATGTTAGTTCAAGCCTAAGAGTAGTTCAAGGTTAAGGGTAGTATCACCTGGTGTGAAGGGGAATTTATTATTATAATTCCAGGGTTACTGTCTGAAAAGGTAACTCCTAATAGAAAAGAAACCACTCCTATGTATTTGTAAAGGAGCTGTAGGGGTTCCACAAAGATTAGAGAGAATGAACAAGGCATTGTGAAGAAAATCGGAATATGAGTTTAATGCCTGCCAGCTGCATCCTGGTAAATCCCTGCACAAGCTGTATTTCCATGTGTTAAGGAGTGATTGAGGGAGCTTGCTCCTCTTTCATGGGAGAGCCTTGGAATTGCTTTGCGTTTAGCGCGGGGAACAGGGTGCGTGCAATGGTGACTCTGGATACCTCGGGTATTTTCATTTCTTATGGCAACTCACTCTCAGGTACTTTTTAAAGACTCAATCTTAAGAATCAATGCTCTTCTGCTATTAGAGTAGCAACAATGAATATATAAATTAAGATGATTAGAGTTACATCCTAAATAGTGCTCAAAAGTGTAGTGACATCAGTCTTAGAATGTAGGTCTCTGAAAACCAGTCTTTACAGCAGAAGATGTATCACACCTGAGAAGTGAACTCTGAATAGAAGATTGTTACCTTTGCAGTTCAGCGTAACCTCTGACTCAGTGACTTGTCACAAGCAGGAGTAAGCAAATTATCTGTATGGTTCCTTCCTCTTGGTTGTGAGGTAGCAACTTGGCTCCTTTATTCTTGGTTTCTGAAGCTTGTTGATGGAAGATGCATTTTATTATGTATCTTCAAATTTTACACAGTAGACAGAGCCAAGCAGACTTTTAATGAAGGTGAATATTGTGAATATTGTGGCTGGTATTCTAATTCTCAAATCAGAATACTGATTTTTGTTTTCCCTCGTGCCCTTTTTTGTTGGTATAGTGGGTTCAGCCGTTCATGCTCGTATTTCAAAGAAGAAAGGAGGGAGCCATCACGTGGAAGAAGTGAGGTAGTGTCTGTTAGTGAGGCAGAGATAGTGCACTCAAGTATTGACTGCTCTTAGTTAAAAATGCTATGCCTTCATTTTTTTTTCCACACCTATTTTCACCCTGCCATTTTTCTCCTTTCTCATTTTTCTCTCTAGTCTGTCCAGACTTACCAGCTGCAGTTAGCTTCTTTCTCTACTCTGATCACATTGCTCCTTTTCAGCTTCAGACTTTGCCATGAGAGTCTGTATAATATTCAGTCTGCCATGAGAGTCTGTATAATATTCAGTCTTCT
Organism: Caprimulgus europaeus; assembly: GCA_907165065.1. The sequence goes on from OU015545.1 coordinate 12,131,667, forward strand.
TGTGGGAAGCAGTGTGTCCTTGTGTGCTTAACCAATTGATGACATTGGTACCTTAGAGTAGCATGCAAATGCTAAGAAAGAGGCCCATATGATTTCATAGCTTTCATTTCTCCAGAAATGGCCGTAACAACTTGTACAATTTGAATGTTATTCTTGGAACTGTGTATTAACAAAAGTTTGAATAATAATGGAAATAAATACTTGCCTCCAGAAAACTGAATTCTGTCATCAGGTTCTCCTGCTGCATGGAATTCACAGGCTTCTGAACTTTGTCCCAGTATTTGAATTAAAAAGAAGCAACATAGGTGTCAGGAACCAGGGCACTTTTGAAGACAAATTTTGGTTGAACTGAGGTGGATCAGTAGTAGCAGAAGATGCAGAAACAGCCAGAGGAACATAAAGTGAACTAAAATAAAATCCAAAAGGTTAAAGTAGCACACAAAGATTTTACAAATAGATCTCAGCAATGACTTGCAGAGACAGATGAAAACTCCATGAAACTTGATAGTTATTGGGAAAGGATTCTTAAATGCTTTGAAAAGGATATAAATACGTAGCCCATCTTGCACTTAGATCTAACATTCTGCTTCCCAGTCCCACTGAAAGCCTTAGCCCAAGCACTCTTCATTTTATGTTCCAACTTTGGAATAAATGTTGTGGTGCAGTGGCCTGTGCACGTCCCTGTTTGTCTCTGCGGTATTCCAGTGGGTTCTGTGAGGCTTTTTAAAGGTTTGCCACCTTGACTTTGTTATCCCTGGCTGTATAATCTGGTCTGCCAGACAGTTTGAAAATGGCTATCTCCAGACTCAGTGTCATGAGTACACTAAATGACATATTGTGCTAGTGTATGGCAGGATGTAGTTGTTGGTTTGGTAAAGACTTGGGCATGTTTCTCACTAGGACACTTGGCTCTTCTATGGGCTGGCTTTGCAGCTGGTATGCAGTCTGTTCCCCACAGACTCCTGTGATAAGCGACAGTCTCCTGTTTCTTCATTGCTGAACATTATTGTTGAACATTTTCTCTATATTATAGCTATTTTGATTTAATTTTACTGTGACTGCAGACATGCTGTTAGCTTGAGGAAAACCCTAAAAAACCAATAATGTGCTTTCATTTTACAACTACCTTTGTTGTAGACTACCATTCTTTAAATACTGCTATCAGTGTGGACGTTCAGTTGGCGTTAAGCTCTCGCCTTGCGTGCGTTGTCATGAAGTCTTCACTTGCAGCGAGACTTGCAGAAGGAAATCCTGGAATGAGCGGCACAGGCAGGAGTGCTTGGCACCGCTGGGTAAGTCTGTTGTTACTCATGAGTACAGCGGCTTGTGCATGTGTACTGACCTGGGTATGCCTTCCTTGTAATAGACCTGTAAAATGTGTTTTAGGAAGGAATTTAAATAAAAAGGTTTAGTTCATTCACTTGAATAGCTGTGTTTTTTTGTAAACCCACCAGCTTTAAGAGAGCTGCTTTAAACAAAAAAGAGAGCTGTAAACAGCTTTAAGAGAGCTGCTACTGTGTCATTGCTCTCAGTTTCAAGAGAGAAGAATCTTTAAGGTGAGTGCAGAGCAAAGGAAATACTCTAAGGTTAGCTACTGTGGACATCAATAGACAACTTTCCAGGCTGAAGGACCACAATAGATCTAATAAGCTAAGTGGAGAGGAGCTTTCTTTACAAACTCCACCTCATAATCACCTCTGTCTGTATATAGAAGAGATATCAGTGAGATTTCTGACTTTTATGTGTGAAATTGTTGAGATCACACTACTGTGGTTCTTGGAAACCACACTTGTGCTGATAAAAATGAGGCCACATTACACACACCACATACTACATACCAGTAGAAGACTAACATGGTAGAAATTATACTAGTTTAATTATATCAGATGTTCACATAGATTGAGAAATCTGTCAGATGTGAAGATGGATACAGAACTGCTGTATTCATAGGAGTTCTGTGATTGATCTGTCTTTTAGCGGCTGCCTAGGATGGGACTTCTAAATCTGGATACAGGTAAAACCTGTTTTGGGGATGGTGGGGTCTGTCCCACTGGACATAAGTTATTTCAAACATACATGCTTACCAATATGGGCTCTGAATAGAATAAAGCTGTTATAGAACAGAAATAGAGACAGAAATAATAGACCAGACCTCAAACTACAAGGACGAATGGCAGGTATTATGGCAGCTGTGCACTGGAGCACTTAAACATGAAAAAAATTACATTCATTTAGAAAACAGAATTTTACTACCTTGTCTTTAAAAATGTAATATGTTAAGGATACAACTGAGTGCTGTGAGGATTTTTAACTAGTAATTATGTAAATTACTGCTGCTTTTTCTTTTAATCCCTTTCCCTGTGTGGCAAATGCCAAATTTAATTCAATTCAGAATTCAGTGAATTCAGTTCAGAACAAGTGTCAATGTGTTCCTGTAGACAGAATTTTTCTCAGCAATAAACAAACTTCTTTTCAAGTAGTGTCTTCCTTTCTAGTTAATTTTGAGGTAGAAAAGTTTTTGTTTGCTCCTTTGCTTTTGTTTCTTTTTTCTCTCCCATGGTCCGTCCTTAATTTCAAATTACCTTAAATTCCCGAACTCAGACCAGTTTGAGCAATTCAGTCTGTTGCTCTGAGAGCCTCTGATGCCCTCCACCCCATTTCCTGATTCCTCTGCTTTTCACTATAGGCAACGTGGTTAGCATTTATTTTGTAACTTATGAGCAAAAGTCTCAATGTTTAACTGAGTCCTGAAGTAACTAATAGTCAGTATTAACTGCGGGGTTAATACATTCTCAGATATGTTTACTAGAAGAAACAGGTATCATTTGCACTCCCACATGTGGTCATCGTTTGCTAGAAAGTTTATAGGTGAGTAGGTAGCCTCAGCTAACTGAGAGTTGTGTCTGTTAATATCACATTTGATAAACCATGCCAAAATAAGAACTTCCTCAAGTCTTGTACCTGCTTCCAGTTTATTGTTCCAGAGAAGCCAAAGGTCACCCAAAGAAATATGTATTGTAGGTTGTTTTTTTGTTTTGTTTTTTTTCCCCAGAGACGAGTGCAGGTCAAGCAGTTCTGGATGCAAGCAATGCAGGATACAATGTCATTGGCAAAAAGGAAAATAGAAGAGAAGGAAAAGATGAAAGGAAAGGTGGAAGAAAAAGTAAAGTTGGGATTGGTGGAAGAGAGTATCACAGGAAGAATGACTGACTTGTTTCAAGTCACTCCTACTATTGTGTGGACAAATTTTAATGCCACTGTACTTTCTGCCTTGTACTCCACTTTTACTAAGATTAAAAATGATCTAAGTCAATATGTTTTGAGAAACTAAAACCAAAACATCCTTTTAAGATACTGCATATGAGCTCAAGGATGATAATGCCATTGAAAAAGCGTGTACAAGTATATAGAAGCATACTGGCGTGAAGAGATGGAAGGTCAAGAGCTGCATTAACCCCCTGCCTCCCGCTGCACAAATGACCACAGGCAGAGGTGCTGAGAAACCTTTAATGAATTAAGAAAGAAACAGAGAAATGGGAGAGGGCCAGGACTGGAGAGGGCGAGTGCAGATTGCATGTCACAGGGCTCTGTGCTCCACACCTTCTCTATCGACGCATCAGCAGTGGCTGGGGGAGCGTGGGGCATTTTGGCCCCTGGTGTCCCTGAGGGTAGCGTTCTGGCTTGCTTGGAGGGCAAGTTGTCACTGTTGGATGCCCTCTGTTTGCTGCTGCCCACCGCCACATCACTCTTATCCAGCTTCCTCTCCCACATTGTTTTTGAGTGTTTCACCACCTGGCACTCCACCATCTGAAGGGGTCAGCGTCCCCCAGCATCGCCACTGCCCGGCAGTCCTCAGGAATGCAAACAGCAGCAAGGGCCTGGCGCCACACCCCAAACCAGAGGTAAAGCAAGCAAACAAACAAAAAATATCTCTCCCTGTGTTACCAACACTATTTCCAGCACAAATCCAAAACACAGTCCCATCCAAGATACTGTGAGGAAATTTGTCCCAGCAAAAACCAGTACACAGGCGTAGGAGTTACAAGTTGGGAATTACAAGAACTTATGAGGTAGGAACCTCATTAATTAAGTGGTGAATGAGCAAGTTCATGTGTTGGACAAGTCTATACATAGGGGATTTGGCCCTTGTTTGCAGTGTTTAGATTTTTTTCTTTCCTAATGATCTCAGAAACTGAAGTTGAATTTACAGAGTATGTTGTTGTCCTGTAAATTTGAGAACCAGCAGGGGTGTGTGGAGATGAGAGGCTCTCTCACGTGATGTGATGCAGAAACATGGGATGCCTATTGAGCAATGCAGGAAGCACAAAATGCTGAGCTGGCATGAAAAAGTTGGAGTTAAGGAAAAAAGATGAATTGGAGTTTTGCAGAAACTTTGTCTCTGGGCACTGTCCTCAAGGTTCATCCTCTTTTTCCCTGTCCCCTAACAAGAGGTAGCCATCCCATTTTGGAAAGAGAAAAGATGCCCTTGTAATTCTCATGGGAGTGGCCCAGGGGCACCTGTGGACAGAGGGTGGGACTGGCTGTGGATGCCCCAGGCACATCTACTGCATCCACCAGCACCAGCGCCATTGTGGCTCCTCTGCCCCAGCCATGCCCACCAACATGGCCACAGCAGAGGAAGAGGCAATGGCGGGAGGCACTGACGCCACCTGAGGAAGAGGGGCAGAAGGGTGAGCAGCTGCCCAAGGGGTGTCATCCAGTGCTGGTAAACCTGGTGGGGTCCCTGGTGGGGTGGTGGGGTCTCCAGTGTCCCCTGGTCTCACTGTGACACAGAGGTGGACAAAGCTGCCGCTGCTGTGGGGCTACCCTGACAGGTGGCCACCAGCCCCGGAGCTTCAGCCCAGCAGGTTCCTGTCCCATGTCAGCACCAGATAAAGCAAGGGAAGTACTTGAGATCGCACCAGATGAAGCGAGGGTAGGGCAGGCAGGGACCGGCTGGACAGACTGAGTGGAAACACTGGAGATAGTAATGGGGACAGAAAGGGACAGGGAACAGGGCCTCAGTGTAGGCAGGGCACCTGTGGAGGCAGGGCAACTGTGGGGAGAGGGATGGGAATAGTGTACCTGTAGGGGTGACACTGGGGAAAAAGGTTGGGACAGGGAATCTGTGGGGACAGGGACAGGACACCCTTAGTTACAGTCACAGAAAAAAGGGTGAGGACAGTCTTGGGAACAGGGATAGGGACAGTGGTGGGAACTAGAGAATGATGAGGACATGGCACCTACTGGGATGACACTGGGGTGAGGGATAGGGTCAGGGAAGGGGACAGGACACAGCAGGGCTGTGACAGCAGACAGGTGCTGGCAGGAGTCGCCTCGGAGCCAAGAGAGACACCTCCTGCCTGACCCCTGCCAGCTGGGCAAAGGCCTTCCGAAAGGCACCTTGGCTCTTGGTGCTCCATCTCTCTGCACATGATGATGTTCAGCACTTCTGTCTGGCCCTCTGTACTGGATCCAGGGCTCAGGACAGACTTGGAGAGACTCTCTAAGGTGAGGAAAAAGGGGTAGCAGCCTGGATTTCCTGCTCCCAACAGGCTGTGGACAGAAAATCCTCAGCAGCTAGGCACTGACAGCTGTGGTTCTGGAAGACACTGTATCAAGACTGCCTCTGATAGGAAAGAAAGAAGGGTCATTGTAGTAGGCCATTCCCTTCTGAGGGGGACAGAGGGCCCAGTGTGCAGCGTTGAACCTCAGAATAGGGAAGTTTGCAGTCGTCCTGGAGCCTGGATCAGGGATATGACCAGGGCACTCCCCAACCTGGTGCACCTGACAGACTACTGCCCGCTGCTGATCCTCCAGACAGGAGGGGAGGAAGCTGCATCCCAAGGTCTGAGGGGGATGAAGAAGGATTTCAAGGCCTTGGAGTGGTTGGTGAAAGGGTCTGGGGCACAAGTGATTTTCTCTTCCCTCCTTCCACTTTCGGGTTCTGATGTGGGATGGAATGGAAGAATTCAGGCCATAAATGACTGGCTCCAGGGCTGGTGCTACAGGCAGGGCTTTGGGTTCTGTGATCATGGCTGGGTTTATAACACACCAGTCCAGACAGTGATGTGTGGGGAAGGCCCATCCCGCAGGGGCAAAAGGAGGCTGGGGCAGGAATTGGCAGGGCTCATTTGGAGAGCTGTAAACTAGATGGGAAGGGGGAAGGGGTCACAGCTGGGCTCGTGCCAGTGGGGCAGCACTCTAGAATTGATGAAGGCCGGGAGGCTCCCACCCCCCTGGGCTGACACTGGTGCCCTCGGCTCGCTCCCTGCAATGCCTGCACACCAATGCACGCAGCGTGGGGAACAAGCAGGAGGAGTTAGAAACCCGTGTGCGGTCAGGGGATGATGATCTGGTGGCAGTGACAGAGACATGGTGGGACAGCTCACATGACTGGAATGTGGCCATGGATGGCTCTGTCCTTCTCAGGAAAGACAGGCCAGCAAGGCGAGGTGGTGGAGTTGCTCTTTATGTGAGAGAGCAACTGCAGGGTATTGAGATCTGTCCGGGGGAGGATGAGGAGTGAGTTCAGAGTCTGTGGGTGAGAATCAAGGGGCAGGCTGGTGTGGGTGATACTGTTGTGGGTGTCTATTACAGGCCACCAGGTCAGGCTGAAGAAGTTGATGAGGCCTTCTACAGGCAGCTGAGAGCAGCCTTGCAATCACAGGCCCTGGTTGTTGTGGGGGATTTTAACTCCCCTGATGTTTGCTGGAGGGACCACTCAGCCACCCACCCACAATCCAGGAGGTTCCTCCAGTGCATCGATGGTAACTTCCTGATGCAAATGGTGGATGAACCAACTAGGAAGGGAGCGATGCTGGATCTCATCCTCACTAACAAGGAGGGTCTGGTTGAAGCGGTAGAGGTTGAGGACTGCCTGGGCTGCAGCAACCAGGAGATGGTGAAGTTCAGAATCTCAAGTGTCAGGAAGAGAATTGCAAGCAGAATTGCAACTGTGGACTTCAGGAGGGCCAACTGTGGCCTTTTCAAGCAATTGCTAGGGGAAATCCCATGGGACAGGGGACTTGAAGGCAAAGGGGCCCAAGATAGCTGGTTAGCATTCAGGGGCTGCTTCTTCCAAGCTCAAGATCAGAGCATCCTGACACGTAGGAAGTCAAGGAAGGGAGCCAGGAGACCTGCTTGGTTAAACAGGGAACTGCTGGGCAAACTCAAGTGGAAGCGGAGAGTTTACAGATCAGGGAAGAAGGGGTTGACCACTTGGGAAGAATATAAGGCTGCTGTCAGAGGATGTAGGAAGGCAACCAGGAAAGCTAAGGCCTCCTTAGAATTAAACCTTGCCAGAGGGGTCAAGGACAACAGGAAGAGCTTCTTCAAATACATGGCAGAAAAAACTAACACTACAGGCAACGCAGGCCCACTGATGGATGAGGTGGGTGCCCCGGTGACAGAGGATACAGAGAAGGCAGAGTTACTGAAAGCCTTCTTTGTCTCTGTCTCCTCTGCCGGAAGCTGTCCTGAGGAGCCCCGGACCCCTGAGGCCCCAGAGGGAGTCAGGGCAATAGGGAAGTTTGCCTTGGTTGATGAGGGCTGGGTTAGGGACCAATTAAGCGATCTGGACATCCATAAGTCTCTGGGTCCAGATGGGATGCACCCACGGGTGCTGAGGGAGCTGGCTGAAGTCATTGCTAGGCTGCTCTCCATCATCTTTGCTAAGTCGTGGGGAACGGGAGAGGTGCCCGAGGACTGGAGGAAGCAAATGTCACTGCAGGCTTCAAAAAGGGCAAGAAGGAGGACCCGGGTAACTGCAGACCTGTCAGCCTCACCCCCATCCCTGGGAAGGTGATGGAACGACTCTTCCTTGGCGCCATCTCAAGGCATGTCAAGGATAAGAGGGTCATTAGGGGCAGTCAGCACGGCTTCACCAAGGGGAAGTCGTGCTTGAAAAACCTTCTAGACTTTTATGAAAACACAGCCAGGTGGCTAGATGATGGTAGAGCAGTGGATGTGGTCTATCTTGCTTTCAGTAAAGCCTTTGACACAGTCTCCCACAGCATCCTCGCTGCCAAAATGAGGAAGTGTGGATTAGATGATCAGGTAGTGAGATGGACTGTGAACTGGCTGGTGGGAAGAAGCCAGAGAGTGGTGGTCAATGGGGCAGAGTCCAGTTGGAGACCTGTTGTGGTGGGTTGACCCTGGCTAGAGGCCGGATGCCCACCAAAGCCCACTCTATCACTCCCCCTCCTCAAATGGGCAGGGTGAGAAAATTATAACGAAAAGCTCGTGGGTGGAGATAAGGACGGAGAGAGATCACTCACCAGTTACTGGCACGGGCAAAACAGACTCGACTTGGGGGAAAAAACAAATTTACTTTATTACCAATCAAAATCAGAGGACAGTGAGAAGTAAAACCAAATCTTAAAACACCTCCCCCATCCCTCCCTTCTTCCTGGGCTTCACTTCTCTCCCGATTTTCCACCTCCTCCCCCCAGCAGCACAGGGGGACAGGGAATGGGGTTGGGGTCAGTTCATCACACGGTGTTTCTGCCGCTGCTTCCTCCTCAGGGGGAGGACTCCTTCCCCCGCACCAGCGTGGGGTCCCTCTCACAGGGGACAGTCCTCCACCAACTTCTCCAGCGTGAGTCCTTCCCATGACTGACAGCTCTTCACGAACTGCTCCAGTCTGGGTCCTTTCCATGGCGTGCAGTCCTTCAGGAAGGGACTGCTCCAGCGTGGGTCCCCCACGGGGTCACAAGTCCTGCCAGCAAGCCTGCTCCGGCGTGGGCTCCTCTCTCCATGGGCTACAGGTCCTGACAGGAACCTGCTCCAGCGCGGGCTTCCCGCGGGGTCACAGCCTCCTTCAGCATCCACCTGCTCTGGCGTGGGGTCCTCCACGGGCTGCAGGTGGTCATCTGCTCCACCATGGACCTCCATGGACTGCAGGGGGACATCTGCTCCACCATGGACCTCCATGGGCTGCAGGGGGACATCTGCTCCACCATGGACCTCCATGGGCTGCAGGGGGACATCTGCTCCACCATGGACCTCCATGGGCTGCAGGGGGACATCTGCTCCACCATGGACCTCCATGGACTGCAGGGGGACATCTGCTCCACCATGGACCTCCATGGACTGCAGGGGGACATCTGCTCCACCATGGACCTCCAGGGGCTGCAGGGGGACATCTGCTCCACCATGGACCTCCATGGGCTGCAGGGGGACATCTGCTCCACCATGGACCTCCATGGGCTGCAGGGGGACATCTGCTCCACCATGGACCTCCAGGGGCTGCAGGGGGACATCTGCTCCACCATGGACCTCCATGGGCTGCAGGGGGACATCTGCTCCACCATGGACCTCCATGGGCTGCAGGGGGACACATGGACCTCCATGGGCTGCAGGGGGACATCTGCTCCACCATGGACCTCCATGGGCTGCAGGTGGACATCTGCCTCACCATGGTCTTCACCACAGGCTGCAGGGGAATCTCTTCTCCAGCACCTGAAGCACCTCCTCCCCCTCCTTCTTCACTGACCTTGGTGTTTGTAAGGGTTGTTTCTCTCACATCTTCTCGCTCCTCTCTCCAGTTGCAAAGTGTGCAGCTTTTTTCTTCCCTCTCTTTCTTTTTTTAAAAATTATGTTATCCCAGAGGCGTTACTGATTGGCTCGGCCTTGGCCAGCGGCGGGTCCCTTCTTGTAGCTGGCTGGCATTGGCTGTGTCGGGTCGGACCTGGGGGAACCTTCTGGCAGCTTCTCTCACAGAAGCCACCCCATGTTCCCCGCCCTCCCCACACTGCTACCAAAACCTTGCCACGCAAACCCAATACACCCGTGTCTAGTGGAGTACCTCAAGGGCCAGTACTAGGACCAGTATTATTCAATATAGTCATCAATGACCTGGATGAGGGAATAGAGTGCACTGTCAGGTCAAAAGAGGTTCTCATCCCACTCTACTCTGCCCTGGTGAGGCTGCATCTGGAATATTGTGTCCAGTTCTGGGCCCTACAGTTCAGGAAGGACAGGGAGCTGCTGGAGAGAGTCCAGCACAGAGCCACCAAGATGATGAAGGGAGTGGAGCATCTCCCTTCTGAGGAAAGGCTGAGGGAGCTGGGGCTCTTTAGCTTGGAGGAGACTGAGGGGTCACCTCATTAATGTTTCTAAATATATAAAGGGTGAGTGTCACGAGGATGGAGCTAGACTTTTCTCGGTGACAACCAGTGATAGGACAAGGAGCAATGGGTGCAAGCTGGAACACAGGAGGTTCCGCTTAAACTTGAGAAGAAACTGTTTTACAGTAAGGGTGACAGAGCACTGGAACAGGCTGCCCAGGGAGGCTGTGGAGTCTCCTTCTCTGGAGACATTCAAAGCCCGACTGGACACCTGCCTGTGTGATCTCATGTAGGTGTTCCTGCTCCGGCAGGGGGTTGGACTGGATGAGCTTTCGAGGTCCCTTCCAACCCCTGACATTCTGTGATTCTGTGCGACTCCCCCCAGCCTGCCACACCAGCCGACGAACTGTCCGCTTCTCTGGCCAAGCAGGGCTTGTGAGCGGGGTGAGGTGGGACAAGATGAGAGAAGACAAGGGAAAAAAAAAAAGAACCAACAAAAAAAGAAACAAAAGAAATGATCTGTCTTTGGAGCCTGAGTAGCTGCAGCGCTTGACGCGAGGAGCAGAGTAGCCACAGGGCCCGTCGCCAGGGTCTGAGTAACTGTGAGCCTGGGAACTAGGACAGCGCCTTTCCCCCGTCTTAGAGAGGGTCACCGTGCACCCTGATTCGATACAGGCAGGTGTAGTCCGGGTGGCCCCAGTTGCTCAGCACTTGCAGCCTTATGTATCTCACGAACCCCGAGAGCTCGGTCTGAAATGACAAGAAGAAATGAGTTGCCTTTTCCTCTCTGTCCTCTCTGGCCTTTGACTACTGACAGAGTAGTGCTGCAGGAATGAACTCGTTCAACAGTTTACTTCTAGCTGCCCTGCGAGGTCTTTTGACCTCTCGTGGTCAAGACGATCTTGTCCTGCTCTACCTCATTCGGCAACAAGAACAGTAAAGGAATGAGCAGCTACCAGAAGCTCCAGCAAACAGATCAGCAAGTTCTTCTCGCCTGCTTTGAGGCACGTGCTTCCATGTCAGAAGAGCCAGTGGTGTTAGTAAAATGTCTTGCTGCCTTCTCCAGAAAGCCCTGCTTACTGCAGGGCGGTTGGACTAGACTAGATGACCTTGTAAGGTCCCTTCCACCTCAAACCATTCTATGATTCTACGGCAGTCCAGGCATCATGCACCCTTAGGAAGTTAAAAGCAGAAGAAAGGCCAGCGTGGCACATGCTCAAGGAGATGGCTGCCCGCAGCCCTTTGGCTGGGAAGCTTCTCCCCAGTCAGACGCATTTCTCCTCCACTCCTACAATTCCCCTCCCTCTTTGTCCCCGTACCTTCAACTGGAAAGTCTGGCTGGGATTCAGTGCCGCCAGGAAAGTGAACTGCCCCAGGAATGTTCCCTGCTCCTCGTCTTCCTCCTTCAGGCCCTAGAGGAAGATGGGGGTGAAGAAAACAAGTGCCTGTTACACTGTGGGAAGACTTAACTTCAGTCTTCATTTCAGCTAGGTAGTCCAAGGAAGATGAGCACAAGGGAAAAGACGAGGAGCTGCAGCTAGGTAGCACGCCACACTTGCCTACTCAACAGGTCTAAGCTGCCACTCAGAAAAGGAGCAGACATTCTCAGTGGAACGGGGGTAATCTGAGGATCACAAATGCCTGCTGGGATTGGAAGCCAAGGAGGTCTTGGGCCGCACATTGTGTCAGCTCCTTTTTGCTGTGGCTCCTGGAATACCACCTTGCTCCAGAAGCTTCCTTTTGAGCGGGACACTGGATAAAAGAGGAATGCTACTCCAAGGAGCTTGTTTGTTCTGCGAGGCAGGAGGAAGCTGCAGGTCGACGGAGTCTTGGGCCCATGTTCACATCCGACTTAGAAATGCTATGCAACCCTCTGCCCCCAGCTCTAGAGAAATTGCTTACGTAGACAGCAAAGTCCTTTGGAGCTGTGGAGGTACTGTCTGCGTGGAACGTTGCCCCTGAGACGTGGTCCATGGTGACGGCTTTGGGAATAACTGGCACAGACAGGATGATGAAGACGTGTCCCTGACTCCCTGGGAAAGCCCAGCAGTTTCCCGGCCGATTTTCTGGCTGAAAGGAGAAGAAGAAACTATGGTCATATGCAGAAGGGTGCCCCGTCTCTCGTTCCTGCCGCGAGCATCAGAGGATTACGAACTGATCTGGCCAGTCAGCTCGACTCTGAACTGCAGACAATGCCTTTGGTCGGAACCTGCGGGTACCAAACGGAGAGACAGTCAGGAGCATTCAAGCATCACAAGATCTTTTCAGTCGGGAAGCACTTCAATGGCAGGGAGCTGGGTGCACTACTTGGAGGTGGTGTCCTGCCTCCCCCGGTCTGGAGCAACTCGCCAAGGACAAGCCAGGGACAGTGTGGCTGAAAGGCACCTGCCCAAAGTAGGTGTCAACCGAGGGCCCACCTGGATGAGCCTTTCCTGTAAGAGGAAGCAACTGCTCCCTCTCATCCAGTCCCACTTCCTTCCACTGGCACCAGCCAACTCTTCAGGTGGTGCAGGCAGCTCATGAGCTTGCCAATGGCCAGGACGGCTTGCTAACACAACGTGGGGCCCTGCAGCAGGGCAGGCTCTCAGCACCCGCTTGTGCTCACAAAGAGCCCCGACGAGCTCACACCCCAGCCCTCTGCAGGCACCTTTTCCATTCTCCTTCCATGCCATGCTGACAGTTTTCACAGTGACTGGCGAGACAAAGACTGCAGGATCAACCTAGCCCGTTAGAAGCTCACACAGAGGACCTGGGGCACTTCAGGGGAGGAAACACTCGGCAGGGGGACACAGGAGGAGGGTAGGTCCATGCAAGAAGGCAGGAAAAAAAAAAAAGCGCTTTGAGGAGCAAAGACAAGGGTAAAGGCAATTCTCAGCAGCACGTTTCATTCCCCCCTCCGGTTTTGTTTTTCTGTTTCTTGCTGCTCCTACCTCAAGAATAACCTCAGGAGAATTCACGTAATCCAGCAGTGGCAGGGAAAGCAAAAAAACTTTTCCTTTTGATGTCCGGAAGGATGGAGAAGTCCGTGAATGATCGATAGCAGCCCCTGGAAATTAAAACATGAGCATGATCATCGAGCAGTGTCAGGAAGAATACTGCACTGTTGACTTGAAAAGGGCTTCCATCTTCCTACTGGCACAATCCCCCTGGAACACACCTCAGGAACTCCTTAAACTGTCGTAAGGGGCCGTGGAGAAAGACAAGAACGTGAACTTGGCTTTCTGTTCCTCCGATGTGGTCTGGCCCGTTACAGACTCTGGCAGCGGGTACATTTTTAGGGCACGAGGTGCCGTTCAAGTGCCTGTCTTGCCAAGCTGGCCAGGAAGCACTTTGTGACCGCTTCGTTTGCACAATGTCACGGTACCTGATGATTTGAGGGCATAATCAGGCATTGGGACTTGGTTTTCTTCCAGCTTCACCAAGACTTGATTGATTATCTCTTGAGCAGCCTGGGAAGGAACACAAAGGAGAGCGCCTGTTAGAAGGAAAAGGAATGGGGCAAGCAGCTCCCCTGCAAGGCCAGCCAAGGTGAACTGGGACCAGGTTTAACTCAGATGGAAGGACGGCCGGAATTACCCGGAAACCTCCCAAGTCTGCTTTACTCTGATTGACCCGTATCAGAATGGAGGGGCTTCTCACTGCCGTGCTCTGAATGCTAAAGCTGCGGGAACGGGTTTTTCCTGTGGAGATGTCCCACACCAGGCAACACAGAGAGACAAGCCTGGGCCTGCCATGGGACTAGGGTAACTGTGGTCTGCTGAGACTATTCTTTCTTTCCAGTCCTCCCTCACGGAGGACCCACGATCTGCACAGAGAAGAACGTACGACTAAGACAAGTGTCATTCCTGTCACGGCTCTCTCTTCCCCCACAGGGAAGTGTGGAGCAAGAGGAAAAGGAAGGGCGGCAACGCACAGCACTCGTTCCCGCAGCATCAGCCTTTTGGCTAGCTATGACAGGGAACTGTAGCAGGATACATGCCAGAGGGAGGAAAGAAACCTCTGAGGAGAGCCTTCTGCAGGGTGCCCTTACCCATCCGGTAAAGCCCGGGAGCTTCGCCTGCTTCAGGGCTTCGTGGAGAGCACGCTCCGTGACATCCTTGGCGCTCCAGCGCAGGTGAAAAAGCTCCTCCTGCAGCTTACGTAGCTGTTCTGGAAGGCTCAGGGTTTTGCTCTGCGCTTCTGCTAACTTGTCTCCTGCTGGCCTGGAAAACATGAGCAACAGCGATCCTGTGACTGTCGTGGCTGGCCTCTCAGATGCCGTGGGAATGTGAGCGAGGCAAGAAGCCTGGCTCTGGGTGACTGTCAGGGTAAGCGCATCTTAAGTGGTTGGGAGAGTTAGTTCTCAAGTTCTCAGAGCTTTGGGCTGAGAAGCTGCTTCCCAAGCTCCTGAGTCCAGTTTGGGGATCTGCTGAACATCTCAAATGCCCAAAGCCATCTTTTTCCCTGTGAGAAGTGCCCCTCTGCATACATCTTCATGGGCAACTGCTGCTACACTCATCTCAGCCTGAGCAAAGACTCCTTCCCGTGGCCTCTCCTCTCCTTTGAGGGGGCGATGCTGCTTGCAGGGGCTTTCCATTGCAGCCCAGCAATGGACTCCCGAGCATCAAGGGAGAGAAACAGATGCAGGATGGGGAAGGCTACCGTTCCCCTTCAAAGGCGTTCGAAAGGTGGAGCTGCAAACGGCCCAGCCCAAGGGGAAGGGTGGACAGACAGGTGGCCCCAGTCCTCTCATGGACATGGGGAGCTATAGCTGACTTTGGCAGAAGGGAAGAAAGGGCAATGGGAGAAGCTCACGGAATCGTGTCAAGTGAAGCTTGTGTGAGACAGGACATAAACAAAATCCTACTGGGGCTGAGGGGCAGAGTGCCTTTAAAGAGCTGTCTGGGCAAGAGGAGATCATTTTTTACCTCTGAGTCTTCCAGTCGCCTCCAAGGATACGCAAGAGCTCCTGGAACGACAGTGAAGGGAACAGTCATTCCAATGAGAAGCAGGCCTTCTGCAGCAATGAAGGCAGCGCACAATGACAGTCTCTGTGCAGCCAAGGGAAACAAAGAGTTACAGACACCACGCCTGTTGGGTGCTCCACTAGCGTGCACTGAGAAAACCCCACCGTGGACTGGCAGGCAAGATAGAAGACAATTCTGGTGCAACAGGAATCCAATACTTCTCCAAACCAAAGGACTCAGGTCTTCACACACAAAACTGTGCTTTGCTGAAACCTATGCAGGCTCAACCCTGCCTACTCATTGCTCTTTATCAGCTGTGTGCAATGCCACAAAGCTCTGGAGACACTGGTGTTCGGTCCAGTTGACCTCTGCCTGAATGAGCTGCCAGGGTGGCTACGGTACCTGGCCTTAGCCACAGGCTTTTAATGCGTGGCACCTTCTGCCCTGGCGTTACACTGGCAGAACCAGCCTTGATCTGAAGAAACCTGAACGTCACCTGCTGTTGGAGAGCCTGAATATAGGAGGAGATGTAGACCTGGCATACCGCTTCAGTCTTCCAGACGCCGTCCTTGCCAAGCTGTCCCACGTAGTACACACCTGTCAGACACACACCAAAGCTCTCCTTACACACAGAACATGAATATGACATATGTGTGAGGCTGCGTTATGCCTCAGGCTGCCCGCTCCCCTTTCTGTGTCTCTCCCAGGTGCCATAGCTGTCTCTCCTCTCGTAGTCCTTGAAAGAGGTCATGATGACGTACGGGCTCTGCAGCTGATGCACATTCCCTGCTGCAGAAGCTTCTCAGACTCCTGGGACAAGTGAGGTTAGCCACTGCCTCTCCCTTGGCTTAGCCCTCTTGGGGAAGACAAGTCACCCCTCCCTCGCCCCCACACCCATTCCTCTGAAGCGGAGGGACCGACACACCTCCACTGGGGACTTTCTGCTCTGAGCTGGGCTCCTCTGGTCACAGCAGGAAAAATGGACCAGGGCAGAATGGAGCCCTGAGGACCTCCTAAAGCACCATCCTCAGGCCTGAGCTCTTCAGAGACTCACCGAAAGCGAACAGACTGACAAGCACCACCAGCACCACTGTCTTCAGAGCCTTCATTTTCCTATGGAGCAGCAAGGAGGAAAAGGCCGGTGAAGCGGGCGGTACCTGCTCAATTAAGCAACAGACTCGAGAGCAGCAGCAGGGACTGCAGGTCTGGAACCTGGCATTCCTGGCTGGAGGACTGGCTTGACCCTGACCAAGCTCCAGTCAGTGGTGGAGCTGTCACCAAGTGCACCAGTGGGGCATTTGGTACGGCAGCGTGTGGCACTGTTTTGTTCGGGACACAGGGCTCAAGATTGACTCTGGAATAGGAGAAGGAGTGGCAACAAAAGCTGTTCCTGTGCTTCACGTTTGTGGGGGTAGAGAGGGATGCTTTGGAAGCAGAAGGGACAGAGTGAATGCCTGTTTCTCCTGCCCACCATCCCATCAGTACTTGTGCTGAAACTGTGCTCCAGCCCTTCTCAAGGAAAGGTTCAGCCTATCACTGGCCCTTTCCTTGGCGTAAATGCAGACAAATGCAGACTGAGCCAAGAGGAAGGGAGGGATGGTTGAATGTAAGGGCATGCTGGCAAGCCAGGGGCAACCAAGGAAATGCCAAAGAAACACCCTGGTGGCCAGGCCCTGCTCACCTGAAGCCTGATGTGCCAAGTGACAGCACGCACTGCTCTGCAAGACGGAAACTCCTCCTGCCTCTTCTACAAGGCTCTCAAAAGGCTCACAGCGTACACTTCAGCAGGAACAAACTGTTCCCGTTTGTTTTACTTGGAAAACTCCTTTCACCTCTCAGAGGAACCGAAATGGACTCATCCCTCATTTGGCAGAGACAAAAGGCTTTCTAGGCCTAGTCGTAGCGCTTGTGAAGAGGCTGAAGAGACTGCTGCCGCCCTCCGTCACCTCCAGACCAAGCACTTGGGCTGCCCTCATGTTCTTCCCCTGTCCGCCCCCCAGCCACCCCAGCTGATGAGGTGGAAAATACACTTGGGGAAAGGAGAGGAGGGTTAGTCAAACGTACCTGCTCAGGCTGTGGGCCTTCCTTGCCTGTCTCTCTCTATCTGCTGAGCTGTGGGTGCCGGGGACCCTGCTTGCTCGGGAGCGAGTCAAAAACTCTGTGGTCGCCGTTCCCTCGAGAACGAGAGTGACAGAGGCGCAGGGACAACCTCAATCTTATGCCCTGCTGTGCTTACCTCGGTGCCGACAACACTTTGTGACATCGGTGGATGATGTCACAACAGAAAAGGCGGCACCACGTTTTGAGGCAAAGTCCCACCTGACAGGGAGCAGGTTTTGCAGCCCTCTCCACAAGGGAAGAAATCCTACAAAACCACAATGTCTCCTGCCAAGGAGTCAGCTCTTTGAATCCCCACTTGTGGTGGTTTCACTTGGCTAGCACTTGACTAGCAGCCAAACACAGCGTTCACTCACTTCCCCCCCACCAGGTTCTCTGTGTTCCTGGGAACAGAATGAAGTCTCAAAGGAGTCAAGGGCCTAGTCACTTGGTTTGGCCCACAACGAGCATGCACAAGGAAAGAGAGAGAGAGAGGAGAGCGGGGGTGGAGGGGGGGAAAGGGGACAGGGCCGATGGCTGCCACCACGAATCAGTGCGATGCAGCTTCAAGTGTGGTGGGAGAACGCCCTCTCGTAGTCTTCGCTGCTGTCGCCTCTCTCAGTGTTGGCTCATTGCATAGCCAGTGAGTTTCCTGCATACCCACGCCTCCCACTGGGGGTGGGGCACAAGCCCAATACCATCTCTGGAGAGTCCTGGAATGTTCTAGAGGGTCTGAGCCCCCACACAGGCCCTGTGCCCGGGCTGATGCGCAGAGGACATGGGCTGCGCTCACAGAGACAGCAGAGTGTATCCGTGTTCCCCACAGGTGGGGCTCACTCGGTTGTCATGGTGATGGAACTTTCTGTGGTTAGAGGCTTCTGCCAACAATGCCCAGGCATGTTTCTCGTCCCCTACAGATGCACACAAAGGTCTGAGTTAAGATGTGAAACAGCGGAAAAACTGTGACATGGCTCCCTTCTACTGTCCTCCTACCTGTGTGCATGCTGCGCCTTCCTTGTTACCCTGAAGTCCTCCCTGCATACCAGGGACATGGCAGGCACCTGTCCAGTCCATGTGCCATGAGGAGAAACAGTTTTGACTATGAAGGGGGCAGAAAATAACCGTGTCTGCAGAAGCAAAGGGGGGACCGCACCTCAGCTTTGGAGATGCCCAACGCCGGCCTGAGCCCCAGGAGCCCCTGGCACCCCAGTGTTTGCTGGCTCTGAGGCCCCGTGGGGCCTGTCAGCACTGGGGAGTCCTGGGGACAGAAGGGAAGGACAGTGGCCGGCCCTGTGGGGAGAGTGAGGGGGCCCTGTCCTTCCTTCTGGTGACAGGAGGGTGCCTTGGGCCACGCCAGGACAGGGTGTCTCTCCTCCTCATCGCCCCAGGGGAGGGTGAGGCCTGAGGAAGGCCCTGGGTGCTGGGCCCTGCACGGGCAGTGTCACCAGGGGCAGAGCCAGCCACCCACCATCCAGGAGGTTCCTCCAGTGCATCGATGGTAACTTCCTGATGCAAATGGTGGATGAACCAACTAGGAAGGGAGCGATGCTGGATCTCATCCTCGCTAACAAGGAGGGTCTGGTTGAAGCGGTAGAGGTTGAGGACTGCCTGGGCTGCAGCAACCAGGAGATGGTGAAGTTCAGAATCTCATGTGTCAGGAAGAGAATTGCAAGCAGAATTGCAACCGTGGACTTCAGGAGGGCCAACTGTGGCCTTTTCAAGCAATTGCTAGGGGAAATCCCATGGGACAGGGGACTTGAAGGAAAGGGGCCCAAGATAGCTGGTTAGCATTCAGGGGCTGCTTCTTCCAAGCTCAAGATCAGAGCATCCTGACATGTAGGAAGTCAAGGAAGGGAGCCAGGAGACCTGCTTGGTTAAACAGGGAACTGCTGGGCAAACTCAAGTGGAAGAAGAGAGTTTACAGATCAGGGAAGAAGGGGTTGACCACTTGGGAAGAATATAAGGCTGCTGTCAGAGGATGTAGGAAGGCAACCAGGAAAGCTAAGGCCTCCTTAGAATTAAACCTTGCCAGAGGGGTCAAGGACAACAGGAAGAGCTTCTTCAAATACATGGCAGAAAAAACTAACACTACAGGCAACGCAGGCCCACTGATGGATGAGGTGGGTGCCCTGGTGACAGAGGATACAGAGAAGGCAGAGTTACTGAAAGCCTTCTTTGTCTCTGTCTCCTCTGCCGGAAGCTGTCCTGAGGAGCCCCGGACCCCTGAGGCCCCAGAGGGAGTCAGGGCAATAGGGAAGTTTGCCTTGGTTGATGAGGGCCGGGTTAGGGACCAATTAAGCGATCTGGACATCCATAAGTCTCTGGGTCCAGATGGGATGCACCCACGGGTGCTGAGGGAGCTGGCTGAAGTCATTGCTAGGCCGCTCTCCATCATCTTTGCTAAGTCGTGGGGAATGGGAGAGGTGCCCGGGGACTGGAGGAAGCAAATGTCACTGCAGGCTTCAAAAAGGGCAAGAAGGAGGACCCGGGTAACTGCAGACCTGTCAGCCTCACCCCCATCCCTGGGAAGGTGATGGAACGACTCATCCTTGGCGCCATCTCAAGGCATGTCAAGGATAAGAGGGTCATTAGGGGCAGTCAGCACGGCTTCACCAAGGGGAAGTCGTGCTTGAAAAACCTTCTAGGCTTTTATGAAAACACAGCCAGGTGGCTAGATGATGGTAGAGCAGTGGATGTGGTCTATCTTGCTTTCAGTAAAGCCTTTGACACAGTCTCCCACAGCATCCTCGCTGCCAAAATGAGGAAGTGTGGATTAGATGATCAGGTAGTGAGATGGACTGTGAACTGGCTGGTGGGAAGAAGCCAGAGAGTGGTGGTCAATGGGGCAGAGTCTAGTTGGAGACCTGTTGTGGTGGGTTGACCCTGGCTAGAGGCCGGATGCCCACCAAAGCCCACTCTATCACTCCCCCATCCTCAAATGGGCAGGGGGAGAAAATTATAACGAAAAGCTCGTGGGTGGAGATAAGGACGGAGAGAGATCACTCACCAGTTACTGGCACGGGCAAAACAGACTCGACTTGGGGGAAAAAACAAATTTACTTTATTACCAATCAAAATCAGAGGACAGTGAGAAGTAAAACCAAATCTTAAAACACCTCCCCCATCCTCCAGGAGCCCTCCAGGCTCTGGACTGTAGGGGGACATCTGCTCCACCATGGACCTCCACGGACTGCAGGGGGACATCTGCTCCACCATGGACCTCCATGGACTGCAGGGGGACATCTGCTCCACCATGGACCTCCATGGACTGCAGGGGGACATCTGCTCCACCATGGACCTCCATGGACTGCAGGGGGACATCTGCTCCACCATGGACCTCCATGGGCTGCACGGGGACATCTGCTCCACCATGGACCTCCATGGGCTGCAGGTGGACATCTGCTCCACCATGGACCTCCATGGGCTGCAGGGGGACATCTGCTCCACCATGGACCTCCAGGAGCTGCAGGGGGACATCTGCTCCACCATGGACCTCCATGGGCTGCAGGGGGACATCTGCTCCACCATGGACCTCCAGGGGCTGCAGGGGAACATCTGCTCCACCATGGACCTCCATGGGCTGCAGGTGGACATCTGCCTCACCATGGACCTCCATGGGCTGCAGAGGGACATCTGCCTCACCATGGTCTTCACCACAGGCTGCAGGGGAATCTCTTCTCCGGCACCTGGAGCACCTCCTCCCCCTCCTTCTTCACTGACCTTGGTGTTTGTAAGGGTTGTTTCTCTCACATCTTCTCGCTCCTCTCTCCAGTTGCAAAGTGTGCAGCTTTTTTCTTCCCTCTCTTTCTTTTTTTTAAAATTATGTTATCCCAGAGGCGTTACTGATTGGCTCGGCCTTGGCCAGCGGCGGGTCCCTTCTTGTAGCTGGCTGGCATTGGCTGTGTCGGGTCGGACCTGGGGGAACCTTCTGGTAGCTTCTCTCACAGAAGCCACCCCATGTTCCCCGCCCTCCCCACACTGCTACCAAAACCTTGCCACGCAAACCCAATACACCCGTGTCTAGTGGAGTACCTCAAGGGCCAGTACTAGGACCAGTATTATTCAATATAGTCATCAATGACCTGGATGAGGGAATAGAGTGCACTGTCAGGTCAAAAGAGGTTCTCATCCCACTCTACTCTGCCCTGGTGAGGCTGCATCTGGAATATTGTGTCCAGTTCTGGGCCCTACAGTTCAGGAAGGACAGGGAGCTGCTGGAGAGAGTCCAGCACAGAGCCACCAAGATGATGAAGGGAGTGGAGCATCTCCCTTCTGAGGAAAGGCTGAGGGAGCTGGGGCTCTTTAGCTTGGAGGAGACTGAGGGGTCACCTCATTAATGTTTCTAAATATATAAAGGGTGAGTGTCACGAGGATGGAGCTAGACTTTTCTCGGTGACAACCAGTGATAGGACAAGGAGCAATGGGTGCAAGCTGGAACACAGGAGGTTCCGCTTAAACTTGAGAAGAAACTGTTTTACAGTAAGGGTGACAGAGCACTGGAACAGGCTGCCCAGGGAGGCTGTGGAGTCTCCTTCTCTGGAGACATTCAAAGCCCGACTGGACACCTGCCTGTGTGATCTCATGTAGGTGTTCCTGCTCCGGCAGGGGGTTGGACTGGATGAGCTTTCGAGGTCCCTTCCAACCCCTGACATTCTGTGATTCTGTGCGACTCCCCCCAGCCTGCCACACCAGCCGACGAACTGTCCGCTTCTCTGGCCAAGCAGGGCTTGTGAGCGGGGTGAGGTGGGACAAGATGAGAGAAGACAAGGGAAAAAAAAAAAGAACCAACAAAAAAAGAAACAAAAGAAATGATCTGTCTTTGGAGCCTGAGTAGCTGCAGCGCTTGACGCGAGGAGCAGAGTAGCCACAGGGCCCGTCGCCAGGGTCTGAGTAACTGTGAGCCTGGGAACTAGGACAGCACCTTTCCCCCGTCTTAGAGAGGGTCACCGTGCACCCTGATTCGATACAGGCAGGTGTAGTCCGGGTGGCCCCAGTTGCTCAGCACTTGCAGCCTTATGTATCTCACGAACCCCGAGAGCTCGGTCTGAAATGACAAGAGGAAATGAGTTGCCTTTTCCTCTCTGTCCTCTCTGGCCTTTGACTACTGACAGAGTAGTGCTGCAGGAATGAACTCGTTCAACAGTTTACTACTAGCTGCCCTGCGAGGTCTTTTGACCTCTCGTGGTCAAGACGATCTTGTCCTGCTCTACCTCATTCGGCCACAAGAACAGTAAAGGAATGAGCAGCTACCAGAAGCTCCAGCAAACAGATCAGCAAGTTCTTCTCGCCTGCTTTGAGGCACGTGCTTCCATGTCAGAAGAGCCAGTGGTGTTAGTAAAATGTCTTGCTGCCTTCTCCAGAAAGCCACTGACACAGACGGTCCTCCCTGTCACTACTCACTACCAGCAACAACAGAATCCTCAGGAAGTCCAGTTACTTCTAGTCTTTCACTAGCAGTGCATCCTATGGGACGTGGCCATTTGTATGCACTTGGGAGTCCAGACAGTCAAGCTGATTTCAGCTTCAACCGTGGCAGTTGAAATGCTGAAACTTAAACCCAAATCCAAAGAGAAGAAGAGCGGTGAAACACTGGCACAGGCTGCCCACGTTGGTGGTAGATGCCCCAAGCCTGGGAACATTCAAGGTCAGGTTGGATGGGGCTCTGAGCAACCTGAATTAGTTGAAGATGTCCCTGCTTACTGCAGGGCGGTTGGACTAGACTAGATGACCTTGGAAGGTCCCTTCCACCTCAAACCATTCTATGATTCTACGGCAGTCCAGGCATCATGCACCCTTAGGAAGTTAAAAGCAGAAGAAAGGCCAGCGTGGCACATGCTCAAGGAGATGGCTGCCCGCAGCCCTTTGGCTGGGAAGCTTCTCCCCAGTCAGACGCATTTCTCCTCCACTCCTACAATTCCCCTCCCTCTTTGTCCCCGTACCTTCAACTGGAAAGTCTGGCTGGGATTCAGTGCCGCCAGGAAAGTGAACTGCCCCAGGAATGTTCCCTGCTCCTCGTCTTCCTCCTTCAGGCCCTAGAGGAAGATGGGGGTGAAGAAAACAAGTGCCTGTTACACTGTGGGAAGACTTAACTTCAGTCTTCTTTTCAGCTAGGTAGTCCAAGGAAGATGAGCACAAGGGAAAAGACGAGGAGCTGCAGCTAGGTAGCACGCCACACTTGCCTACTCAACAGGTCTAAGCTGCCACTCAGAAAAGGAGCAGACATTCTCAGTGGAACGGGGGTAATCTGAGGATCACAAATGCCCGCTGGGATTGGAAGCCAAGGAGGTCTTGGGCCGCACATTGTGTCAGCTCCTTTTTGCTGTGGCTCCTGGAATACCACCTTGCTCCAGAAGCTTCCTTTTGAGCGGGACACTGGATAAAAGAGGAATGCTACTCCAAGGAGCTTGTTTGTTCTGCGAGGCAGGAGGAAGCTGCAGGTCGACGGAGTCTTGGGCCCATGTTCACATCCGACTTAGAAATGCTATGCAACCCTCTGCCCCCAGCTCTAGAGAAATTGCTTACGTAGACAGCAAAGTCCTTTGGAGCTGTGGAGGTACTGTCTGCGTGGAACGTTGCCCCTGAGACGTGGTCCATGGTGACGGCTTTGGGAATAACTGGCACAGACAGGATGATGAAGACGTGTCCCTGACTCCCTGGGAAAGCCCAGCAGTTTCCCGGCCGATTTTCTGGCTGAAAGGAGAAGAAGAAACTATGGTCATATGCAGAAGGGTGCCCCGTCTCTCGTTCCTGCCGCGAGCATCAGAGGATTACGAACTGATCTGGCCAGTCAGCTCGACTCTGAACTGCAGACAATGCCTTTGGTCGGAACCTGCGGGTACCAAACGGAGAGACAGTCAGGAGCATTCAAGCATCACAAGATCTTTTCAGTCGGGAAGCACTTCAATGGCAGGGAGCTGGGTGCACTACTTGGAGGTGGTGTCCTGCCTCCCCCGGTCTGGAGCAACTCGCCAAGGACAAGCCAGGGACAATGTGGCTGAAAGGCACCTGCCCAAAGTAGGTGTCAACCGAGGGCCCACCTGGATGAGCCTTTCCTGTAAGAGGAAGCAACTGCTCCCTCTCATCCAGTCCCACTTCCTTCCACTGGCACCAGCCAACTCTTCAGGTGGTGCAGGCAGCTCATGAGCTTGCCAATGGCCAGGACGGCTTGCTAACACAACGTGGGGCCCTGCAGCAGGGCAGGCTCTCAGCACCCGCTTGTGCTCACAAAGAGCCCCGACGAGCTCACACCCCAGCCCTCTGCAGGCACCTTTTCCATTCTCCTTCCATGCCATGCTGACAGTTTTCACAGTGACTGGCGAGACAAAGACTGCAGGATCAACCTAGCCCGTTAGAAGCTCACACAGAGGACCTGGGGCACTTCAGGGGAGGAAACACTCGGCAGGGGGACACAGGAGGAGGGTAGGTCCATGCAAGAAGGCAGGAAAAAAAAAAAAGCGCTTTGAGGAGCAAAGACAAGGGTAAAGGCAATTCTCAGCAGCACGTTTCATTCCCCCCTCCGGTTTTGTTTTTCTGTTTCTTGCTGCTCCTACCTCAAGAATAACCTCAGGAGAATTCACGTAATCCAGCAGTGGCAGGGAAAGCAAAAAAACTTTTCCTTTTGATGTCCGGAAGGATGGAGAAGTCCGTGAATGATCGATAGCAGCCCCTGGAAATTAAAACATGAGCATGATCATCGAGCAGTGTCAGGAAGAATACTGCACTGTTGACTTGAAAAGGGCTTCCATCTTCCTACTGGCACAATCCCCCTGGAACACACCTCAGGAACTCCTTAAACTGTCGTAAGGGGCCGTGGAGAAAGACAAGAACGTGAACTTGGCTTTCTGTTCCTCCGATGTGGTCTGGCCCGTTACAGACTCTGGCAGCGGGTACATTTTTAGGGCACGAGGTGCCGTTCAAGTGCCTGTCTTGCCAAGCTGGCCAGGAAGCACTTTGTGACCGCTTCGTTTGCACAATGTCACGGTACCTGATGATTTGAGGGCATAATCAGGCATTGGGACTTGGTTTTCTTCCAGCTTCACCAAGACTTGATTGATTATCTCTTGAGCAGCCTGGGAAGGAACACAAAGGAGAGCGCCTGTTAGAAGGAAAAGGAATGGGGCAAGCAGCTCCCCTGCAAGGCCAGCCAAGGTGAACTGGGACCAGGTTTAACTCAGATGGAAGGACGGCCGGAATTACCCGGAAACCTCCCAAGTCTGCTTTACTCTGATTGACCCGTATCAGAATGGAGGGGCTTCTCACTGCCGTGCTCTGAATGCTAAAGCTGCGGGAATGGGTTTTTCCTGTGGAGATGTCCCACACCAGGCAACACAGAGAGACAAGCCTGGGCCTGCCATGGGACTAGGGTAACTGTGGTCTGCTGAGACTATTCTTTCTTTCCAGTCCTCCCTCACGGAGGACCCACGATCTGCACAGAGAAGAACGTACGACTAAGACAAGTGTCATTCCTGTCACGGCTCTCTCTTCCCCCACAGGGAAGTGTGGAGCAAGAGGAAAAGGAAGGGCGGCAACGCACAGCACTCGTTCCCGCAGCATCAGCCTTTTGGCTAGCTATGACAGGGAACTGTAGCAGGATACATGCCAGAGGGAGGAAAGAAACCTCTGAGGAGAGCCTTCTGCAGGGTGCCCTTACCCATCCGGTAAAGCCCGGGAGCTTCGCCTGCTTCAGGGCTTCGTGGAGAGCACGCTCCGTGACATCCTTGGCGCTCCAGCGCAGGTGAAAAAGCTCCTCCTGCAGCTTACGTAGCTGTTCTGGAAGGCTCAGGGTTTTGCTCTGCGCTTCTGCTAACTTGTCTCCTGCTGGCCTGGAAAACATGAGCAACAGCGATCCTGTGACTGTCGTGGCTGGCCTCTCAGATGCCGTGGGAATGTGAGCGAGGCAAGAAGCCTGGCTCTGGGTGACTGTCAGGGTAAGCGCATCTTAAGCGGTTGGGAGAGTTAGTTCTCAAGTTCTCCGAGCTTTGGGCTGAGAAGCTGCTTCCCAAGCTCCTGAGTCCAGTTTGGGGATCTGCTGAACATCTCAAATGCCCAAAGCCATCTTTTTCCCTGTGAGAAGTGCCCCTCTGCATACATCTTCATGGGCAACTGCTGCTACACTCATCTCAGCCTGAGCAAAGACTCCTTCCCGTGGCCTCTCCTCTCCTTTGAGGGGGCGATGCTGCTTGCAGGGGCTTTCCATTGCAGCCCAGCAATGGACTCCCGAGCATCAAGGGAGAGAAACAGATGCAGGATGGGGAAGGCTACCATTCCCCTTCAAAGGCGTTCGAAAGGTGGAGCTGCAAACGGCCCAGCCCAAGGGGAAGGGTGGACAGACAGGTGGCCCCAGTCCTCTCATGGACATGGGGAGCTATAGCTGACTTTGGCAGAAGGGAAGAAAGGGCAATGGGAGAAGCTCACGGAATCGTGTCAAGTGAAGCTTGTGTGAGACAGGACATAAACAAAATCCTACTGGGGCTGAGGGGCAGAGTGCCTTTAAAGAGCTGTCTGGGCAAGAGGAGATCATTTTTTACCTCTGAGTCTTCCAGTCGCCTCCAAGGATACGCAAGAGCTCCTGGAACGACAGTGAAGGGAACAGTCATTCCAATGAGAAGCAGGCCTTCTGCAGCAATGAAGGCAGCGCACAATGACAGTCTCTGTGCAGCCAAGGGAAACAAAGAGTTACAGACACCACGCCTGTTGGGTGCTCCACTAGCGTGCACTGAGAAAACCCCACCGTGGACTGGCAGGCAAGATAGAAGACAATTCTGGTGCAACAGGAATCCAATACTTCTCCAAACCAAAGGACTCAGGTCTTCACACACAAAACTGTGCTTTGCTGAAACCTATGCAGGCTCAACCCTGCCTACTCATTGCTCTTTATCAGCTGTGTGCAATGCCACAAAGCTCTGGAGACACTGGTGTTCGGTCCAGTTGACCTCTGCCTGAATGAGCTGCCAGGGTGGCTACGGTACCTGGCCTTAGCCACAGGCTTTTAATGCGTGGCACCTTCTGCCCTGGCGTTACACTGGCAGAACCAGCCTTGATCTGAAGAAACCTGAATGTCACCTGCTGTTGGAGAGCCTGAATATAGGAGGAGACGTAGACCTGGCATACCGCTTCAGTCTTCCAGACGCCGTCCTTGCCAAGCTGTCCCACGTAGTACACACCTGTCAGACACACACCAAAGCTCTCCTTACACACAGAACATGCACATGACATATGTGTGAGGCTGCGTTATGCCTCAGGCTGCCCGCTCCCCTTTCTGTGTCTCTCCCAGGTGCCATAGCTGTCTCTCCTCTCGTAGTCTTTGAAAGAGGTCATGATGACGTACGGGCTCTGCAGCTGATGCACATTCCCTGCTGCAGAAGCTTCTCAGACTCCTGGGACAAGTGAGGTTAGCCACTGCCTCTCCCTTGGCTTAGCCCTCTTGGGGAAGACAAGTCACCCCTCCCTCACCCCCACACCCATTCCTCTGAAGCGGAGGGACCGACACACCTCCACTGGGGACTTTCTGCTCTGAGCTGGGCTCCTCTGGTCACAGCAGGAAAAATGGACCAGGGCAGAATGGAGCCCTGAGGACCTCCTAAAGCACCATCCTCAGGCCTGAGCTCTTCAGAGACTCACCGAAAGCGAACAGACTGACAAGCACCACCAGCACCACTGTCTTCAGAGCCTTCATTTTCCTATGGAGCAGCAAGGAGGAAAAGGCCGGTGAAGCGGGCGGTACCTGCTCAATTAAGCAACAGACTCGAGAGCAGCAGCAGGGACTGCAGGTCTGGAACCTGGCATTCCTGGCTGGAGGACTGGCTTGACCCTGACCAAGCTCCAGTCAGTGGTGGAGCTGTCACCAAGTGCACCAGTGGGGCATTTGGTACGGCAGCGTGTGGCACTGTTTTGTTCGGGACACAGGGCTCAAGATTGACTCTGGAATAGGAGAAGGAGTGGCAACAAAAGCTGTTCCTGTGCTTCACGTTTGTGGGGGTAGAGAGGGATGCTTTGGAAGCAGAAGGGACAGAGTGAATGCCTGTTTCTCCTGCCCACCATCCCATCAGTACTTGTGCTGAAACTGTGCTCCAGCCCTTCTCAAGGAAAGGTTCAGCCTATCACTGGCCCTTTCCTTGGCGTAAATGCAGACAAATGCAGACGGAGCCAAGAGGAAGGGAGGGATGGTTGAATGTAAGGGCATGCTGGCAAGCCAGGGGCAACCAAGGAAATGCCAAAGAAACACCCTGGTGGCCAGGCCCTGCTCACCTGAAGCCTGATGTGCCAAGTGACAGCACGCACTGCTCTGCAAGACGGAAACTCCTCCTGCCTCTTCTACAAGGCTCTCAAAAGGCTCACAGCGTACACTTCAGCAGGAACAAACTGTTCCCGTTTGTTTTACTTGGAAAACTCCTTTCACCTCTCAGAGGAACCGAAATGGACTCATCCCTCATTTGGCAGAGACAAAAGGCTTTCTAGGCCTAGTCGTAGCGCTTGTGAAGAGGCTGAAGAGACTGCTGCCGCCCTCCGTCACCTCCAGACCAAGCACTTGGGCTGCCCTCATGTTCTTCCCCTGTCCGCCCCCCAGCCACCCCAGCTGATGAGGTGGAAAATACACTTGGGGAAAGGAGAGGAGGGTTAGTCAAACGTACCTGCTCAGGCTGTGGGCCTTCCTTGCCTGTCTCTCTCTATCTGCTGAGCTGTGGGTGCCGGGGACCCTGCTTGCTCGGGAGCGAGTCAAAAACTCTGTGGTCGCCGTTCCCTCGAGAACGAGAGTGACAGAGGCGCAGGGACAACCTCAATCTTATGCCCTGCTGTGCTTACCTCGGTGCCGACAACACTTTGTGACATCGGTGGATGATGTCACAACAGAAAAGGCGGCACCACGTTTTGAGGCAAAGTCCCACCTGACAGGGAGCAGGTTTTGCAGCCCTCTCCACAAGGGAAGAAATCCTACAAAACCACAATGTCTCCTGCCAAGGAGTCAGCTCTTTGAATCCCCACTTGTGGTGGTTTCACTTGGCTAGCACTTGACTAGCAGCCAAACACAGCGTTCACTCACTTCCCCCCCACCAGGTTCTCTGTGTTCCTGGGAACAGAATGAAGTCTCAAAGGAGTCAAGGGCCTAGTCACTTGGTTTGGCCCACAACGAGCATGCACAAGGAAAGAGAGAGAGAGAGGAGAGCGGGGGTGGAGGGGGGGAAAGGGGACAGGGCCGATGGCTGCCACCACGAATCAGTGCGATGCAGCTTCAAGTGTGGTGGGAGAACGCCCTCTCGTAGTCTTCGCTGCTGTCGCCTCTCTCAGTGTTGGCTCATTGCATAGCCAGTGAGTTTCCTGCATACCCACGCCTCCCACTGGGGGTGGGGCACAAGCCCAATACCATCTCTGGAGAGTCCTGGAATGTTCTAGAGGGTCTGAGCCCCCACACAGGCCCTGTGCCCGGGCTGATGCGCAGAGGACATGGGCTGCGCTCACAGAGACAGCAGAGTGTATCCGTGTTCCCCACAGGTGGGGCTCACTCGGTTGTCATGGTGATGGAACTTTCTGTGGTTAGAGGCTTCTGCCAACAATGCCCAGGCATGTTTCTCGTCCCCTACAGATGCACACAAAGGTCTGAGTTAAGATGTGAAACAGCGGAAAAACTGTGACATGGCTCCCTTCTACTGTCCTCCTACCTGTGTGCATGCTGCGCCTTCCTTGTTACCCTGAAGTCCTCCCTGCATACCAGGGACATGGCAGGCACCTGTCCAGTCCATGTGCCATGAGGAGAAACAGTTTTGACTATGAAGGGGGCAGAAAATAACCGCGTCTGCAGAAGCAAAGGGGGGACCACACCTCAGCTTTGGAGATGCCCAACGCCGGCCTGAGCCCCAGGAGCCCCTGGCACCCCAGTGTTTGCTGGCTCTGAGGCCCTGTGGGG
Source organism: Caprimulgus europaeus (assembly GCA_907165065.1). The sequence continues at coordinate 12,161,681 of OU015545.1, forward strand.
CCTGTCAGCACTGGGGAGTCCTGGGGACAGAAGGGAAGGACAGTGGCCGGCCCTGTGGGGAGAGTGAGGGGGCCCTGTCCTTCCTTCTGGTGACAGGAGGGTGCCTTGGGCCACGCCAGGACAGGGTGTCTCTCCTCCTCATCGCCCCAGGGGAGGGTGAGGCCTGAGGAAGGCCCTGGGTGCTGGGCCCTGCATGGGCAGTGTCACCAGGGGCAGAGCCAGCCACCCACCATCCAGGAGGTTCCTCCAGTGCATTGATGGTAACTTCCTGATGCAAATGGTGGATGAACCAACTAGGAAGGGAGCGATGCTGGATCTCATCCTCACTAACAAGGAGGGTCTGGTTGAAGCGGTAGAGGTTGAGGACTGCCTGGGCTGCAGCAACCAGGAGATGGTGAAGTTCAGAATCTCATGTGTCAGGAAGAAAATTGCAAGCAGAATTGCAACCGTGGACTTCAGGAGGGCCAACTGTGGCCTTTTCAAGCAATTGCTAGGGGAAATCCCATGGGACAGGGGACTTGAAGGCAAAGGGGCCCAAGATAGCTGGTTAGCATTCAGGGGCTGCTTCTTCCAAGCTCAAGATCAGAGCATCCTGACACGTAGGAAGTCAAGGAAGGGAGCCAGGAGACCTGCTTGGTTAAACAGGGAACTGCTGGGCAAACTCAAGTGGAAGCGGAGAGTTTACAGATCAGGGAAGAAGGGGTTGACCACTTGGGAAGAATATAAGGCTGCTGTCAGAGGATGTAGGAAGGCAACCAGGAAAGCTAAGGCCTCCTTAGAATTAAACCTTGCCAGAGGGGTCAAGGACAACAGGAAGAGCTTCTTCAAATACATGGCAGAAAAAACTAACACTACAGGCAACGCAGGCCCACTGATGGATGAGGTGGGTGCCCTGGTGACAGAGGATACAGAGAAGGCAGAGTTACTGAAAGCCTTCTTTGTCTCTGTCTCCTCTGCCGGAAGCTGTCCTGAGGAGCCCCGGACCCCTGAGGCCCCAGAGGGAGTCAGGGCAATAGGGAAGTTTGCCTTGGTTGATGAGGGCCGGGTTAGGGACCAATTAAGCGATCTGGACATCCATAAGTCTCTGGGTCCAGATGGGATGCACCCACGGGTGCTGAGGGAGCTGGCTGAAGTCATTGCTAGGCTGCTCTCCATCATCTTTGCTAAGTCGTGGGGAACGGGAGAGGTGCCCGAGGACTGGAGGAAGCAAATGTCACTGCAGGCTTCAAAAAGGGCAAGAAGGAGGACCCGGGTAACTGCAGACCTGTCAGCCTCACCCCCATCCCTGGGAAGGTGATGGAACGACTCATCCTTGGCGCCATCTCAAGGCATGTCAAGGATAAGAGGGTCATTAGGGGCAGTCAGCACGGCTTCACCAAGGGGAAGTCGTGCTTGAAAAACCTTCTAGACTTTTATGAAAACACAGCCAGGTGGCTAGATGATGGTAGAGCAGTGGATGTGGTCTATCTTGCTTTCAGTAAAGCCTTTGACACAGTCTCCCACAGCATCCTCGCTGCCAAAATGAGGAAGTGTGGATTAGATGATCAGGTAGTGAGATGGACTGTGAACTGGCTGGTGGGAAGAAGCCAGAGAGTGGTGGTCAATGGGGCAGAGTCTAGTTGGAGACCTGTTGTGGTGGGTTGACCCTGGCTAGAGGCCGGATGCCCACCAAAGCCCACTCTATCACTCCCCCTCCTCAAATGGGCAGGGGGAGAAAATTATAACGAAAAGCTCGTGGGTGGAGATAAGGACGGAGAGAGATCACTCACCAGTTACTGGCACGGGCAAAACAGACTCGACTTGGGGGAAAAAACAAATCTACTTTATTACCAATCAAAATCAGAGGACAGTGAGAAGTAAAACCAAATCTTAAAACACCTCCCCCATCCCTCCCTTCTTCCTGGGCTTCACTTCTCTCCCGATTTTCCACCTCCTCCCCCCAGCGGCACAGGGAGACAGGGAATGGGGTTGGGGTCAGTTCATCACACGGTGTTTCTGCCGCTGCTTCCTCCTCAGGGGGAGGACTCCTTCCCCCGCACCAGCGTGGGGTCCCTCTCACAGGGGACAGTCCTCCACCAACTTCTCCAGCGTGAGTCCTTCCCATGACTGACAGTTCTTCACGAACTGCTCCAGTCTGGGTCCTTTCCATGGCGTGCAGTCCTTCAGGAAGGGACTGCTCCAGCGTGGGTCCCCCACGGGGTCACAAGTCCTGCCAGCAAGCCTGCTCCGGCGTGGGCTACTCTCTCCATGGGCTACAGGTCCTGACAGGAACCTGCTCCAGTGCGGGCTTCCCGCGGGGTCACAGCCTCCTTCAGCATCCACCTGCTCTGGCGTGGGGTCCTCCACGGGCTACAGGTGGTCACTGCTCCAGCATGGACCCCCATGGGCTGCAGGGGGACATCTGCTCCACCATGGACCTCCATGGGCTGCAGGGGGACATCTGCTCCACCATGGACCTCCATGGACTGCAGGGGGACATCTGCTCCACCATGGACCTCCAGGGACTGCAGGGGGACATCTGCTCCACCATGGACCTCCAGGGGCTGCAGGGGGACATCTGCTCCACCATGGACCTCCATGGGCTGCACGGGGACATCTGCTCCACCATGGACCTCCATGGGCTGCAGGGGGACATCTGCTCCACCATGGACCTCCATGGGCTGCAGGGGGACATCTGCTCCACCATGGACCTCCATGGGCTGCAGGTGGACATCTGCCTCACCATGGACCTCCAGGGACTGCAGGTGGACATCTGCCTCACCATGGTCTTCACCACAGGCTGCAGGGGAATCTCTTCTCCGGCACCTGGAGCACCTCCTCCCCCTCCTTCTTCACTGACCTTGGTGTTTGTAAGGGTTGTTTCTCTCACATCTTCTCGCTCCTCTCTCCAGTTGCAAAGTGTGCAGCTTTTTTCTTCCCTCTCTTTCTTTTTTTTAAAATTATGTTATCCCAGAGGCGTTACTGATTGGCTCGGCCTTGGCCAGCGGCGGGTCCCTTCTTGTAGCCAGCTGGCATTGGCTGTGTCGGGTCGGACCTGGGGGAACCTTCTGGCAGCTTCTCTCACAGAAGCCACCCCATGTTCCCCGCCCTCCCCACACTGCTACCAAAACCTTGCCACACAAACGCAATACACCCGTGTCTAGTGGAGTACCTCAAGGGCCAGTACTAGGACCAGTATTATTCAATATAGTCATCAATGACCTGGATGAGGGAATAGAGTGCACTGTCAGGTCAAAAGAGGTTCTCATCCCACTCTACTCTGCCCTGGTGAGGCTGCATCTGGAATATTGTGTCCAGTTCTGGGCCCTACAGTTCAGGAAGGACAGGGAGCTGCTGGAGAGAGTCCAGCACAGAGCCACCAAGATGATGAAGGGAGTGGAGCATCTCCCTTCTGAGGAAAGGCTGAGGGAGCTGGGGCTCTTTAGCTTGGAGGAGACTGAGGGGTCACCTCATTAATGTTTCTAAATATATAAAGGGTGAGTGTCACGAGGATGGAGCTAGACTTTTCTCGGTGACAACCAGTGATAGGACAAGGAGCAATGGGTGCAAGCTGGAACACAGGAGGTTCCGCTTAAACTTGAGAAGAAACTGTTTTACAGTAAGGGTGACAGAGCACTGGAACAGGCTGCCCAGGGAGGCTGTGGAGTCTCCTTCTCTGGAGACATTCAAAGCCCGACTGGACACCTGCCTGTGTGATCTCATGTAGGTGTTCCTGCTCCGGCAGGGGGTTGGACTGGATGAGCTTTCGAGGTCCCTTCCAACCCCTGACATTCTGTGATTCTGTGCGACTCCCCCCAGCCTGCCACACTAGCCGACGAACTGTCCGCTTCTCTGGCCAAGCAGGGCTTGTGAGCGGGGTGAGGTGGGACAAGATGAGAGAAGACAAGGGAAAAAAAAAAAGAACCAACAAAAAAAGAAACAAAAGAAATGATCTGTCTTTGGAGCCTGAGTAGCTGCAGCGCTTGACGCGAGGAGCAGAGTAGCCACAGGGCCCGTCGCCAGGGTCTGAGTAACTGTGAGCCTGGGAACTAGGACAGCGCCTTTCCCCCGTCTTAGAGAGGGTCACCGTGCACCCTGATTCGATACAGGCATGTGTAGTCCGGGTGGCCCCAGTTGCTCAGCACTTGCAGCCTTATGTATCTCACGAACCCCGAGAGCTCGGTCTGAAATGACAAGAAGAAATGAGTTGCCTTTTCCTCTCTGTCCTCTCTGGCCTTTGACTACTGACAGAGTAGTGCTGCAGGAATGAACTCGTTCAACAGTTTACTACTAGCTGCCCTGCGAGGTCTTTTGACCTCTCGTGGTCAAGACGATCTTGTCCTGCTCTACCTCATTCGGCCACAAGAACAGTAAAGGAATGAGCAGCTACCAGAAGCTCCAGCAAACAGATCAGCAAGTTCTTCTCGCCTGCTTTGAGGCACGTGCTTCCATGTCAGAAGAGCCAGTGGTGTTAGTAAAATGTCTTGCTGCCTTCTCCAGAAAGCCACTGACACAGACGGTCCTCCCTGTCACTACTCACTACCAGCAACAACAGAATCCTCAGGAAGTCCAGTTACTTCTAGTCTTTCACTAGCAGTGCATCCTATGGGACGTGGCCATTTGTATGCACTTGGGAGTCCAGACAGTCAAGCTGATTTCAGCTTCAACCGTGGCAGTTGAAATGCTGAAACTTAAACCCAAATCCAAAGAGAAGAAGAGCGGTGAAACACTGGCACAGGCTGCCCACGTTGGTGGTAGATGCCCCAAGCCTGGGAACATTCAAGGTCAGGTTGGATGGGGCTCTGAGCAACCTGAATTAGTTGAAGATGTCCCTGCTTACTGCAGGGCGGTTGGACTAGACTAGATGACCTTGGAAGGTCCCTTCCACCTCAAACCATTCTATGATTCTACGGCAGTCCAGGCATCATGCACCCTTAGGAAGTTAAAAGCAGAAGAAAGGCCAGCGTGGCACATGCTCAAGGAGATGGCTGCCCGCAGCCCTTTGGCTGGGAAGCTTCTCCCCAGTCAGACGCATTTCTCCTCCACTCCTACAATTCCCCTCCCTCTTTGTCCCCGTACCTTCAACTGGAAAGTCTGGCTGGGATTCAGTGCCGCCAGGAAAGTGAACTGCCCCAGGAATGTTCCCTGCTCCTCGTCTTCCTCCTTCAGGCCCTAGAGGAAGATGGGGGTGAAGAAAACAAGTGCCTGTTACACTGTGGGAAGACTTAACTTCAGTCTTCATTTCAGCTAGGTAGTCCAAGGAAGATGAGCACAAGGGAAAAGACGAGGAGCTGCAGCTAGGTAGCACGCCACACTTGCCTACTCAACAGGTCTAAGCTGCCACTCAGAAAAGGAGCAGACATTCTCAGTGGAACGGGGGTAATCTGAGGATCACAAATGCCTGCTGGGATTGGAAGCCAAGGAGGTCTTGGGCCGCACATTGTGTCAGCTCCTTTTTGCTGTGGCTCCTGGAATACCACCTTGCTCCAGAAGCTTCCTTTTGAGCGGGACACTGGATAAAAGAGGAATGCTACTCCAAGGAGCTTGTTTGTTCTGCGAGGCAGGAGGAAGCTGCAGGTCGACGGAGTCTTGGGCCCATGTTCACATCCGACTTAGAAATGCTATGCAACCCTCTGCCCCCAGCTCTAGAGAAATTGCTTACGTAGACAGCAAAGTCCTTTGGAGCTGTGGAGGTACTGTCTGCGTGGAACGTTGCCCCTGAGACGTGGTCCATGGTGACGGCTTTGGGAATAACTGGCACAGACAGGATGATGAAGACGTGTCCCTGACTCCCTGGGAAAGCCCAGCAGTTTCCCGGCCGATTTTCTGGCTGAAAGGAGAAGAAGAAACTATGGTCATATGCAGAAGGGTGCCCCGTCTCTCGTTCCTGCCGCGAGCATCAGAGGATTACGAACTGATCTGGCCAGTCAGCTCGACTCTGAACTGCAGACAATGCCTTTGGTCGGAACCTGCGGGTACCAAACGGAGAGACAGTCAGGAGCATTCAAGCATCACAAGATCTTTTCAGTCGGGAAGCACTTCAATGGCAGGGAGCTGGGTGCACTACTTGGAGGTGGTGTCCTGCCTCCCCCGGTCTGGAGCAACTCGCCAAGGACAAGCCAGGGACAGTGTGGCTGAAAGGCACCTGCCCAAAGTAGGTGTCAACCGAGGGCCCACCTGGATGAGCCTTTCCTGTAAGAGGAAGCAACTGCTCCCTCTCATCCAGTCCCACTTCCTTCCACTGGCACCAGCCAACTCTTCAGGTGGTGCAGGCAGCTCATGAGCTTGCCAATGGCCAGGACGGCTTGCTAACACAACGTGGGGCCCTGCAGCAGGGCAGGCTCTCAGCACCCGCTTGTGCTCACAAAGAGCCCCGACGAGCTCACACCCCAGCCCTCTGCAGGCACCTTTTCCATTCTCCTTCCATGCCATGCTGACAGTTTTCACAGTGACTGGCGAGACAAAGACTGCAGGATCAACCTAGCCCGTTAGAAGCTCACACAGAGGACCTGGGGCACTTCAGGGGAGGAAACACTCGGCAGGGGGACACAGGAGGAGGGTAGGTCCATGCAAGAAGGCAGGAAAAAAAAAAAAGCGCTTTGAGGAGCAAAGACAAGGGTAAAGGCAATTCTCAGCAGCACGTTTCATTCCCCCCTCCGGTTTTGTTTTTCTGTTTCTTGCTGCTCCTACCTCAAGAATAACCTCAGGAGAATTCACGTAATCCAGCAGTGGCAGGGAAAGCAAAAAAACTTTTCCTTTTGATGTCCGGAAGGATGGAGAAGTCCGTGAATGATCGATAGCAGCCCCTGGAAATTAAAACATGAGCATGATCATCGAGCAGTGTCAGGAAGAATACTGCACTGTTGACTTGAAAAGGGCTTCCATCTTCCTACGGTGGGATTCCTCTCTCTCTTACTGGCACAATCCCCCTGGAACACACCTCAGGAACTCCTTAAACTGTCGTAAGGGGCCGTGGAGAAAGACAAGAACGTGAACTTGGCTTTCTGTTCCTCCGATGTGGTCTGGCCCGTTACAGACTCTGGCAGCGGGTACATTTTTAGGGCACGAGGTGCCGTTCAAGTGCCTGTCTTGCCAAGCTGGCCAGGAAGCACTTTGTGACCGCTTCGTTTGCACAATGTCACGGTACCTGATGATTTGAGGGCATAATCAGGCATTGGGACTTGGTTTTCTTCCAGCTTCACCAAGACTTGATTGATTATCTCTTGAGCAGCCTGGGAAGGAACACAAAGGAGAGCGCCTGTTAGAAGGAAAAGGAATGGGGCAAGCAGCTCCCCTGCAAGGCCAGCCAAGGTGAACTGGGACCAGGTTTAACTCAGATGGAAGGACGGCCGGAATTACCCGGAAACCTCCCAAGTCTGCTTTACTCTGATTGACCCGTATCAGAATGGAGGGGCTTCTCACTGCCGTGCTCTGAATGCTAAAGCTGCGGGAATGGGTTTTTCCTGTGGAGATGTCCCACACCAGGCAACACAGAGAGACAAGCCTGGGCCTGCCATGGGACTAGGGTAACTGTGGTCTGCTGAGACTATTCTTTCTTTCCAGTCCTCCCTCACGGAGGACCCACGATCTGCACAGAGAAGAACGTACGACTAAGACAAGTGTCATTCCTGTCACGGCTCTCTCTTCCCCCACAGGGAAGTGTGGAGCAAGAGGAAAAGGAAGGGCGGCAACGCACAGCACTCGTTCCCGCAGCATCAGCCTTTTGGCTAGCTATGACAGGGAACTGTAGCAGGATACATGCCAGAGGGAGGAAAGAAACCTCTGAGGAGAGCCTTCTGCAGGGTGCCCTTACCCATCCGGTAAAGCCCGGGAGCTTCGCCTGCTTCAGGGCTTCGTGGAGAGCACGCTCCGTGACATCCTTGGCGCTCCAGCGCAGGTGAAAAAGCTCCTCCTGCAGCTTACGTAGCTGTTCTGGAAGGCTCAGGGTTTTGCTCTGCGCTTCTGCTAACTTGTCTCCTGCTGGCCTGGAAAACATGAGCAACAGCGATCCTGTGACTGTCGTGGCTGGCCTCTCAGATGCCGTGGGAATGTGAGCGAGGCAAGAAGCCTGGCTCTGGGTGACTGTCAGGGTAAGCGCATCTTAAGCGGTTGGGAGAGTTAGTTCTCAAGTTCTCAGAGCTTTGGGCTGAGAAGCTGCTTCCCAAGCTCCTGAGTCCAGTTTGGGGATCTGCTGAACATCTCAAATGCCCAAAGCCATCTTTTTCCCTGTGAGAAGTGCCCCTCTGCATACATCTTCATGGGCAACTGCTGCTACACTCATCTCAGCCTGAGCAAAGACTCCTTCCCGTGGCCTCTCCTCTCCTTTGAGGGGGCGATGCTGCTTGCAGGGGCTTTCCATTGCAGCCCAGCAATGGACTCCCGAGCATCAAGGGAGAGAAACAGATGCAGGATGGGGAAGGCTACCGTTCCCCTTCAAAGGCGTTCGAAAGGTGGAGCTGCAAACGGCCCAGCCCAAGGGGAAGGGTGGACAGACAGGTGGCCCCAGTCCTCTCATGGACATGGGGAGCTATAGCTGACTTTGGCAGAAGGGAAGAAAGGGCAATGGGAGAAGCTCACGGAATCGTGTCAAGTGAAGCTTGTGTGAGACAGGACATAAACAAAATCCTACTGGGGCTGAGGGGCAGAGTGCCTTTAAAGAGCTGTCTGGGCAAGAGGAGATCATTTTTTACCTCTGAGTCTTCCAGTCGCCTCCAAGGATACGCAAGAGCTCCTGGAACGACAGTGAAGGGAACAGTCATTCCAATGAGAAGCAGGCCTTCTGCAGCAATGAAGGCAGCGCACAATGACAGTCTCTGTGCAGCCAAGGGAAACAAAGAGTTACAGACACCACGCCTGTTGGGTGCTCCACTAGCGTGCACTGAGAAAACCCCACCGTGGACTGGCAGGCAAGATAGAAGACAATTCTGGTGCAACAGGAATCCAATACTTCTCCAAACCAAAGGACTCAAGTCTTCACACACAAAACTGTGCTTTGCTGAAACCTATGCAGGCTCAACCCTGCCTACTCATTGCTCTTTATCAGCTGTGTGCAATGCCACAAAGCTCTGGAGACACTGGTGTTCGGTCCAGTTGACCTCTGCCTGAATGAGCTGCCAGGGTGGCTACAGTACCTGGCCTTAGCCACAGGCTTTTAATGCGTGGCACCTTCTGCCCTGGCGTTACACTGGCAGAACCAGCCTTGATCTGAAGAAACCTGAACGTCACCTGCTGTTGGAGAGCCTGAATATAGGAGGAGATGTAGACCTGGCATACCGCTTCAGTCTTCCAGACGCCGTCCTTGCCAAGCTGTCCCACGTAGTACACACCTGTCAGACACACACCAAAGCTCTCCTTACACACAGAACATGAACATGACATATGTGTGAGGCTGCGTTATGCCTCAGGCTGCCCGCTCCCCTTTCTGTGTCTCTCCCAGGTGCCATAGCTGTCTCTCCTCTCGTAGTCCTTGAAAGAGGTCATGATGACGTACGGGCTCTGCAGCTGATGCACATTCCCTGCTGCAGAAGCTTCTCAGACTCCTGGGACAAGTGAGGTTAGCCACTGCCTCTCCCTTGGCTTAGCCCTCTTGGGGAAGACAAGTCACCCCTCCCTCGCCCCCACACCCATTCCTCTGAAGCGGAGGGACCGACACACCTCCACTGGGGACTTTCTGCTCTGAGCTGGGCTCCTCTGGTCACAGCAGGAAAAATGGACCAGGGCAGAATGGAGCCCTGAGGACCTCCTAAAGCACCATCCTCAGGCCTGAGCTCTTCAGAGACTCACCGAAAGCGAACAGACTGACAAGCACCACCAGCACCACTGTCTTCAGAGCCTTCATTTTCCTATGGAGCAGCAAGGAGGAAAAGGCCGGTGAAGCGGGCGGTACCTGCTCAATTAAGCAACAGACTCGAGAGCAGCAGCAGGGACTGCAGGTCTGGAACCTGGCATTCCTGGCTGGAGGACTGGCTTGACCCTGACCAAGCTCCAGTCAGTGGTGGAGCTGTCACCAAGTGCACCAGTGGGGCATTTGGTACGGCAGCGTGTGGCACTGTTTTGTTCGGGACACAGGGCTCAAGATTGACTCTGGAATAGGAGAAGGAGTGGCAACAAAAGCTGTTCCTGTGCTTCACGTTTGTGGGGGTAGAGAGGGATGCTTTGGAAGCAGAAGGGACAGAGTGAATGCCTGTTTCTCCTGCCCACCATCCCATCAGTACTTGTGCTGAAACTGTGCTCCAGCCCTTCTCAAGGAAAGGTTCAGCCTATCACTGGCCCTTTCCTTGGCGTAAATGCAGACAAATGCAGACTGAGCCAAGAGGAAGGGAGGGATGGTTGAATGTAAGGGCATGCTGGCAAGCCAGGGGCAACCAAGGAAATGCCAAAGAAACACCCTGGTGGCCAGGCCCTGCTCACCTGAAGCCTGATGTGCCAAGTGACAGCACGCACTGCTCTGCAAGACGGAAACTCCTCCTGCCTCTTCTACAAGGCTCTCAAAAGGCTCACAGCGTACACTTCAGCAGGAACAAACTGTTCCCGTTTGTTTTACTTGGAAAACTCCTTTCACCTCTCAGAGGAACCGAAATGGACTCATCCCTCATTTGGCAGAGACAAAAGGCTTTCTAGGCCTAGTCGTAGCGCTTGTGAAGAGGCTGAAGAGACTGCTGCCGCCCTCCGTCACCTCCAGACCAAGCACTTGGGCTGCCCTCATGTTCTTCCCCTGTCCGCCCCCCAGCCACCCCAGCTGATGAGGTGGAAAATACACTTGGGGAAAGGAGAGGAGGGTTAGTCAAACGTACCTGCTCAGGCTGTGGGCCTTCCTTGCCTGTCTCTCTCTATCTGCTGAGCTGTGGGTGCCGGGGACCCTGCTTGCTCGGGAGCGAGTCAAAAACTCTGTGGTCGCCGTTCCCTCGAGAACGAGAGTGACAGAGGCGCAGGGACAACCTCAATCTTATGCCCTGCTGTGCTTACCTCGGTGCCGACAACACTTTGTGACATCGGTGGATGATGTCACAACAGAAAAGGCGGCACCACGTTTTGAGGCAAAGTCCCACCTGACAGGGAGCAGGTTTTGCAGCCCTCTCCACAAGGGAAGAAATCCTACAAAACCACAATGTCTCCTGCCAAGGAGTCAGCTCTTTGAATCCCCACTTGTGGTGGTTTCACTTGGCTAGCACTTGACTAGCAGCCAAACACAGCGTTCACTCACTTCCCCCCCACCAGGTTCTCTGTGTTCCTGGGAACAGAATGAAGTCTCAAAGGAGTCAAGGGCCTAGTCACTTGGTTTGGCCCACAACGAGCATGCACAAGGAAAGAGAGAGAGAGAGGAGAGCGGGGGTGGAGGGGGGGAAAGGGGACAGGGCCGATGGCTGCCACCACGAATCAGTGCGATGCAGCTTCAAGTGTGGTGGGAGAACGCCCTCTCGTAGTCTTCGCTGCTGTCGCCTCTCTCAGTGTTGGCTCATTGCATAGCCAGTGAGTTTCCTGCATACCCACGCCTCCCACTGGGGGTGGGGCACAAGCCCAATACCATCTCTGGAGAGTCCTGGAATGTTCTAGAGGGTCTGAGCCCCCACACAGACCCTGGGCCCGGGCTGATGCGCAGAGGACATGGGCTGCGCTCACAGAGACAGCAGAGTGTATCCGTGTTCCCCACAGGTGGGGCTCACTCGGTTGTCATGGTGATGGAACTTTCTGTGGTTAGAGGCTTCTGCCAACAATGCCCAGGCATGTTTCTCGTCCCCTACAGATGCACACAAAGGTCTGAGTTAAGATGTGAAACAGCGGAAAAACTGTGACATGGCTCCCTTCTACTGTCCTCCTACCTGTGTGCATGCTGCGCCTTCCTTGTTACCCTGAAGTCCTCCCTGCATACCAGGGACATGGCAGGCACCTGTCCAGTCCATGTGCCATGAGGAGAAACAGTTTTGACTATGAAGGGGGCAGAAAATAACCGTGTCTGCAGAAGCAAAGGGGGGACCGCACCTCAGCTTTGGAGATGCCCAACGCCGGCCTGAGCCCCAGGAGCCCCTGGCACCCCAGTGTTTGCTGGCTCTGAGGCCCCGTGGGGCCTGTCAGCACTGGGGAGTCCTGGGGACAGAAGGGAAGGACAGTGGCCGGCCCTGTGGGGAGAGTGAGGGGGCCCTGTCCTTCCTTCTGGTGACAGGAGGGTGCCTTGGGCCACGCCAGGACAGGGTGTCTCTCCTCCTCATCGCCCCAGGGGAGGGTGAGGCCTGAGGAAGGCCCTGGGTGCTGGGCCCTGCACGGGCAGTGTCACCAGGGGCAGAGCCAGCCACCCACCATCCAGGAGGTTCCTCCAGTGCATCGATGGTAACTTCCTGATGCAAATGGTGGATGAACCAACTAGGAAGGGAGCGATGCTGGATCTCATCCTCGCTAACAAGGAGGGTCTGGTTGAAGCGGTAGAGGTTGAGGACTGCCTGGGCTGCAGCAACCAGGAGATGGTGAAGTTCAGAATCTCATGTGTCAGGAAGAGAATTGCAAGCAGAATTGCAACCGTGGACTTCAGGAGGGCCAACTGTGGCCTTTTCAAGCAATTGCTAGGGGAAATCCCATGGGACAGGGGACTTGAAGGAAAGGGGCCCAAGATAGCTGGTTAGCATTCAGGGGCTGCTTCTTCCAAGCTCAAGATCAGAGCATCCTGACATGTAGGAAGTCAAGGAAGGGAGCCAGGAGACCTGCTTGGTTAAACAGGGAACTGCTGGGCAAACTCAAGTGGAAGAAGAGAGTTTACAGATCAGGGAAGAAGGGGTTGACCACTTGGGAAGAATATAAGGCTGCTGTCAGAGGATGTAGGAAGGCAACCAGGAAAGCTAAGGCCTCCTTAGAATTAAACCTTGCCAGAGGGGTCAAGGACAACAGGAAGAGCTTCTTCAAATACATGGCAGAAAAAACTAACACTACAGGCAACGCAGGCCCACTGATGGATGAGGTGGGTGCCCTGGTGACAGAGGATACAGAGAAGGCAGAGTTACTGAAAGCCTTCTTTGTCTCTGTCTCCTCTGCCGGAAGCTGTCCTGAGGAGCCCCGGACCCCTGAGGCCCCAGAGGGAGTCAGGGCAATAGGGAAGTTTGCCTTGGTTGATGAGGGCCGGGTTAGGGACCAATTAAGCGATCTGGACATCCATAAGTCTCTGGGTCCAGATGGGATGCACCTACGGGTGCTGAGGGAGCTGGCTGAAGTCATTGCTAGGCCGCTCTCCATCATCTTTGCTAAGTCGTGGGGAATGGGAGAGGTGCCCGGGGACTGGAGGAAGCAAATGTCACTGCAGGCTTCAAAAAGGGCAAGAAGGAGGACCTGGGTAACTGCAGACCTGTCAGCCTCACCCCCATCCCTGGGAAGGTGATGGAACGACTCATCCTTGGCGCCATCTCAAGGCATGTCAAGGATAAGAGGGTCATTAGGGGCAGTCAGCACAGCTTCACCAAGGGGAAGTCGTGCTTGAAAAACCTTCTAGGCTTTTATGAAAACACAGCCAGGTGGCTAGATGATGGTAGAGCAGTGGATGTGGTCTATCTTGCTTTCAGTAAAGCCTTTGACACAGTCTCCCACAGCATCCTCGCTGCCAAAATGAGGAAGTGTGGATTAGATGATCAGGTAGGGAGATGGACTGTGAACTGGCTGGTGGGAAGAAGCCAGAGAGTGGTGGTCAATGGGGCAGAGTCTAGTTGGAGACCTGTTGTGGTGGGTTGACCCTGGCTAGAGGCCGGATGCCCACCAAAGCCCACTCTATCACTCCCCCATCCTCAAATGGGCAGGGGGAGAAAATTATAACGAAAAGCTCGTGGGTGGAGATAAGGACGGAGAGAGATCACTCACCAGTTACTGGCACGGGCAAAACAGACTCGACTTGGGGGAAAAAACAAATTTACTTTATTACCAATCAAAATCAGAGGACAGTGAGAAGTAAAACCAAATCTTAAAACACCTCCCCCATCCTCCAGGAGCCCTCCAGGCTCTGGACTGTAGGGGGACATCTGCTCCACCATGGACCTCCACGGACTGCAGGGGGACATCTGCTCCACCATGGACCTCCATGGACTGCAGGGGGACATCTGCTCCACCATGGACCTCCATGGGCTGCAGGGGGACATCTGCACCACCATGGACCTCCATGGACTGCAGGAGGACATCTGCTCCACCATGGACCTCCATGGGCTGCAGGGGGACATCTGCTCCACCATGGACCTCCATGGACTGCAGGGGGACATCTGCTCCACCATGGACCTCCATGGGCTGCACGGGGACATCTGCTCCACCATGGACCTCCATGGGCTGCAGGGGGACATCTGCTCCACCATGGACCTCCAGGGGCTGCAGGGGGACATCTGCTCCACCATGGACCTCCATGGGCTGCAGGGGGACATCTGCTCCACCATGGACCTCCAGGGGCTGCAGGGGAACATCTGCTCCACCATGGACCTCCATGGGCTGCAGGTGGACATCTGCCTCACCATGGTCTTCACCACAAGCTGCAGGGGAATCTCTTCTCCGGCACCTGGAGCACCTCCTCCCCCTCCTTCTTCACTGACCTTGGTGTTTGTAAGGGTTGTTTCTCTCACATCTTCTCGCTCCTCTCTCCAGTTGCAAAGTGTGCAGCTTTTTTCTTCCCTCTCTTTCTTTTTTTTAAAATTATGTTATCCCAGAGGCGTTACTGATTGGCTCGGCCTTGGCCAGCGGCGGGTCCCTTCTTGTAGCCGGCTGGCATTGGCTGTGTCGGGTCGGACCTGGGGGAACCTTCTGGTAGCTTCTCTCACAGAAGCCACCCCATGTTCCCCGCCCTCCCCACACTGCTACCAAAACCTTGCCACGCAAACCCAATACACCCGTGTCTAGTGGAGTACCTCAAGGGCCAGTACTAGGACCAGTATTATTCAATATAGTCATCAATGACCTGGATGAGAGAATAGAGTGCACTGTCAGGTCAAAAGAGGTTCTCATCCCACTCTACTCTGCCCTGGTGAGGCTGCATCTGGAATATTGTGTCCAGTTCTGGGCCCTACAGTTCAGGAAGGACAGGGAGCTGCTGGAGAGAGTCCAGCACAGAGCCACCAAGATGATGAAGGGAGTGGAGCATCTCCCTTCTGAGGAAAGGCTGAGGGAGCTGGGGCTCTTTAGCTTGGAGGAGACTGAGGGGTCACCTCATTAATGTTTCTAAATATATAAAGGGTGA
The DNA here is from genome assembly GCA_907165065.1 of Caprimulgus europaeus. The sequence goes on from OU015545.1 coordinate 12,176,847, forward strand.
GTGTCACGAGGATGGAGCTAGACTTTTCTCGGTGACAACCAGTGATAGGACAAGGAGCAATGGGTGCAAGCTGGAACACAGGAGGTTCCGCTTAAACTTGAGAAGAAACTGTTTTACAGTAAGGGTGACAGAGCACTGGAACAGGCTGCCCAGGGAGGCTGTGGAGTCTCCTTCTCTGGAGACATTCAAAGCCCGACTGGACACCTGCCTGTGTGATCTCATGTAGGTGTTCCTGCTCCGGCAGGGGGTTGGACTGGATGAGCTTTCGAGGTCCCTTCCAACCCCTGACATTCTGTGATTCTGTGCGACTCCCCCCAGCCTGCCACACTAGCCGACGAACTGTCCGCTTCTCTGGCCAAGCAGGGCTTGTGAGCGGGGTGAGGTGGGACAAGATGAGAGAAGACAAGGGAAAAAAAAAAAGAACCAACAAAAAAAGAAACAAAAGAAATGATCTGTCTTTGGAGCCTGAGTAGCTGCAGCGCTTGACGCGAGGAGCAGAGTAGCCACAGGGCCCGTCGCCAGGGTCTGAGTAACTGTGAGCCTGGGAACTAGGACAGCGCCTTTCCCCCGTCTTAGAGAGGGTCACCGTGCACCCTGATTCGATACAGGCAGGTGTAGTCCGGGTGGCCCCAGTTGCTCAGCACTTGCAGCCTTATGTATCTCACGAACCCCGAGAGCTCGGTCTGAAATGACAAGAGGAAATGAGTTGCCTTTTCCTCTCTGTCCTCTCTGGCCTTTGACTACTGACAGAGTAGTGCTGCAGGAATGAACTCGTTCAACAGTTTACTACTAGCTGCCCTGCGAGGTCTTTTGACCTCTCGTGGTCAAGACGATCTTGTCCTGCTCTACCTCATTCGGCCACAAGAACAGTAAAGGAATGAGCAGCTACCAGAAGCTCCAGCAAACAGATCAGCAAGTTCTTCTCGCCTGCTTTGAGGCACGTGCTTCCATGTCAGAAGAGCCAGTGGTGTTAGTAAAATGTCTTGCTGCCTTCTCCAGAAAGCCACTGACACAGACGGTCCTCCCTGTCACTACTCACTACCAGCAACAACAGAATCCTCAGGAAGTCCAGTTACTTCTAGTCTTTCACTAGCAGTGCATCCTATGGGACGTGGCCATTTGTATGCACTTGGGAGTCCAGACAGTCAAGCTGATTTCAGCTTCAACCGTGGCAGTTGAAATGCTGAAACTTAAACCCAAATCCAAAGAGAAGAAGAGCGGTGAAACACTGGCACAGGCTGCCCACGTTGGTGGTAGATGCCCCAAGCCTGGGAACATTCAAGGTCAGGTTGGATGGGGCTCTGAGCAACCTGAATTAGTTGAAGATGTCCCTGCTTACTGCAGGGCGGTTGGACTAGACTAGATGACCTTAGAAGGTCCCTTCCACCTCAAACCATTCTATGATTCTACGGCAGTCCAGGCATCATGCACCCTTAGGAAGTTAAAAGCAGAAGAAAGGCCAGCGTGGCACATGCTCAAGGAGATGGCTGCCCGCAGCCCTTTGGCTGGGAAGCTTCTCCCCAGTCAGACGCATTTCTCCTCCACTCCTACAATTCCCCTCCCTCTTTGTCCCCGTACCTTCAACTGGAAAGTCTGGCTGGGATTCAGTGCCGCCAGGAAAGTGAACTGCCCCAGGAATGTTCCCTGCTCCTCGTCTTCCTCCTTCAGGCCCTAGAGGAAGATGGGGGTGAAGAAAACAAGTGCCTGTTACACTGTGGGAAGACTTAACTTCAGTCTTCATTTCAGCTAGGTAGTCCAAGGAAGATGAGCACAAGGGAAAAGACGAGGAGCTGCAGCTAGGTAGCACGCCACACTTGCCTACTCAACAGGTCTAAGCTGCCACTCAGAAAAGGAGCAGACATTCTCAGTGGAACGGGGGTAATCTGAGGATCACAAATGCCTGCTGGGATTGGAAGCCAAGGAGGTCTTGGGCCGCACATTGTGTCAGCTCCTTTTTGCTGTGGCTCCTGGAATACCACCTTGCTCCAGAAGCTTCCTTTTGAGCGGGACACTGGATAAAAGAGGAATGCTACTCCAAGGAGCTTGTTTGTTCTGCGAGGCAGGAGGAAGCTGCAGGTCGACGGAGTCTTGGGCCCATGTTCACATCCGACTTAGAAATGCTATGCAACCCTCTGCCCCCAGCTCTAGAGAAATTGCTTACGTAGACAGCAAAGTCCTTTGGAGCTGTGGAGGTACTGTCTGCGTGGAACGTTGCCCCTGAGACGTGGTCCATGGTGACGGCTTTGGGAATAACTGGCACAGACAGGATGATGAAGACGTGTCCCTGACTCCCTGGGAAAGCCCAGCAGTTTCCCGGCCGATTTTCTGGCTGAAAGGAGAAGAAGAAACTATGGTCATATGCAGAAGGGTGCCCCGTCTCTCGTTCCTGCCGCGAGCATCAGAGGATTACGAACTGATCTGGCCAGTCAGCTCGACTCTGAACTGCAGACAATGCCTTTGGTCGGAACCTGCGGGTACCAAACGGAGAGACAGTCAGGAGCATTCAAGCATCACAAGATCTTTTCAGTCGGGAAGCACTTCAATGGCAGGGAGCTGGGTGCACTACTTGGAGGTGGTGTCCTGCCTCCCCCGGTCTGGAGCAACTCGCCAAGGACAAGCCAGGGACAGTGTGGCTGAAAGGCACCTGCCCAAAGTAGGTGTCAACCGAGGGCCCACCTGGATGAGCCTTTCCTGTAAGAGGAAGCAACTGCTCCCTCTCATCCAGTCCCACTTCCTTCCACTGGCACCAGCCAACTCTTCAGGTGGTGCAGGCAGCTCATGAGCTTGCCAATGGCCAGGACGGCTTGCTAACACAACGTGGGGCCCTGCAGCAGGGCAGGCTCTCAGCACCCGCTTGTGCTCACAAAGAGCCCCGACGAGCTCACACCCCAGCCCTCTGCAGGCACCTTTTCCATTCTCCTTCCATGCCATGCTGACAGTTTTCACAGTGACTGGCGAGACAAAGACTGCAGGATCAACCTAGCCCGTTAGAAGCTCACACAGAGGACCTGGGGCACTTCAGGGGAGGAAACACTCGGCAGGGGGACACAGGAGGAGGGTAGGTCCATGCAAGAAGGCAGGAAAAAAAAAAAAGCGCTTTGAGGAGCAAAGACAAGGGTAAAGGCAATTCTCAGCAGCACGTTTCATTCCCCCCTCCGGTTTTGTTTTTCTGTTTCTTGCTGCTCCTACCTCAAGAATAACCTCAGGAGAATTCACGTAATCCAGCAGTGGCAGGGAAAGCAAAAAAACTTTTCCTTTTGATGTCCGGAAGGATGGAGAAGTCCGTGAATGATCGATAGCAGCCCCTGGAAATTAAAACATGAGCATGATCATCGAGCAGTGTCAGGAAGAATACTGCACTGTTGACTTGAAAAGGGCTTCCATCTTCCTACGGTGGGATTCCTCTCTCTCTTACTGGCACAATCCCCCTGGAACACACCTCAGGAACTCCTTAAACTGTCGTAAGGGGCCGTGGAGAAAGACAAGAACGTGAACTTGGCTTTCTGTTCCTCCGATGTGGTCTGGCCCGTTACAGACTCTGGCAGCGGGTACATTTTTAGGGCACGAGGTGCCGTTCAAGTGCCTGTCTTGCCGAGCTGGCCAGGAAGCACTTTGTGACCGCTTCGTTTGCACAATGTCACGGTACCTGATGATTTGAGGGCATAATCAGGCATTGGGACTTGGTTTTCTTCCAGCTTCACCAAGACTTGATTGATTATCTCTTGAGCAGCCTGGGAAGGAACACAAAGGAGAGCGCCTGTTAGAAGGAAAAGGAATGGGGCAAGCAGCTCCCCTGCAAGGCCAGCCAAGGTGAACTGGGACCAGGTTTAACTCAGATGGAAGGACGGCCGGAATTACCCGGAAACCTCCCAAGTCTGCTTTACTCTGATTGACCCGTATCAGAATGGAGGGGCTTCTCACTGCCGTGCTCTGAATGCTAAAGCTGCGGGAACGGGTTTTTCCTGTGGAGATGTCCCACACCAGGCAACACAGAGAGACAAGCCTGGGCCTGCCATGGGACTAGGGTAACTGTGGTCTGCTGAGACTATTCTTTCTTTCCAGTCCTCCCTCACGGAGGACCCACGATCTGCACAGAGAAGAACGTACGACTAAGACAAGTGTCATTCCTGTCACGGCTCTCTCTTCCCCCACAGGGAAGTGTGGAGCAAGAGGAAAAGGAAGGGCGGCAACGCACAGCACTCGTTCCCGCAGCATCAGCCTTTTGGCTAGCTATGACAGGGAACTGTAGCAGGATACATGCCAGAGGGAGGAAAGAAACCTCTGAGGAGAGCCTTCTGCAGGGTGCCCTTACCCATCCGGTAAAGCCCGGGAGCTTCGCCTGCTTCAGGGCTTCGTGGAGAGCACGCTCCGTGACATCCTTGGCGCTCCAGCGCAGGTGAAAAAGCTCCTCCTGCAGCTTACGTAGCTGTTCTGGAAGGCTCAGGGTTTTGCTCTGCGCTTCTGCTAACTTGTCTCCTGCTGGCCTGGAAAACATGAGCAACAGCGATCCTGTGACTGTCGTGGCTGGCCTCTCAGATGCCGTGGGAATGTGAGCGAGGCAAGAAGCCTGGCTCTGGGTGACTGTCAGGGTAAGCGCATCTTAAGCGGTTGGGAGAGTTAGTTCTCAAGTTCTCCGAGCTTTGGGCTGAGAAGCTGCTTCCCAAGCTCCTGAGTCCAGTTTGGGGATCTGCTGAACATCTCAAATGCCCAAAGCCATCTTTTTCCCTGTGAGAAGTGCCCCTCTGCATACATCTTCATGGGCAACTGCTGCTACACTCATCTCAGCCTGAGCAAAGACTCCTTCCCGTGGCCTCTCCTCTCCTTTGAGGGGGCGATGCTGCTTGCAGGGGCTTTCCATTGCAGCCCAGCAATGGACTCCCGAGCATCAAGGGAGAGAAACAGATGCAGGATGGGGAAGGCTACCGTTCCCCTTCAAAGGCGTTCGAAAGGTGGAGCTGCAAACGGCCCAGCCCAAGGGGAAGGGTGGACAGACAGGTGGCCCCAGTCCTCTCATGGACATGGGGAGCTATAGCTGACTTTGGCAGAAGGGAAGAAAGGGCAATGGGAGAAGCTCACGGAATCGTGTCAAGTGAAGCTTGTGTGAGACAGGACATAAACAAAATCCTACTGGGGCTGAGGGGCAGAGTGCCTTTAAAGAGCTGTCTGGGCAAGAGGAGATCATTTTTTACCTCTGAGTCTTCCAGTCGCCTCCAAGGATACGCAAGAGCTCCTGGAACGACAGTGAAGGGAACAGTCATTCCAATGAGAAGCAGGCCTTCTGCAGCAATGAAGGCAGCGCACAATGACAGTCTCTGTGCAGCCAAGGGAAACAAAGAGTTACAGACACCACGCCTGTTGGGTGCTCCACTAGCGTGCACTGAGAAAACCCCACCGTGGACTGGCAGGCAAGATAGAAGACAATTCTGGTGCAACAGGAATCCAATACTTCTCCAAACCAAAGGACTCAGGTCTTCACACACAAAACTGTGCTTTGCTGAAACCTATGCAGGCTCAACCCTGCCTACTCATTGCTCTTTATCAGCTGTGTGCAATGCCACAAAGCTCTGGAGACACTGGTGTTCGGTCCAGTTGACCTCTGCCTGAATGAGCTGCCAGGGTGGCTACGGTACCTGGCCTTAGCCACAGGCTTTTAATGTGTGGCACCTTCTGCCCTGGCGTTACACTGGCAGAACCAGCCTTGATCTGAAGAAACCTGAATGTCACCTGCTGTTGGAGAGCCTGAATATAGGAGGAGACGTAGACCTGGCATACCGCTTCAGTCTTCCAGACGCCGTCCTTGCCAAGCTGTCCCACGTAGTACACACCTGTCAGACACACACCAAAGCTCTCCTTACACACAGAACATGAACATGACATATGTGTGAGGCTGCGTTATGCCTCAGGCTGCCCGCTCCCCTTTCTGTGTCTCTCCCAGGTGCCATAGCTGTCTCTCCTCTCGTAGTCTTTGAAAGAGGTCATGATGACGTACGGGCTCTGCAGCTGATGCACATTCCCTGCTGCAGAAGCTTCTCAGACTCCTGGGACAAGTGAGGTTAGCCACTGCCTCTCCCTTGGCTTAGCCCTCTTGGGGAAGACAAGTCACCCCTCCCTCACCCCCACACCCATTCCTCTGAAGCGGAGGGACCGACACACCTCCACTGGGGACTTTCTGCTCTGAGCTGGGCTCCTCTGGTCACAGCAGGAAAAATGGACCAGGGCAGAATGGAGCCCTGAGGACCTCCTAAAGCACCATCCTCAGGCCTGAGCTCTTCAGAGACTCACCGAAAGCGAACAGACTGACAAGCACCACCAGCACCACTGTCTTCAGAGCCTTCATTTTCCTATGGAGCAGCAAGGAGGAAAAGGCCGGTGAAGCGGGCGGTACCTGCTCAATTAAGCAACAGACTCGAGAGCAGCAGCAGGGACTGCAGGTCTGGAACCTGGCATTCCTGGCTGGAGGACTGGCTTGACCCTGACCAAGCTCCAGTCAGTGGTGGAGCTGTCACCAAGTGCACCAGTGGGGCATTTGGTACGGCAGCGTGTGGCACTGTTTTGTTCGGGACACAGGGCTCAAGATTGACTCTGGAATAGGAGAAGGAGTGGCAACAAAAGCTGTTCCTGTGCTTCACGTTTGTGGGGGTAGAGAGGGATGCTTTGGAAGCAGAAGGGACAGAGTGAATGCCTGTTTCTCCTGCCCACCATCCCATCAGTACTTGTGCTGAAACTGTGCTCCAGCCCTTCTCAAGGAAAGGTTCAGCCTATCACTGGCCCTTTCCTTGGCGTAAATGCAGACAAATGCAGACTGAGCCAAGAGGAAGGGAGGGATGGTTGAATGTAAGGGCATGCTGGCAAGCCAGGGGCAACCAAGGAAATGCCAAAGAAACACCCTGGTGGCCAGGCCCTGCTCACCTGAAGCCTGATGTGCCAAGTGACAGCACGCACTGCTCTGCAAGACGGAAACTCCTCCTGCCTCTTCTACAAGGCTCTCAAAAGGCTCACAGCGTACACTTCAGCAGGAACAAACTGTTCCCGTTTGTTTTACTTGGAAAACTCCTTTCACCTCTCAGAGGAACCGAAATGGACTCATCCCTCATTTGGCAGAGACAAAAGGCTTTCTAGGCCTAGTCGTAGCGCTTGTGAAGAGGCTGAAGAGACTGCTGCCGCCCTCCGTCACCTCCAGACCAAGCACTTGGGCTGCCCTCATGTTCTTCCCCTGTCCGCCCCCCAGCCACCCCAGCTGATGAGGTGGAAAATACACTTGGGGAAAGGAGAGGAGGGTTAGTCAAACGTACCTGCTCAGGCTGTGGGCCTTCCTTGCCTGTCTCTCTCTATCTGCTGAGCTGTGGGTGCCGGGGACCCTGCTTGCTCGGGAGCGAGTCAAAAACTCTGTGGTCGCCGTTCCCTCGAGAACGAGAGTGACAGAGGCGCAGGGACAACCTCAATCTTATGCCCTGCTGTGCTTACCTCGGTGCCGACAACACTTTGTGACATCGGTGGATGATGTCACAACAGAAAAGGCGGCACCACGTTTTGAGGCAAAGTCCCACCTGACAGGGAGCAGGTTTTGCAGCCCTCTCCACAAGGGAAGAAATCCTACAAAACCACAATGTCTCCTGCCAAGGAGTCAGCTCTTTGAATCCCCACTTGTGGTGGTTTCACTTGGCTAGCACTTGACTAGCAGCCAAACACAGCGTTCACTCACTTCCCCCCCACCAGGTTCTCTGTGTTCCTGGGAACAGAATGAAGTCTCAAAGGAGTCAAGGGCCTAGTCACTTGGTTTGGCCCACAACGAGCATGCACAAGGAAAGAGAGAGAGAGAGGAGAGCGGGGGTGGAGGGGGGGAAAGGGGACAGGGCCGATGGCTGCCACCACGAATCAGTGCGATGCAGCTTCAAGTGTGGTGGGAGAACGCCCTCTCGTAGTCTTCGCTGCTGTCGCCTCTCTCAGTGTTGGCTCATTGCATAGCCAGTGAGTTTCCTGCATACCCACGCCTCCCACTGGGGGTGGGGCACAAGCCCAATACCATCTCTGGAGAGTCCTGGAATGTTCTAGAGGGTCTGAGCCCCCACACAGACCCTGGGCTCGGGGACACTCCACACACACGCGCGACAGCGGCGGTGCCGGTCACCGAGGGGCAGCAGCCGAGAGGGTTTGATGGGCTCATTTGCCGCCATGTTGGATCGAGACCTGACCAATCGCTCCTGCTGCTCGCTGGGGCCTGCCCAGCAGCCCTGACTAGCGGATGGCAGATCGCTCGCTCTGCCCCTTCGCTCCCGCCCCGCTCTTCGTTCCCGCACATGGCGGGAGAGACCTGGAGCCGGTGTCACCGGTCAGTCAGCGTGTTCAATGCGTCCCGGGAGAGGTGGAAAAGAAAAATCCTTTTACCTCTTCCTTTTCCTGCCGCCAGCGGGGCCGGGGTGTCCCCCCCACCCTTCTCCTGCAGGTGCCCGGCGGAGTCCTGGGCTGGGGGTCCCTGCAGGCAGCCACATTGGATTCCCTGGAACACGGTGGGTGCTGCAGACCTGGGCACGGGGTGGGGGGCCCGCTGGTGGCCTCGTTGGTTGCCGCAGGGCACTCTGGGAGCTTGAGACCTGGGTATGGATGGGGGGGCCCGGCAGGTAGCCCCCGGGCTGCAGTCCTGGGCACGGTGGGGAGCGCCTACAGGCGGCCACGTTGGTTGCCCCGGGGAGTGCTGGGAGCTGCAGTCTTGGGAGGGGGCAAGGGGCCAGGCAAGTGGCCGCCTTGGTTGCCCCCAGGCATGCTGAAGGCTGCAGTTCTGGGCATGGTGGGGGAGCCCGGCTGGCGGCCACATTGGTTGCCTTGAGGCAAGTTTGGAGCTGCCATCCTGGGCATAGGGTAGGGATGACCATGCAGGCGGCTGCGTTGGTTGCCCTTGGGCATGCTGAAAGCTTCAGTCCTCGGCACGGTGTGAGGGCTGTCCTGGTTTTCAGCTGGAACAGAGCTGGGTTTCTTTTTCAGTGGTTACAATAGTGCTGTGTTTTGCTTTTCAGCCTGGGACTTGTTATGAGAGAGAACCTGAAAACATACCAGTGTTTGCATTTTTGTCACGGGAAGTGAAGGACTTTGTGTTCTGTTGGTCTACAAGCACAAGATTTAGGAGGGTGAGGAATATTTAAATTAATAAGCTAAACTGGCATTTAGATATGCCAGTGGGGTATTCCATATCATATCACGTCATGTCCAGCATATAAGTGAGGGGCTCTTCCTCTCTGTCTCTCTCTGGCTTTTGCTTGGGCTCTCGCTCTTCCGGGATCGTGGTTTTGGTTCGGGATTGTCGCTCCTCCGGGATCATTATCTGGGAACGGGGCGGGCTCGGTTGGCCGGTGGTGAGCAGTTGCACTGTGCATCGCTTTTTTGTATATTTTGTTACTGTTATCGCTACTATTTTAATATTAGTATTATTTAAAGTTTTCTTTCTGTTATTAAACTGTTCTTATCTCAACCTGCAAGCCTCCTTACCCTTGTCCCCACAGTACTCTCTCCTATCCCCTGGGTGTGGGGGAGAAGTGGGTGAATGGCTGTGTTGGCTGCTAGCCAAGGGCCAGCCCAGTGAAACTATCACAGTCATTTTGGCGCCCAACGTGGAGCCCGAAGGGTTGAGATAAGGACAGTGTCGGACAGTGCTTTAACAAAATGATTAGCATGTTGCTATATTTCATCAGGGGGTTGTCATCAGAACTGTGGGATATGAGTCCTTACTTGCTTTTCATTGCATTGATCATTGGCTATAAAAATGCAATGAAGGGTTTTTACCATCTGTCCTGTCTGACAACGACTGTGAGAGTAGCCCAGTTTTTGTACGTGCCGTTTCCACCATCCTCGCATTTCGGGCGCTATCTGTTAGATACTACTGATCAATTCATGCTTTACTTTGTCTTCCTGTGGAGACAGCCCACTGAGTTGGTCTCTTCGGCCCTCGGGCTCTTCTCTGCTGGGGACTGTTACAAATTACACCGTCAGTTTTTTCTCCTCGAGAATAAAGCGCGTTAATCAGACCTTTCCATGTACCAAGTGCCACCTGACAGAGTTTAGTAATAATTGTACCTCTTATGTTCTCTCTTTGGGAACCAATTTATGAAAGGGACGGCTTTTGACAATTTCTCTTTCTCTTCCAGGCCAAGCATGAACGAGTTTGAGAGCATTAACTATTCTTGGGACAATCTGACCGTTTTCTTTTTATTGCTTGGCCTCCTAAGTCTTTTTCATGTGTTGTTTAAGATCGGGAAACTATTTAGGTATACCACCCCAGGAATAACCTCTGCAATAGACACTGTGCTTACCAAAACCCCTGCAACCAGCGATGCAGCTACTGAAACCTTTGCAGCAGATACTGCGGCCACTTCGAGGCCCATGACAAGAACTGTAGCTATTCAGACCCTGAAAACAGATATTCCAGCTATACGGACCACAGGAAGGAGGTCTGTGGCTATCCAACCTCCAAGACCAGATACTGCAGCTACACAAACTTTGGCAGTAAGAAATGTAGCTATTCAAACCCAGGCAAGCAACCCTCCAACCCGTACTGCAGCTACTCAAAATCCCGGAGCACATACTGCAGCTACTCGGAGCCAGGTGACAGACCCCCCAGCTTGCACTGTGGATGCTCAGCTTCCCATGAGAAATACTGCAGCTACTCAGAGCGCGGTGGAGAGTCCTGTTGCTCCAATTTTCACAACTGCAGCTACTCAGACCTCGATGAAAAGCACATCAACTACCCAAACCTTGGTGGAAAGTGATGAATCTGAGCTAGAGGATGAACAAGTGCCAGTGATAATTGCCCCTATACAGAAAAGGAAGTATAAAAAGAAAATTTACTCTGCAGCAGATGAAGACAAACCAGGTGTATCATGAGAACAGGAGGAAGAGATAGAACCTGAGGTAATCACCTGATTTTTGTCCCCGAGTGAGCTGCGAGATACACGAAAAGATTACAGCCGTCGTGTAGGTGAGAGGATTATTACTTGGTTGCTCCGATGCTGGGATAATGGAGCCAGTAGCCTGGAACTGGAGGGCAGGGAAGCCAGGCAATTGGGATCCCTTGCCAGAGACAGTGGAATTGATAAAGCCATAGGAAAGACACCACAAACCCTCAGCCTCTGGAGACGTCTTCTATCAGCCGTGAGGGAAAGGCATCCTGTCAAGGATGATGTTGGATTGCAACCAGGGGTAGGCAAACGGACTGCCACGGGTAAAGGTATCCAGCTTTTGAGGGAGCTGGCTGTGCGAGAACTGGTTTGTGATGATCCAGACAATGCGCAGTTACCTGCAGATCCAGATGAAGTCCGATGCACGATACCCACGTGGCGGAAGCTCACACGGAGCGCGCCCGCCTCATATGCCAGCTGTTTGGCAGTAGTGGAATGGAAAGACGAAGAAGGACCAACAGGGGATGAACTGGCCGTCCGAATCCGGCAATATGAGGAAAGCCTCGCTCCCTCCCTTGTTTCGGCTGTGGAGAAACTGACCGAAAAAGTGTCCCAACTATGCTCTCTACCCATACAGACCAATGTCTCAGCCACTAGAACTGAGCGTCCTCCTGTGCAAAGGAGACGGTATACACCAAGGGGGACATTGTGGTTTTACTTGCGTGACCATGGAGAAGACATGAGGAAATGGGATGGGAAACCTACCCTGGTCCTAGAAAGATGAGTACATGAGTTGTAAGGGAAATCAAATACAACTAGAGAAACTTCCAGGAGAGTTGCTCTAATTTCCAGAAACCCATTCCTCAAACAGCTGTCTGCTCTGCCTGGCCTCTCAGAGGACCTGTCTGCTGTGGGACTGTTGAGGGCTGAAGACCAGCAGGTTCCCATTGCTACCACAACAGCGCACCGGCAGCAATATGGCACCAAACGCGACTCCATAATTCCCATCCATAAACTGATTTGTCAGCTGGAGAGCCAAGGAGTGATCAGCGGGACTCGCTCTGCCTTCAACAGCCCCATATGGCCAGTGTGGAAGGCAAATGGGGAGTGGAGACTGACAGGGGACTATCGTGGCTTGAATGAAGTCACACCACCACTGAGTGCTGCCGTGGCAGACATGTTAGAGCTGGAGTCACAGGCAGCCAAGTGGCACGCCACCGTAGACATTGCCAATGCGTTCTTCTCCATTCCTTTGGCAGCAGAGTGCAGGCCACAGTTTGGTTTCACCTGGAGGGGAGTCCAGTACATCTGGAATCGACTGCCCCAGGGGTGGAAACATAGCCCCACCATTTGCCATGGCCTGATCCAGAATGCACTGGAGAAGGGTGGAGCTCCAGAACACCTGCAATACATTGATGACATCATTGTATGGGGCAACACAGCAGAAGAAGTTTTGAGAAAGGAGAGAAAGTAATCCAAATCCTCCTGAGAGCTGATTTTGCCATAAACCAAAATAAGGTCAAGGGACCTGCACAGGACGTTCATTTTTTAGGAAGAAAATGGCAAGATGGATGTCGTCAGATCCCAATGGATGTGACCAATAAAATAACAGCTATGTCTCCACCAACTAACAAACAAGAAGCAAAAGCCTTCTTAGGCATTGTGGGTTTCTGGAGAATGTATATTCCAAATTACAGTCAGATCATAATTCCTCTCTACCAAGTGACCAGAAAGAAAAACGATTTTATATGGGGGCCTGAGCAACAACAAGCCTTTGAACAAATTAAACAGGAGATAGTTCATGTAGTAACCCTTGGGCCAGTCCAGACAGGACAAGATATTAAAAATGTGCTCTCCACTGCAGCCAGAGAGAATGGACCTACCTGGAGCCTCTGGCAGAAAGCACCAGGGGAGACTCGAGGTTGACCCCTTGGGTTTTGGAGTCATGGATACAGAGGATCTGAGGCCTGCTATACTGCAGCTGGAAAAGAGATATTGGCAGCACATGAGGGAGTTGGAGCTGCTTCAGAAGTGATGGGTACTGAAGCACAGCTCCTCCTGGCACCCCGATTGCCCGTGCTGGGCTGGATGTTGGAAGGGAGCGTTCCCCTACACATCATCCAGCTGATGCCGTGTGGAGTAAGTAGGCTGCGCTGATCACACAAAGGGCTCAAATAGGTAGTCCTAGTTGCTCAGGAATTTTGGAAGTGACCACAAATTGGACAAAAGGCAGAGATTTTAGAATGTTGCCTGAGAAGGTGAGAAGCACTGAAGAAGCTCCACCGTATAATGAGCTACCAGACAATGAGAAGTTATGGTATGCTACAGTTAAAGCAAATTAGCATTGAAGTGTGTTATTGTTATGGACAGCATATGGGTTTGTTGGCCCTAGGTGCCTGTGGTTAGGTTATTTTGACTTAGGTAGGTATAGAGAACTTGTGGGTCATGGAGAATGACTGCTAGGTAAATAATGGGCAGTTCTGTGGAGGGGTGAGAGGACTTCTATCCCATAAGTAATGACTGCAAGAGGACTAAGTGTACTTCTGAGCTTAGGTGGACTTCCAAATTCATGGTCATTTCTCCTGCCTTGAAGAAGAGTCATGGGAAGACACCAGCCACACAGAAGGGCAAGGGTTTCCCCAAGGGCACATGGCTTCTTGGCTTTTACTTTTGAGTAAGAAACATGCAACGGGGCTGCTGTCATGAAGTTTAGTGACGTTTTGTAAAGGGCTGGACTGAGTGTCACGTGACTCGAAACATTGCTGAAAAATGGTGGAGGTTTGCGTGGAGGTTCTGGATGCTTCGAGTTTTAACATCTGCTCATGGTGGTGACTTCATGCAGTCCTTAGCTCCTATCTCAAGGCACAGTGTGTGCTTAGGGCGAGGTTCATCATCCATGATAGTGGGTGTGGATCCATACTTGATCATTTGGAATTTTGAGGAGGCAATTGATTGTCAGATCTGATTCAATCATCCTTGGTTTTCCTCTTCATGTGGCTGGCAAAGAGCTCGTAGGAAGAGCAGGAGAAGGGTCAGTGCTGCCTTTTCTTTCCATGTAGGTCCCTTGTCAGGGCTAGTGGACTTCACAGAATCACAGAATCACAGAATCACAGAATCACAGAATATTAGGGATTGGAAGGGACCTCGAAAGATCATCCAGTCCAATCCCCCTGCTGGAGCAGGATCACCTAGATGAGTTCGCACAGGACTTAACGGAGACCTTTTGTTCCTCATTAGTGCCGCAGAGGTTTACCTGTCATTTTTTGTTTGTTTGTTTGCTTTACCTCTGGGCTGTGGTGTGGCACCAGGCCCCTGCTGTTGTTCACATCCCTGAGTGATTCAAGAGAAATTGCTCCTGCCTTTTTGCTCAGAAGAGAGGGGTGGCTGTGCCAGTCCCTGCAGTGGGGTGGCCTCACCAGCCTTCTTGGGGTAGCACGTCCCCTGAGACAAGTGGGAACAGGTGACTCCACAGCTGGAGGGCTGTGGAATTGTCTCCTCCTCAGGCAGCAGCATGGGGCAATGTTCTCTTGAGAGGACAGAACGTGTCCGAGTTCCCGAGGGGTGGGACTCGGTTGCCGTGCTGTCGGGCCTTTCTGTGGTCAGACGGTTCTGTCAACGCTGTTAAGGCATATTTCTAGTCCCTTACACTTGGCTCCTGGGAAGAATGGTCACCAGCACGGCTCACAGCATTGGGACCTTGGTTTCAGACTCACCCAAACTCGAGGTTGCCCTTCAGCAAAGTCCTTGATCAAGGAAAACCCACCTGCTGACTCACAGGAACCTGCCTCAGAAGGTCGAGGCACAGGCAGTACTTCTCCCCCCGGTCCTGCTCCTAGGCACTGGGGGGGAACTCACTGCAGACACAGAGGATGGAAGAAAGCGGGGAAGGACCCTGCACATGATTGGCAGAGGGGACCCGCAGCCCCTGAGCCACCTCGTGCTGCTTGTCCCATGCTCTGGGTGCACACCGGGTGCTCCCGTGCCAGGCAGATGCGCTCCTGAGCCGGGCTGGTTTGTGAGATGTTCAGTGGACGCCGGGGATTTCTCTGAGCAGGGCTGATGCAGCCTCCCACAAAGCGGTTTGTGTCTGGAGGAATCTTGCTGTCTGGGGTGAGCTGGCCGGTGCCAGGAAGAGTGGTGGGCTGTGTGAGGTGCAGGAGAACCCTGAAGGGGGGGTCCCCTGGCAGGCTGGAGGTGGTCTCCAGCCGGGGGGATCACCGTCCTCTCCCCACTGCCAGCCTGCACAGCCCTGCTTTGCCAGCAGGCCCTGGCAGGCCCCTTGGTGCCGACCGAGCAGTTTCAGAGGCAGCCCGGGACCGCAGCGTGCACCTCTGCACCCATGGGGCCAGCGCCGGGGGCACCGCTGCCGGGGGGGCTGGCGGTGACGCACCAACCCCTTCCCTGGCGTGGCACAAGGGTGAGCCCTCTGCCCAGGCCTCCCTTCTCTTTCTTTTTCTTTGTTTTTCATTTTCCTGGGGGGACCCTGCAAGCCTCTTGAAAATGGTGCCACAGCAGCTCCTGCCCTTACTGGCTTGTTCATTTCCCTCCATCCCTGGGGGCCGCCGGTGGGAGCCTGGCAGCCCCCGGATCTGAGTTCACACACTCAGCAGGGATCCTTCCAGACCTCTGCACAGGAGGGGCCAGGGGTCTCGGGTGGGGCCAGGGGGACAATGTCTGAGCCGCTACCCGGCTGAGCCAAGAGGAGTGGCCCCCGCCACCGCTCTGGCTGCCCAGGAGCTCCTGGCACAGACACCCCACGTGAAACTGATCCCACTCCAGCACCTGACAAGGAGTGACAGAAATCACAGCACAGAGACCACACAGCTGGTGGCAAAACAAGTGGAAATAGAGTGCTGTAACGCTTTTTCCCATAGTTAACAGCAGCTAGGAGCTACAGAGGCAGAAGAGATCCTGGCTCTAACCTGTGTGGATGGTATTAATGCATTTAGAATACACTTTTGAGCTCAGGTTGAGTGTAAATCCTCAAATGCCCTTTCTCCACCAAATACTTCCCTGGTAGTTGTTTCAGTGGGTCGCATAATCTTCAAATAAGTCTAAATCGTGTAAATTATTTCCTGTAAAAGGGTTAGAATGTGCCAAATTTGGTTGTTCAGGTAAACCACTAAGGTTAGGACACAGAATAGATGAGTCAGATCAATCAGGATCCTGTATGCCCATAGTGGCAACCAGACTTTTAGCATTATCTTTAGTTTGATTATGGCTTCTTGCAGAATAACAGGTTAATCTATCTGCAAATATCCACGTTGTCCCAGAGTCTGCAGGGCCTGATGAAATCCATCCAGGAAGGAATCTACACCATTATGGCTTATTACAGTAGGTTTTATGTATGGGCTTCTGTAGAATCTGCCTTTCACACTCAGTGGATTTGGTATATAGTAAGGTTTTTGAAGGATCTGTGGAGGAATACCAATTGCCCTTAGGCATAGGAACAGATCTATAGAACGTTCCAGGCATAAGACTCCCCTTTTCATCTACATGCTCCCAAGATCTGAATTGTCCGTTTCCATTCATTCTATTAATTTTAAGGCTGTCTTAGCATTTCCAGTTCCCAGCCCCTACAGAGTGAGTGAGCTCGTCCATAGGTTTGCTCTCCAAGCTTACCCTGGCATTTCCTCTTAGACTAGTGACAAACTCTTCTTAGCAGAAGGGCAGTACTCTTCCTTTCTTCAGTGAAAATTCCTAACATAGATGCCCATCCTTGTGCCACTGAGAATTCAATGGGACAGATTCCCAGGAGAGTTGATTTCTGGTAGAGGATGGGCTTTTAGTGCCTATCCACCAGTGAGGCTACCAGATCACTACTAACAGGAAAAACAGACAGACAGAAATAGCAGAAACAGCTATCCCTTGGATATAGAGGACAGCACTGAAACCAAAAAAAATTTCCTGACGCTGGAAACCCAAAAAGCATTTCAAGATCTAAACTAAGCAGTCATTGAAGCTCCCTCGTTAACCCTGCCAGACTACAACAAGCCTTTTATATTAAATTTACATGAACAGAAGGAATAGCCAGTTGGCCCAGAAACATCTACAAGCTGCAGCATACTACTCAGCAGAACTAGACCTTTGAATTCAAGACATGATTTCACACCCTAGGTCTGCTGCAGCAGCAGCTGTGAGGATTGAGAAACCAAGCAGTACTGTCCTGGGGCACCTCCTAAGGCTAATGTTTCATTCCTTACTTCTTAGTCCTCCTCTCCAGAGTTCAAGCAACTGTGGATATGCTGCAGATGGGAGGTACACTGGTTTACAGCAGTAAACATAAATGGTCATTGGCTTCTTTGAACTTTCCATAAATGCAACAAGATACACTCAAGCACCCTGAGATGTCCCCTCCCTTCGCTGGCCCAGCGGCACCAGCAGTCGAGCACCACACGGCAAAGCCCGCTGCATGTCCCCCAGGCTGTCTTTCCCTGGCTGGCTGCTGCCAGGAGGGGACAGTGGGTGGTGACAGCCTCGGGGGTGACAGGAGGGACACCGTGTGGTTAGAGGCACAGGGGGTGGTAGTGATGGGCCCAGGGCTGTTGGGACAGCCACCACAGGCCCAGGGGCTGACAGTAGGCGACGCTGGGTCGTGAAGGCCTGGGGAGTGACAAGGAGGAACACCATAGATCTGGGGAATATCTTTGGGCTTGTTCTTCTGAGGTCACTGAGGCACATGGCTTATGTATGAGCTTGCAAAGTCACCAGTGCCTGGCTACCCAGCTGGCCAGGAGCAGGCACATCTTGCATGTGTGCTTGTACATGGAACACTCCTTGCGTGAAGAGTAAATATCAACTTTTGCAGCTGCCATTCACACACAGCTGCAGCATCTGCCGCAGCTGCACTCTGAGCTTTAGGAGACAGCAGGCAGACACTGACTCCCAGAGGTGCTCGTTGTGGGGGCCGAGAAAGATGCCGCTGCCAAATCAACAGAAGACCTGATCTCACTGACACCGTGGCGTTGAGCAATCGGGACTCGGGACGAGCGTGTGGAAGAATGCATGCAAAGCTCTGAAGGTCAAGAAGAGACCGCAGCAGAAGAGATACTTTTAACAAGCACGGAACTGAGATAAGGGAGTAGCTTTGCTATGTCAGCCTTAGCCAAGCTAGGATAGATGCTGAAAACAGGAGGGTTTTTAACCTTGTAGCAATCACTAACTGATGGAGACTATAAAAGCTGCTCTACTGTACTAATAAAGCAATTTTGATTCTGTGATCTCACGTCTCGGGGTCCGTGCCTCAAATCCCACAAATGGCACCCAGCGTGGGGCGCGAAGAAGTCTTCTGACTAATCCAGTGGGAAGCCCAGCCAAGCTAAGAGAGGAGGTGTGCAGCATGATCAATACCTCATGGAGGTAAGCGGCTGGGAACATGGAAACTAATATGTCATGAGAGCAGCACACTGTACTGCAACTAATGAAAAAGATTTTAGCAAAGTATCATGCACAAGTAGATAAGACTTGCTTGCAATTGTTACTTGCATGGGCTGCTGCACATTCTTCTAAGGTAGATGGGATCTCCATTTACAACCCACCGACACGGGATGATGTAGGGGTCCGTTTGTGGGATGCAGCCACCCGAAATGTTGAAAACGCGAGTTGGCTGTTAGGATTTTCACAGACTGTTTTTGAAGGATTGAAAAAGCACGTAGCCCAAACACTGCCTGCTGAATCCACAACGGTTTCTTTTGCCCCCCGCTGCCTGATCACCCAGGGACAAACAGACAATGGGGCTTCAGTCTCAACTGAGCCGGACCTGCTGGATCCATTGGATCCTGGTCCCATTGATCCTGAAAAGGAGCCTGATCTTTTTCCACCACCATCATCTGAGGTGGCGGCGCTGTCATTGATACCAAAAGCTAAACCCCCTCAGGCTCCTACCTGATGGGACAAAATAAAGAATGAGGCCATTGCAGCAGGTGACTTGGACTTAGCACAAGTGGTCGCTTGCCCAGTAATACACCGTCCAAATGGAGGACCCCAGTGGGAAGGACTGAACTTTCAACTTACAAAAGAAATGAGAAAGGCAGTCAAGGACAACGGTCTTCATTCCCCTTATACTTGGGGACTAATACAGGCGGTGTTTGAGACAAACGTTTTAATCCTTTATGATTGCAAAGTCATCGCACAGCTTTTACTGACGCCAACTCAGTCTGTGCTGTGGCACCAACAATGGAAAGCTCTCTGTGAGCAGGCTGCAGTTGACAATTTGAACAGGCAAGAGGGAACCCTCTCTATGCTATAGGGTGTGACACCCTTGCTGGTGAAGGCAGGTTTCATTCTGCTGATGTTCAGATGCGAATTGTGTGCCCCGCTTTGGTCCTGAGCCAAACTCTGGCTTCCCGCGCCTTGCAGCACTTGCCTGACAGCAGACAAAACCGCAGCCTCTTGTCTCCATGTGACAAAGGGCCACTGAATCGTTTGTGCAGTTTGTAGATCGTTTAAACGAAGCTACTGAGAAACAAGTTGAGAATGTGGCCACTCGGTCCATCCTCCTCAAACAGCTGGCGGTCGCTAACGCCAATGCAGACTCTAAAAAAGCGTTGGGAGTGTTTGCTTTCGCAACAACCAAGTACCTCCATTCCCCAGATGGCAGAGACATGCCAGAATATTGGGACTCATTCTCCTCAAAGTACTCTGATAGCAGAAGCCTTTGCCGCTGCAACTAACCGGGGCAATGTATGTTTTGCCTGTGGCTCGCCAGGACATTTTCAAACTGAGTGCCCCCAGGGCACGTGATGCCACCAGGGTCGGCACTATGTCAGTCAGTGCCGGTGGAAATATGATAAGGACGGGAATCCACTAGCCCCCAGGGGAAGGACAACTACTCCCAGTCCCAATGGACAACAGGGAAACGGCTGCAAGAGCGCACTGAGGGGCCATGCGTCGACTCCAGGGTTGCCTCAACAGTTTCAGCCCAGCCGGCAACGGGCATTTCCACTCCAGGATATGGACAACAGCTCTGCACCAGGACCAGGGGAAGCGCTGGGGTGGACCTGGCCACCTCCACCCCTGTCAATATAAGTGACACTAATGTACATTTGCTCCCTACAGGTGTTTTGGGGCCTTTGGGAAGCAGGTTTTGTGCTTTGTTGTGGGGCCGACTGTTACCTTACAAGGTTTATTTGTGTCACCAGGAATCATAGATTCTGACTGTGAAGGAGAAATCAAAATTATGGCATGGACTCCAGCTCTGCCTTGTTTTGTTCCTAAAGGCAGTCACATAGCGCAATGTGTTGGTTTTAAGGCTGCTGTTCCACAGGCTTTACCCCTTGATAGAGGTGTTGGGGGTTTTGGATCCACAGGCAGTGCACTTGTTTTATGGGCTCAGCCTTTGTCTGGGTCCCGACTGACATTGACATATAACCTAGTTAATGAACTTAACAACTGCATTTCTCTTACAGGTCTGTTAGACACAGGGGCTGAGGTAACAATAATTTCAACAATGGTTTGTGTGGGGATTGTGGGAATGTATCTTGGCATACCCTGAGGGGATTGTGGGATCTAAGAGGATACGTGTCTGGAGACACAAAAAGGCAGAGTCGAAACCAGGGTGTCAGCAGCTGAGTCGACAAGATATGAGGAGGGAGCCTTGACATGTATAAAAGATGGACCCTGGCAAGCCAACAACAGAGGACACACGCAGAGTCCATCAGCCAACCGCTGTGCGGAAAAGGGGCGTGAGCAGCTCATGAACAACTGAATTGTCCAATCATTGTAAACTGCTTCGCATGAACATGAAATTAATGATATATAAACCTGAGCTTTTGCTTAGTAAAGGGTCTTCGCTTATAACTCTTATAGAGTTGTCTGAAGTCCATGTCTTCGCCGCCGACAGGTCTGGCCCACTCGTTGGCCAGTACAGTCTGTATCTATGACCATAGCAGGGGCTGAGGGAGTGACCACCCCAATGCAAAGTAAAATCTGTATCCACTTTACAGGGCCAGATGGAACCGTGGCCACCATTAAGCCTTTGATTTCACCTGTGCCAATTACCCTATGGGGATGAGATCTGTTAAACCAATGGGGAATTGTGCTTCCGTGATTTCATGTCTTGGGGTCCGTGCCTCAATTCCCACACTCATCACACCAGGGAAGCTTCTAGAGGCATATGGGAGAGTGGCCTGGACAAATCAGTCTGCAATGCTTCTTTCCTACAAAAGCCTGAGCATGCAAAGCTCTGAAGACATGTTCAGAAGACATGAACTAGGCTCATGGGTATGCCTTGAAAAGTCACAGTTGCTTTGCAGTCACCTGAAATTGAAGACCACCTTTGAAGTAGGGTAGACCAAACTTGCAGAGCAAGTATTATGTTGCAATAAACTGAATAAGTGAGGTGGAGCCATTCTCATAGCACGCAGTTACTGAAGGTCCAACTAGTTCGTGTTGTTTTCGTCTGTTGCAGGAGGCTGCAGTTCTGAAAATAAATTGCATTTGGTGTTTGGACCAAGGCCACCAGAGCAACCACAGCCATTGGGTCTACAAGCAGCAAATAAATATATTGTGTGACAAAGGGGTCTACATGCTTGGGAATGTGCAAGGAGACTCCAAGAGAGGGAATGGGAGAATGGGGGGACATGGTTGAGGGTCCCAGAGAATGTGGGATCCCAGTAGATCTGGAGGTTCCCCAGGGGTGTCCCAGAGGCCATGTGGGGAATCCTGAGGGGATCCTAGGGGACATAGGGGTAGGTCCCAGAGATGACTCAGAGATGCTAGCAGGGTCTGAGGCCTTTATTGCCCTGGCAAGACCCTTGGGGTCTTCCAAGGTGTTTCTTGCCCCTGGGTTTGGCCTGGGAGGACCCAGAAAGGTCCTTTTTGCCCAAAGGCACCTCCAGAGCCGGAAGGCAGGTCCCAAGCTGATCCTGACCACACAGGAGCCCTGTCTACATCTCCTGGCTCTGCCCTTGAATCACCTGGATCAGCTCAGCCACTGCCACCTCCTATAACAGAGACCCTGGGGACACAAAGACATAGGTCATGGTCTGGTACCAGAGATGGGGGAACAGAGAGCACAGGAAGAAAGGGTTCAGGGCCTGGCACTAGGGAGACAGGGGACGCAGGGGGGCCTGTGGAGGAGGTTATATGAGAGAGCAGAGGTCAGAGCCTAAAACTGGGGACACGTGCAGACAGGGCATGCAGGATAATGGTAGTCGGGACTTGGCACCAGTGACTGGGGAAAAAGGGATCCTGGGGACATAGGGGCATGGGAGGAACAGAATACAGCAGGGACATGGAACACAAGGGACATGTGTCACCAGGGACACAGAAGGACAGCAGAAGACAGGGATCAGGACAAAGCCCATGGTGGACAGGGAGGGACATAGAGGAACTGAGGAAATATGGGGACATGGGGCAAGATGTGGCCTGCTCCTGGAGATTCCCAGTGCTACCCATAATCCTAGCCCTTCTCTGTGATCCAAGGTGCCATCCAGGCCCCCTCCCAACACGTTGTAACCCTGAAGGGTGTCCTTGGTCCTACTGGACCACAAGGTGCTCCACATGACCCTCCCCATAACCCCAAGGGCCTATTTGGACCCACCAGACTACTGGATGCCCACATGAACTCAGGGTGGCTTCCATGACCCTCTCCATGGTGCTCCAGCCCCCTGAGACCCTAGAGTGCACACTAGATCTCAGGGTGTCCCCTTGCTTATCTAGGGTTCCCTCATTATCCTGGGTTCCCCTAGAACCCTGAAATCCCTGCATTTGCCCCATAACCCCATAGCCAGCAGGATCCGACCTGTGTTGGGGTTCCCAGCAGTCGCTCCCTCCTCCTGGGGGGGGGTGGTGGGCACTTCTCCCTCTTGCTGATTCTTGGGGTCTCCCACATACACTAGGGTTAAGTCAAGGCAAACCTGGGGGGCAGGGACAAAAGACAGGGAGTGGGGTCAGGGCAGGCCTTGTCCCTCACTGCACACCCACGTCTGACAGTGCCAAGCTCACCTGCGGTGTGAGGATGTAGGCGTAAAGCTTGGCATGCCGAAGGACCGTCTCGAGGACATGGGCTGCAATGCGGACCACCTGACTCCGCCCAAACACAGCCACACTGGCCGGGGGGCACTGCGGGCATGGCATTGTGGCAGGGACAGGCAAGGGACAGGAAGGGCTGGGAAGCATGCAGGGAGCACACAGGAGTAGGGGAGCATTTGAGTTGCACCTGGGTAGTGTGGGAGGTCAGAACCTGCCAGGAGCATGTTGGGAGAGTGAGAGTGTAGAGCAGGAGGGATGTGTGGGTCCTGGGGAGCCTGCAGGAGCATGCAGGCTCAGCTAAGTACATGCAGAAAGTGTAAGGAACGTGTGGGCACCATGTGCTAGGAGTGTGGGGACACCAGGAAGCACGTGCAAAGCATGCAAAGGGCACAGGGGCCCTGTAAGTGTGCAGGGAGTACATGAGGTCCATGCAGGCTCCAGTGAGCCAACAAGCATAATGGGGTGTGGGGTGTGTTCAGGGAGTTGTGCGGATGCTGAGAAGCGTGTTGGGAGCATGCTTGGAGCATGCAGGTACCACCAGGCATGCAGTGGGTGGCACATGGGTGCCAATACGTCTGTGAGGGACATGTGAAGACTCACATGCACAGCATGGTGCAGCAGCAGCTCGCTGAAATAGGTGTAGCACTCCTCCACATTAGGCAGGGGTGTCTCTAGGGTTGGGGGACTTGTGGTGAGCCCCACACTGCACCTGGTCCACCCCCATCCCCTCCTGCCCCTTGCCCTCACCTGTGCACATGTCGATGGTGCGGCGCACGATGCCCAGCAGGGCTGAGAGTGGCCCTGGGGCCAGACCCAGCTCCTGGCCCAGCTCCAGGGCCGCCTTGTAGGCATCCAGAAGGACAGGGGGCCCTGACAGAACCTCTGTCAGCACTCTGGGGGAACAGAGACACCCTAGGAGGACATGACAGGGACTCCAGGGGGGAGACGGGGACAGCCTGAGGGACATGATAGAAGACACAAAAGGGCAACCAAGAGGGACCAGAGCACCCTTTGGAAACATAATGCAGGCTTAGGAGGAAGAATGGGGGCATAGTGGGGCAGCTTGAGGGGACCGGAGGAGAACACTGTGGTAATGGGGCATAGGGAGGACATGGACACCTAGACGGCTGCTGGGGAGAATGGGGACAGTAGTGGGAGATATTGGGATGTAGAGAGGGTGGTCCTTCAGTATTTTTGGTGGTCCTAGGGTCTTTCAGGTGGTCCCAGGTATCCAAGGCCCCTGTGAGCACCCCATCCTCTCACTCACGCCCATCGATCCTGGAGGGTTGGAGCTGTCTCAAGTCGCTCCATGGCCACCACATCTAGGTCCTTCCTGCAGAGATAGGGCTAAACAGGGGGATGAGAGGGAGGAGGGGACGGGGACGTGGGGGAAGATAGGAACAGTGGGATCTGCGGGGGGCAGGACAGTTGAGGATGAGGGGACCGAGCTAGGCAGCTGTGAACACAAGGATCTGGGGAGGCCTGGGGGAGAAAATAAGGGACAGAAAAGGATGCAGGGACAACTGGGGACAGTTGAGAAAGGGATAAAAGGGAGACCTGGGGGTGGGTGGGGACAGTAGGGGACATTTCAGAAGAGGCTTGGGGGCATACTCACCACATGCAGATCTCGATTTCACAGCACCGGGGCTGGGACAGAAAGAGAAAGGCTGTGAGCGCTGGCAGGGCCACTGCCCACCACCAAGTCCAGGAACAAGGTTGTTCCCAACCCCACCATTGCAGGGCCAGCACCATTACCAGCAAATGGTGGCACTGACAGGAATGACATCATCAGTGACAAAGACATTGTTGGTGATGGCTTTGACCTGGTTTCTGATGCTGTATATGACACTTCTGTGTGTAATGTCATTTACACCCGTAACATCATTGATGCTTCTATTAAGGCCCAGACATCAGACAAAGTACACGTGAATCACCAAAGCATCGTGGTGCTGCTTTTGTCACAGTGGTTTGGAACACGACTCACATATCACTACCACAATTTAAAAAAAGAATGGTGATGTCACTATTCCTGCTATGCCATGAGCACTGATGACTTCATTGTTATGGCAGAAGTACTTATGATTAGTATTAGTGAGTAATTAGTGTTTCCTGTGTCATGAATCATAGTGTGGCTGTTTGGGACATCTCTAGTGGTGTCAGCAGCACTCATAAGAAAATAAGTCATACACATGATTAATCCTACTGCTGCTCAGGAATTGCCAGTGACAATGTTGCAAATATTTTGATAAAATAATTAAGATTTAATCATATAAAAGTGAAATTGTTAAGTTTTAAATATGTAACCATAGAAGTCATTGTTAACTTTAAAACAGATAACCATACAAGGTGTTGTTAGGTTTGAAATAGGTAACTACAGAAACCTCACTGAAGAAATTACTGGATTTCTATGTTTTGTTTTAAGAAACTAAGGAGACAGTCATGGACACCAGTTTTGCTGCTTGGAAACCCCTTACCCTTCCCAACTGGATTTGAATGTCAAGGATTTCAATCAGTAGAGCTAAGTAGAATTGACCAATTATTATTTTGGGTTAAGAATATTGATAAGGTTATATAAATAATGAAACCAATCATTGCAAAGGTTAAATTTAAAGGCGACCATACTATGCATATTTATGCAAAATAAGTTATGTGACAATGATTAATACATAAATACGTATAAAAACTAATGAATTTTGATGCTTCACTGGACACGTTGGGCAGAGCACTCCCGCGTGTCTCCAGCGCTGCAGTCAAGAAGTGGCTGCGCCCCCAGACCCCGTGGGCGTCACGGGGTTTATTTCTGGGTTTCAGTAACACTGCAGGACGCTGACAGCGCTGTGGCTGCCCCGGGCTGCCAGGGCGACCCTCCCGCCCAGCTGCCTTTCAGCCAGGCCGACACCACTGACACCACCACTGCTGCCCAGCACGGCCACGGCCCCGCCCTCACCTGCCTGGCCCCGCCCTCAACTGCCCGGCCCCACCCTCACCTGCCCGGCCCCGCCCTCACCTGTCCCGGGCCTGTAGTGCCCATGGCTGCCACAACCCAGGCTGGTGCAGTGTCCCAGAAACCGTGAGCGCCAATGGGAAGAGGCCTTGCTGCGAGCAGTGACCAACCGGAGAGGCCCTCACGTCTTTCACACTGAAGTGGGGAGGGAGGTCGCTGGCCAATCCTTGCCACCATCACTTCAGGGTGGCAAATATCTCTGCCAATCACAGTGTGGTTTCTTTCCCCCCTTGCCCTGCCCCTCCCCGCTCCCTGCGCCATTCCGCACTGTGCCCACAGCGAGAGCGGGCCGGTGTCTGAGGAGAGAACTCACCGGAAAGACAGCTCCGTGAATCACGTCTGCTCCAGCTCAAGAAGCCGTTGGAAGGATGAGGACAGGCTGAGAGAGTGGGGCTGTTCAGCCTGGAGAAGAGGAAGCTCCGGGGAGACCTTCCAGTGGCCTCCCAGTACCTGAAGGGGCTCCAGGAAGGCTGGGGAGGGACTTTGGCCAAGGGCAGGGAGTGACAGGACAAGGGGAAATGGCTTGAAACTGTCCGAGGGGAGGTGGAGCTGAGATGTGAGGAAGAAATTGTTTGGTGTGAGGGTGGTGAGACCCTGGCCCAGGTTGGCCAGAGAAGCTGTGGCTGCTCCTCCCTGGAAGTGTTCTGGGCCAGGTTTGATGAGGCTTTGAGCAACCTGGTCTAGTGGAAGGTGTCCCTGCTGCTGGCAGGGGGGTTGGAACTGGATGAGCTTTAAGGTCCCTTCCAACCCAAACCAGACTGTGATTCTATGATGCCTGTGATGGAGACTGCCATCACCTCTGGATGTGACTGTCCATTTTGTTTGAAAGATTTGATTCTTCATTTGAGCATTACTCTATGAAAAAAAAAAAAATCTTTTTAAAGAAAAAAAACCACTGCCAATGTATGTCTGCACAAAAGCTGAGCACAGATTTGCCTGGCAACAATTGAACAGTGGAAGCTGAGGACCAACCCTGTGCTGCAGCACTCCACGGCCATGCTGCAGGATGGGCTGTTGATACTGACTCTGCAGAACTATCACAGTTGTTGTAGTGGTTTCACTTGGCTAGCAGACAAACAGAGCCACTCATTCACTCTCCTTCCCCAGGGAACACAGGAGAGAATTGGATGGATAAGGGTAAGGAAACTCATATGTTGAGATAAAAACAATTTAATAATTGAAATAAAAGAACACTTAAAATATTAATTACAACAATAATAATAAAATATACTGTCCTGGTTTTTTGCTAGGATAGGGTTAATTTTCTTCTTAGTAGCTAGAAAGCACTGTGTTTTGGTTTCAGTCAGGATTGTTATGAGAAAAAATGTTGATAACTACAAGTACACCATGCTTGGGCAGTTTCCAAGAACAGAGGACAGGAAGGGAGGGGAGCAGGGTGGAGAAGAAAAGTGCAGTAGTTAGTAAAACCCAGGAGTGATGCACAGTGCAGTTGCTCACCACCTGACAACCAAGCCCAGCCCATTCTCAGTTAATGATCCAAGAGGAGCAACAAACCCAAAAACCAAAATCACAATCCCAGGAGAGCAAGAGCCCAAGAGCCTCTCATCTATATACTGAACATGATGTTATATGATGTGGAATATCCCATTGGCATATCCCAATGCCAATTTGGATTACTAATTTTAATATTCTTCACCTTCTCCTAGACCTTGCTCCTGCAGACTAGCAAAACACAAAGTCCTTCAGCTTCCAGCAACAATTGAAAACACTGGTATGTTATCAATGTTCTTCTCGTAACAAATCCCACACTGAAACCAAAACACAGCACTATTCTGGCTACAAAGTAAATTAGCTCTGTCCCAGCCAAAAACCAGGACAGTTGTTCTGGAAACAGCAACAGCATAGATGTTTTTCCAGGGAATCACATACTTCCTAGTAGATCAAGAAAAGGCAAGCACTGGCAAGATTCAGGTTTTACATCCTGCAGAACACATTAGTGTCCTGCTTTTCAGTCATAAGAATCACAAGAAGCTATGCTAGTATGGAGAGTGTGTGGGTTGCAAAGTGGAAGATGAATAGGGTAAATGAAGGGTTGACAGAGCTGATGAAGGGCCATTAATTCTCCAGACAAATATTTTCAAATGTCAGAGAGTGAAAATTTTATTCACCTGATTCCTGGGTCTGAGGTGCTGGTTGGTGTGCACCCTCTGGTGAAAGATGAGAAAGCTCTGGCTGGATACAATCTCCGTGCATTCGCTACCTTTTCATCCTTTCTTTGTCCTTGTTTTCACCACATGTTCCCTGGAGGCAGCTGGTACCTTTGGTGCTGGGCTTGTTATGGGTGGTGGGCTGTGAGGTAGGGCATGGAACCAGGCTGGAGCAGTCCTTGGTGTCGGAGGGCTGGCAGGATGCCTTGGCTGCCCTCACATGCAGACACTGCAGGATGTTTTTCTTGGATCTGAAGCTCCTCCCACAGTCCACAGAGATGGAAGCCCAGCTCCAGCTTCTTGATGACCTCCTTGTAGGTACTGGCAAGTGGTACAAAGTCTGTCCAGAGCTTTTTCTTCTCCAGGTGGAATAAGCCTTATTCCCCCAGCTTCTCATCAAGTTCTCCAGCCCTTTGACTGTCCTGATGGCTTCTGCTGATGTTTGTTTTATTGGGGAGTGTGATAGTTTAACTTAGCTGGCAGCCACTCACAGCCCCCTTCCCCCCCCACCCAGGGAATCAGGGAGAAAATTGGAGGGGTAAAGGTGAGGAGACTTGTAGGTTGAGATAAGAACAATTTAATAATCAGAGTAAAATAAAATAAAAGTAAAAAAAAATAAGAAGAACGACAACAACTATATTTAGAGAATGATGCAGAGTAGAATTTCTCACCAACCCCTGATAACGATCCCGGCGGAGCGACAAGGAACCAAGATCACAATCCTGGAAAGGCAAGCCCAAGTGATTCCCAAGATAATTCCTCCCCCCTTTACCCCCCCTTTCCAGTCAATCCCAGTTAATATACTAAACATGATGTAATATGGTATAGAATATCTCATTGGCATATCCAGCTATCAATTCTGGGTTTTCCTAACTACTGCACTTTTCTTCTCCACCCCACATTCCAGTTCTCTCTTTTTGGAAACTGCCCAGGCACAGTGTGCTTGTAGTTATTAACATTGCTCTCATAACAATCCTCACTGAAACCAAAACACAGTGCTTCCTAGCTACTAAGAAGAAAATTAACCCTGTCCTAGCAAAAACCAGGACAGAGTGCAGCGATGATGACAGGAAAGATATGTTTTTTATGTGCCTGTTTAAAATCCTCTTCAGGGGCTTTGGTTTTGATGTTCAGAAGCCTGAGTGCCTGTGCTGTCAGGTCTCATCTCAGAGCCTGCAGCAGGGCTTTTGGGGGATGCTGGCTGATAGTGCTCCCTGGCCTTCCAGCTCTGCAGCAAAGGAGAGGTTAATAATGCAAGATGCCTGCCTATTGCCCTTGGCTGTGTGCTCATTTGTTTCTGCAGGAGAAGAGCTGTGTCAACAGCATTGCCCAGGGGATGGGGGGAAGGATTTTCAGCCCTGTAGAGCAGCTCTGTGCATGGACTGTTACCTGTGCCTCTACAGCGACCAGGGTTTGGGCAGACCCTGCTAGGATGGACAAGGGTGGCTTGTCTGAAGGGCTGAGGTGGCTGGCTTGCTTCTGTGTTGGGCTGTGTGCCAGTGTGGTCCCCTCTCTTCTTCCTTGGGAGTAGGTGCAGTCTGTGCTGCTTATAATGTGTCCTTTCAGTCAGAAATGCAGGCAGCCATCTGAGAGCCGAGTGTGAATGGGGAACGATGGCTCCAAGCTGAACTTAGTGGTGACAGGAACGCAGAGGTGAGCTGGTGGGGTGGAGAGGGTGTTGGCAAGGGAAGAGGGACTAGTTGGTCCCTGTGGGAGCAGAGATGGCTGTGTACAACCCCAGGAATGGAGAGGGAGCAGTGATGTAAACCTGTACCTCCTCTGAGTCCTTGGTCCTGAGTGTCTGTGCTGGTGTGAATGTCAGCTTCTGGGCTCTCTTTCTGAAAGTGTGGGTCTCCTCTGGGGGAGATGGCTGATGCTTTGTTTTGTGGCTAGCTTGCAAGCCTTCTTTAAACTGATGGGCCCTGTCCTGAGGAAAAAGCTTGGAAGAGTCTTGGTCTTCCCTGCACTTCCCTGTCTCTCCTACACTTGTGTAATTGGGCAGCATGCTCTGTGAGGGATGGTCTGTCTTATGACTCTTTCAGCTTCAAGTACCTTGAAGCCCTGGGCTGGGTCAGCCCTGTTGGCTGCGATGTTCTACATCCTGCAGAGTGCCCTAACCTGCGTGAGTAGGCTTGTGAAGTATATACACCCAGAGTGATTTTAATTTCAGGTCCATTGCTATTCAAACATGGCACCTTGGCAGGGATGCCTGTTGTCTGTACCCATCAAGGGCCATGGTTATGGTGAGGAAGCTACAGGACAAGCTGGCTGTGGCCACCCCTCCTCAGCTGCCAGTGATCTGTCTGGTACCATACACGTGCAGTGCCACCTCCCCACCGCGCTCTCTGGGAATGCAGTGTACTCCTATCCCCGAAGGTCCCTGCTAGCTAGAAAAGGGAATCATCTGCAGTGTTCACCTTTTCTGCCATCAGAAATTAAGCGGCTTTAGCAGAACATGTGTGTTTTGCAAAAAGCTGGAGCCCCCAAGGGCTTTGTGTGCAAACAGCAAGAAAATCAAATAAAACTGCTTTTTGCAGAGAGCACCCGTCCCCTTCTACTTCATCACCAGGATCTCTGCAGCTCCCCTTTCACAGGCCTGCATCAGCTATTCCCTGCTTCTAGCTTGGGTTGCTGAAATGAGCTCCTGCGACCCGCCTTGGTGTGCTCTTACCAAGTGCTGACCTCTTCAGTACTGTAATTTAGAATTTCCACAGTGAGAAACTGTGTTGCTGTGTGTGCTGGTGTAGTTGCCCTCCGTCTGAGGCGCTTGGGTATGTCCAGCCCAGGGTCTGGCAACAGCAGGTGGAGATTTGCCTGGAGTTGAACTAAGGGAGTTACATATCTGGGAGTAGGGATGTGGGAAGAGAAGCCAAGGAGAAAAAGGCTTTGGAGTCAATGCATGTGCATAAAAAAATTTCAGCACATGTTTCTCCCTGTCCAGCACATTGGAGTTCCCCTGTGCCAAGCTTCTCCTGTCCTGTGATCTCTGCTTTACTTTGGATTGAACCTCTCTAGCTAAAAAACCCTGCCTAAACGTTATGCAACATCTATAAAATCTTGATGGGTCTTCATTTATATGAGAAAAAGGCATTGAAATACATACATAGTAGGCTATGGTACCCATACCACAATGTCCACCTGGTAAAATGGGGGTGAATAAGCTGACCTCTCTCTGCCAATCTGAGGCTGATGGAAGGAGAGCAGTGGTTGGGAAGAACTGCAGGTCCCATCTTCCCCTGCTCACCTGACCTCGGAGCCCTGCGTTTCCCTCTGTCAGTTAATGACTGGCTCATCTCTGTAGCAGTGTAGGGAACACAAAGGAAAAATGAATCAGTCCAGAGAGACCATGTCATGCTGAGGTCAAACTAGGGTGAGAGGAGGATGAGCCCAGGTTGAGCTCATGCTGAAGGCACCAGAGGGTGATGTGCTGCTGTATTGGGTCTGGCTGGGATGGAGTTGATTTTCCCCTTGGCAGCCCTCAGACTGCTGTGTTCTGTATTGGTGGCTCGAGGGGTGTTGGTACCACCCCAGTGTTTTGGTTACTGGAGCAGTGCTAGCACAGCACCAAGGCTGGCTCCCCAACATTTCCCCCAGTAGGCTGGGAGTGGGGAAGGTCTTGGGAGGGGACACAGCCAGGAGAGCTGACCCAAACTGACCAAAGGGATATTCCAGACCATATGACATATGCTCAGAAATAAAGCAAGGAGAACAGAGGGGGGAGGGAGGGCATTCGTTACTCCCATTTGTCTTCCGGGAACTGCAATGCGTACGAAGCCCCGCTTCCCGGGCAGTGGCCAGACATCGCCTGCTGATAGGAAGGAGAGAATAAATATTTTGTTCTTTTGCTTCTGCACGTGCAGCTTTGCTCTGCTTCTATTAAACTGCCTTTGTCTCGATCCACGAGTTTGTTTTTTTTGTGTTCCATCTTATTTTCTCCCCTCCCCATCTTGCTGAGGAGGAGGGTGACAGAGTGGGCTTTGGTGGGCATCTGGCATCCAGCCAGGGTCAACCCACCACAGCTGCATACCAGGGGTGACTTTTTATTGCATTGTTTGTATGTTGTTGCTTAGTCCTTGGAACTGAGACTACAGTAAGAATCGGACATTTGCTGTGTTCCTTTCCGGTGGCACAGTGTGAGCCTTGCCAGAAGGCTTGCTGTTACCCAGGGATGCAAGGCACAGGATCCCAGATGAAATGCATTAATGACTGTGGGTCTTCTCAGGTCTAATTATTTAGACAGGAGCCTTTTTGCTTGAGAGGAAGTGGGGGGTGAATAGATGACATGTTCTTTTAGATAATTATTTCACACTTTGCAGTCCCATGGAATTTGCACAAGGCTTGGAGATTGAGGGATCTGTGGTGGTTTAACCCACAGCTAAGACCATACTCCCATTTTCTCTGCCTTCTCTCCCACAGTGGCACAGGCAACAGGGAATGGGGGGTGCAGTCAGTGTGTCTATGCCACTTTTTCCAGCATGAGATCCCTCCCGCGGGCTGCAAGATTCCAGGAACAGTGTTCCAACATGGGCTGTTCATGGAGTCATGGACCTCTTTGGGCACAGCTCCTGGCTCCAACATGGGGATATCCATAGGCTGCAGACATGTCTCCACTCCAGCACACCTCCTCCCACCCTCTACTCTGGTGATGAGTGTCTCTGAGGTCTCCTTGCTCAGGGACAACTGCCCCTTGAGCACAGCTTTCTGCTCTGGCGTGGGGTCCTCCATGGCCTACACCTGGGTATCTGCTCCGCTGTTAAACATCCATGGGCTGCAGGAGACTTCCTTTACCCCCCACCACTCTCCATACTGATCTTTCTGAGGTTTTCTGTCTTCTCTCCTCCTCCTTGCTCATGGCAATGATACTCTTTTTGTTTTGGCCGACAGTCTTCTTTTTGTTCAAGTCAATGGTCTCTTCTGATGGTTCCTCCCTTCTTTTTTTTTTCAAACCAGTTCCTCCCTCATAAATATTGATTTGAAGAGGCATTTCCCTATCACTAATTGGCTCAGTGTGGGCTGAAGGCAGGTCTGCTCTGGACCCAGAGGAGTTTTGTGAAGCTTCTCATAGGGGTCATCACTGTAACCCCTTCCCCCACTACCAAAAATGGCCCCACCACACACAAACCCAACACAGGTGTCCTGAACTGACTCTTAATAAAGTATGACTGATTCTTAACAAAATATTGGTGGTGCTTACTGTGAAGAAGGAATTAATCTCCAGAGATCTGACTGAGAAGTGCTCTTGTTGCCGTCTTATGCAACTTCAGTTTTCCACTGTGGTGGAAACCACCAGTTCAGATTTCCTAGTTGCAGAAGCATCTCTGGCCTTGGAATGAACATGAGGGATCTGAAGAAAACTCAGCAAGTACTGCCCTGCCTTTAGCCCTGTGTCAGACCCTGCACAGGAGCACCGGGCAGAAGCACTGGGGTGAAATGCATCTGTTTTTGAGCACAGCACAGGTGGATTGAGCTCTGAGCCCATCTGGAGCTCTTTAGGGAGGGAGTGAGGACAAGCCTGGGTTCAGTCAAGAGTTGAGAGTCGTGTGTGTGAGGCTCTGCTT
Organism: Caprimulgus europaeus; assembly: GCA_907165065.1. The sequence goes on from OU015545.1 coordinate 12,210,436, forward strand.
ATCTTGATGACAGTGCTTCCCTGAGGACTGACCAGGTTGGCTGTGCTGGTTTGTACATGGGTATCAGCTTGTGCTGAGAGCACTGCCATGGGCTGGGAGGTGGGAGATGGCAGCAGAGCAGATGAGCTGGTTGAACTGGGGTGTGAGTTCTCCCAAAGCGTGCAGGAGAGAAGAGCAGAGAGTCCCTTTTGAGGGCAGCGCTGGTACCTCTGTGGGTTGGATGTGACTTGGGTTTTAGGCTGCTTTGCCACACTGGGTGTTTCCACCATCAGTCCTGCATGCTGTCTTACTTGATCTCAGACCTGGCCCAGATGCTGGACCTGGGAGCAACATTGTGGATTCTGCCTTGCATTTCTCTAATTGCTGCTGTGTTTCAGGGTAACACACACATGGATGTGGCTGTGCTGAAGCTGGCAAGGTGTGTTGGAGATGGTTTCATTGCCTGCTTGCTGCAGTCACTGTCTTTCCCTGAGCTGCTGTTACTGCTTTGAGCTAGGGTACTGCTAGCCAGTCTTCTCCCCTGTCTTTACCCCACCAAATGAGGGAGGTGCAGCTGGTTTCTGTGATGCTGGGGCAGGAATTGGGGAGTAGGAGCTTCTTGCTGGAGCTGTTGAAGCAGTTTGGCCAGCCTGGGCTCTTGTGACACTTTCTGGGTCTCTCCTCTGCTGAGCCAGGAGCAGGGGACCACAGGCAGCCACCCTTGGCTGCAGGGACCAGCTGGGTGCTGAGCATCCCTGTTCCCTCTACATGCCCCCGTCACAATCCACTGTCAGGCAGGACAATTTAGCAGCAGTTAAACCCCCCAGCTTTCCAACTGCCCTCAGATGGATCTGGGTGGCTGGGGGCAGTTGGGCTTAACTCCTGAGTGATGGCCAATTAGATATTTTATTGTGACCAGGTTCTCTGTGTTCCTGGAAACAGAATTAAGACTCAAAACAGAGTCACGGACCAAGTCATTTGATTTGGCCCACAACGAGTAAAGGCAGAGAGAGAAGAGTAGGAAAGAGAGAGAGGATGGAGAGGGGGGTGCAATAGCTGCCACCACAGATCAGTCTGACACATCTTCCAGCCCGGTGGGAGAGCATCCTCACCTGGTATTGCTGCCCTCGCACTTTTACAGGGCTGTCTCACTGCATAGTCAATGAGCTCTTTGCATACCCACACCTCCCACTGGGGGTGGGGCGTGTGCCCAGTACCATCTCCAGAGGGTCCTCAAATGTTCGACAGTGTCTAAGCCATGCTGGGCTTTATGGGCATTCAGCACTTGGTGAACACAAATGCTCCTGGCAAGCCAGGCAAGGCAACGAGGCCCAAGTTGTATGGGACTATGAATGTGTGGTGAGGTGGAGAAAAGTTCCACGAATAGCTTATATGCCTGGCTCTTTTGGTTTAGGAACCATCAGCATTCATTTGCAGTATCAGAGACATGCTGGGCTTTATGGGCTTATGGACACTGGTGAGAACAAATGCTCCTGGAAATCCAGGCAAGGTACCGAGGCCCAAGTAGAATAAGCCTATGAATATGTTGGCAGGTGGAGAAAAGATCCAGCAACAACTTTCAAGGCTGGCTCCTTTGGTGTAGGATCCAGCACCAATTGTTTGCAGTTTCAAAGCCATGCTGGGTTTTATGGGCATTTGGAACCTGGTAAGAACAAAGGATGAAATTGAAAACTGATGAAATTTCGTACCGTAGGTAAACATAGTGCTGGATTGTATGAAAGTGGCAGATGCTAAGTCAAAAGGTAGTCCCTAACCCCCTCTCTCTTCAGGGAAGAAAACCTGCTCATCTGACTGTTCTTGACTGAAATTTGATCAACTGTCATTGATTTCAGTCACAAACAATTTAAGGTGTGCACTGTTTTGAAGCAAAACTAGACATTTGGAAGATACTTTATATAAACTAATCAAAATTTGATAATAATAAAAAAAATCCCACTTATATAAAAATCTGCAATTCTCACACCTTCTGGTGCATTGAAAATAAAAATAAAATTTGCAACCCTGCCACAGTCCTGGTATTTTGTGGCATAAAAGGAGTGACTACTCTTAGCCTAAAAAAAACCAACCCAGAACATTATGGTGGTAACAGCAACAGCACCCAGAGCAACCATTTACTTTGAGTGAGGACAGACTAAAGTTGTCCAACTGGGAGAGCAGGGAATTTTATCTGAAAACTTGTGTCCCAGTGTGGGATTTGAGGCACGGACCCCGAGACGTGAGATCACAGAATCAGAATTGCTTTATTAGTACAGTAGAGCAGCTTTTATAGTCTCCATCAGTTAGTGATTGCTACAAGGTTAAAAACCCTCCTGTTTTCAGCATCTATCCTAGCTTGGCTAAGGCTGACATAGCAAAGCTACTCCCTTATCTCAGTTCCGTGCTTGTTAAAAGTATCTCTTCTGCTGCGGTCTCTTCTTGACCTTCAGAGCTTTGCATGCATTCTTCCACACGCTCGTCCCGAGTCCCGATTGCTCAACGCCACGGTGTCAGTGAGATCAGGTCTTCTGTTGATTTGGCAGCGGCATCTTTCTCGGCCCCCACAACGAGCACCTCTGGGAGTCAGTGTCTGCCTGCTGTCTCCTAAAGCTCAGAGTGCAGCTGCGGCAGATGCTGCAGCTGTGTGTGAATGGCAGCTGCAAAAGTTGATATTTACTCTTCACGCAAGGAGTGTTCCATGTACAAGCACACATGCAAGATGTGCCTGCTCCTGGCCAGCTGGGTAGCCAGGCACTGGTGACTTTGCAAGCTCATACATAAGCCATGTGCCTCAGTGACCTCAGAAGAACAAGCCCAAAGATATTCCCCAGATCTATGGTGTTCCTCCTTGTCACTCCCCAGGCCTTCACGACCCAGCGTCGCCTACTGTCAGCCCCTGGGCCTGTGGTGGCTCTCCCAACAGCCCTGGGCCCATCACTACCACCCCCTGTGCCTCTAACCACACGGTGTCCCTCCTGTCACCCCCGAGGCTGTCACCACCCACTGTCCCCTCCTGGCAGCAGCCAGCCAGGGAAAGACAGCCTGGGGGACATGCAGCGGGCTTTGCCGTGTGGTGCTCGACTGCTGGTGCCGCTGGGCCAGCGAAGGGAGGGGACATCTCAGGGTGCTTGAGTGTATCTTGTTGCATTTATGGAAAGTTCAAAGAAGCCAATGACCATTTATGTTTACTGCTGTAAACCAGTGTACCTCCCATCTGCAGCATATCCACAGTTGCTTGAACTCTGGAGAGGAGGACTAAGAAGTAAGGAATGAAACATTAGCCTTAGGAGGTGCCCCAGGACAGTACTGCTTGGTTTCTCAATCCTCACAGCTGCTGCTGCAGCAGACCTAGGGTGTGAAATCATGTCTTGAATTCAAAGGTCTAGTTCTGCTGAGTAGTATGCTGCAGCTTGTAGATGTTTCTGGGCCAACTGGCTATTCCTTCTGTTCATGTAAATTTAATATAAAAGGCTTGTTGTAGTCTGGCAGGGTTAACGAGGGAGCTTCAATGACTGCTTAATTTAGATCTTGAAATGCTTTTTGGGTTTCCAGCGTCAGGAAATTTTTTTTGGTTTCAGTGCTGTCCTCTATATCCAAGGGATAGCTGTTTCTGCTATTTCTGTCTGTCTGTTTTTCCTGTTAGTAGTGATCTGGTAGCCTCACTGGTGGATAGGCACTAAAAGCCCATCCTCTACCAGAAATCAACTCTCCTGGGAATCTGTCCCATTGAATTCTCAGTGGCACAAGGATGGGCATCTATGTTAGGAATTTTCACTGAAGAAAGGAAGAGTACTGCCCTTCTGCTAAGAAGAGTTTGTCACTAGTCTAAGAGGAAATGCCAGGGTAAGCTTGGAGAGCAAACCTATGGACGAGCTCACTCACTCTGTAGGGGCTGGGAACTGGAAATGCTAAGACAGCCTTAAAATTAATAGAATGAATGGAAACGGACAATTCAGATCTTGGGAGCATGTAGATGAAAAGGGGAGTCTTATGCCAGGAACGTTCTATAGATCTGTTCCTATGCCTAAGGGCAATTGGTATTCCTCCACAGATCCTTCAAAAACCTTACTATATACCAAATCCACTGAGTGTGAAAGGCAGATTCTACAGAAGCCCATACAAATGCTCCTGGCGAGCCAGGCAAAGGACTGAGGCCCAAGTTGAATGGGGCTATAAATGCGTGACCAGAGGGAGAAACGATCCAGCAGCAGCTTTCAAGCCTGGCTCCTTTTGCCTGTAATTAGGCGTACCCCCAGGGAATTCCGCTGTGGAATTAGGGTTCTGCACTGGAACTTGGGGTACCCCTAGGGAATTCCAGGATGGAACAGGGAGTTCCCCATGGGACCTTCAGTGTGGAATTAGGATTCTGCCCTGGAATTAGGGGTACCCTCAAGAACTTCCAGGATAGAATTGGGGTTCCACCTTGAAACTAGGAGTACCCAAAGGGACTTCCCATGTGGAATTCAGGTTCCGCCCTGCAACCAGGGGTACCCCCAGGGACTTCCAGGCTACAATTAGGGTTTCTCTCCGAAACCAGGGGTACCCCCAAGGACATTTGGTGTGGAATTAGGATTCCTCCTGGCAACGAGGGGTACTCCTAGAGACTTCAGGTATGGGATTAGGGTTCCGCCCTGGAGCTAGGGGTACCTCCAGGAGATTCCAGGGCAGAATTAGGGTTCCCCCAAGAAACTAGAGGTGCCCTCATGGACTTCCAGGGTGGAATTAGGGTTTCACCCCGGAACCAGGGGTACCCCCAAGGACTTCCAGTGAGGAATTTAGATTCTGCCCTGGAATTAGGGGTACCCCCAGGAACTTACTGGGCAGAATTAGGGTTCCCCCAAGAAACTAGAAATACCGTCATGGAGTTCCAGTGTGGAATTAGGGTTCATCCCTCGAACCAGGGGTACCCCCAGGGATCTCCAGGGTGCAATTAGGGTTCCACACTGGAACCAGGGGTACCCCTAGGGATTTTCGGTACGGAATTAGAGTTCCACCCTGCAACTTTGGGTGCCCCCAGTGAATCTTGGAATGGAATTAGGGTTCAGTTCTGCCACAAAGGGTTCCCCTAGGGACTTCTGGCGTGGAATTAGGGTTCCACCTTAGAACTAAGAGTACCCCGAGGGATGTTTGCTCTGGAATTAGGGGGTTTATTTTTCCTTGAACTAGGGGTACTCCCAGGGACTTCCAGGCTACAATTAGGGTTCCACACCGAAACCAGGGGTACTCCCAAGGACTTTTGGTGTGGAACCAGGGTCTCTGTTTGCAACCATCTCTCGTTTGCAACATCTCATTTTTTGTCTCCTTGTCCCACATTTCTTCTCTTTGTCCCTCTGTCTTTCCTCCTCCTTTCCTCTTCTCTCTTTTTCCTTTGGTCCTGCTGCCTTTGGGTTGCTGTGAGGCTGGGATGATGGTTCCCCAATCCTGACTGGCTCCAGCAGTGGCTTGGGGCAGCCCCAGGTGGGACTCGTGAGCTGATGATGGGGCTGAGCCAAGAGTTGAGAAAGGCTGGAGTGGGGATGGGCTGGAGCAGCCCCAGGTGGGACTTGTGAGGCTGGGGCTGCCTGAACAGGTCTTTCCCTGCTGAGCAGGGGAAGGAAGGGGCTTCCACAGGCAGCTGTCTCCAGCCAGGAATAGCCGGTCTCAGCAGTGAGGAAGGATCCATCCCTGAAAGAGCCCAGCACCAGCACATGATGCCAGGAGGAAGAGGCAGAGAGAGAAGCTTTGGAGCAGCACAGGTCTTCTGCTGGCTTCAGGAGCTGTGGTGAGTCCTTTAGTCCTTGGCCACTTGGATTTCTCTCTTTCTTCTTCACAGACAATTCCTTCCTCAGGCTTTCTCTGTGCCCCAGAGCTCTCTGCCCTTCCCCTCTGCCATGTCAGATGCCTCTATTTGGTGCCCTGAGGACACTTGTACATTGCTGGGACATCTTCTTGAGTTTCACAGTGTCCCAGAGCCACTTTCTGCCTTTCAACCTTGTCCAGATGGGGTGTGGTGCCGCCAGATGCTGTGGAAGGTTACACAAAGTTATTGGGACCTTGTCCGAAGCCATAGCATGTTGCACAAAGCTGTGGAGGGTTGTTGCCAGATGCTCTGGGGTGTTGTCAGAGTCCAAGGAACTTTGTATGGGACAATGTCAGGTGCTTGGGGTTCCACCTTGAAACTAGGAGTACCCAAAGGGACTTCCCATGTGGAATTCAGGTTCCGCCCTGCAACCAGGGGTACCCCCAGGGACTTCCAGGGTACAATTAGGGTTTCTCCCCGAAACCAGGGGTACCCCCAAGGACATTTGGTGTGGAATTAGGATTCCTCCTTGCAACGAGAGGTACTCCTAGAGACTTCAGGTATGGGATTAGGGTTCCGCCCTGGAGCTAGGGGTACCTCCAGGAAATTCCAGGGCAGAATCAGGGTTCCCCCAAGAAACTAGAGGTGCCCTCATGGACTTCCAGGGTGGAATTAGGGTTTCACCCCGGAACTAGGGGTACTCCTAGAGACTTCAGGTATGGGATTAGGGTTTCGCCCTGGAGCTAGGGGTACCTCCAGGAAATTCCAGGGCAGAATCAGGGTTCCCCCAAGAAACTAGAGGTGCCCTCATGGACTTCCAGGGTGGAATTAGGGTTTCACCCCGGAACTAGGGGTACTCCTAGAGACTTCAGGTATGGGATTAGGGTTCCGCCCTGGAGCTAGGGGTACCTCCAGGAAATTCCAGGGCAGAATTAGGGTTCCCCCAAGAAACTAGAGGTGCCCTCATGGACTTCCAGGGTGGAATTAGGGTTTCACCCCGGAACTAGGGGTACTCCTAGAGACTTCAGGTATGGGATTAGGGTTCCGCCCTGGAGCTAGGGGTACCTCCAGGAAATTCCAGGGCAGAATTAGGGTTCCCCCAAGAAACTAGAGGTGCCCTCATGGACTTCCAGGGTGGAATTAGGGTTTCACCCCGGAACTAGGGGTACTCCTAGAGACTTCAGGTATGGGATTAGGGTTCCGCCCTGGAGCTAGGGGTACCTCCAGGAAATTCCAGGGCAGAATTAGGGTTCCCCCAAGAAACTAGAGGTGCCCTCATGGACTTCAAGGGTGGAATTAGGGTTTCACCCCGGAACTAGGGGTACTCCTAGAGACTTCAGGTATGGGATTAGGGTTCCGCCCTGGAGCTAGGGGTACCTCCAGGAAATTCCAGGGCAGAATCAGGGTTCCCCCAAGAAACTAGAGGTGCCCTCATGGACTTCCAGGGTGGAATTAGGGTTTCACCCCGGAACTAGGGGTACTCCTAGAGACTTCAGGTATGGGATTAGGGTTCCGCCCTGGAGCTAGGGGTACCTCCAGGAAATTCCAGGGCAGAATTAGGGTTCCCCCAAGAAACTAGAGGTGCCCTCATGGACTTCCAGGGTGGAATTAGGGTTTCACCCCGGAACTAGGGGTACTCCTAGAGACTTCAGGTATGGGATTAGGGTTCCGCCCTGGAGCTAGGGGTACCTCCAGGAAATTCCAGGGCAGAATTAGGGTTCCCCCAAGAAACTAGAGGTGCCCTCATGGACTTCCAGGGTGGAATTAGGGTTTCACCCCGGAACTAGGGGTACTGCTAGAGACTTCAGGTATGGGATTAGGGTTCCGCCCTGGAGCTAGGGGTACCTCCAGGAAATTCCAGGGCAGAATTAGGGTTCCCCCAAGAAACTAGAGGTGCCCTCATGGACTTCCAGGGTGGAATTAGGGTTTCACCCCGGAACTAGGGGTACTCCTAGAGACTTCAGGTATGGGATTAGGGTTCCGCCCTGGAGCTAGGGGTACCTCCAGGAAATTCCAGGGCAGAATTAGGGTTCCCCCAAGAAACTAGAGGTGCCCTCATGGACTTCCAGGGTGGAATTAGGGTTTCACCCCGGAACTAGGGGTACTCCTAGAGACTTCAGGTATGGGATTAGGGTTCCGCCCTGGAGCTAGGGGTACCTCCAGGAAATTCCAGGGCAGAATTAGGGTTCCCCCAAGAAACTAGAGGTGCCCTCATGGACTTCCAGGGTGGAATTAGGGTTTCACCCCGGAACTAGGGGTACTCCTAGGGACTTCAGGTATGGGATTAGGGTTCCGCCCTGGAGCTAGGGGTACCTCCAGGAAATTCCAGGGCAGAATTAGGGTTCCCCCAAGAAACTAGAGGTGCCCTCATGGACTTCCAGGGTGGAATTAGGGTTTCACCCCGGAACTAGGGGTACTCCTAGAGACTTCAGGTATGGGATGAGGGTTCCGCCCTGGAGCTAGGGGTACCTCCAGGAAATTCCAGGGCAGAATTAGGGTTCCCCCAAGAAACTAGAGGTGCCCTCATGGACTTCCAGGGTGGAATTAGGGTTTCACCCCGGAACTAGGGGTACTCCTAGAGACTTCAGGTATGGGATTAGGGTTCCGCCCTGGAGCTAGGGGTACCTCCAGGAAATTTCAGGGCAGAATTAGGGTTCCCCCAAGAAACTAGAGGTGCCCTCATGGACTTCCAGGGTGGAATTAGGGTTTCACCCCGGAACTAGGGGTACTCCTAGAGACTTCAAGTATGGGATTAGGGTTCCGCCCTGGAGCTAGGGGTACCTCCAGGAAATTCCAGGGCAGAATTAGGGTTCCCCCAAGAAACTAGAGGTGCCCTCATGGACTTCCAGGGTGGAATTAGGGTTTCACCCCGGAACTAGGGGTACTCCTAGAGACTTCAGGTATGGGATTAGGGTTCCGCCCTGGAGCTAGGGGTACCTCCAGGAAATTCCAGGGCAGAATTAGGGTTCCCCCAAGAAACTAGAGGTGCCCTCATGGACTTCCAGGGTGGAATTAGGGTTTCACCCCGGAACTAGGGGTACTCCTAGAGACTTCAGGTATGGGATTAGGGTTTCGCCCTGGAGCTAGGGGTACCTCCAGGAAATTCCAGGGCAGAATCAGGGTTCCCCCAAGAAACTAGAGGTGCCCTCATGGACTTCCAGGGTGGAATTAGGGTTTCACCCCGGAACTAGGGGTACTCCTAGAGACTTCAGGTATGGGATTAGGGTTCCGCCCTGGAGCTAGGGGTACCTCCAGGAAACTCCAGGGCAGAATCAGGGTTCCCCCAAGAAACTAGAGGTGCCCTCATGGACTTCCAGGGTGGAATTAGGGTTTCACCCCGGAACTAGGGGTACTCCTAGAGACTTCAGGTATGGGATTAGGGTTCCGCCCTGGAGCTAGGGGTACCTCCAGGAAATTCCAGGGCAGAATTAGGGTTCCCCCAAGAAACTAGAGGTGCCCTCATGGACTTCCAGGGTGGAATTAGGGTTTCACCCCGGAACTAGGGGTACTCCTAGAGACTTCAGGTATGGGATTAGGGTTTCGCCCTGGAGCTAGGGGTACCTCCAGGAAATTCCAGGGCAAAATCAGGGTTCCCCCAAGAAACTAGAGGTGCCCTCATGGACTTCCAGGGTGGAATTAGGGTTTCACCCCTGAACTAGGGGTACTCCTAGAGACTTCAAGTATGGGATTAGGGTTCCGCCCTGGAGCTAGGGGTACCTCCAGGAAATTCCAGGGCAGAATTAGGGTTCCCCCAAGAAACTAGAGGTGCCCTCATGGACTTCCAGGGTGGAATTAGGGTTTCACCCCGGAACTAGGGGTACTCCTAGAGACTTCAGGTATGGGATTAGGGTTCCGCCCTGGAGCTAGGGGTACCTCCAGGAAATTCCAGGGCAGAATTAGGGTTCCCCCAAGAAACTAGAGGTGCCCTCATGGACTTCCAGGGTGGAATTAGGGTTTCACCCCGGAACTAGGGGTACTCCTAGAGACTTCAGGTATGGGATTAGGGTTCCGCCCTGGAGCTAGGGGTACCTCCAGGAAATTCCAGGGCAGAATTAGGGTTCCCCCAAGAAACTAGAGGTGCCCTCATGGACTTCCAGGGTGGAATTAGGGTTTCACCCCGGAACTAGGGGTACTCCTAGAGACTTCAGGTATGGGATTAGGGTTCCGCCCTGGAGCTAGGGGTACCTCCAGGAAATTCCAGGGCAGAATCAGGGTTCCCCCAAGAAACTAGAGGTGCCCTCATGGACTTCCAGGGTGGAATTAGGGTTTCACCCCGGAACTAGGGGTACTCCTAGAGACTTCAGGTATGGGATTAGGGTTCCGCCCTGGAGCTAGGGGTACCTCCAGGAAATTCCAGGGCAGAATCAGGGTTCCCCCAAGAAACTAGAGGTGCCCTCATGGACTTCCAGGGTGGAATTAGGGTTTCACCCCGGAACTAGGGGTACTCCTAGAGACTTCAGGTATGGGATTAGGGTTCCGCCCTGGAGCTAGGGGTACCTCCAGGAAATTCCAGGGCAGAATTAGGGTTCCCCCAAGAAACTAGAGGTGCCCTCATGGACTTCCAGGGTGGAATTAGGGTTTCACCCCGGAACTAGGGGTACTCCTAGAGACTTCAGGTATGGGATTAGGGTTCCGCCCTGGAGCTAGGGGTACCTCCAGGAAATTCCAGGGCAGAATCAGGGTTCCCCCAAGAAACTAGAGGTGCCCTCATGGACTTCCAGGGTGGAATTAGGGTTTCACCCCGGAACTAGGGGTACTCCTAGAGACTTCAGGTATGGGATTAGGGTTCCGCCCTGGAGCTAGGGGTACCTCCAGGAAATTCCAGGGCAGAATTAGGGTTCCCCCAAGAAACTAGAGGTGCCCTCATGGACTTCCAGGGTGGAATTAGGGTTTCACCCCGGAACTAGGGGTACTCCTAGAGACTTCAGGTATGGGATTAGGGTTCCGCCCTGGAGCTAGGGGTACCTCCAGGAAATTCCAGGGCAGAATTAGGGTTCCCCCAAGAAACTAGAGGTGCCCTCATGGACTTCCAGGGTGGAATTAGGGTTTCACCCCGGAACTAGGGGTACTCCTAGAGACTTCAGGTATGGGATTAGGGTTCCGCCCTGGAGCTAGGGGTACCTCCAGGAAATTCCAGGGCAGAATTAGGGTTCCCCCAAGAAACTAGAGGTGCCCTCATGGACTTCCAGGGTGGAATTAGGGTTTCACCCCGGAACTAGGGGTACTCCTAGAGACTTCAGGTATGGGATTAGGGTTCCGCCCTGGAGCTAGGGGTACCTCCAGGAAATTCCAGGGCAGAATTAGGGTTCCCCCAAGAAACTAGAGGTGCCCTCATGGACTTCCAGGGTGGAATTAGGGTTTCACCCCGGAACTAGGGGTACTCCTAGAGACTTCAGGTATGGGATTAGGGTTCCGCCCTGGAGCTAGGGGTACCTCCAGGAAATTCCAGGGCAGAATTAGGGTTCCCCCAAGAAACTAGAGGTGCCCTCATGGACTTCCAGGGTGGAATTAGGGTTTCACCCCGGAACTAGGGGTACTCCTAGAGACTTCAGGTATGGGATTAGGGTTCCGCCCTGGAACTAGAGGTACCTCCAGGAAATTCCAGGGCAGAATTAGGGTTCCCCCAAGAAACTAGAGGTGCCCTCATGGACTTCCAGGGTGGAATTAGGGTTTCACCCCGGAACTAGGGGTACTCCTAGAGACTTCAGGTATGGGATTAGGGTTCCGCCCTGGAGCTAGGGGTACCTCTAGGGGTACCTCCAGGAAATTCCAGGGCAGAATTAGGGTTCCCCCAAGAAACTAGAGGTGCCCTCATGGACTTCCAGGGTGGAATTAGGGTTCACCCCGGAACTAGGGGTACTCCTAGAGACTTCAGGTATGGGATTAGGGTTCCACACTGAAAGCAGGGATACCCCTAGGGACTTTCGGTATGGAATTAGAGTTCCACCCTGCAACTTTGGGTGTCCCCAGTGAATCTTGGTATGGAATTAGGGTTCAGTTCTGCCACATAGGGTTTCCCTAGGGACTTCTGGCGTGGAATTAGGGTTCCACCTTAGAACTAAGAGTACCCCGAGGGATGTTTGCTCTGGAATTAGGGGGTTTATTTTTCCTTGAACTAGGGGTACTCCCAGGGACTTCAAGGCTACAATTAGGGTTCCCCACCAAAACCAGGGGTACTCCCAAGGACTTTTGGGGTGGAACCAGGGTCTCTGTTTGCAACCATCTCTCGTTTGCAACATCTCATTTTTTGTCTCCTTGTCCCACATTTCTTCTCTTTGTCCCTCTGTCTTTCCTCCTGCTTTCCTCTTCTCTCTTTTTCCTTTGGTCCTGCTGCCTTTGGCCTGCTGTGAGGCTGGGTTGATGGTTCCCCAATCCTGACTGGCTGTGGGGTTGGGGCAGCCCCAGGTGGGACTCGTGAGCTGATGATGGGGCTGAGCCAAGAGTTGAGAAAGGCAGCCCCAGGTGGGACTTGTGAGGTTGAGGGTTGGGCCAGCCCCAGGTGGGACTCGTGAGCTGATGATGGGGCTGAGCCAAGAGTTGACAAAGGCAGCCCCAGGTGGGACTTGTGAGGCTGAGGTGTTCCTGGGGCTGCCTGAACAGGTCTTTCCCTGCTGAGCAGGGGAAGGAAGGGGCTTCCACAGGCAGCTGTCTCCAGCCAGGAATAGCCGCTCTCAGCAGTGAGGAAGGATCCATCCCTGAAGAGCCCACCACCAGCACATGATGCCAGGAGGAAGAGGCAGAGAGAGAAGCTTTGGAGCAGCGTAGGTCTTCTGCTGGCTTCAGGAGCTGTGGTGAGTCCTTTAGTCCTTGGCCACTTGGATTTCTCTCTTTCTTCTTCACAGACAATTCCTTCCTCAGGCTTTCTCTGTGCCCCAGCGCTCTCTTCCCTTCCCCTCTGCCATGTCAGATGCCTCTATTTGGTGCCCTGAGGACACTTGTACATTGCTGGGACATCTTCTTGAGTTTCACAGTGTCCCAGAGCCACTTTCTGCCTTTCAACCTTGTCCAGATGGGGTGTGGTGCCGCCAGATGCTGTGGAAGGTTACACAAAGTTATTGGGACCTTGTCCGAAGCCATAGCATGTTGCACAAAGCTGTGGAGGGTTGTTGCCAGATGCTATGGGGTGTTGTCAGAGTCCAAGGAACTTTGTATGGGACAATGTCAGGTGCTTGGGGTTCCACCTTGAAACTAGGAGTACCCAAAGGGACTTCCCATGTGGAATCCAGCTTCCGCCCTGCAACCAGGGGTACCCCAAGGGACTTCCAGGGTACAATTAGGGTTTCTCTCCGAAACCAGGGGTACCCCCAAGGATATTTGGTGTGGAATTAGGATACCTCCTTGCAACGAGGGGTACTCCTAGAGACTTCAGGTATGGGATTAGGGTTCCGCCATGGAACTAGAGGTACCTCCAGGAAATTCCAGGGCAGAATTAGGGTTCCCCCAGAAACTAGAGGTGCCCTCATGGACTTCCAGGGTGGAATTAGGGTTTCACCCCGGAACTAGGGGTACTCCTAGAGACTTCAGGTATGGGATTAGGGTTCCGCCCTGGAGCTAGGGGTACCTCCAGGAAATTCCTGGGCAGAATTAGGGTTCCCCCAAGAAACTAGAGGTGCCCTCATGGACTTCCAGGGTGGAATTAGGGTTTCACCCCGGAACTAGGGGTACTCCTAGAGACTTCAGGTATGGGATTAGGGTTCCGCCCTGGAACTAGGGGTACCTCCAGCAAATTCCAGGGCAGAATTAGGGTTCCCCCAAGAAACTAGAGGTGCCCTCATGGACTTCCAGGGTGGAATTAGGGTTTCACCCCGGAACTAGGGGTACTCCTAGAGACTTCAGGTATGGGATTAGGGTTCCGCCCTGGAACTAGAGGTACCTCCAGGAAATTCCAGGGCAGAATTAGGGTTCCCCCAAGAAACTAGAGGTGCCCTCATGGACTTCCAGGGTGGAATTAGGGTTTCACCCCTGAACTAGGGGTACTCCTAGAGACTTCAGGTATGGGATTAGGGTTCCGCCCTGGAGCTAGGGATACCTCCAGGAAATTCCAGGGCAGAATTAGGGTTCCCCCAAGAAACTAGAGGTGCCCTCATGGACTTCCAGGGTGGAATTAGGGTTTCACCCCGGAACTAGGGGTACTCCTAGAGACTTCAGGTATGGGATTAGGGTTCCGCCCTGGAACTAGGGGTACCTCCAGGAAATTCCAGGGCAGAATTAGGGTTCCCCCAAGAAACTAGAGGTGCCCTCATGGACTTCCAGGGTGGAATTAGGGTTTCACCCCGGAACTAGGGGTACTCCTAGAGACTTCAGGTATGGGATTAGGGTTCCGCCCTGGAGCTAGGGGTACCTCCAGGAAATTCCAGGGCAGAATCAGGGTTCCCCCAAGAAACTAGAGGTGCCCTCATGGACTTCCAGGGTGGAATTAGGGTTTCACCCCGGAACTAGGGGTACTCCTAGAGACTTCAGGTATGGGATTAGGGTTCCGCCCTGGAGCTAGGGGTACCTCCAGGAAATTCCAGGGCAGAATTAGGGTTCCCCCAAGAAACTAGAGGTGCCCTCATGGACTTCCAGGGTGGAATTAGGGTTTCACCCCGGAACTAGGGGTACTCCTAGAGACTTCAGGTATGGGATTAGGGTTCCGCCCTGGAACTAGGGGTACCTCCAGGAAATTCCAGGGCAGAATTAGGGTTCCCCCAAGAAACTAGAGGTGCCCTCATGGACTTCCAGGGTGGAATTAGGGTTTCACCCCGGAACTAGGGGTACTCCTAGAGACTTCAGGTATGGGATTAGGGTTCCGCCCTGGAACTAGGGGTACCTCCAGGAAATTCCTGGGCAGAATTAGGGTTCCCCCAAGAAACTAGAGGTGCCCTCATGGACTTCCAGGGTGGAATTAGGGTTTCACCCCGGAACTAGGGGTACTCCTAGAGACTTCAGGTATGGGATTAGGGTTCCGCCCTGGAGCTAGGGGTACCTCCAGGAAATTCCAGGGCAGAATTAGGGTTCCCCCAAGAAACTAGAGGTGCCCTCATGGACTTCCAGGGTGGAATTAGGGTTTCACCCCGGAACTAGGGGTACTCCTAGAGACTTCAGGTATGGGATTAGGGTTCCGCCCTGGAACTAGAGGTACCTCCAGGAAATTCCAGGGCAGAATTAGGGTTCCCCCAAGAAACTAGAGGTGCCCTCATGGACTTCCAGGGTGGAATTAGGGTTTCACCCCGGAACTAGGGGTACTCCTAGAGACTTCAGGTATGGGATTAGGGTTCCGCCCTGGAACTATGGGTACTCCTAGAGACTTCAGGTATGGGATGAGGGTTCCGCCCTGGAACTAGGGGTACAGGAAATTCCAGGGCAGAATTAGGGTTCCTCCAAGAAACTAGAGGTGCCCTCATGGACTTCCAGGGTGGAATTAGGGTTCATCCCTCGAACCAGGGGTACCCCCAGGGATCTCCAGGGTGCAATTAGGGTTCCACACTGAAAGCAGGGATACCTCTAGGGACTTTCGGTATGGAATTAGAGTTCCACCCTGCAACTTTGGGTGTCCCCAGTGAATCTTGGTATGGAATTAGGGTTCAGTTCTGCCACATAGGGTTTCCCTAGGGACTTCTGGCGTGGAATTAGGGTTCCACCTTAGAACTAAGAGTACCCCGAGGGATGTTTGCTCTGGAATTAGGGGGTTTATTTTTTCCTTGAACTAGGGGTACTCGCAGGGACTTCCAGGCTACAATTAGGGCTCCCCACCAAAACCAGGGGTACTCCCAAGGACTTTTGGGGTGGAACCAGGGTCTCTGTTTGCAACCATCTCTCGTTTGCAACATCTCATTTTTTGTCTCCTTGTCCCACATTTCTTCTCTTTGTCCCTCTGTCTTTCCTCCTGCTTTCCTCTTCTCTCTTTTTCCTTTGGTCCTGCTGCCTTTGGCCTGCTGTGAGGCTGGGTTGATGGTTCCCCAATCCTGACTGGCTCCAGCCAGTTGGGGTTGGGGCAGCCCCAGGTGGGACTCGTGAGCTGATGATGGGGCTGAGCCAAGAGTTGAGAAAGGCAGCCCCAGGTGGGACTTGTGAGGTTGAGGGTTGGGCCAGCCCCAGGTGGGACTCGTGAGCTGATGATGGGGCTGAGCCAAGAGTTGACAAAGGCAGCCCCAGGTGGGACTTGTGAGGCTGAGGTGTTCCTGGGGCTGCCTGAACAGGTCTTTCCCTGCTGAGCAGGGGAAGGAAGGGGCTTCCACAGGCAGCTGTCTCCAGCCAGGAATAGCCGCTCTCAGCAGTGAGGAAGGATCCATCCCTGAAAGAGCCCACCACCAGCGCATGATGCCAGGAGGAAGAGGCAGAGAGAGAAGCTTTGGAGCAGCGTAGGTCTTCTGCTGGCTTCAGGAGCTGTGGTGAGTCCTTTAGTCCTTGGCCACTTGGATTTCTCTCTTTCTTCTTCACAGACAATTCCTTCCTCAGGCTTTCTCTGTGCCCCAGCGCTCTCTTCCCTTCCCCTCTGCCATGTCAGATGCCTCTATTTGGTGCCCTGAGGACACTTGTACATTGCTGGGACATCTTCTTGAGTTTCACAGTGTCCCAGAGCCACTTTCTGCCTTTCAACCTTGTCCAGATGGGGTGTGGTGCCGCCAGATGCTGTGGAAGGTTACACAAAGGTATTGGGACCTTGTCCGAAGCCATAGCATGTTGCACAAAGCTGTGGAGGGTTGTTGCCAGATGCTATGGGGTGTTGTCAGAGTCCAAGGAACTTTGTATGGGACAATGTCAGGTGCTTGGGGTTCCACCTTGAAACTAGGAGTACCCAAAGGGACTTCCCATGTGGAATCCAGCTTCCGCCCTGCAACCAGGGGTACCCCCAGGGACTTCCAGGGTACAATTAGGGTTTCTCTCCGAAACCAGGGGTACCCCCAAGGATATTTGGTGTGGAATTAGGATACCTCCTTGCAACGAGGGGTACTCCTAGAGACTTCAGGTATGGGATTAGGGTTCCGCCATGGAACTAGAGGTACCTCCAGGAAATTCCAGGGCAGAATTAGGGTTCCCCCAAGAAACTAGAGGTGCCCTCATGGACTTCCAGGGTGGAATTAGGGTTTCACCCCGGAACTAGGGGTACTCCTAGAGACTTCAGGTATGGGATTAGGGTTCCGCCCTGGAGCTAGGGGTACCTCCAGGAAATTCCTGGGCAGAATTAGGGTTCCCCCAAGAAACTAGAGGTGCCCTCATGGACTTCCAGGGTGGAATTAGGCTTTCACCCCGGAACTAGGGGTACTCCTAGAGACTTCAGGTATGGGATTAGGGTTCCGCCCTGGAACTAGGGGCACCTCCAGGAAATTCCAGGGCAGCATCAGGGTTCCCCCGAGAAACTAGAGGTGCCCTCATGGACTTCCAGGGTGGAATTAGGCTTTCACCCCGGAACTAGGGGTACTCCTAGAGACTTCAGGTATGGGATTAGGGTTCCGCCCTGGAACTAGGGGCACCTCCAGGAAATTCCAGGGCAGCATTAGGGTTCCCCCGAGAAACTAGAGGTGCCCTCATGGACTTCCAGGGTGGAATTAGGCTTTCACCCTGGAACTAGGGGTACTCCTAGAGACTTCAGGTATGGGATTAGGGTTCCGCCCTGGAGCTAGGGATACCTCCAGGAAATTCCAGGGCAGAATTAGGGTTCCCCCGAGAAACTAGAGGTGCCCTCATGGACTTCCAGGGTGGAATTAGGCTTTCACCCCGGAACTAGGGGTACTCCTAGAGACTTCAGGTATGGGATTAGGGTTCCGCCCTGGAACTAGGGGCACCTCCAGGAAATTCCAGGGCAGGATTAGGGTTCCCCCGAGAAACTAGAGGTGCCCTCATGGACTTCCAGGGTGGAATTAGGCTTTCACCCCGGAACTAGGGGTACTCCTAGAGACTTCAGGTATGGGATTAGGGTTCCGCCCCGGAGCTAGGGGCACCTCCAGGAAATTCCAGGGCAGCATCAGGGTTCCCCCGAGAAACTAGAGGTGCCCTCATGGACTTCCAGGGTGGAATTAGGCTTTCACCCCGGAACTAGGGGTACTCCTAGAGACTTCAGGTATGGGATTAGGGTTCCGCCCCGGAGCTAGGGGCACCTCCAGGAAATTCCAGGGCAGCATTAGGGTTCCCCCGAGAAACTAGAGGTGCCCTCATGGACTTCCAGGGTGGAATTAGGCTTTCACCCCGGAACTAGGGGTACTCCTAGAGACTTCAGGTATGGGATTAGGGTTCCGCCCTGGAACTAGGGGTACCTCCAGGAAATTCCAGGGCAGCATTAGGGTTCCCCCGAGAAACTAGAGGTGCCCTCATGGACTTCCAGGGTGGAATTAGGCTTTCACCCCGGAACTAGGGGTACTCCTAGAGACTTCAGGTATGGGATTAGGGTTCCGCCCTGGAACTAGGGGCACCTCCAGGAAATTCCAGGGCAGCATTAGGGTTCCCCCGAGAAACTAGAGGTGCCCTCATGGACTTCCAGGGTGGAATTAGGCTTTCACCCCGGAACTAGGGGTACTCCTAGAGACTTCAGGTATGGGATTAGGGTTCCGCCCCGGAGCTAGGGGCACCTCCAGGAAATTCCAGGGCAGCATTAGGGTTCCCCCGAGAAACTAGAGGTGCCCTCATGGACTTCCAGGGTGGAATTAGGCTTTCACCCCGGAACTAGGGGTACTCCTAGAGACTTCAGGTATGGGATTAGGGTTCCGCCCCGGAGCTAGGGGCACCTCCAGGAAATTCCAGGGCAGCATTAGGGTTCCCCCGAGAAACTAGAGGTGCCCTCATGGACTTCCAGGGTGGAATTAGGCTTTCACCCCGGAACTAGGGGTACTCCTAGAGACTTCAGGTATGGGATTAGGGTTCCGCCCTGGAACTAGGGGCACCTCCAGGAAATTCCAGGGCAGCATTAGGGTTCCCCCGAGAAACTAGAGGTGCCCTCATGGACTTCCAGGGTGGAATGAGGCTTTCACCCCGGAACTAGGGGTACTCCTAGAGACTTCAGGTATGGGATTAGGGTTCCGCCCCGGAGCTAGGGGCACCTCCAGGAAATTCCAGGGCAGCATTAGGGTTCCCCCGAGAAACTAGAGGTGCCCTCATGGACTTCCAGGGTGGAATTAGGCTTTCACCCCGGAACTAGGGGTACTCCTAGAGACTTCAGGTATGGGATTAGGGTTCCGCCCTGGAACTAGGGGCACCTCCAGGAAATTCCAGGGCAGCATTAGGGTTCCCCCGAGAAACTAGAGGTGCCCTCATGGACTTCCAGGGTGGAATTAGGCTTTCACCCCGGAACTAGGGGTACTCCTAGAGACTTCAGGTATGGGATTAGGGTTCCGCCCCGGAGCTAGGGGCACCTCCAGGAAATTCCAGGGCAGCATCAGGGTTCCCCCGAGAAACTAGAGGTGCCCTCATGGACTTCCAGGGTGGAATTAGGCTTTCACCCCGGAACTAGGGGTACTCCTAGAGACTTCAGGTATGGGATTAGGGTTCCGCCCCGGAGCTAGGGGCACCTCCAGGAAATTCCAGGGCACAAGTAGGGTTCCCCCGAGAAACTAGAGGTGCCCTCATGGACTTCCAGGGTGGAATTAGGCTTTCACCCCGGAACTAGGGGTACTCCTAGAGACTTCAGGTATGGGATTAGGGTTCCGCCCCGGAGCTAGGGGCACCTCCAGGAAATTCCAGGGCAGCATTAGGGTTCCCCCGAGAAACTAGAGGTGCCCTCATGGACTTCCAGGGTGGAATTAGGCTTTCACCCCGGAACTAGGGGTACTCCTAGAGACTTCAGGTATGGGATTAGGGTTCCGCCCCGGAGCTAGGGGCACCTCCAGGAAATTCCAGGGCAGCATCAGGGTTCCCCCGAGAAACTAGAGGTGCCCTCATGGACTTCCAGGGTGGAATTAGGCTTTCACCCCGGAACTAGGGGTACTCCTAGAGACTTCAGGTATGGGATTAGGGTTCCGCCCCGGAGCTAGGGGCACCTCCAGGAAATTCCAGGGCAGCATTAGGGTTCCCCCGAGAAACTAGAGGTGCCCTCATGGACTTCCAGGGTGGAATTAGGCTTTCACCCCGGAACTAGGGGTACTCCTAGAGACTTCAGGTATGGGATTAGGGTTCCGCCCCGGAGCTAGGGGCACCTCCAGGAAATTCCAGGGCAGCATCAGGGTTCCCCCGAGAAACTAGAGGTGCCCTCATGGACTTCCAGGGTGGAATTAGGCTTTCACCCCGGAACTAGGGGTACTCCTAGAGACTTCAGGTATGGGATTAGGGTTCCGACCCGGAGCTAGGGGCACCTCCAGGAAATTCCAGGGCAGCATTAGGGTTCCCCCGAGAAACTAGAGGTGCCCTCATGGACTTCCAGGGTGGAATTAGGCTTTCACCCCGGAACTAGGGGTACTCCTAGAGACTTCAGGTATGGGATTAGGGTTCCGCCCTGGAACTAGGGGCACCTCCAGGAAATTCCAGGGCAGCATTAGGGTTCCCCCGAGAAACTAGAGGTGCCCTCATGGACTTCCAGGGTGGAATTAGGCTTTCACCCCGGAACTAGGGGTACTCCTAGAGACTTCAGGTATGGGATTAGGGTTCCGCCCCGGAGCTAGGGGCACCTCCAGGAAATTCCAGGGCAGCATCAGGGTTCCCCCGAGAAACTAGAGGTGCCCTCATGGACTTCCAGGGTGGAATTAGGCTTTCACCCCGGAACTAGGGGTACTCCTAGAGACTTCAGGTATGGGATTAGGGTTCCGCCCTGGAACTAGGGGCACCTCCAGGAAATTCCAGGGCAGCATTAGGGTTCCCCCGAGAAACTAGAGGTGCCCTCATGGACTTCCAGGGTGGAATTAGGCTTTCACCCCGGAACTAGGGGTACTCCTAGAGACTTCAGGTATGGGATTAGGGTTCCGCCCTGGAACTAGGGGCACCTCCAGGAAATTCCAGGGCAGCATTAGGGTTCCCCCAAGAAACTAGAGGTGCCCTCATGGACTTCCAGGGTGGAATTAGGCTTTCACCCCGGAACTAGGGGTACTCCTAGAGACTTCAGGTATGGGATTAGGGTTCCGCCCTGGAACTAGGGGCACCTCCAGGAAATTCCAGGGCAGCATTAGGGTTCCCCCGAGAAACTAGAGGTGCCCTCATGGACTTCCAGGGTGGAATTAGGCTTTCACCCCGGAACTAGGGGTACTCCTAGAGACTTCAGGTATGGGATGAGGGTTCCGCCCCGGAGCTAGGGGTACCTCCAGGAAATTCCAGGGCAGAATTAGGGTTCCCCCAAGAAACTAGAGGTGCCCTCATGGACTTCCAGGGTGGAATTAGGGTTCATCCCTCGAACCAGGGGTACCCCCAGGGATCTCCAGGGTGCAATTAGGGTTCCACACTGAAAGCAGGGATACCCCTAGGGACTTTCGGTATGGAATTAGAGTTCCACCCTGCAACTTTGGGTGTCCCCAGTGAATCTTGGTATGGAATTAGGGTTCAGTTCTGCCACATAGGGTTCCCCTAGGGACTTCTGGCGTGGAATTAGGGTTCCACCTTAGAACTAAGAGTACCCCGAGGGATGTTTGCTCTGGAATTAGGGGGTTTATTTTTTCCTTGAACTAGGGGTACTCGCAGGGACTTCCAGGCTACAATTAGGGCTCCCCACCAAAACCAGGGGTACTCCCAAGGACTTTTGGGGTGGAACCAGGGTCTCTGTTTGCAACCATCTCTCGTTTGCAACATCTCATTTTTTGTCTCCTTGTCCCACATTTCTTCTCTTTGTCCCTCTGTCTTTCCTCCTGCTTTCCTCTTCTCTCTTTTTCCTTTGGTCCTGCTGCCTTTGGCCTGCTGTGAGGCTGGGTTGATGGTTCCCCAATCCTGACTGGCTCCAGCCAGTTGGGGTTGGGGCAGCCCCAGGTGGGACTCGTGAGCTGATGATGGGGCTGAGCCAAGAGTTGACAAAGGCAGCCCCAGGTGGGACTTGTGAGGTTGAGGGTTGGGCCAGCCCCAGGTGGGACTCGTGAGCTGATGATGGGGCTGAGCCAAGAGTTGACAAAGGCAGCCCCAGGTGGGACTTGTGAGGCTGAGGTGTTCCTGGGGCTGCCTGAACAGGTCTTTCCCTGCTGAGCAGGGGAAGGAAGGGGCTTCCACAGGCAGCTGTCTCCAGCCAGGAATAGCCGCTCTCAGCAGTGAGGAAGGATCCATCCCTGAAAGAGCCCACCACCAGCACATGATGCCAGGAGGAAGAGGCAGAGAGAGAAGCTTTGGAGCAGCACAGGTCTTCTGCTGGCTTCAGGAGCTGTGGTGAGTCCTTTAGTCCTTGGCCACTTGGATTTCTCTCTTTCTTCTTCACAGACAATTCCTTCCTCAGGCTTTCTCTGTGCCCCAGCGCTCTCTTCCCTTCCCCTCTGCCATGTCAGATGCCTCTATTTGGTGCCCTGAGGACACTTGTACATTGCTGGGACATCTTCTTGAGTTTCACAGTGTCCCAGGGCCACTTTCTGCCTTTCAACCTTGTCCAGATGGGGTGTGGTGCCGCCAGATGCTGTGGAAGGTTACACAAAGGTATTGGGACCTTGTCCGAAGCCATAGCATGTTGCACAAAGCTGTGGAGGGTTGTTGCCAGATGCTATGGGGTGTTGTCAGAGTCCAAGGAACTTTGTATGGGACAATGTCAGGTGCTTGGGGATCCACCTTGAAACTAGGAGTACCCAAAGGGACTTCCCATGTGGAATCCAGCTTCCGCCCTGCAACCAGGGGTACCCCCAGGGACTTCCAGGGTACAATTAGGGTTTCTCTCCGAAACCAGGGGTACCCCCAAGGATATTTGGTGTGGAATTAGGATACCTCCTTGCAACGAGGGGTACTCCTAGAGACTTCAGGTATGGGATTAGGGTTCCGCCATGGAACTAGAGGTACCTCCAGGAAATTCCAGGGCAGCATCAGGGTTCCCCCGAGAAACTAGAGGTGCCCTCATGGACTTCCAGGGTGGAATGAGGCTTTCACCCCAGAACTAGGGGTACTCCTAGAGACTTCAGGTATGGGATTAGGGTTCCGCCCCGGAGCTAGGGGGCACCTCCAGGAAATTCCAGGGCAGCATCAGGGTTCCCCCGAGAAACTAGAGGTGCCCTCATGGACTTCCAGGGTGGAATGAGGCTTTCACCCCGGTACTAGGGGTACTCCTAGAGACTTCAGGTATGGGATTAGGGTTCCGCCCCGGAGCTAGGGGCACCTCCAGGAATTCCAGGGCAGCATCAGGGTTCCCCCGAGAAACTAGAGGTGCCCTCATGGACTTCCAGGGTGGAATGAGGCTTTCACCCCGGAACTAGGGGTACTCCTAGAGACTTCAGGTATGGGATGAGGGTTCCGCCCCGGAGCTAGGGGCACCTCCAGGAAATTCCAGGGCAGCATCAGGGTTCCCCCGAGAAACTAGAGGTGCCCTCATGGACTTCCAGGGTGGAATGAGGCTTTCACCCCGGAACTAGGGGTACTCCTAGAGACTTCAGGTATGGGATTAGGGTTCCGCCCCGGAGCTAGGGGCACCTCCAGGAAATTCCAGGGCAGCATCAGGGTTCCCCCGAGAAACTAGAGGTGCCCTCATGGACTTCCAGGGTGGAATGAGGCTTTCACCCCGGAACTAGGGGTACTCCTAGAGACTTCAGGTATGGGATTAGGGTTCCGCCCTGGAACTAGGGGCACCTCCAGGAAATTCCAGGGCAGCATCAGGGTTCCCCCGAGAAACTAGAGGTGCCCTCATGGACTTCCAGGGTGGAATTAGGCTTTCACCCCGGAACTAGGGGTACTCCTAGAGACTTCAGGTATGGGATTAGGGTTCCGCCCCGGAGCTAGGGGCACCTCCAGGAAATTCCAGGGCAGCATTAGGGTTCCCCCGAGAAACTAGAGGTGCCCTCATGGACTTCCAGGGTGGAATTAGGCTTTCACCCCGGAACTAGGGGTACTCCTAGAGACTTCAGGTATGGGATTAGGGTTCCGCCCTGGAACTAGGGGCACCTCCAGGAAATTCCAGGGCAGAAGTAGGGTTCCCCCGAGAAACTAGAGGTGCCCTCATGGACTTCCAGGGTGGAATTAGGCTTTCACCCCGGAACTAGGGGTACTCCTAGAGACTTCAGGTATGGGATTAGGGTTCCGCCCTGGAACTAGGGGCACCTCCAGGAAATTCCAGGGCAGCATTAGGGTTCCCCCGAGAAACTAGAGGTGCCCTCATGGACTTCCAGGGTGGAATTAGGCTTTCACCCCGGAACTAGGGGTACTCCTAGAGACTTCAGATATGGGATTAGGGTTCCGCCCTGCAACTAGGGGTACCTCCAGGAAATTCCAGGGCAGAATTAGGGTTCCCCCAAGAAACTAGAGGTGCCCTCATGGACTTCCAGGGTGGAATTAGGGTTTCACCCCGGAATTAGGGGTACTCCTAGAGACTTCAGGTATGGGATTAGGGTTCCGCCCTGGAACTATGGGTACTCCTAGAGACTTCAGGTATGGGATGAGGGTTCCGCCCTGGAACTAGGGGTACCTCCAGGAAATTCCAGGGCAGAATTAGGGTTCCCCCAAGAAACTAGAGGTGCCCTCATGGACTTCCAGGGTGGAATTAGGGTTCATCCCTCGAACCAGGGGTACTCCCAGGGATCTCCAGGGTGCAATTAGGGTTCCACACTGAAAGCAGGGATACCCCTAGGGACTTTCGGTATGGAATTAGAGTTCCACCCTGCAACTTTGGGTGTCCCCAGTGAATCTTGGTATGGAATTAGGGTTCAGTTCTGCCACATAGGGTTCCCCTAGGGACTTCTGGCGTGGAATTAGGGTTCCACCTTAGAACTAAGAGTACCCCGAGGGATGTTTGCTCTGGAATTAGGGGGTTTATTTTTTCCTTGAACTAGGGGTACTCGCAGGGACTTCCAGGCTACAATTAGGGCTCCCCACCAAAACCAGGGGTACTCCCAAGGACTTTTGGGGTGGAACCAGGGTCTCTGTTTGCAACCATCTCTCGTTTGCAACATCTCATTTTTTGTCTCCTTGTCCCACATTTCTTCTCTTTGTCCCTCTGTCTTTCCTCCTGCTTTCCTTTTCTCTCTTTTTCCTTTGGTCCTGCTGCCTTTGGCCTGCTGTGAGGCTGGGTTGATGGTTCCCCAATCCTGACTGGCTCCAGCCAGTTGGGGTTGGGGCAGCCCCAGGTGGGACTCGTGAGCTGATGATGGGGCTGAGCCAAGAGTTGACAAAGGCAGCCCCAGGTGGGACTTGTGAGGTTGAGGGTTGGGCCAGCCCCAGGTGGGACTCGTGAGCTGATGATGGGGCTGAGCCAAGAGTTGACAAAGGCAGCCCCAGGTGGGACTTGTGAGGCTGAGGTGTTCCTGGGGCTGCCTGAACAGGTCTTTCCCTGCTGAGCAGGGGAAGGAAGGGGCTTCCACAGGCAGCTGTCTCCAGCCAGGAATAGCCGCTCTCAGCAGTGAGGAAGGATCCATCCCTGAAAGAGCCCACCACCAGCACATGATGCCAGGAGGAAGAGGCAGAGAGAGAAGCTTTGGAGCAGCACAGGTCTTCTGCTGGCTTCAGGAGCTGTGGTGAGTCCTTTAGTCCTTGGCCACTTGGATTTCTCTCTTTCTTCTTCACAGACAATTCCTTCCTCAGGCTTTCTCTGTGCCCCAGCGCTCTCTTCCCTTCCCCTCTGCCATGTCAGATGCCTCTATTTGGTGCCCTGAGGACACTTGTACATTGCTGGGACATCTTCTTGAGTTTCACAGTGTCCCAGAGCCACTTTCTGCCTTTCAACCTTGTCCAGATGGGGTGTGGTGCCGCCAGATGCTGTGGAAGGTTACACAAAGGTATTGGGACCTTGTCCGAAGCCATAGCATGTTGCACAAAGCTGTGGAGGGTTGTTGCCAGATGCTCTGGGGTGTTGTCAGAGTCCAAGGAACTTTGTATGGGACAATGTCAGGTGCTTGGGGATCCACCTTGAAACTAGGAGTACCCAAAGGGACTTCCCATGTGGAATCCAGCTTCCGCCCTGCAACCAGGGGTACCCCCAGGGACTTCCAGGGTACAATTAGGGTTTCTCTCCGAAACCAGGGGTACCCCCAAGGATATTTGGTGTGGAATTAGGATTCCTCCTTGCAACGAGGGGTACTCCTAGAGACTTCAGGTATGGGATTAGGGTTCCGCCATGGAACTAGAGGTACCTCCAGGAAATTCCAGGGCAGAATTAGGGTTCCCCCAGAAACTAGAGGTGCCCTCATGGACTTCCAGGGTGGAATTAGGGT